>JAMXBD010000122.1:1200000-1856399 GCA_024138025.1 Combretum micranthum | reverse complement strand
TCATACATGATTAATGAATGGGTCAGGTCAAGTGGATTGGAGTTATTAGACATAAACATGTTTTAGACACAGATACGAGACATGGCACAATAACAGAATTATAGCGCTATTAGTAGTGTATTCACTATAATTCTCTAATACTCTATGGAAAGAGAGCATAACTTGTTTTTTTTTATTTTTTTATTTATAGAAAATAATTAAGGGTAATTGAAATGCCATGGCATTCTAGACAAAGAGTAAATATCATATACTAAAATTTAGGGTTAATGTTACGAAAGGTGTTAAACTTTTATAAAATGTGCAATTAACTATTGTACTTTTGTTTGATCAATTTAATGCCTACTTTTACTTTCTGTGGTTGCATTTAGTACTTCGTTAACTTTTAAACACTATATTGTAGATGGCAATATAAACTTATAAACAAGTGATACATGCAACGAGAGTTAAAAGAAATAATTTTTATGCTTTTAAGAATCAAAAGGTGTGGA
Organism: Combretum micranthum; assembly: GCA_024138025.1. Classification (NCBI taxonomy): domain Eukaryota; kingdom Viridiplantae; phylum Streptophyta; class Magnoliopsida; order Myrtales; family Combretaceae; genus Combretum; species Combretum micranthum. The sequence continues at coordinate 1,855,911 of JAMXBD010000122.1, read as the reverse complement.
AAGCTACAAAAAAAAAAAATAAATTTTCAAATTAAAACAACACATATATAATAAAATATGTTTATGCTGAGGTACGAAAGAAAAAAAAATAGAGGTCAAACATAGCACACAAAAATAATAAAATAAAATTTAATAAATAAAGCAAATAATGTATTCATCTTCCTTCTTGTTCCTCTTCTTACATTATACAAACTAATACCGTATTCTTCACAAATATCTAAAGAAAACGTTCCATTCATCATTGGTTTAATGCTTGGATTCTTCTTGCTCAATCTTTCCAATCACTTCTTTATGCCATTCTTGCGGATTAACTCATAAGAAATCCATCTTATTCTTGCCTAAGGTTTAAACTTTTACTATTTCCAACTAGTTGGATCATTGCCTTTGCCCTTCAGTAAGTTTTGTATATTTAATAATGTTGTTAAGTGTCTTTGTATTGATGCGGATGACAAGCTACTATGCCGCCGCTTTGACCAGCTATACTGCTTGCCTTGACCACCTTTAACAAGCCTATTTTGTCAGTTGTCACAACGATTTATTTGTATTTATTATTGTCTAGATTATATTTACTATTTCCCATTTTAGATTTAATTTATTATTTGTCTTTATTACTAGTCAATATTGTATTTATTACTTTAACCCTTTAGGATTTTCATGTAATAGTATAAATAGGCCTTTAGTTTTCTTTGAAGATAACTGATATTTTGACATCTTTGAAATTGAATTGAGAAGATTTTCTCTGTATTTGCAATTGTTTAACAATTGTGTGATTGAGTTCACATTTGAAATCAATCGTAGTTATTGATTTCTGTTATTTAATGCTTCCATGCTGCGTCAGATTGGTATCAAAGTAAGGTGAGTTCCTGCAAAGATGGCAATTAGCGTCAGTGTTGATGGCGGTCACGTCTTCGATGATGTTCAAGATGTGGAAGTCCTGAGAGCCAAATCCTTAGGTCGAAGGAGTATTGGGTAGTATAGATAAGAGATTCCAGTGTTATGAGCAACGCTTTGATGATCAGATCAAATGATCTAATACCAACAGAACAGGAATGGTTATGGGACACGACTAAGGCAGAGTATGCTCGCGCTATCCTGTTGTCAGATCTTTTGCTGCAAATCGTAGGTGTCAATATATAGCTAATTGTTGTGATTGTAATGATTATTACAAATATGATTCTAAGGAAGAAAATGAATTGATGGAGGAAGAGGAACCACCATGAGACAGGGTGGTGATGGCAATTTTGGAAGAGATAGTCCATATTTTAAGAGAATTAGGGATTAAAGGATTTTGTGGATTGATTGCTAAGGTTTGAACAGATTTTTGATATTATAGCGTGCCAGAGGAGAAAAGGGTAAGATTGGTAGCATGTATGCTTAAAGGCTATGCATCTGTTTGGTGGAAATGTTACAAAAAAAGTTGAGTCGTGAAGCAAAACACCTGTTAGGACATTGTTTAGGATGAAGATATTATTAGAGGATGAATTTCTTCCTCTTGATTATAGGAAATCATATCTCAACAGACCACAGATGTCATCATGAAAAAATTGATGGACCATTGATATCTAAGAATCTAGATCTAAATAAATATTTAAATCACACTAATATTATAATTAAGAGATTTACAGATTTTAGAAATTACAATCCTGAATTGTCTTTAATAATTTTCATAACTAGCAAATGAACAAATTGGCAAATGTGAAACTAATACCAAAATATATGATTCAACAAATCTAAAAATAGATCTATGAATTGTAATAAACTCATTCCTAGTTTGAAAAACCCTAATAAAAATTTCTTTGACTTTAATAGATACTAAAAACGAGATTTCGTATCTAAAACTAATAATTTAAGATATAATTGGAAGTAGTTCAAAATTCAAAACCCGTTGTTATTCTTGTGAAGAAATTTTGAATTCATTAAGACTAAGTTCCCAAATTAATTTATTGAACCTGAAAAATTTAATTGCGTAAGTTATACTATTAAAAATGATTAAATGTGTAAACTCAAAACTAAAAGTTTGTACGTATGAGCAACTTAAAGTTTTGTAGTAACTTAGGAAAATTCTATCTTGATAAAACTTGTATATAAAGGTTATAAATATACATTTATAAATTAATGTAGGTTAAAATAATTTAATTAGCCATTAAGCAAATCATGAACAAATTAAATAATATATATATATATATATATATATGAAAACCACCGCTGGAATTGGAATTTCATTGAAACAGAGGAAGAAAACAAATGAGCTTAGCTTAGTTGGTCACGCACCAGAATAGAGCCTCCAGAAGCTACATGTGCTGCAGGAATCCCGCACAAGAAATTTCCATGCGAGAAAAGGACCATTGCATTTTTCTTCCACGCACAGATTATGAATTCATGGACGATGGAATTGAGGGCCGCTGCAGTTCCATGCGTAGCATCAACGTCAGCGGTAGGTGAGATGATCTAGCAAACAGCTCCCCTCCACGTGCAGCACAGCAGCCTCACGCTCGAGCAAGCAACAGTAGAACATGGCAATTATCGGGTGGAAATAGAGCACACGTCCAGCAAGCAGCAACCAAACAGAAGAAGCACCAACAAGCGAAGTCTCGATTGCAGCAAGTCCAAGTTTTACCCAACTTTGCTCCGATTTTTACACCTAAATTCAACTTGAAAAGGACACTCCAACCAACCCAAAAGCTACACCTATAACCCACATTTAATTTGCAAGAATTACGACCAAATGGAAGAGGAAAATAGTTGTAAATTAAGATGGAAATTCCTGATAACAGCACAAAGACTCCCCTGCTGCAGAGTTCCATATTTTTCTTGCCCAACTTTGATCCGAATTTGAGTTCTAAAATGCAAATGGAATTGACCTACAATCCAACCAAACACTCCACATGTAATCAACAATAAATGAGGAGAATTTAGCTCAAATAAACAACCACAACCACCCCAAATATCCTTGCAAAAATTGGATCATGATAGCTGCAACAGAGGAAAAATTCAACAAGAAACAGCAGCACACATACCCAAAATTGAGCTCTGATTTTTGCAAGATTCCTAGGCTTAATTGAGCTGATATTTTTGACTAATTAAACACCAATAGAGAGCCTTTAAATGGACACTTCACACACCATTAATTAATTAGAAAATCGGATCTAAAAATCTGTCCAAAAATCAAGAGGAAATGTTCCAGAAATTTCAATTTTTTTAAACTTCAAACTTCAACAGATCTTGACCCGATTTTTACACAAGTTAAGCTCCTAATTTTAACACATAAATGAATTAATTAACTACCAAACAAACACAATTAATGCCCTCAAAGACAGCCACAAATCTGTCAAAACAAAGTCCAATTTTGCAAACCAAAAATACCAAAATCGTATGGAAATTCCAGCTGCAATTGTGAGTCTTTTTCAAGCCCAAAACCCTTTCCTTAGCCTCCAAAACTTAGCTTAGCCTTAGTACATATATATAAGCTTAAGTTAGTTACAAATTGAGCTCATAATTCCCACAAAATCACCCCAAAAACACAGCTATAAAAAGAAGTGCATCCAGCCCTTTTCTTTTTCTTTTCCTTTGCAATATTCCCACTTAGAAAACTTGGAAACCTTTGTAAGACAAACCATAAACCCCTAGCTTACTATTCATACCCTATCTACACACTAAGCACATCAAGAACATCAATTCCCCTCTCCAACAACATCCAAAACCAAATCAAAAGTCTTAGTTATCCTAAGATCCAAGAGGGGAAAGCTAGCTTGACAAGGTTTGATTCTTGCTTAAAAAGGAAGTTGAACATCCTTCTTCCATTCCAATCTAAGGTAAGTTCTAAACTACAACCTATTCTTGTTAAACTTGTGTATAGACTTTAGGATGAATTATTGAGCATTGGAAGAAAGTTTTGTGTTGAAAGAAGTTGTTAATCCATTTGATAAATTCAAGTGGATAGATGGTTGAGTATTAGAAATGTTTAGATATTGCTGGAAAAGAAAAACAACAACTTAGAAGTATTATAAATATGGTAATAGTAATTCGGATTTAGGAATAAAGTGGACAAAACAAGACTCAAATTTCATCTAATCTAGTCTAAATTCATGTCTAATGATTCTAAGACCTTATGTGAACAAAAACTTGATAAAACAAGCTTTAAAAGCATGATTAGGAGTTCTACATACAAGAAAAGTATTACGAACAAATTCATAGAAATTACACATATTAATACCTCTACAAATTATGAATGAGCTTAGGATATGAATGAAGGCTTAAATGAGATCCTCTAAAATAATATACAATCAAAAGAAAATTAAAAGAATTAAACAATAAAAATTCCTTTCTATAAGAATCAATACTTTAAGAAATCGTAAACTAGAATTTACTCAGTTCACTCTTAAACCAACATCAATATTACTGTTATTCCTATAAATATAATTATGATTATTGCTATTATTATGACTACTAAGTATAGTAATCAGTATTGTTGATATTTTCATCACGAGTCATGAATGATTATTAATACTATATTTTATGTTAGCGCCAATATATTTATATTATCATCAATACTATTATTATTTTGTCACTAGTATTATTATTTACTAATAATTTAAAATTGTTGTTATTCTTATACTTGTATTTATTACTAAAATGATATTAACATTTCAAACTAATATTACTGATAATATTGTAGTATTAAACTTAGTTGTTTTGCAAAAAAATAAAATTAATATAATAAAAATTTGATATATCTAAACTCCATAGACATACGATTTTATAACTTTTGAAAGGTATAAATACTAGAATATACCCTTAAATAAATAAAAATACCAATTTGGGAGATAGATAAGGTTGACAAGCAAATAATTAATAAATAAAAATCTTCTACTAAAAGCAGTAGAACTTAAGAAAAGACAAACCCCTTGAATAAAAATATAGATAGCAATTAAAACCAGAGAAACAAAATAAAAACAAATAACAGATAAATATTATTTACTATAGAAATTAAAACCTTAATAAAAACTGTATCAAATACCGATACGGAATAATTAGACACCTATGAGGATTCAATTAAATTATTTAACGATACAGTAATTAATATGATGGACTTAGTCTAATATTCGACGATAGAGATCAACACCTTTAAATTATAGGAAGACTTCTTTACATAAATAATCCAATAATAAATCTCTGTTATTTCCTTTCATAGGAAAATATATCAATTCCCGGATTTCCAGTAGCTTATACAACAATTTAACGAGGACCACAGGTGAGGGAATTCTGATGATCTACTATTTGCTTGTGATTGCTACTGTTTGCTGTTATGTTGATTGTATTGCTTGTATGTGAAATGACTGATTGATGTGAGTGTTATCATCTGCATGATCACCTGAATAAATGGATAAAGATAATAATTCGACTAAACTAATTGGATATACCTATCGCATGTGCTTGATCCCTGTAGGAAATGTCCCGAATTTGAAATCAAAAGTATTTGAAATGTATTTTTAAAGAATCTGACTTGGAATATTCTAGGTTACTTTTATATCTTTTGAAAAAGAAGAATCTATACTAAAAGAGTTTATGAGATAAACATGAGACATTTCTAAGTATTGTTGTGACAGTGGATGTTGCCTGAGTCGGGGTCCACTGGTCACGTGGTGATAGATGTTACCTGAGTTAGGGTCTATTTGCCAGATACAACTTTAGTAGGTGATGGTTAGTATTGGTAGTAGATGTTACCTGAGTTAGGGTCTATCTGCCGGATTCACCTTTAGTAGGTGATGGTTAGTATTGGTAGTAGATGTTACCTGAGTCGGGGTCTACTTGCCTGATTCACCATAAATTGGTGATGGTTAGTGAAGATCGCCATTAAATTGGCATTATATATATTTAAATATTAACTAGCGTATATTACGTGAACACGTTGGGGAATATTTACTGTTACCAATGGCGTTTAAGCATTGGGTAAGTCTGGATAGACGCTACCACTGGATAGCCTTGTGTGAGTAAGGCGAGGTGTCCCATGTAGGTAAGTATGGGAGACAACTGAAATGTAGATAGGTAAATCTACATCGTCTATGGATCCGGACTCCCATAGATGTGTTGCTTGCATTCATCACGTATGCATTCATATTGTGTGTAGATAGATTTGCATGAATACATAATTAATGTTTGATAACTTGTGTGACCAGTAGTAGTGAGGAATGAACTCACTAAGCCCGTGGTTTGCTCACCCCCCAACAGTGTTTGTGCAGGATTATTACTAGCTACGATTGGGCTAGGAATGTGTGAAGAGAGCTTCTCCAACAAACTCTATTGAAGATAGAGATATAGGATATGATAAACTTAGAATGTAAACTAGATAAATTTTATATTGTTGAAATTTGTAAGTTGTAGTTTGAAACCCATTTTCACTATTTGGTAGGGGATACCGATTCTCTACGATCTTGGTAGAAATTGGAAAATCGGATTCCATAGTTAAAATACTGTAATATATTATATCATTTGTATGATAAACTTTTATAAATAAATAGTCTTGTACACTTTGACTTACAAGATGGCTCTCATGTTACGTGTGCACACGTGATATGATAGCTTTAGATAAATCCTACTAGGCCCCCATTTGGAGTCATGATAAAAGATACTAAGACACTTGAAGTTATTGAAAGTAAATCTATGAAAACACTAGCTCAAGAGGAGAAAGCAAATGAATTAATTGTTGTTGAGCTAGAGAAAAAGCTTATTGATGAAGTTGAAGATAAAGAAGAGAAAATAGATGAAGTGGTCGAAAAGGAATCAAAGAAGGAGCTTGAAAGTAAACAAGTTGAGATTGAAAACAAGAAGAAAATAGATGAGGAAGAAAAGGCCGATCTTCTAATAACTTAGATGCTGAGGTTGTAGGGTTCGAGCCATTAAAAGAATTATATGAAGCTGATGCAAGTGTCAAAGAGATTTGGACTGATATATTTTCTTTCTACCCGACTCTCACTGTTATATTTAGACGAGAACTTGGGGTCGAGTTCTTTATAGGTGCTTTTGGCTGGGTTTGACAAGTTAACAGCGAAAGGGAGATTAAGAGAGTGCTTCTGCTAGCATATCGATTTGGATTTCAGGTTTGGGATGTGGAAGAAGTTGATATTGTATGTGACTTAGTGTCTAGAAATGATGGTCCTGTTTCATTTATGCAAATGATACCAAATCCATTTCCAATAAAAAGAGTGGATGACAAGTTTGTGGAGAGCCGTCCACTTTTGTAATATCCACTAATTATCGTGGTGGCACTAATTACCAGGATGGTTTCACAACCCAATGTAATAAAAATATTCCCAGCTAGAATGACCATGGGAATGGTTGTTTTGTGCCAACTGCTATTAGGTTTTATTCTTTGAAGTCTCAATCTTATGTACATGTTTTAAAGTTTAGATCGACCATTTATTTTGTAAGGTGCAACTCTCGATTTGTTGCTATATCTCAAGCCTCTTAGATACATTGCTTTGATGTGACAACCTTAGAGAAAGTATATATAGTTCTTACAAATCCTATATCTTCAGTATCTCCTGGTTCAGGAGGGGTTATATATGGGCCTCTTACATTAGGTCCCAGATGGGTGGCTTATAGTGGAGCTCCTGCTTTAGGTTCTAATCCTAGGTGGGTCACTCCACATCATCTTACACCATTTGCAATCTTATCGAGTTATCTTTCTAATGGTAGCCTGGTTGCTCATTATGCAAAAGAATCTAGTAAATAACTTGCTGCCGGGATTGCTACTTTCAGAGACATAGGTTACAAGAAATTATCCAGGTATTGCTCTGAGCAACTTTTTGATAGCAATAATCCTCTACAGTCTATCAGTGCTGGTGGGAAAGGGTCTGGAGTGATCAATGGTCACGTGCAAGAAGCAGATAATGTTGAGTTTAGGGATATTATCAGTAAATCTGTGGTTTTCCAGTTTAGAGCACACAAAAGCCTTATATCTGCATTATGTTTTGATCCTAGTGGGACACTTCTACTGACTGCATCCAATCAGGGCCACAACATCAATGTATTTTAAAATTATGCTTGGACTCTTTGGAAGCACTTCTACATCTAATGCTGGAGGTGCTATACATCTCTACAGGCTGCAACAAGGTGTTACAAATGCACTAATCTAGGATATCAGTTTTAGTGATGATAACAACTGGATAATGGTTAGTTCCTCCAAGGGGGACTAGCCATCTTTTTGCATTGTGTCCCTATGGAGGATTACCAAATTTTCAAGCTCCACACTCCTTTACTGCAAAAAATAATGGATTATCTTCTGTGAATAAGACATCAGTTCACCGGCTGCATAATTCAAATATTCAACTAGATAACGTACCAAGCCTCTGTACTAAGGGCTCTCTAGTTATTCTTTCTACAATAAGTAGAATAAGAAATGGAAATGGTTGGAGAGGTAGGGTAAGTGGTGCTGCTGCAGCTGCAACTGACGAGGAATTTCCTGTCTGAGGCTATTGCTTCGTCTTTTCACAATTGCAAAGGAACTGATGGTTTTGTTGATAAAAGCTACCTGAAGGCCAAGTATCACCTCCTGGTATTCTCCCTTCTAGTAGCATGATCCAGTATACGTTACGAATAGTTAGTGGTCAAGAGTCCTTGTCAAACATGGCTGGATCCAATGCATATGAAGCAAATTAGATAGTGATGGAAGGCTAATGGTTGATGCAATCCAAAATGGAATGTCTCCCAGAAACAAAACCGAAGGGAATGCGAAGAGAATTTTGATATATATGGTAAGAATGGGAGTGTAGATAGCAAGAAGATATCTTAAAAGAATGATAAAGGAAAATTGTTTTGCTCCTAGAGCTGGGGATGTCGGCTCAAATCTTAGGATGAGCCTTGAGGAAAGGGACCACTTTTATATTTCCCAGGCTGAATCACAGGTGCATCAATCTCAAATACCACTATGGGCGAAACTGGGAATCTATTTTCAGTCCATTTTGGAAGAAGGAATGAAATCTGATGAGGAAAGTGCTTTTGGGAGAAATGGAGATAGAGATGATGGTGAACCGTATGATTGAACCTAATGGAGATGATGACTATGAAGAAGATGATGAAAACTGTGAGCGCGCTCAGGTGATTAGAAGGTTGATATCGATACCCAAGGAGATAGAAGAAAAAAAATGAGCAATTACAGTTTCAAGATTCACTACCTGAGGATAATATTATACGCCTATGTATGTCTAAAGAAACTCATAGCTTTCAGTTCAAGAGGCCACAACTAGATGAACAGCTGATGTAGTAGATCTGATTGACAATGAGTGGAGTTACAAGGATTAAATGCTCGTCAGTGCATTCATGAGAGTTTGATTGATTGCAATTTTAAGATATTTGGAAGATTATTAATCTGGAGGAGATTTTCAAATGATCCAAGGAGTTTGAGAATGGATATACTTCAAATTCCCAATATAGTTGACATATTTTACTTTATACTTCTTAAAATTCATTTTTGCATATTCATATTTGATCATGGAGGATACTTATTCTTGATTCCAAATTTGTCTTTGTCGTCCGATGGTGAAAACCCCTTTATATCCAGATTCAACTCTAAACTCGAGGATGAGTTTTTTTTTTCAAGTGGAGGAGAATAATGCAGATGACAAGCTACTACGTCGCCAGCTTTGACCAGCTGCACTGCCTGCCTTGACCAGCCTTTAAGCAAGCTTATTTTGTCAGTTGTCACACGATTTATTTGTATTTATTATTGGTCTAAATTGTATTTACTATTTTCCTTTTTAGATTTGTATTTATTATTTGTTTTTATTATTAGTTAATATTGTATTTATTACTTTACCTTTTTAGGATTTTCATGTAATAGTCTAAATAGGTCTTTAGGTTTGTCTTTGAAGACAACTGATATTTTGACATCTTTAAAATTGAATTGAGAAGATTTTCTCTGTATTTGCAATTGTTTAGCAATTGTGTGATTGAGTTCACGTTTTGAAATCAATCGTAGTTATTGATTTCTGTTATTCAACACTTCCATGCTGCGTCATGTGTTTAATGTGTTTTAATAGTGTTGTTTTGAATGATGGAGAAAGTTCGAAATAGTAAATGGATGATTTTAGGGAGAGAAAAAGGTTAAAGATAGTTCATTTCTTTAACCTCTTTTAATAATGGGAGTTAGAGTTTCAAATTTTCACTTTTCTTTATTTTCCTTTTATACCTCAACTTAACATGGGTTAAAGTTATCACATATAATTTGTTTATGGATTTGAAAGATTATTTTTTCCCCATCATTTTGGTCTTAAAAACATGAAAATTCTTTCTTTAAGTCTCCTTTTGCCATGTCTCAATTATTCATAGGTATATATCAACTATTAGGATAACCAGAGTCAGAGAAGTTTAGGAAAGTTCCAAAAACGAATACAAAACGTGAAAGTAGATATTACATTGATCCAATAAAAGTAAAGGTTGTTAATCGCATATTTTGCAATATTAACCCCAAAATTTAAGCATCATTTTGAAAGATAAAGAGAGAAAAAAGGCCATAATTTACACATGAAACTTACACAAATTATATCATGAAAAAACATACTATAAAAATATTTAAATAGGAAATATTAATTTTTTTCTATGTGAGTGATTAAATAGCCAGTTGTTCACTCATACGTATTCATCTTAAAATATTAATTATAAGAACTTGTTGCAAATTAAGTCATATGATTATTATATTTATTAATGTTTTATGCGATAAGATTAGAATATCTATAACATTGATGATATAGTTATATAATCTAAAATTTAAAAATAAATAAATAGCATCATGGGATAATTTGTTTAGTTGACTATGATTCTCAATGCATGAATTTTTAATTTTAGAATAACTCTAACATTGATAATATAATAATTATCTGTTATATATAAAGTAATAAATAAACAGCTTTATAGAAGAATATGTTCAGTTAACTACGATTTTTCACTACGTGAACTTTTATTTTATTACTTACGCTAAAAGGTATTTTAAAAAATGTGAAAAGAGAAAGTTATTTAAGAATGCAAGTGAACAAAATAAAAGAGTTTTGTGAAAACAAAAATCGTAACCTTCATATCTTGAAAATTTTTTACCTAACAACTTAACTGTATTTTAATCTTATCAATATATGCTCTTTTAAATACTAACATATAAACCTTCTTAGGGAATTCTTTATAAATTTTCGTAATTTAATTTCTCTAAGAACTTGAAGAGGGGTCCGAGTCCATCTTAGCCTCACTAATTGCTTCCTTAAATTAGATGGAAAGACAAAAGAGAAAAGGCCCATCCTGCGATTGTCACTTATAAGGGATGCTAATCATCATAATTTGGATTGCAAAAGTGCCCTCAGCCAAGCTCAGGTTTTTTAAGGCTCAAGCTTAATTCATTTAAAATATTACCAATGTTGAGTCAAGTTGATCTTTATTGAGTTTAAAATGTGACTCAAACTTTGAGCTCAAGCTCAAATACTAGTATAGATATGATAGATTTGTTTATTTTTTGTATAATATTGTATAATGACTAATTTTAGAGTTTAATCGAGTTTCTTTCTTTTAATCGAAGCAAACTTAAGGGGATCATACACAAGTAACTGTTAGGCAAAATCAACCAATAATTTAGAAGCAAAAATAGATTTTTTCTCTTGTCTATAGCGATCACAACAATCAAAAGAACAAATAGAATAATAATAAAAAAAAACCAATAACATTAGGATTTACATTGAAAACCCCAATTTAGGAAAAAAACGATGGGACCGCTACACAAATTTCCTCCAATATCAACAATAATGGGATGTACAGATTGTTCTTCATTAGATAACACTAGTGGATCACACTATCTTCACCACAACTAGTGCATTTCAACAATAATAGGCTTTTCTCTCTCTAGGATTTAGGATAGCCTCCACTCACACATGAAAAACCCTAAGACCAAAATAACAAGAATTTATATGCAACAACAAAGGCTAGCTTGAATTAAACTTGGGATGGCACGTGAAAATTAAAGGCTAGCGATGCAGGAATTTCGATGTTCCAACTTAGTCTGTATACTAGTGGTTTACTAACCTACGTCGGCAGCATTGAAGTCGGCCTAGCCAATTTGTAGCTCTCGAAAATAATTTCCATTTCCTATGTTGGCTTTGCATTCAGAGATGGCTGGTGGCCTATGTCCTGCTAGTGCCAGTATGTAGCAATCCATTCCTTTGGTTGCAAAAAAATCTCCTTATTTTCAAGTCGTCTTCTAAGTATGTACCGTATACTTAGGATATCCTTGATTATAGACCTATATGGGTTGGATTTATAAGCCAACAAACTCCCCCTCCAACTCATATGGGGGGCTTTATCACATATGCTACTTGTGTATAATTAACAAGTTTGTCTTTTGGTAGAGCCTTGGTCATCATATTTGAAGCATTCTCATCAGTATGAATCTTCTTAAGCTTCAAAAGCTTTGATTTCAATACATCTCGAATCCAATGATACTTGACATCAATGTGTTTGTATCTGGAATGGAATGTCGGATTCTTGCTCTTGATCCAGTTCTTCCCAAAAACTTCTTCATCCATAAGATCTCCTTGCAGGCTTTAGTTACGGCTATATATTCTACTTCAGTAGTGGATAGTGCAACACATTTTTGCAACGTTGATTGCTAAGACATCACTCCCTTGCATAAGTAATCAGATAACTTGAAGTGGACTTCTTGGAATCCAAATCTCCAGCCATATCAGCATCTAAAACCCTTCCAATACAGGCTTACTACCACTAAATTGTAAACTTAATCTAGAAGTGCCCTTGAGATACCTGAGAATCCATTTACCAGTGATCCACTGCTCTTTATCTAGATTTGAGAGACAGTGGCTAACTACACCAATAGCATGATCAATATCTGGTCTAGTACACACCATAGCATACATTAGACTCCCAACCGCAGAAGCGTAAGGAACCTTTTTTATGTCTTCTTTGTCTGCCTCAAATTTAGGATATTGTTGAGAACTGAGTTTGAAGTAACCTGCAAGTGAGAACAAACAGATTTTTCTTAGCTCATGTTGAATCTCTCAAACACCTTTTTCTAGGTATCTCTCTTATGATAACCAAAATTTCTAGCTCTTCATATCACGAATGTTTCTCATAGCAAGAATTTAGCATGTGAGTCCTAAGTTTTCATGGTGAAAGACTTATCTAATGCAATCTTCAGATTTTAAATCTGCTTGGCATCATGGCCAACAATCAACTTATCATCTATATACTATATAAAAAGAAACTCACCACTGGCAAACTTCTTAACAAAAACACAATGGTCTGATGCAGTCCTGGTCTAAACTTGACCAAACATGAAGGAGTCAAACTTCTTGTACCACTCCCTTAGAGCCTGTTTCAGCCAATATAAGCTTTTCTTCAATTTACACTACTCCTTTCTTTTGACCTTAAATCCTTCAGGTTGCTTCATGTAGATTTCTTCCTTCAAGTCACGATGAAAGAATTCCATCTTCACATCCATCTACTCAATCTCTAGGTTCAAACTAGTTACTATACTCAGTATAACCCGAATGGAAGACACCTTCACCACTGGTGAGAAAATTTCATCAAAATCAACTCCTTTCTTCTGACTGAACCCCTTCACATTAATCTTGCCTTGTACCCTAGTTGTGAGTTGTTTTCATTAGTCTTCAATTTATTTATCCATTTGTTCTTCAATGGTCTCTTGCCCTTAGGCAGTTCCACCTGATCATAAGTCTTATTCTCATGCAAAGATCTCATCTCTTCTTGCATAGCTTTGACCCATTCCTTTTTCTGCTCATGTATTATGGCTTCTTGATAACATCAGGCTCTTTCCCGTCAATCAACATCACATATTTATCTGGATTATTTCTCACTAATGGTCTTCTATCTCTTGAAGATTTGCTCAACTCAATCTATTGATGAAGCTCTTGAGGCTTTTCATTTAAATCTTCCACATCTCCCCCATCATTATAATCATCAAGTGAGGGCACTGGATCTACATTTATAGGGATCTCGCCTAAGAATTTTGTCTTTTTGGCTTCTCTATATCTTCAATAGTATGGTATTCCAGAAAAACCACATATCTACTCCTAACAATCTTCTTCTTAGCTGGATCCCATAACCTATATCCATACTCATCATGTGCGTAGCCCACAAAAATACACTGCTTTGAGTCTACATCAAGCTTAGCTCTTTCATCCTTTAGAATATGCATAAAAGCCCTGCAACCAAACACTCGTAAGTGATGATAAAAAAATTCTTTATTTGTCTAAACTTTCTCTAGTATATCTTCATCCATAGCATAAGAGGGAGACAAATATATCAAGTTGACTACTATCTTCATAGCTTTACCCTATATCGATTTATGTAACTTAGCTTGAGATAACATGCACTTCACTCTCTTTGTGAAAGTGAGATTCAATCTCTTTGCAACAACATTTTGCTGTGGGGTCTTTGGATCTGTCTTTTCCAGTTTAATTCCTTGATCTCTATAGTACTATTCAAGTGGTCATCTATACTTACCACCATTATTTTCTCTAACACATATCAATTTCCTTCTTGTTTCTCTTTCCATTCTAGTGTGGAATTGCTTAAATGCATCTAACACATGATCCTTGGACTTCAAAGCAAAAGTCAACAATTTCCTAGAGTGATCATGTAAACCCCGGAAATTTTCACAATAGTATACAGTAGTAAAATAGAAAACGAAAATTAGATAGTGAATTTAGAAACCAATAGAAATTCTAGAATAGACCTATGAGTTGTGATAAACTCATTTCTAGTTCGAAAAAACCGATTAAAAATTTTCTTGACCTTAATTGATACCAAAAACGAGATTTCGTGTCTTTAACTGATAATTCAAAATATAACTAGAAATAGATTTAAAATTTCAAAACCGATAAGATACAGTTTATTTATAGAGCTTATCGGTATAAAACAATAGATTATAAATACAAACAAACGCTAATACTGAACAATAATCATCAACTTAGAATTAAAAAGAAAATTTTGAACTCGCTGTTATAATTGTTAGGGAGTTCTACATTTATTAGGACTTGGTTCCTAATTTAATTCATCGAGTTTGAAAATTTAATCACGTAAATTAAAAATACAAAAAAAATAATTAATCGTGCGAAGTTTAACTAAGAATTTGAAAATACAAATAAATTAAAGTTTTGTCGTAACTTAAATAATATTATCTTGATAAAACGTAAATATAACGAATATAGTTATACGTGAGTAATTTATATATAATATAAACAGTAAAATCGGACAAATTGCACCGCTGCTGCGCTGCATGAATGGAGAGGAAAATTTCCTCACGCGCGCGCTGCTGGAACTCCACCGAGCGAGAAGTCCCTTCTCCCACGCGCACAACAGCTTCCTTCCACGCGCTGCAGGACTTCAATGAATGGGACAAGCTCACCTCCTCACGCAAGCAGTGGCTTGATTGTCGAGCGCGCCAGCAGTAGTTGAATCCACGAGCAGCAGGGAACGCTTGAGGAAGGAACACAGCAGCAGTAGCAACGAACACACAGCATCTTCACGCAAGCAGCACAATGAGCGAGCAGCAGCTTCCCTCAGGCACATCAAGCAGCAGCTCCACACGCCCAACCACACACACGCACACAAGGAGATGAAAAGCAGAGCATCTTGGATTAAAACAGAGCAAATGGGAACAGAGCAGCAACTGCAACCAGCTGACATTTGACCCGATTTTGATCCGAAAATTGAGCTTCTAAATTCAAACAAAATTGACCCAAAAGCTAACCAAAACACTCCACATGTGAATAACATTAAATGAGGAGAATTTCAGCTTAGAAAAACAACCATAACCGTTCCAAATTGTTGGCCAAAAATCAAATGTTACAGCTGCAGCAGAGGAAAAATTTCAACAATTACAGCAGCACATATCTCCAAATCCAACTCCGATTTTTACAAAATTCCTAGGATTAAATGAGCTGAAATTTTGACCAATTAAACACCAATAAGAAGCCTTCAAATGGACACTTCATACACCAAAAATTAATAAGAAAATCGGATCCAAAATTCGTCCAAAAATCAAGGTGAAATTGTTCCAGAAATTTCAGTTTTCACACTTCAAACTTCAACTGAATTTGACCCGATTTTTATCCAATTTGAGCCCCTATTTTTACACACATAAATAGCATTAATTAGCTACCAAACAAAGATAATTAAAGCCCTCAAAGATAGCCACCAAAATCTGTCAAAACCAAGTCAAATTTTGCATCCAACTTTGCAAATTCGTGTAGAAAATCCCAGCTGCAATTACAAACATTTTTAAAGTCCAAAACCAATTCCAAAGCCTCTAAAACTTAGTCTAATCCTAGTATAAGTATATAAGCCCAAGTTAGACATACTTTAAGCTCATAAACCCCACAAAAACACTCTCAAATTCCAGCTGCAAACCCAAGAGCGTCCAGCACTTTTTCATTTCCTTTTTCTATTTCCACCGTCAACATAGAAGCTTAAAAACTTTGTGTGAACAACCATAAACCCTAGCCTACTTCCATACCTTATATACACACACTAAGCTCATCAATAACCACCAAAACCGAATAAAAAATCCTAAGTTATCCTAGGGTTCAAGAGGAGGAGTTTAGCTTGACAAGGTGAGAAACTTAGATTACCTTAATAAACTTTTATTATAGTTAATGTGGTTAGTTAGAAACTCATCATCTAATCTTTGATTTAGGTTGAATTCTTGCTTTAAGAGGAAGTTGGACCTCCTCCTTCCATTCCATTCCAAGGTGAGCTCCAACTACAACCTATCCTTATTAAATTATGAATAGACCTTAGGATGGATTTTGAGCATTTGAAGAAAGTTTTGTGGTGGATATAAGTTGCAAATCTATGGATGAATTCAAGTGGATGGATGTTTGATATGTTAGGAATGCTTAGGTAGTGTTGGAAGAGAAAAACAACAACTTAGAAGTCTTATAATTGTGGTAATAGTAAATTCGGATTTAAGGACAATGTGGACAAAACAAGACTCAAACTTTATTTAATCTAGTCTAAATGCATATTTAAAGCTTCTAAGACCTTATATGAACATAAAGCTTGATAAAACAAACTTTACAAGCATGATTAGAAGTCCTTTAGTACAAGAAAAGTGTTATGAACAATTTATAGAAATTGTACATGCCAAGACTTCTACAAATTATAACGGAAT
Source organism: Combretum micranthum (assembly GCA_024138025.1). NCBI lineage: Eukaryota > Viridiplantae > Streptophyta > Magnoliopsida > Myrtales > Combretaceae > Combretum > Combretum micranthum. The sequence goes on along the minus strand of JAMXBD010000122.1, from coordinate 1,838,726 downwards.
TTAAGATGTAAATGGAAGTTAAATAAGATCCTCCATAATATATATATATCAAAAGAAACTTGGAAGAATTAAACAATAAAAATTTATTTACTTTAAGAAATCGCTATAAACCATAGAATAATACCAAATACCGATCTAGGACACTTAGTCACTCATAGGAATTTAATTTTCTATTTATAGATATTATTGACAAGTACTTTATCTTAATAGGAAATCTCGATACTGTTGAGGATTTCCCGGTCGATTACTACGACTGATCAGCATGAGCAGGTGAGTAACTTAGACTTGTTACATTGTTTGTGCTTGTAGTATAGCTGCAATTGGAATAATATATATTCAATGAATATGCATGTGGGATTGGGATACAGCGTGATGCGTGGTGTATGATTGAATGGCAAATTATCATAACATAAGCGATAATCCTATTGCATGATAAATATTGTATGAAATATGTTGATGATTGTCTGTAAATTGTATGATCACCTAAAACTTGATTAACAACTGTCGGTACTATAAATGAAACGGACATGCATTGCACGATTTGCATAAACTGCATTATGTTTTTACGAATGCCTACTACGTGTTAGAATTTCGGTTCTCTGGTAATACTTGGTTTTTCTAGGCAGAGGCTATTAGTTCTACGCAAGTTTACCTTTATTCTGTCGGTTCCATGGGAACTAACTGGTAACGAAGGACGCCGCACATGGTATCGCTGTGAAATGTCTAACACTTAGTGAGTTTCTAAGACGCGAAACAGGAAATGGGTGTTTAAAACATCATTAACATAAAGAGATAATAATTGTGAAGATTGTGGATTTCCTGTGTGCTTAGTTTCTCCTGGGTAGGTGATTCAGGGATTGGTTCCTTCAACCCCGATGAGAGGGCGTAAATCTCCATCCTGTTTGGATTCCGGTTTGTCCAAGCTTGTAATTGTTCATGTGCTTGATTGATGCATTACATATGATTGATAATAACTTGCTTGTTGTGATAAGTCTGGTTATTCACTGAGCCCGTGGTTATGCTCACACTCCTACAGTCCTTACAGGATGACACTTAAGCCTTGGTTGGTGGCTTCTAGGAGCTTAGAGCCGGTATGATTCTAAAGCTTGAAGAGTTTTGGAAACAGGGAAAATAGTTTCTTTATTTACATGTATTAATTGATGTTAGTGCATCAATTTTATTATCTGAGAACTTAGATAGTTTTATGGTTTGTAATAGTTATTATTCATACTGTAGCATTTAATTATGGTATTGTGATTTTATTTACTTTCATCGTTTCTTATCACGCAACCAAAAAGATCATGTTTTGTTAAATACATCACTTTCCAAAGTAGTTCTAGTATGAATATGTGTATTTGATATTGTCTGGATTATCAGGCTATATCATAATATATATATTACTACTAGGGTACTATTGGGGCGTGACAGATCATCAATGAAAGTGACAAAATAAAGAGCACCATCTACTGTCCTATCTTTCATATAACATATGTATGAACCAAATCTAAATTATGGGATTTCCTAGTAGGTACATTTCTTTGAAATGCAACCTTGTGTTGTCTATTAGTAAGACAATCAGTGCAAGTTTTCAGAGGAGTACCTTTTACATTCAGTAGAAGCTGTTTCTTGACAACCATTTGAAGTCTTTTCTCACTAATGTGACCAAGCCATTTATGCCACAATTCTATTAAAGTGTCATCAATTACATTCACATCTCCTTTACTTAGTTTTGCTAACATTAAGCAAAAGGTGTTATTCTTCTTCCCTTAAGCCACAATGAGAGAACTATTGGTAAGCTTCCATTTACCTTCACCAAAATGACTGTGATAGTCTTCATCATCTAATTTCCCTACATATATAAGGTTTAGCGAAAATCTGAAAGATATCTGATATCCTGAGAATAAGCTTGCAACCGATATTATTCTCTAAAATAATATTTCCAGTGCCCACAATTTTTTATGTTTCATTATTTCCATCCTAACATTACTATAATCACTAGTAACATAGGTTAAGAAAAAAATTACCTTATACTGTCACATGAAAGGAGGCACCAGAATATACCCAGTCACTATCATGACCTATAATACTAACACAATCCTCATCCCAAGTAACAACAATTTCACCACCTTCTATTGCAGTAGTAGTGTCTTCACCTTTACCTTTACCCTCCTCTTTTCCACAATTTGCATTCTCTCTTAAAATACCCTGGCTTGTCACTGTAAAAGCATTTGATATTTTTCTTCCTCTTGATTTAGATCTTCCCTTGGATTTACTAGATCTATCAGATTTATCATTAGAGCCTCTATTGCTACTTCTACCACGCCTTTCATGTTTGTCACTAATAACTGCGCATGTCTCTGAGCTTATACCCAGATCTTTCCTTATGCCCTCTTCATTCATCAGGCAGTCTTTCACCATTGCAAGGGCGATCTTTCCATCTGGAGCTGAATTACTAACAAACACTATAAGTGTCTCCCAACTTTCAAGCAGTGAACTCAACAACAAAAGTGCATGAATCTCATCATCAAGCATAAACTTCATAGTACTTAGTTGATTCACAAGCTCTTGAAAATCACTCAAGTGCTCAGTTATATTGGATCCATCCTTGTATTTTAGATTCACTACTCTCATAATCAATGAGGTTTTATTCAAGGCAGTTTGCCTCTCATACATGGACTCCAATTTCCTCCATAGAACATCAGCTCTGATTTCCTAAGTAACATGATGATATACGTCTTGATCAACCCATTTTCGGATATACCTGACAGTCTTTCTATGCATGATCGCCTAATTTGCATCAGATTTGTGTGTTTGCTTCATAGAATCATCGCCTAAAGACAAATACAAACCTTTGCAATACAACATAGCTTCCATAATAGACTTCTAGATATAGTAATTTGACAAATTTAATTTAATCATCATACCTGATGATTCAGCCATGTCTGCAATTTAGATAACAAACCCTAATTTTCTTTTTCTTCAACTTAGTACTTTAATACCACTTTGCTAGGAAAGATCAAGTAATAACCTAGAAGCAAAAACATATTTTTTTCTCTTGCCTGTAGCAATCACAATAATCAAAACAACAAACAAAATCAAAGAATAACTATAACGCCAGGGTTTTCGTGGAAATCTCCAACTTAGGGAAAAACCACGGGACTGCCACACAAATTTCCTCCACTATTAACAATAATAGGATGTACAAATTGTTTTTCACTGGATAATCTTAGTGGGTCACACAGATCTTCATTGCAACTGGTGGATTTCAAAAACAATATGCCTCTCTCTCTGTGGAATCTCTCTTAAGGATTTAGGATGGTCTCCACTCACACATAAAAGACCCTAAGACCAAAACAATAAGAGTTTATGTGCAACAATGAAGGCTGGCTCGAATTAAACATAGGCTGGTATGTGATAATTAAATGTTGGTGGCGTGGGAATTTCGGCATTCTAAGGTCGGAGGCTTACCAGCCTATGCCGGCAATGTACCCTACCTAAATCGGTGGTGTTGAAGTCGGCCTAGCTAATCTGTAGCCCTTGGAAATAATTTCCAAATCCTATGCTAACTTTGCATTCAAAGATGGTCGGCGGCTTATGTCCTCCTAGTGCCATAGTATAGCAATCCACTCCTTCGTTTGCAAAAAATCTCATTATTTTCAAGTCTTCTTCCAAGTATATACCACATACTTAGGATATCCTTGATTATGGACCCATGCGAGTTAGATCTATAACCCAACAGTAACTCACTAGCAGTTTGGCTATTTGTAGTCTTACCCACAAACATTAATATGTTCTTGATGTACCAAGATAGTAAAGATGAAAATTTGAGTAGATGTGCAACAAAGGAATGAGCTAGGGTAGGTAAACTTGATTGTTTATCTGAGTATCTCTTTAATGACACAACATGCTATGTTGGATATAAGTTAAGCTGATAAGTTTCGTAAATTTTAATTTATGCAAACTGAGAGTACAATCATCACATATTCTCAACAATAGTGGAATCAACAATCCACATGCCGCATAATATCCTTAACAACATCAATAAAAAAAAAAAAACTATTAAGTGGATACTAACATTCATAATGAGTTGTCTTTTATTTATATAGATCATGCAACTGTGTATGAAGCATCCTTAGCGATGCCACAAAGTCCTTCTGCGGCATCCACCTCTCTTTGAATCTTCATATAACCTTCTTCACCCCATGAAGTCCCCCATGAATTCTTCACTAACCAATACTTCATACCATCCTCGTCATTTGTCCCATACCCAATTATTGTCACAGCATGATCTAAATTCGTTCCACAACTTCCTGTGAAAACCCCACTTTTATAATTCTTGAATTCGTATCCACTCGCATCAATTGCAACTGAGACTGGTTGGTTTGCCACAGCCTTTAAAAGAGCAGACTCATTATTGGGAGGTACCTTTTCATATCTAATGATTTTTGCTGCATAAGGCTGCTTTGCTTGTGTCACAAGTACCATAGTTAGTTTCTTGGTATGGATAGTCATCTTCAGATGCGATGCCACCATTCTGGATGATGAATTGAAAAGCTTTTCCATTTCTCCTCCATTGCAGCCATTGTTGTTAGTATCACAATCAATGAGTTCTTGTTCTGATAGAGAGATCAATTTACTTGTTTTGATTTGTGTGATCCCTTCCACTGCTGCTACAGTAGAGAATGCCCAGCAAGCACCTGCATATTAGTTAGAGAAAAGTTAACAATATTATAATTAATCTTATTGAAAAAAAAATCAAATAAATGTTACATGGCATCCACATAGGGGATGTGTAAATACCAATTAAATTTTTGCATGCATACTAATGAAATATATATAGTTTCCAAAAACCATTACCAAATGTGATTTATAGACTTGTATGTATATATATGATAAAATTTGTTTAGTATTTACACACTATGTATATATGCACCTTCTTAGGGTAAATATATTGGTTAAAAAGACTAGACTATATAAATCGTTTAACGAGGTTGCAGTCACTTTAACTAATGTAGGCTTATTTTATCAAGGGTTAGTAAAGAAAAGAAGAAAAGTTGAATTTACTTTTTTATTTAGCCCTCAATCTATAAATTTGTTTTGGATCTTTACACTTGGGTACACATGGGTATAGGATTGGGTAATTGCCATCTTTAATTCTCAAGTTTTATTTATTTTCACAATTCATAGCCTAAGTAAGTGGTTGTCAATTTGGTTTCTAAACCTTTTCCATTTTTTTAATAACTTTCTTAAGTTCTCCAATATAACTGCTTAAAACTTTTGTATTTTTTAATTAGCTTTTACTTAGATATTATAAATAACTTCGTAAAGTTTAAAGATTATGAATTGGCATTTTAATTTTAGATAATTTATTAGAAAAATGGCTCCAAAAGTTTATATGTAATAGATTGACATTTTAAGATTTTAGGTAATTTAGTAAAAAAATTTAGGTATTAAATGTGATATTTAACCAATAAAATTTTAAAATTGAAATGATGAAAGTTTTTGTTTTTTTCCTCCTTCACATGCATTCTACATATTTATTTATTTATTTTTATCTCAAATTAATGTCTTTTTTCAATGAAAAAGTGCAAACCTTAAAATCACAAGCAGTATATAAATAAAAAGTAGGAAACATGATTATACTTTTGTACATACGTGTTATATTATCCACAGCTAGAACAAAATGGTTATGATATCATAACTTAGAAAATTATAATAAGTTTAGTAAGAGTTAAGATCGAAAAGATGTAAAAATACAAGACATACCGCACTGGCCTTGATCCTTAATCGAGGTGATAGCTCCATTCTATCTCCAGTCTATGCTAGGGGGAACTTCACTAAGGCTATCATACCTAAACGACAAGGATTCTCCTCCTCCTGATGGCTTTGAGGTAGGTACAACCCTATAACCATTTTTAAACTTAAACTCCTCAAATGTTAAGTCACTAAATGCGTTGAATCCCAACTTATAAGTTTTATTTCCAGCTTTATTAAATGCCTCGATGTATTCTAAATTGTTCTTAAATATCTCGAAGTGCTTAGACTTCTCAGCATTATTGGAGTAGACTCGTCCAAACGAGTCATCCATTGTTCATGCTCCTCGTACATCGAAAGTCTGGTTTCATGCAACTCGCGAGACCGGGCTTTTGATGCCCAAAGTCCTAAAATGGTTGCTAACAGAACATAAAAAATTGTTGTTTTTATCATCATGGCTATGTTCTATAAGAGGTTTCTAAGGAATGATAAAATTTTCTTAATATGATCTATGTGTGTTTAAAGAGTGATGAGTGTATTTCCTCAAGAAATGCATCAATTTATAGAAGAACAAATTCTCTAGAAAGCATTCCAGCCGAGCCTCTTTGCGTCAAATTCTCTAGAAAGCATTCCAGCCGAGCATCTTTGCGTCATTCATGAATTGGAATATTGGAACTAAAGCACATGTTTAGAACCCTTCAACGGGAAACCCGGCAAATCATTCTCAAATAGGCAAGCCCATTGGACACGTTGCTCCTAAGCTCTCTGGAAGTTCACACTAATGCAAAGGTGAACCACAAAATAAATGTCCAAAAGTTCCATTGTTTCGTATGTGAAATATCCTAAATTTCTCAAAATTAATTTAGCAAGGTATAATTTAAATGCTAAAATATATGGATAATTTTGAACCTTAAAAATTAAATTAGAATAATAGTCAAAATTCACAAATTAAATCATAAAAATTAATTATCTAAGGTTTACTTTAATTTCACCGACTAAATTCTGAAAGTTTCTTTTAATCCTAACTATATTGTCCTCAAGAAACCAACTTTTTGTCCTAATTACCTTGCATAACAACCAAATGAACCAGCTTCAATGAGAGGTTGACACTTGTCCAACACACTTTTCACACCTCTCTTTTTTTCACCAAGAATTTTAGCAATAATGAGCCCCACAAGCCAACAAATTCTGCCATATCATATTCTCTAAAACCCTACAAGAAGCCATTCTTTATTCTCTCATTTTCACTGAAGGATACATCAAAAACACTCTCTTTTCTATAAAAAAATCTTCAGCATCAATACCGATAAAAACTCTCTAAATCAGCAGCAAAATTCCATTGAAACTCAAGGCAATTCAAGCTCTAATTAGGTAAAGTATTACCTAATAAATTCTTCTATCCTTTTATCATTTCAACATTATTTCTAAACTCTTTTAAGCTATTTTGCAAGGTGAAATTGAAGGCTAAATTGAGGATTGGAGTAGGGATTGGAATTAGAAGCTTCAACAAATCCTTGGTGGTAGTAGTAGACGATTTAGAAGGTTTAAGTGATAATTTCTACATTTCAAGTAAGTGATAAATCAATGACTTGATCAGAAAAGTATGTTAGTAAATAATATATTAAGACACTAAAATACAGAATATAAAATGTATTATTGAGGTGAAATATCATGTGTAGTTGGTTGATAAAAATGTGTTAGTATTAATATTATTTATGCATTGCTTAGTAGATTTATGATATGAATATAACTAAAATAAAATGATGTTATATATAATTTGTTTTGATGTGTTTTATATGATTTTTGTGATGATTTATAATGATGAAATTGAATAAAAACTATAATGCGTTGCTGAACTGAAAATATAAATATTGTTTATCATGATATGTAATGTTAGTTAAGGTATCAAACGGATTTATTTTCATACAAAATTTATGTGAATGATATTATATTACCTTATGATGTAATTTGGAAGGTTTCATAATCTTTTCAAATTTATTTGCTATTTTAAATGTTCTAATGGTCATGATTATTGAGAAAAATAAATAAAATATCAAACGTAATTATTTTTGTACGAAACTTTTACAAAATGATAGTTTGTAAGTTTATATATTATCTAGAAATTTTTAGAGTTTTTGAAGGTCGTTTGATATTTTTCTCAGATTTTTCTTTTTTGGAGGTACTGTGTAAAACGTTGTTTGCACTGGATTTTTTACATAAACCGAACTGGCCAGTTTTATTTCTCCTTTTCCAATGAGACCACAATTTTTTCAAATATTAGGATGTCTAGTTCTTATGTAAAAATCGAACCGGACCAAAAAGTACAAAAACAAATGTGAACCGATCCAAAAACTAATTGGTGCACAGACTCCCCTGTTTTTCCAACTCTGTTTTCTTTGAAAATGTGATTAATCCGAATTTTATTAAATTTAATAATTATAAATCTGACTTGATAAATTCATAGATGGTTATAATTAGTAAGTTTAGTCATATTTTGATTTATTAGACCTTTTATTAAATTAAAATTTGATATATATAAGTCTATGAACTAAATTAGGTTAATTATGTATAAAAGGACTTTTAATTATAATTTAGGTAATTGAATGTAAAATGAGCCTATAACAAAACAACTAAAGTTATATGGACTTAATTGGACTAAATATTCCAAACCGAGTTATAATAGGTTTTGATTAGCTAAATAATTACAAATTGGCTAAATTAGATAAAATTGGTTTAAAAATACAACCTTAGGATCGATAACTTGATTTCTAGCCAATAAGGCTTATTTATACTTAAATGAGCCAAACAAAATCCTAACAATTTTTTTTAGCTATTTAGGGTCTAAATCTTTACAATATAGACAACACATAACCATATGCTTTATGGGCTTAAATTCCATAATACGGGCCCAATACCCCTATCTATTCCAATTGTGTCTATTCTCAAGATATTTAAGTCCATTATCAATTCCATGTACTGAATTATCTAAATGAGCTCAAATCCTTTCTATGGGCTCAAAAGCCTTAAAACATCCTTAATGGGCCTATATAGGATGTTAGAAGGCCTAATAGTTTAATTAGGGTCTAAATTAAATTCCGATTGGGTTTGAATAAATTTCTTAGATCCAATGACCAATATTACTCCAATTGGATCAAAATTCAAAACAAGGCCCAATTCCCATGAATGTAACATTTATATTCCTTTATGGGCTCAAATCCTAATCCTTAAAACCCGTTACCATAAAAACTTAAACACTTAGAGATTCTTCTTATTGGGCTTAACTTAGGAACCCTGAAGGCCCAATACATCCAAATAATAAATCCGATTTCCAAATCTATGGGCTTAGTCCAAAATATCTAAGTCCAACTATCTTAATTAGACCTAACTCAATTATAAACCAAAGGCTTAGTTGACCTTATGTCAATAGATTGATTAATATGACTTGAAGCATTGGTTTTATATGCTCAATTCTTATATGGATTAATCTTTCTTGACAGATATTCGATCTACCTATTATCTTACTTGTGATCCACAGCTATCTACTGATTCGATATCAGGCACGCAGTGACGTTTGTGTTGCTTATTAGATTAGGTATCCAAAATGACCTAATAATTAAAGATGGTTAAGGAATGAGTGTTGTTGTTATGCTTGGTTGTTCTTAGACTAGGTCGAGGGGCGATAACCTGCTTGGCGATGCCAGCATGGTAGTTAGGCTCTTAGGCCATCGAGGATGGCTCGACGGGTAGTCGATAGGGGAATAGTAGTGGGATAACATTTACTTACACTCAGAAAGAAGTTACACTTGTTCAATTTATGATTATGGGCTACGTTAAATTGAACAATGTAATGGACTAAAATAAGTAAAGTCGAGTAATGACTGTAACCCCTAGACAAAGCTATTATCAGTCAGAGGTAGGAGATATAGAGAGCCAGCCTATCTATATCAATCCCCTGAGCAGTTGTTGCTACTCAGGACCCCCAGGTTCCCAGCATGTTGTTAGAGTGTGAGTACTCCATGGATGATTGCTACATTTAGAATTAAAGAGATATAAATTGATGAGTGTCGCATTGCATTTAGAATATGTGCGTGTGAATCATTACGTGTGTGCTTGTGTTGCTATGTACTGGGCTTTGGCTCACTCATTTAATTTTTCAGGTGATTATGACGATGTTGACTATTTTGATTATGAGGGTTATGGTACTGATTTAGAGTCTTTCATTGAGGAGTATGGCATCGGCCATAGCTCGTGATTTGATGGACACACTAGAAGTTGATCACATGCACTATGACTTATATAGAGTTAGAGAGACTTCTGATGAGCTTGATCACTTCATTATGGTCTTCAGTATTCTCGTTTGATATATGTTGTACGAGATACTAGACTCGTTTGATATACTTTGATACTTTTGTTTTAGGTATCACGAGATACCCGAGATGGTTTTTGTTATACAGCTTTTTCTGAAACTTTATATTTGCTTGCTTACTATGGGAGCAACCTTTTTGTGAAAATTTTTGTAAAACTTTATTATTTCCACTGCATATAAAATGTTTTCAAAAACCTAATTAATGATTTTGAAATTTAAAAATTGGTAGCAAACGATCATGATAAACTATAGTTAGAGTCGCCGTAGCGTATAATGCTTATGTGTTATACGTGGCGGAACTAGGTATGCCTTGACCTTATTCGGGGCATGGCAGTATGTCATACGATGTAAAATGTAACCATACTATGTTGTTTAACGTCTATGGGCCAAAGCTCCTGATTTTGGATATAACTTTTTGCACTTTTACCTGTCCGCAACATGCAAAGCAGCAACATGGAACGAAGAATAAATTATTCATAATTTTAAACGAAAAGAAAAAAGAAAAAAGAAAAAACTAAACAAAAAGACTAAATGAAGTCAAGCCTCGGGCAATCCTAAACTTAACTGAATATATAGTTTTATCTCCCCAGATATGGTATGGTTTGTGAAATCGTTTAACTGAACCAAAATTAATAAGTTTATAATTGATCTAAAGGGTTACACTGAAGCCCAAAAGAAAGTAATATTTTACTTGAAATTAAAAAATCTGTTGTGAATATAGTACTTTAAAGAAATTATAGTTTATGCTTATAATGTCTTTTTACTTTTATTACCATAAATTATCAAATAGTGTATATAGGTTTAGCCAAAGTTTATGTCATAAGTCTATAAGGTAGCATTTGACTATATAATGGATAGGACAATGATCGTTATACCATGTATAAGATGTTTTTGGAATTGGACAAAACTTAAAATTTTTTATCTTTTAGATTTCATGGTATAAAAATATTGGAACAGGACAAAAGTAAAACCTCTTAATAAAAATTTTACATACCAAACATAGTACAAAAGAATTGTACAATCCAATATTTCCTATACTGTGATGTCCAATCCTACTGAAATACTCCAAATTTTACCAACCTAAATTAGAAATGTGATAATTAAATACTATGAAAATATAGGTAATTTTGGATCTTATTTTAAATTTAACTTATTAATTGAATTTAGGTAGGTTAGTCAATTGATTTTCATAAAACTATAGAATATAATTAGATAATTTAATTTGTAAATGGACTTAATTGAAATTAGGAATTCCAATACCACAAATACCTACTTCAACTTATCAAATTACTTCAAATTCCTTTTTCCAACATACCAAGTTATTAAATTCCTTTTAATTATCGACTTGAAACCGATTTCTCAAGTTGAATTATATAAATTCCTAATTCACTAAAATTAAACCTTAATCTAAATTTGGAATTAGACTCGAGTCAATAACTTACTAATTATATACCTAAGGTTATAAATATCAAGTGTAGTATGACCCGATTAATTTTTAGAGTCTATTAGATAGTAAACGATAGTTTAAAGATGAATCGCTAGGATTGAAATATATGCAATAGAAATAGAAACTGGTCAATATACACCAAACTAGAACTCGAATAAAAATTCTGAATACATAATCATAAAAAATAGATTTTTCTAAGTCTTTTCAGCATAATACCTAATTTGACTAGAAACCCTAATCGCGTAAGTGAAAATTTTGATAATTTAACATAATTAGGAATAATAAATGAATTTAATTGAAAATAAAGATTCTAATGTTATAAATACCTAATTTAACCTATTAAGCAACATCGATGACCTATTTCAACAAATTCAAATTAATTGATTCTTTTCAATCATCAATTGAACTCTATTAGTCAAGTTTAATAATCTAAAACCCTAAATATCCAATTTAGACATTTTAGCCTAAATTCCAACTCCTTAAATATTAGAAATTTAAAGTTAAATATTTTCATTCAAATCTCTATTCCTAAGTTCTTAAAATATTAAATTCAAGTAAGCTATTAATTTTCCTTTAACTAGATTTCCTAAAATTAATTTCTAATGCTGATTAGTTAATTCTCTTTCTTACTTCTTAAAATCCATTTCTAATTCCCTAAAGCCCATAACCTAAAGGCCTAATTCTTCTTCTAAACCCTAAGCCCAATTATTCAAAGATCAAGCCCATAAACCTAAGACCAAAAGCCCATGCATCAAAGCCCATTAGACCATGTTCTTATCATGCAACCTCACACATGATATGAAATCTCAATGTCTAGAAAAAAATCTAACCTTATGAAAAGACCAAAATAACCTTAGCTACTTCAAGAAGGTTTCTTCATCTATGAAATGACCAAATTGCCCCTTAAATATCTACAATGTGAACACAAGAAAATATCAAGTGTATGAAAAGACTAAATTGACCTTACCAATTCTTGAAGTTTCTTCACTTAGGAAAAGACTTAAATACCCCTTAAATATCTACACAAGAAAATATCTCCTAACTCTAGAGGATTCTAATGCACATAAAAAAGACTAAAATGCTCTCACTTAATCAAGCTAAAGTACCAAAATGTCCTTAACTCTAGAGATAATTACAAACCATCAAACAATATAAATATAGGGTTTAGAAAACCCTAATTCATGCCTCATTTCTAGCATTCCATCTCTCTCATATTCTCTCTCAAAACACTCTCAAAAATCTCCCCAAAAATACACAAAAACTCTTCCATCAACCAAGCACACAAGAGGTGAAATTAAACACTAAAAACAAGGTTGAGGTTAAGGAAAATAAGCTTGAAGAAGCTTCATCAACTTTTGAATTGTAGAAGTAATAGAGGCAACTATTTGGTTGATTTTGCTAAACTAAGTAAGTAATTATAATTAATTTATTTTATTATGTTGATGACACTTAGACTCATGTAAATCACTAAAAATAAACTTAGATTCAAGTATTAAATAATATAAGTATATACAAGCTTGAAAACCGAAATATGCATATGTATATGTATGTATGTTAGAAAATTGAGTATTTTATTATATGTATGTTATATGTTGAATTGATATGTTTTATTTAAAATGAAGTTATCAAATAAATATATGAATATACTAAAAATAATCTCTGTTGAAATATATAAGCATATATGTTTGTGTTGATGTGTTGGAATTTTGGAAAAATTTGTATTATTGATAATGATTTGAGTTATGATTCATGAGTCAAGTTGTAGAATATAAATCAAAGCATATACTAGATAATAAAACATAGAATAAACATGTTTTAGATGAATTCAATATGCTTAAAGATCAATTTATATGCATATGTATTAAATATGGATAGCTTAGGTTATAATATTTAGATAAAATATTAAATGAAGTTATTTTTGGATGAAATTCATAAAAATGATATTTTAACATGTATATATACAAACTGTAACTTTCGTGATTTTTGAAATACATTTACTATTTTTAAAAATTAAATTACAAAATAGGAAAACAGGGCAAAACAGTATTTCGACCAGCAGCGGTGGCGTGAATTGATATGACCGAACCGGTGACTTTTTCCTCTTCTTTTTGGTTGATATTACAACGGTTTTAAAGCTTAAGATGTATACTTAAACATGGTGCAAAGAACCGGACAAAAACCAGTTGGATTGATGGTTAAATTCAATCGAACCGATGGGTCATCGCTGCCTATGCTCTGCTCTGGACAGTTTTGAATCAATTAAAATTAAAATCATAATTAACTAATTAATTTAGGTCAAATGACCTTATAAAAATATAAATATATGTGTTAGGAAGTTTACATAAAAATTTGAGCTTAAGAACCCATGTTTAAGATAATAAACCAATTTATTAAAGTTAGGGTACACACTACTTTTCTATAGGAAATGAAATGAGGGAATTTAAGGAAAATTAATATGAATATGAAATAAATGTAAATAATGTGTTTTCATGTTAAATTATGAATTTCAAGATAAATAATTAATTAATTTTATTATATGAATTGATTTAATAAAGTAAGTATAAATATAACATCACAAGATAGTACAAATATAATAGGAAACTAGTTTAGATTCCTTAGTCCATTTAGATGTAAAAAAAAATTATAAATGACATAAATAAGAATAATTATATTTTAATAGGTTGTTTTACTTAATAAAAGTTTAATAGATTGATTATAGGACATACTATAGAATTTACCATTTAAAATGACCTAATTACCATTTAGTAAACTTGACTAGTTAATTATATTCAACTTGATTAGATAAAATTAATATAGATTTATTAACTAATATTAGCTTAGTAAATTCTTCATAAACCAACAATTTATAGTTAGCTATTAATTGATGAATACCTATATGATCATATTAACTTGAAATTGGTTTCGATTAATATGTTAGGTTAAACCTTAAATGATAAGGAGTACGTAATTTCTAAAATATGATAGACTACGAATAATAAGAAAAGTATGTTGTTTCAAATGTAAATTCGCTACAAAACTAAGTGGTTAATACATGTTTGATATAAGTTGATAATTGAGTCAAATGCTTATACGAGTTAATCTTTGAAGCAGATATTTGTTAGGAGTTTGTCTTCAGCTTTATCTTCTTGTCTATCTTCTGACTATTCGGAGCACAGACTTTGTACCAGGTACGCAGTGACTTGTGTGTTGCGTGTTAGGATAGGCATGCTAAATGAACTAATACTTAAAGATGACCTTAATAATTGTTTGTTGCTTGTGCGTGGCCGTTTTTGAGACCTGGCCTGAGGGGCGGCAACCTTGCTAGGCGGTGCTAGCACGGTAGTTAGGCGCTTAAGCCACCATGGGCATGATGGTACGGTGGGTAGCTGATGGGGGGAACAGTAGCGAGATAACGTCTACCTGGATCGGAGAGAAGTAATGTAGTGTGGTTCACGTTTATGGGATCGGTTGAGCTACACTATATTATGGACTGTGATGAGTAGAGATGCGTAACCGCTGTGACCCCCAACGAGGCTATTACTTGTAGAGGTAGGAGATATAGGTTTCGGGCTGCCTTATCAACCCCCTGAGCAGTTGCTGCTACTCAGGACCCCCAGGTTCCTAGCGTATTGCCGGAGTGTGAGTGCTCCTCTATTGTTTTTCGCATTTTAATTTAAAGATATGAACTATTGTTTGTTGCATTGCATATAAAAGGCGTGTGTGCCCATATCGTGTGTGCTTGTGTTGCTGTCGTACTGGGCTTCGACTCATTCGTTCTTTTTCAGGTGATGATTGGGTACGGGACGACTCTAAAGGAGCTTGTTAACAAGTTAAGTGCCTAGGAATGCTGAACTGTTTATAGCAAAAGTTATTGATCATCTTTTCGAACTTATAAATCGATGAGGGCATATCTATGAGCCCATGGTTATATCTTGAGATACCAAACACTATGTACTTTGAGATACCTGATGGTATGATACTTATTTATAAACGTTTGTCTACTCACAAAAGTAGCTTATTTGAAAATCGTTTTGAGAAATTCGCTTTATTATATGTAATGGTCTACTCAAGAAAGTGGCACATTTAGGAATAATTTTAGAGTTATGTATTTCTTTTCCGCTGCAACTCTAGTCATTTTCAAAATCTAATTTAACGATTTTAGAATCTAAAAATTGTTTAGCAATGATCACGATAAACTGTAGATTAGGTTACCCTTAACTTATAATGCGTAAGTGTTATACGTGGTGGCTGGCACGCCTTGAACCAAATTCGGGGCGTGACACCTACTTATCTTATCCAATTCTTATAATAAAACAAGGCCTAAATTATTCTTATTAGCATAAATTTAACTCAACTAACCTCTGTTATGGTGCTAGTTATTAGTAATGAATTCAATAATAGTGATATAATGTTTCACACCCTAAATGATTTTCTTCCAACTCGTTCAGTTTGCAAAAGGACGTGCGGTAGGAATATAATTGTGATTTTTAAGAAATTAAATATAGAAGTAATGAATTTTTTTTTATTTTATTGCACAAAACAATATTAGTAGTATATTTATAATGTATCTTAAAGTACTTACATCCATGGCTTGATTATCAAGGTAGTAGTTTACCAATGGATATTGAAATTTAGTGGAAAAGACTATCTTGTTAAGTAATTATAATTCCTTATATCTGCACTAATTGACATTTGATGGAATACTCGTCCTCCATAGTAAAAGTAATATTGTTTTGTAAGAGAGAGATAGCTATTTTATTTCATCTGTAAAGAATCAACTTCACATGATGCTAGGTAAATTAAGTAGTTATAATTTCCATAGTCCGCTTACAAAATAGAAAAGAAAGGGGGGAATAAAAAAAAGGAAAAACACTGTGAGAACGAAACGTGAGCGGTAGGATTCGAACCTGCGCGGGCAGAGCCCACAAAATATATCAGCATTCAGCTGATACTCCGAAGAACGTAAACGAACCTCACATACAAAAGAATCTGAGTCTTTGCTTTGCAGACAAGCACGTCAACTCTCCATTGGCATGATAAGGCGATCTTGGCCTTCGACTAGCTTTGCTGACCGAATTACATCTCCAGTTTTTATCTGTAAAAGAACTTCTCTTCCAGCGGGGTCCTGGCACCGGACCTATGGGGGTATGGGGATAGTGATGCCCCACCTAGTGCATCATGACACACAGTGCCGCACGTGGTGGGGGACTTGATAGGGCTCCTGGATGCATTAGGGATGGAAAAGGTGTTCGTGGTTGGCATGACGGGGTGCAATAATAGCATGGCACGTGTTTGTTTAGGCCCGGTAGTGTCAAAGCTTTGGTTAATATGAGTGGTGTATCAGCCGAGGAATTATTAGCCTTCCGGTTTGCGCGACCCGAATTTGATCCATTTGGAATAACACGTGGGTCGGAACACACAAACGGGTCCAATATAAATTCTAGAAGAACAGAAAACCCTAGCAGCCTTGCCTCTTTCTCTGTCTGGTAAGCCTCTCCCTCTCTCTATCTCTGTATTCTTTTACTTACTAAAATGTAAACCCTAACTCTCAACTGTTCTTGAATGTTCTTAGGGTTACAGGATGGAGAAAGGAGAAAGGAGGAGGGAAAGGGATAAGGAACAGATATTACACTGTGTTCGAGCCACAGTTGCTCCACATCAAATGATTTCGTAAAAGGGGGAATGAACTTCCTTTTCCCTTGCTCAGTATTTATTTCATTCCGTTTGTCTATTCTGTTACACAGATATGAGTTTGTTACACAGACTGTACTCAACATGTGTTTATTAGCTGTACATCTATTCCTATCTGTTTGTACTATTACAACTGTGCTTAACTGTCTGATTATTTGCTAAGTAATTACAACTGTAATCTATGTACTTTCGAGGACAGCTGGTTATCCTTGTTGCTTGTTCTGTTACTTGTAACAGATGACTCCCTTCTGAAAATACAACCTTGACCGCAAGGTTGTAATTGGAATAAACTTGACAAAACCGGTCATAATCTTCCCAGCTAGCATCTTCCAATGGTAATCCCCACCATTGGACCAAAATTTGCTTGATTGGGTGTCCTCGAACCATTAAAACCCTAGAGTTAAGAATACTCATCGGTTCTAGAATGGGATGATTATCTATGGCTTCTGAAGGTAATTCCAATGAAACCGTAGAAGACCCATAGTATTTCTTCAGGGAAGATACATGAAACACGTTATGAATTTTTGAATTTGGTGGAAGCTCTATTTTATAAGCACACTGTCCCACTTTTTGAAGCACCCTGTATGGCCCATAAAACCGCTTAGCCAATTTATGGAAATTGCTAGCAATTGAAGTTTGTTTATATGGCTTGAGCTTCACCATCACCAAATCCCCAATATCAAACGTGACATCTGTTCGATGAGTATCAGCAATGATCTTCATTCGTTGTTGAGCCATCTTTAGATTGTCTTTTAAAGAAGACAATAATTGGTCTCTAGTAGACAGTTCCTGGTCCACTGCATCCAACTTGGATGTGCCCCGGACATAAGCTGGAATTGTTGGTGGAGGTCGGCCATATACCATCTCAAATGGTGTACTCTTAGCCCCTTCATGATATGAGCAATTATAGGCAAATTCAGCCATGGAAGGAACTTAACCCATTGTTGAGGTCGTTCCATTACAAAGCACCTCAAATATTGTTGAATAGTTCTGTTTAAAACCTCTGTTTGACCATCCGATTGAGGATGATAAGCAGAACTCATGCACAATTTTGTCCCACTTAAAGAAAATAATTCCTTCCAAAATCTACTCATGAAAATAGGATCTTATCAGAGACAATAGTGCGAGGAAAACCATGTAAACGTATCACCATGTGTAAAAACAAAACTGCTACCTTAGAGGCAGTAAAATGTTCATCCAGAGCACTAGATGGCAATATTTGGACAATCTGTCCACCACTACCAGAATAACAGTATAATTTTGGGATTTAGGAAGGCATGTGATGAAATCCATGCTCACATCTTCCCAAACTCTGTCTGGAATAGGCAATGGGACTAACAAGCCAGCTGGTGATTTAGTAACATATTTGACCTGTTGGCAAATCAAACAGTTCCGTACAAATTGCTCAAATCTCTCCTCATACCATCCCAAAAGAACTCTGCAAATCCTTTTAAAGGTTTTCAAAAACCCAAAGTGACCAGCCATTGGGGTTGTATGAAATTCCTTTAAAATAAGAGGCACCAAACTTGAAGATTGTACCAAAAATAATCTGGAATGGAAATACAAAAATCCATTTTTCCAAGTTAAAGGATACTTATGATACAACCCTGCAGCAGGTCAGAAATAATAGCTGTAAATTCTGGAATAGTCTGATACTCTTGTTTAAGCACCTCTAAATTGGAAAAACAAGGAGCAGACAATCCAAAATTCTGTGCATCCTCTCCATGTTGTCTTGACAAGGCATCAGCCACAATATTTTCTTTGCCCGCTTTATAAGTAATTGAGTAATCATAACCCAATAATTTTGACAAATATTTTGCTGATCAGTGTTTGAATTACTTGAGTCAGAATTTCCTTCAAACTCCTGTGGTCTGTTCGAATCACAAAATGCTTTCCTAAGACATATTGACGCCACTTCCGAACAGACTCTACAATCCCATACAATTCCCTCACATATGCAGAAGCCTTTCTTAAATGAACAGGCAGTTTCTTACTAAAATATGAAACAGGACATTCATCCTGTAATAAAACAGCACCAACTGCAATACCTGAAGCATCTGTTTCAATCACAAATTGTTTAGAAAAATCTGGCAATTTCAAAATAGGGGCTTTAACTAAAGCTTCCTTAACTGGTCAAAAGCAGTTCTTGCTCCATCAGACCATTCGAAACAATCTTTCTGTAATAAATCCGTCAATGGTCAGCAATTCGAGCATATCCTTTAATAAATCTTCTATAATATCCTGATAAACCCAGAAATGCCCGTAATTGTTTAACTGTCCGAGGAACTGGCCATTGTTGAACCCCTTGTACCTTAGATGGATTAGGGCTGACACCTTGGACAGATACAATGTGTCCCAAGTATTCAATAGAGTCTTTGCCAAAAAGACATTTACTAGCCTTCAGATAAAACTCATGCTATTTCAACATAGTCAAAACCAACTCCAAATGACTCAAATGATCAAGCATATGCTTACTGTAAACCAGTATATCAA
Organism: Combretum micranthum; assembly: GCA_024138025.1. Lineage (NCBI taxonomy): Eukaryota > Viridiplantae > Streptophyta > Magnoliopsida > Myrtales > Combretaceae > Combretum > Combretum micranthum. The sequence goes on along the minus strand of JAMXBD010000122.1, from coordinate 1,818,975 downwards.
AAAAAAAACAATAACAAACTTACGAAGATAAGGCTGGAAAATGCGATTCATAATAGACTGAAATGTGGCAGAGCATTAGTTAAACCAAAGGGCATTACTAAAAATTCGTTATGACCTTGGTGTGTCCTAAAAGCAGTCTTTTCAACATCACTAGAATGCATACGAATCTGATGATAGCCTGATCTCAAATCCAATTTCGAAAAAACAGATGCATCATGCAACTCATCCAACAATTCATCAATGGTGGGAATGGGAAACACATCTTTAATTGTCACTTGATTCAAAGCCCTATAATCAATACAAAAACGCCATGTCCCATCTTTCTTTTTAACTAAAAGCACCGGACTGGAAAAAGGCTAGTACTGTGTTGAATAATCCCCATTTCTAACATATCAGACACTTGCTTCTCAATTTCATTCTTTTGAAAATGGGGGTATCTATAGGGTCTTACATTTACTGTTTGAACTCCATCTACCAACTGAATTCTATGCTGAATGTTTCTTAACGGAGGCAATGATGAGGGTGCTTGAAAAACTGATGCATGGCTATCCAATAGATGATCTAAATCTCTATTGTTGTGGTAATGCTACATGAGTTAGAGTTTACCTCCTGAGCCACTAATTGAAAATAAGAGATGACAGCATCTTGTCGAATCAACTTGCGAAGTTGATGATGAGAAATCTGGGATAATAGTTGCTGATCATCACCCTTAAGCACCACCACAGACCCTTTGTAAACAAATTGCATAGTAAGACTACTATAGTCAATTGTTACTGGTCCTAATTGCTGCAGCCACTGCACACCCAGCACAAAATCTGCTCCTTGGATGGGAGAACATAAAATGTATCACAAAAATTTATCCCTTGAATATCCAAAGTCACATTTTCACATTTTCCATCACAAGACAATTTACTGCCATTCCCTATCATCACATTAAACTGTTTGTCTTGAACAACAGACAATCCCAAATGTTGTGCTATTCGTGTTTGCACAAAATTATGGGTGCTGCCTGAATCAACCAAAACAGATACAGCTTTGCCTTTATTTTTCCACAAAATCTAAGAGTACGAGGAACAGAATGTCCTGCTAAAGCGTGATAACTAATGGTACCCTCATCCAACTGAACATCTTCACACTCCACCTCTTCCAAACACTCACAATCCTCCCCACTTCATCACTAATAACATAAATTTGGCCTTACATTTGTGTTGTCTCGAGTATTTCTCATCACAGTAATAACAAAGACCTTTTTCCCGTCTTTCTTGAAGTTAGCTTGTGTCATTTTTTTGATGGGTAAAGATTTGGAATTTGTGGAAAATGGTTTGGAAAACTGTAAAGTAGAATTGTGGGTAGTAGTGTTTAAAGGTAAAGTGTTTGAGGTTGTGGTTAAAGGTAAATTGTTTGGATAGACTTTAGTGGTGAAAGTGTTTGGGAAAGTGTTTGAATTGGGATGGAGGGTCTGATTACGAAAAGAAGTGTCTAGGAATTTTGATTCATGCATTTTGGCAAGCCAAATAGCATGATGTAACGATGTTGGTCGAGCAATTTGGACCTCTTTTCTAATATGATGTTTTAACCCTGACACAAAGCAGCTTAAAAGAAAGGAGTCAGAAATACCCGTAACCTGATTGGATAAGGCCTCAAATTCTTTCTGATAGTCACTAACGGATTTTCATTGAATCAGTTTGGACAAAGCACCCTGAAAATCTTCATATTCCGATGGACCAAAACGAGTCTTAATAGACTGCAAAAATTGAGACCACGTACTGAGTTGTTTATTTTGTTCAGCCATTGAACAAACTGTAAGGCATCTCCTTCCATTGCAAATGTGGCAATGTCTAAACGCTGCTCCTCAGGAACTTTATGAAAATTGAAAAATTTTGCGTCTGATAGATCCATCCTTATTTGATCCAATTGGAATAACACGTGGGTCGGAACACACAAACGGGTCCAATATAAATTCTAGAAGAACAGAAAACCCTAGCAGCCTCGCCTCTTTCTCTGTCTGGTAAGCCTCTCCCTCTCTCTATCTTTGTATTCTTTTACTTACTAAAATGTAAACCCTAACTCTCAACTGTTCTTGAATGTTCTTAGGGTTACAGGATGGAGAAAGGAGAAAGGAGAAGGGAAAGGGATAAGGAAAAGATACTATACTGTGTTCGAGCCACAGTTGCTCCACATCAAATGATTTCGTAAAAGGGGGAATGAACTTCCTTTTCCCTTACTCAGTATTTATTTCATTCCGTTTGTCTATTCTGTTACATAGATATGAGTTTGTTACACAGACTGTACTCAACATGCTGTTTATTAGCTGTACATCTATTCCTATCTGTTTGTACTATTACAACTGTGCTTAACTGTCTGATTATTTGCTAAGTAATTACAACTGTAATCTATGTACTTTCGAGGACAGCTGGTTATCCTTGTTGCTCTTGTTCTGTTACTTGTAATAGGAATCCTCAAGTAAAACCTGTTGATGGGTTTAGGCTTTGTTGGCAGATGATTTCTACGACTGCAGATTTCAAGTATGTCCAGAAATTTTATTAATTTTTTTTATTGGAGGTTAATTAATTAATTAATTATTTATTCTTTATATTTGTTAGAAATTATTTTTAACCTTTCGTAGAAGATGGTAGGTTTTTGGATTTTTCTTTTTAAATGGTTTTTAGCTTATTATCTTTAGAAGTGGGAACTTACCAACAATTCCATTGGTAATAGCTATTGGATTGTACTGGCTGTTATAATGGCTAAAATGAATCCTCCTCTTAATGTCTTGACTATGTTAATTCAAACTTATGAAGAGTTTCTATGTGCGTATGGGCTTATTTAAGAGAACTAGAAAATGGAAGGATTGAGCATTGTCGTAAGCTTTCATGTAGTATTTCATACTCATTTCAAGCTCTTTATCAGTAACCGAAGGAGAATCTTACGTTGCTGTCGTGCTGTAACTAAATTATTGTGAATTATTTCGGCTTTTCTACATTTCAAACTCTGGACGAAATGCTTTGGCTATAGTTTAAATATATCGGGAATCTTCATGCTGAAAGTAGCTAGTTAGTGATTTAGTGTGTGTAATGTGCTATTCACAAAATTATTCTTTTTCCTTTTTAAGTCTCATCCCCTCGTAGGTTTTTCTTCTTCTTTTTTTCCTTTTTTTTTTTTTTTTTTTTACTTCCTTCCAACTATTCGTGATGAAATTTAGCACTAAAGATTGTTAATATTGGACTTTTTTAAAGATACCCATTCTTATGGTTGTGATTATAATGGTTATATATTTTAAAAGGATTTGGTTAGCAGGTAGCTATGACAATTTAGGACCCAGCACTTGAGCTTGGATACAAAAAAATGTGATACAATTATAGAAGGGTTTGGATAAGTAAAAATCGACATGAATAATAAACAGGTCAAACCTGCAAACAACACAAATTTAAATGTGTTTGGGTTTGGTTTAGGACCTAAACTCAGTACAGGCCCATAAACCCATTTAAATATCATATTATTGTTTTGTGTGATTATTTTATAAAAATATAATATTATTATCTCTCACTAAATTACAAAATGATATAACCATCCATATGAAAAACAATTATATATAGAGATATAGTTTATTGTAAATTATATATAAATATGCATATAACATATATAAAGTATAGTTCTTATTTAACAAATAAGAAAATATCATTTATAAATTAATATACTATTGATTTACATGCCACACTATAGAACATAAATATATACAACGTCATATACCATTAGCATGTAAACAAATTATTTTAACAATTATATGTATAGATACAATATACACTTATAATAAAATCTACATATTATAAATACATAATTTAGATGTTATATAAAGATTATGCATGAAAAATTATATAAATATCTATAATAGCATATAAATTGCATGTAGAACATTTATAAAGTGGATAGTATATATAATACATATATGTAACTTATAGAGTACATATGAAATATCAATTACATATAATGTATATTGCTTATATATATAACATAACATATATAACAAATAGTTTTTTATGTTATGTATACATATATATACTAATCTATACATATAAGATCTATATGTTTTAAATTAAGTTTCATTTGTATAATTTGATACATGAACCTTTGCAAAAAGTTTAAACAAGTACCCAAAGTTTGGTTTTGACAATTTTAGTACACAAACAAAGTTTTCACAGACCTTTTTCATGCCAGATTGAACTTGCTTTCAGCATAAAAAAGTCCGCGAAAATTTTGTTTAGTTATAAAAATTGTCAAAATTAAACATTAGGTATGAAAATAGTCTGAAAAACTTTGTTCAAGTACCAAATTGCTCAAAACAAAACTTTAGGCACCTGATTAAACATTTTGCAAAAGTTCAGGTACCATTTTTATCATTAACACTTTTATATATAACATTTGTAGCTTGTAAATATTATATACTTAAACATAAAACTTGAAGAGTATATGTAATATATATTTATAATATATGTGTGTATATCTATATAATATGTATCTTATAATTCATTTGTTACATAATTTAATATGTTATATGTACATGCATTCGCAATATCATATATAAATTACATATAATATATTATACCATTTTATATTAATATGCTATCTAAATTGCATATATATGGTATAGATTATATATAATACGTATACGTGAGATAAAAATATATTGTATAAATTATACATAACATGTATTATATTGATATTTATATAACTAACATGTAGTATAATTATATTGATATTTATATAACTAACATGTAGTTTATATGTAATATAAATCATATAACACATGTAAGAAATGCCTAAAGGGTATAAATACATTATGTATGTATTATATATGTAATATATATAACATATAAATAAATTATATGTTTATATGTGTATATATGTAATTCATTTGTTATACCTAATCAATATGTGTATATGTGTTTCATACCATATAGATTATATATGTAACATATATATCGTATTACATATTTAACAAATATTAAAGACATATTTTATATATGTATATACATAAAGTAGGTTCACATAATTTTTATTTATTCTATAATAACTAAATAAAGGTATAATGGTATTTTTAGTTATATTCCTAGTTTAATACTACAATTGATAAGTTGAAGTACATGTTGAAAAGTGTTCCCAGTAATAGAATTTCAGATGAGATAAATGTTGGAATACAATATTTTTAGTCTATTACTTGTAATACTACTCCTAAAGCATAATTTTTCTAATACCACACTTATATAACAACACATAAGTCACATATTATAATCTCTATTTTTAATTATAAATTAGTAATATATTAAAAATCATTGTTAACTACATTTAGAGAAGATAATAACTATTTTAATACATTAACTTTCCAAGATAATACAAAATATTTAATTTTCAAAAAAATTGATAAATTTTTATATGTTTTATTAACCAATAAATGAGCTGACATAAGACACGATATAAATAAGTCGGATCACGGGTTTAAGTTTCATACACGACTACTAAATGGGTTCGCTCAAGGGTTATAATTATTTAGAGATGAACATGTTTAGACACAAATATGAGACATGACACAATAACAGGAATTGTTAATGCTATTAGTAGGTATATTCACTATATTCTCTAATACTCTATGGAAAGTGAACACAATTTGTTTTTTTAGAAAATAATTAAGGGTAATTGGAATGCCATGGCATTGGAGATAGAGTAAATTATTCATACATTAAAATTCAGGGTAAATGCCACCAAAGATATCTAAACTTTTACAAAATGTGAAATCAACTATTGTACTTTTGTTCAATCAATTTAGTGCCTACTTTTGCTTTCCATGTTCACATTTAGTACTTCCATTAACTGTTCTAACTCTGTTACCCCAACTGGCAATATATACTTATAAACAACTAACACTTGGCAAGGGAGAGTTAAAAGAAGTAAATTTTTTATGCTTTTAAGAATACAATGGTGTGGATGGATAAAGATAATAATTTTTCTAATTTAGAAACAACACACATATGTAATAAAATATGATATGCTAAGGTATGAAAGAAAAAATAGAGGTCAAACATAGCACACAAAAATAATAAAATTTAAAATAAATAAATAAATAAAATAATGTATTCATCTTCTTCTTATTCCTCTTCGTCTTCCTTTGCTTACATTGTATATATTTAATATCGTTTCTCAAATATCTACGAGAAACGTTCCATTCATCTTTTGTTTAATGCTCAGATTCTTCTTGGTCAATCTTTCCAATCACTTCTTTATGCGATTCTCGAAAATCGACTCATTTAAATTATTACCAATGTTGAGTCAAGTTAATCTTTTATTGAGTTTAAAAAGTGACTCAAACTTTGAGCTAAGGCTCAATTACTAGTATAAATTTAGTATATTTGTTTATTTTTCTTTCATTTTATTTTTTTATAATATTGTATAATAACTAATTTTAGAGTTTTATACATGTTTCTTTTGCTCGTCTCATCTTGTTTTAAAATAAGCTTTAGCCGAATCAAACTTAAGGGGAGTCATATACAAGTAACTCACTAGCGGTTTGGCCGTTTGTAGTCTTACCCACAAACATTAATATGTTATTGATGTACCAAGATAGTGAAGATGAAAATTTGAGTAGATGTGCAACAAAGGAACGAGCTAGGGTAGGTAAACTTGATTGTTTATCTGAGTATCTCTTTAATGACACAACATGCTATGTTGGATATAAGTTAAGCTGATAAGTTTCGTAAATTTTAATTTATGCAAACTGAGATTACAATCATCACATATTGGCAACAATAGTGGAATCAACAATCCACATGCCCCATAATATCCTTAACAACATCAACAAAAAAATACTATTAAGTGGATACTAACATTCATAATGAGTTGTCTTTTACTTATATAGATCATGCAACTGGGTATGCATCCTTAGCGATGCCACAAAGTCCTTCTACGGCATCCACCTCTCTTTGAATCTTCATATAACCTTCTTCACCCCATGAAGGCCCCCATGAATTCTTCACTAACCAATACTTCATACCATCCTCCTCATTTGTCCCATACCCAATTATTGTCACAGCATGATCTAAATTCGTTCCACAACTTCCTGTGAAAACCCCACTTTTATAATTCTTGAATTCGTATCCACTCGCATCAATTGCAACTGAGACTGGTTGGTTTGCCACAGCCTTTAAAAGAGCAGACTCACTATTGGGAGGTACCTTTTCATATCCAGTGATTTTTGCTGCATAAGAGGCTGCTTTGCTTGTGTCACAAGTACCATAGTTAGTTTCTTGGTATGGATAGTCATCTTCAGATGCGATGCCACCATTCTGGATGATGAATTGAAAAGCTTTTTCCATTTCTCCTCCATTGCAGCCATTGTTGTTAGTATCACAATCGATGAGTTCTTGTTCTGATAGAGAGATCAGTTTACTTGTTTTGATTTGTGTGATCCCTTCCACTGCTGCTACAGTAGAGAATGCCCAGCAAGCACCTGCATATTAGTTAGAGAAAAGTTAACAATATTATAATTAATCTTATTAGAAAAAAAAAAATCAAATAAATGTTACATGGCATCCACATAGGGGATGTGTATGTGTAAATACCAATTAAATTTTTGCACGCATACTAATGAAATATATATAGTTTCCAAAAACCATTATCAAATGCGATTTATAGGCTTACATGTATATATATGCTAAAATTTGTTTAGTATTTACCCACCACATTTATATGCATCTTGTCAGGGAAATTGTACTAGTTACAAATACTAGACTATATAAATCGTTTAACGAGGTTGCAGTCACTTTAACTAATGTAGGCTTATTTTATCAAGGGTTAGTATAGAAAAGAAGAAAAATTAAATTTTCTTTTTTTTTTTTTTTTTTGTTTTTGCCCCTCGATTTCTAAATATGTTACGAATCTTTAACTTTGGTACGCGTGGGTAAAGGATTGGGTAATTGCCATATTTAATTCCCAACTTTTGTCTATCTTTACAATTCACTATCCAAGTAAGTGGTTGCTAATTTGGTTTCTAAACCTTTTCCATTTTTGCAATAACTTCCTCAAATTATCCCATATAACTACTTAAACTTTCCTATTTTTATAATTAACTTTTTTACTTAAATATTATAAATAACTTCGTAAAGTTATAAATTGGCATTTTAAGATTTTAGATAATTTATTAGAAAAATGGCCTCCAAAAGTTTATGCATAACAAATTCACATCTTAAGATTTTAGATTATTTATTATAGAAATTTAGGCATTAAATGCGATGTTCAACCAATAAGATTTAAAAATTGAAATGATGAAAGAGTTTTCATTTTTTTTTCCTCCTCCACATGCATTCTACTTTTTATTTTATATCTCAAATTAATGTTTGTTTTCAATGAAAGAGTACAGACCTTAAAAACACAAGAAATATATAGATAAAAAGTAGGAAACATGATTATGCTTTTGTACGTACGTGTTATATTGTCCACAACTACAGCAACGTGGCTATGATATCATAAGTAAGAAAATTATAATATGTTCAGTAAGGATTAAGATTGAAAAGATGTAAATATTCGAGACATACCACACTGGCCTTGATCCTTAATCGGGGTGATAGCTCCATTCTGTCTCCAGTCAACACTTGAAGGAACTTCACTAAGGCTATCATACTAAATGACGAGGATTCTCCTCCTCCTGATGGCTTTGAGGTAGGTGCAACCCTATAACCATTTCTCAACCTTAATTCCTCAAATGTTCGGTCACTAAATGCATTGAGTCCCAACTTATAAGTTTTATTTCCAACCTTATTAAATGCCTCGATGTATTCTAAATTGTTCTTAAATATGTCGAAGCGCTTAGACTTCTCAGCGTCATTGAAGTAGACTCGTCCAAAATGAGTCATCCATTGTTCATGCACCTCGGACATTGAAATTCCGGTATCATGCAACTCACGGGACTGGGCTTTTGATGCCCAAATTCCTAAGATGGTCGCTAAGAGGACATAAAAATTTGTAGTTTTTGTCACCATGGCTATGTCCTATAAGAGGTTTCTAGGGAAAGATAAAATTTTGTTACTACGATGTATGTGTGGTTTTGAGAGTGATGAGTGTATTTGCTCAAGAAATGCATCAATTTATAGAAGAAGAAATTCTCTAGAACGCATTCCAGCCGAGCAATTTTGCGCCATTCATGAATTGGAATATTGGAACAGAAACACATGTTTAGAACCCTTCAACGGGAAACCCCGCAAATCATTCTCAAAAGACAAACCCATTGGACACGTTGCTCCAAAGTACTCTGGAAGTTCACACTAATGCAAAGGTGACCCACAAAATAAATGACTAAAAGTTCCACTGTTTCGTTCTTTTTTTCGTTTTCATTTTTTTCCCCCTGTTCAATCATATTACAGTGTGTCATAGAATATTTAAATCACCAAGGCTATGTAGAATGTAACCATACTATGGTGTTTAACGTCTATGGGCCAAAGCTTCTGATTTTGGATTTATAACTTTCTGCAAATTTTACCTATCCGCGACATGCAAAGCAGCAACATGGAACGAAGAATAAATTATTCATAACAAAAAAATTTTAAAAAACAACAACAAAACAAAACAAAAGGACTAAATGAAGTTAAACCGCGGGCAATACTAAACTTAATTGAAGATATAGTTTTATCTTCCCTGATTTTGTATGGGTTGTGAAATTGTTTGACTGAACCAATTTTAATGAGTTTATAATTGATCTGAAGGGATACAATGAAGCTCAAAAATCTCCTGTAAATGTATACTTTAAAGAAATTATGGTTTAGGCTTGTAATGTCCTTTTTGCTTTTATTACCACAAGTTATCAAACAATGTACATAGGTTTAGTTAAAGTTTACATCATATGACTATCTTATTAGCATAAATTTGACTCAACTAGCCGCTAATATGGTGCTAGTGCATTTTTTCTTAATTAATAACGAATTCAGTAATAGCAATAAATTGTATGCAAGATTGTCCAAGTGTGATTTTTGGTTGAAGCAAATTTCCTTCCTTGGACATATGGTCTCGGGAGAAGGAATTTGTGAAGACCTAGAGAAAATCAAATCTTTCGTGGAATGGAAGAGACAAGAAAATGTGATTGAAATTCGAAGCTTCTTAGGATTGGTAAGATATTATAGGAAATTCATGCAAGATTTCTTAAAGATCGTCCATCCACTGATGAGTTGACTTGAAAGAATGAGAGGTTTGAGTGGAGTGACAAAAGGGAGGAAAGCTTCCAAGAATTAAAGAAGAGACTAATTTCTACATTGGTTTTGATATTACCAAATTACAAAGACCCATTTGCAATTTATAGTGATGCATCTAAGAATGTGTTAGGATGCGTACTGATGCAAAATGGAAGAGGGTTCACATATGCCTCTAGATAACTCCGACCACATGAATTAAACTTTCTGACCCATGATTTGGAATTAGCAGCAATCATGTTTGCCTTGAAAAGACTAAGCAATAGTTACTCATTTGGTCTTGTTTTTTTTTTTTTTTTTTTTTTTTTTTTTTTTTTATATTTGCACTAATAGACATTTGATAGAATACTGGTCCTCCATACTAAAAGTAATATTGTTCTATAAGAGAGAAATAAATATTTTATTTCATTTTTAAAGAATCAACTTCACATGATGCTAGGAAATTTATGAACAATGTCCTGTTAAGTAGTTATAATTCCCATAGTCCTGTTACAAAATGGAAAAAGGGAGGAATGAAAAAAAAAAGGAAAAACATTGTAAGAAAGAAACGTGAGTGGCAGGATTCAAACCTGCGCTGGCAGAGCCCACAAAATATACTAGCTGATACTCTGAAGAACGTAAACGAACCTCACATACAAAAGAATCCGAGTCTTTGCTTTGCAGAGAAGCACGTCAACTCTGTTAAAATAATAATTTGTAAATTTTGGATTATGCTCAGGCGGTAGAAATTTACTTACATATCACGTAAGTACAGCTGCAAACAGGCAACTTTGAGCTAGAGCTTATTTTAACATCAGGAAATTATAGTTTGACTTTAATTGGCGGTTGATTTTACAAGAATGATGAAGATTATTCTAGACCATGAGTTGTCCTAGATTAGATTTTTGAGCTGTCATTGGAGAGGAAATTTCCACCGCCTAGAGTTTATTTTTTACCACCTTTATATCCTATAAAAGGACTTTGAGTCATTCATTTGTAATGTATCATTTTCAATATATGAGATATAATACATGCTCCTTTCCATTATCAAGTTTATTTTGTTCATATGATTAACCTCCAATATCAAATATAATTTTGCACCCAATATATTTTTTGTATAAGAGCCAGACCCATTTTCATACACATACCTAAACATTTAAACACTATACATACAAACCTTTGCGATGGCATCAACAAGCAGTAATGCCACAATTAATTTTTCCTAACAAGGTATTCCTATGTTTGTTAGAGAAAAATATGATATATAGAGCACGATGATGAAGACATTATTTATCTCACAAGATTGGTGGGAAATTGTTGAGGAACGTTGATGCAGCATAGGATGAAGAGACGGAAAATCCTATGCCAACAACCTATGCCGCCAACCTTTAGTTCTACACTACTGGTGTTGGAGCAGCATACTTTACATGTCTTTTGGGTTTTCTGAATTTGTAATTAATAATGCAATCAATGCCTTTAGAATATCATTTAATATTTTTAAAGAATAATTTTTAGTATCATTTAGTAGGATTTTGATTTAATATCTTTTAATAGGATGTTAGTTTCATAAGATTTAATGTCTTTTAATAGGATATCAGTTTTAGTTTTTCCTTTTAAATGTTATTTAATAGGTTTTACTCCTTTTTCGGTTATGGCAACTTTCAAGCTTGCCTATATATATGTAAGCCCTATGGCATACGAGAGAAGATTGTTTTGAATGAAATTTCTTTGAGAGTGTCCTCTCTATTCCGAAATTCATCATCTTTGTGTAGATTTCGATTTTTGATGCCAAATATCTAGGTATTCCTAGAATCAATTGAAATTTGAAGATCACAAGTCCGGTATTCATGCGCGAATCAACGTCTTGCGATAAACTCTATTATACCTCCACTGCGTCAGTTGGTATCAGAGCTGCGTTCGTTTCTAGAGTAACGATGCCGCCTTATAGACAACCAAACCATCGACATGTGGATGAGATCTATGATTTTGATGATCTAGATTAGAGGATTAAGCAAAAAATCGATCAATGGTTGAGTGCTATGGTAGATCAGCTTACAGAGAGAATGGAAGTGTTTGTGCTAAATCAAAATAAAGGTAAGAACCTTAATCCTAAGCTGATGTTTAATGATGATTCCTCTTCTGTTGATGGGGACTACTCACTACAAGAATTTTGATATTGGGTAACGTTTACAAAAATTGCAAACGTCGCCCATCTTTTATAGTTTAAACTCATCTTCTAAAACGTTGTATTAGTCACGTTTACAGAACATTTTTAACTTATATATAGAGTATTCATTTAATTTGGAGCCATTTTCTTATACTAACCGTCGCTAACTTTTCATTTAATAATTTCCCCACCGAAAAAAAATTAAAAAATGAAATTCCCTTAAAATGTCCCACCATTTCGAAAACTTTACACACAAGGAAAAAATAAAACACCCTCACAGTAGACATGACACTTCATTTTTTCCCTGTCCTGCATGCAACACCCTTACAGTACAACCATCGACTGATCTCCATCGTACCACAACCACTTCCGATTGATCTCTCCGTTCTACCTTCGGCTCATCCCTCTGTTCCATCTCCGGCTCCTAGATGTCTCCATCGCATAGATTCCATCTCTGATAGTTGAATCGAGGAGGTATCGTACAAATCTTCAACTCCACAGTCCTTAATGATCTTTCATCAATGGAGACACAAAATCCAGGTTCGTTCTTATGTATTTTGACCTTTATTTAGTTTCACATAAACATTTATTTGCTCCTGTTGTGGAAATTCCCATACTCTGTTTAGGGCTTGTGTTCAAGGGTTTTGGGGATTTTCTTGTTGTTGCTCATATTTCTAAAGTTCTTGCATTCTTTGATTTTTAGGATGTGAGTTTACAAATACTTTGTTAATTCTTATGATTTCTTGATTCGAATGTTCTGCTACACTGTACAAGTAACACGTTATTTTACATAAATCACTTATTCAAAAAGATATACACTGGTACAATAGGTTTAGTCTTAGTTCTATAAAGAACCCTGTTTTTCTTGTGCAATTTATTGTCAACTGTAATGACAAGATGACCAATTGTTCATTGACGTAAAACAAGTTCCTAATACTCTCTCCATATTTGTTATTAGGTTTTTGGAGTAATACATTATAGGAGTAGTCATCTTCTAGAATGAACTCTTCATTGTACATCACATCCCATCCCACTACTATTAAATACCATGGTACAGTCCCGAACAGGTTGATCATCTAATGATTGAATATCGTATATATATGACTAGGAATAGACCATAGGCAATGTTGGATATTTGGCGAATGATTTTAATGAGGTTACAAACAATTCTTAGAGCTGAGCAGGGAAGGATGAAGAATTTGAGGCTAGTATTGGCATTGCATTGGGGTTAAAATGATTCTTTTGTTTTTCAAATAAAATGGGCTTGAGTTAAAATCTTGCTTAAAGTGCCCTGTTTTTCTCTATACCATTTTGCTTTGAAGCATGGACTCTATAATTCTTTTCACTATAGATTTTCTACTAACTTATCTTATCTGGCTACAGGATGAATCGAGTTGATTAATTTTCACCCCCACTCCCACCATTGATTAAATATAAATTATGAATATTCCTATTGGATAATTAAAATTGTATTCACAGTTGTGATGATTGAGTGTAATACAATCTTGATGAACTACTTGACACATAGCATAAGATGATGATGTGATGGCTTAAAAAATAATGGACCAGCCATCTAGTCAAAGTGAAAAAGTAGCAATAGTGATATGTTAAAAGGCAAGAATGCACACTATTGATTTGGAGCATACTAATAGAAGTGAAAAAAAAAAAAAGAATTTTGTGGATGTTTCCCCTCATTACATTATGTCAATGGCTGAAACATGCACCAATTGAAGCATTAGTGCCTGACCATAATGCTTTGTGATCCCAACATGGGGAGATCCAAGACTTTATGACCATAATGTTAGTGCCCTATGCTTTGTGATCCCGACTGTTAACTAAGCTATGTTGGATGCCTTAGATCCTAGAAGAAATAAAGCTATCCATTAATTTCTAATATTAGCTGTAATGTTCATTGACAGTCTCTTCCTATGTGTTTAGGTATTTTCTTTATTGACATGAGCTGTTCAATTATAGGAATCACATCAACATATAATTTGGTTTAGGCTTTGGAGTGGCATGTATGGCTGCTTGCTCTTAGTTAATTTATGTTGTGGTTGTAATGTCAAAGATATCTAACATGATTTAACATTTTTCTCATTTTAGTGATCAATTTGGATTAAAATAAAAACCATGAATCTAGTCTAGAATACTTGTATTATTATTCCAAGGAGGATTAGATAAAGGCATTACAGTAGACATGATAGAAACATTCTTCCTAAATCATGATCCAGAAAACTAAATAAACATATCTCAACAAAGTAAAGGAAGTAAATAAATATAGGGAGTTCGAAAGCTAACAAAAACACTTTCCAACACCTTCCCTTAAGTCGAGGTAATGATATTATCCATTCCTAACTCTCACAGCATTGATTGTCGCTTTTGCAAAGTCTTTGTAAGAACATCGGCTTCTTGAAATCTTCAAGAAGATAAGTAACAGAACAAAGACCTCTATTCAACTAATATGCTTCTTGGCTGTAATCATGGAGAAAAAGGTGGATAATGCTAGGAGTTGTCCTAGATGTATTAGGTTTTTGCCTATGATTTCATTATGTTCGAGGGGGGAACTAAGACTAAGCTGTGCTTAAAAATTCAACGTTGTCCCTTATCGGAGTGATTTTCATTTGTCATGCTTACAAATCCATTTGAAGTTTTATTGGACTAAATTTATATCAATGGATTATTTCAACAAGGAAGTTATTGAACTTGTCATATAGGAGAATCGATGCTGATTTTGTAGAATTATTGAGGTTGTAGTTATGCAACTTCATGTGTCTGTGTATAATGTTTTGGCTCAATTAATGAGTTTAAGCCCAAAATTCATTTGAAGGAAGTTATAACTTCGAAGAAGTTCTACTGTCTTGACAGTGTTATTCTCATTTCGCAAAGGGAGAAGTAATATGCTATATTTACTAGAAAAAAAAGGAAGTCATTCTGAAAAAAGAAAGAAAGACAGAACAGCTGAAAACCTAGTTTCCATTGATATTTTTAGTTTGCTAAGTTAGTTATAAGCTGGTTTGACATTGTCAATGCACCAATTTTAACGCTTTTTATTTTATTTTTTATTTTTTGGTTATTTGGTCAGATGGAGATCTAATTAGTGAAAATATTGTTACAATAGAGGATGATGGTAAAATAGGATCCATATAGCTGATTCCTGCGAGTGATAGTAATAAAGCATGAGTTCATCTGTTGCTGTAGATGGAAATATAATCATCCAACACCTTGTTTTGTTGTTTTTCATAAAGATTGTCAAATAGTTAAGTGCATTATAATCTAAAAGTTTAATTCTCAATAAGATTATATCAGTCCATTAGATGTTTAAATGTCTTAATCATGATTTATTTTATGGCAATTTGACATTGGCATTAATGTTTTGTGTAATCATTTTTTGTTTTTTAGGTTAGTCAAGTCATTTGCTGAGAAAGACCAATATGTTGATTCAATTTTATCATTTCTTCTTCACTTGTTCTCTTGTTTTAGTCCTAATTGCATAATATAGAAAGCTACTATGAGTTACTAGAAAACCAGAGATTGATTTGCTTTAGAGAATCAGGATAGTTAACTGGATGAGGTGGCTGATGTTTAGTGGGGAAAAAACCCATCAATTTCTTTCTTGTAAAAAATGTTTCAAAAAGAAAGCATTGCAATATCTGAATTTTTTTTTCTGATCTTTTATCATTGAGTTTTTAAGAATTTATTTTGGAAAGTGACACTGAAATGCTTAATTGGACCAGTTGGTTGAGAAGATAGCATGTGCTTTCATTGTATTGATGCTTTTTCTATCCAACAGGCTACATTAGATTTAATCAGAGTGCTGGCGAAGTTCATGAGGTATTCTTCTTGGCTTAAGGCTGCTTTGCTTATTTTATACACGCAGAAGATTTTGGGGATCTAAATTCAACACTTAATGATTTTTAGGAAGCTAGAGCTGTAAAGAAAAGAAAACAGGAGGATCATATCAGCTAAGTTGAGGTTTGGTTGCATTACTTGTTCTTAATAACTGTCATGTTAAAACTTTATTAAGTCTATATATTGTTCCACTATACTAAGATTGTGTCTATCATACTTTCATGTAATTGCATATGATCTGTGCCTTTCCTTTTTCGGGATTTATCTACCAGCTATTGAAATGCACTCCTTATATTTTTTCCTCCCCAGCTTTAGCCACATTGCTTGATATAGTAGAGGTTGTCTAGTTGGTTTGTCTAATTAGTTTTCTGCAATATAAATACCAATTTAAGTATGATTTGGTTAATAGTGATTGCTGATAAGATTGTATGGTATGGTATGGTATGGCACTTCCTTCTGCTAAGACTAATGCAACTCTTTTCGTGCTAGATTGTTTCAAATCAATCATCAGAACATGCCAAGTAACTGAGCATTCCTAAATTGCAATGTCAGTTCTTTTTTTTAACGATGTAGCCTGTTGGTGGAAACGTTTTCGGTCAAGATAGGATGTTCATTCATATTTCTGTGTAATCGTTTATCATCTGTCCGCTTGGCTTTTGTCCTTGGGTTGGGAAGGTAGAGCTCAGCTCGGTGAGCAGTATTGAACGTGATGCATTTATTCACTATTTTTTGCATGTATTCAAACAAAGCTTCTATGTTTCCAATTATATGTTTTGGAGAGTTTTGGTTATCGTTTCCTGTTAAATGTTTCACCCTGTTGACATTGTTTGGAGCATCGATTGTTGCATCTTTAACTAGCTAAAACTAAAAGAAGACAAAAAGATATATATGTGATATTAAGTAATTGCAATTCTGAGTAGAGCTGCAAGCAAATGAGTTGGGCTAGTGGTGAGATATTAGAGCTTGGCTTGTTTTAAAATGAATGAATGTGGTTAGCAGTTTTAATTTCTTTTGTTCATTCGTAATTTGAAGTACATGCATTGGAAATAATTCTTTTCCTTGTTGAATACATACTCTGGCTATCATCATTTGGTTTTAACTATAGTAAGCAAAATGGCAGAGGAAAAAGTGGAACTATAAGATAACTTAGTAGTCGATCCTGGAGATTTAAAATCACTAACATTTGATTTAAGAAAATATAGTGGACTTGTGTCCATTACATGCTTTATTGTGAAAAATACCCTGCCGATGCTTCCTCTTCACGATGCATGGCCGGTCTCCGATCCTTAGGGTGTTGATTATCTATTCCTCTTTTTCCACAAGGTTCGTGCAACCAAAATATCCATAGGTCTATAAAGCATTTGATTAGACATTGTTAATGATGTGCAAACTGATAGGATCGAGCGTGCTTTTATTTGCTAAAATGGTTGGTTTGGCCTTCATATAATTATTATTTTTTTTCCATTGATGTAAGAAATGTATAGATTTAAGTCAGTTTGGAGAATATCTAAATATAAATATATATGTACATATTCGGTCCTTTCATATCATATATATGCAATAATTGAGTCCATTCAATTCTTAAATGAATTCAATATATTTTAATGCAGCAAAAATGTAAAATTCTATTGAGGATGATATTTTTTACAAATATTAAGAGCAAACTTTATGCATTTATTCGTAGTTCCCTTTTTAAAGAGTTGTTACTCCGTGATTGTGAATAGATTTATATAACATTGAGGCTAAATAAAAGGGATCAAATCAGGAATATACTATGGGAGATTCGACTTTTTTGTTAAAGTAAAGTTCACCTGACCATTTTTTTATGTTGCAACTTGTCAATACTGCTAGAGAGATCTTTGTAAAAAGTTTGAAAAGTAATATATTCGAATTTTTTTTTTAAGATTTAGTACATTATTAATTTGATAGAAATAGACCCGTAAATTTTAAAAAGTAACTTCACTATAACCTTTATATTTGTTTTAGTGGTGGTTTTGGATTCTAAAACTATTTTGAATCATTTTATTCATAATAATATAAAAATAAATAAATATATTAAAATATATAATTTTCTTTGTTTGATTTCTTCAAAAGTAGTCAAATTGATGTGATTTTTAATTTATTAATGTATGAACGGTTGAGTTGCGACCTGCCTTCCTTCACACACCGCTTTTACTCGTTTTAGGTGGGGGAGGTTCGCTTATAAATTGCTGGCCTCACACATCACTGCCAGTATCAATCATCGTTCAACCCTACATTCCTTCTCCATTTCCACTTTTCTTTCTATTGCCATCTCCATCTCCGTCTCACTCTTTTGTCATAATCTCGCCTTGGTTTCAACTGGAAAGCCATAAGTATAATAAAATACGTATTGAATGGAAAATATAAAGGCCAACAGGCCATCTTGCATATGAAATTAGAGATCATCACTAGGTAGCCTGCTTATTAGCTTTCCACTTCCCCGTAATACCAGCATGTCTCATGTTCTAATAAAAGCAAAATGATTCAAATTGATTCATTTATGCTAATAGAGGATTCAAGTTTTGCAATTAATTTACTAACATCAAACTTTTGTTTTTTCTTTTCTTTTTTTTCCCTTCTCTTTCAATTTATTATGCTCATTCCTTATTTGGTTTCTCTCTTTTATTCTTCATCCTGTAATTAATTGCCTTTGGACTCAAAGAAAAGGCAATCGTTTGACCAAAATGACCAAGATATATCAAATCTAATTTGGAATATTGAAACTAATTTTTCTGCACTAATGTCTATCCTGTTGACCAAAATTAAAAAAAAAAAATTACTACAATTGCCACATAACTCAAAATAAGGAGCTTTCGCTTCTATGTTTTTAATAACATTTTGTAGTATAACTTCATAAATTTTCATGTAAAAATACAACCGAAAGCCTTAAACCAGCCTCCACAAGTTGACTACCTTGTTTTGCGCCCTGCTAACTTCTCATGTCCACCAATTTTTATGACCACCATTTCCTCATATGAAACTCAAATTAGCAAAATCAAATCCTAAGGATTCTCGACGCACTAAAGTTAAGTATTCAATTGATTAGAAAGGAAATGTAACTTATTTTTGATAGTTTCCTTCAGTTGAACTTCTAATCTATCCGCAAGAAAGGATAATGTCAAGATAGATGCTAAATGGAGGAATTCTAGATTTTTGTAAAACCTTTCAGCTTTTCAATTTTTTAGCATATTTAAATACCTCTTGAAAAGACCATTGCAAGGATATAAATTTATAAAATAGAAAAAAAATGAATAAGAAATGAGGAAGTTATAGCAATTAGAAGTTGGTAGTGTGAATGCAAACCTCCTATATGATAATTTTTACCTCTTTGAGTTGACATGTGCTATATATATATATATATATATATATATATTACTTACTTCTATAGGTAATAGATTCATCCAAGTGCATGACAAGGAGCATCAATGTTTAACTACTCCACATAAATATCTCTCTTTCCACTCATTTAAAAGGCATGTGGACGATAATATAAACTACACTAATGAAAACCTAGGAATACTTTATGCAATCGTTGTCCTTTGACTATTGCTTTTATTTATTGTGTTCTTAATGTATAATAGTAGATGAAGTATGGAGCTGTTTTTTCTTCTTTTTTTTTTTTGTGAAGTACATAATTCAAATATTGTAGAATTTGGTGTAGTGTGGGTTTCTATGGTGGAGTAAGGTGAATGAGCTCTGTTGTGTATTGTTTGAGCTCTATTTGAGTTGTATATAAGTGTAACTGTTTGTGCATTTGGGGGTTTGAAAAGGAAAAGGATATGGCAAAGTACAAAACATGAGTCTAACTCATGACTTGGTATATTTTGCCTGAACATGAAATTGTGAACCTAACTTACCATTACTATTAAGATACACAATAAATCATGAGATAGACTCACAATTCTTCCTCCTATTTCCAATTTTGGTATTTTTGAAGTTATTTTCCAAAAGTCCAGAAATTTGAAATTCTCTTTTCTTTTTTTCCCTTCTCATTTCTTATAATCTCATCAATTTAATAACAGAATATATTGATGATGAAAATAGAAAGGGAAAAAAATAAAGAAAACCCGTCTTTTCATATCTTTGTTTTCCCTTGTATATCACCATTCTCAAATGGCGACTAACAAATAACAGATATTTAGTTCATAGACTTACGAAGATAAGCATGACAACCTGCATTATTTTCATCGTTGAAAAGGAAGTTTACCTTTCTTTAATTGAAAACAAATGCTTCCCATAACCTATGAAAAATCGGAAAAAAAAAAAGAAAATTCATGTGTAAGCTAAGCTTTGGGTTTTGGGAACGCTTTGTTGCTTACCAGGGTGCCACTACTCTTAGGAAATCATAAAAGAAACTACTACTTCTGGTCCCATCATCATTAAAAAATATAATTATTATGTAGCTTGCGTTGAATGACTTCAGTCCTTTTTTATAGTTCCACCATGTAGCCATATGATGCACAAACTATTGTTGTGAGGAAGTGATATTAATGTACTGTGTGGAGTTGTTTGATTAAAAAATAGAAAAAATCATTGGTCCCTTTTGTGAAAGAATAATTGATGACTTCAGTCCTTTCTTATAGACTCAAAAGTTTATATGAGCTGATGATAGGGCATTATGTGCTAATCGTTTCATTTTCTTATGATTTAATTTATTAAATTTTCAATGAATATTGGAAGTTACATGCATTGGAAATTTGTTTTTTCTAATTCTGGGTAGCTAAAGCTGCATAAGAAACTTGTGGATGGTTGTGAGGTTTGTCTTTAGTCTATTTGCTGTTCTTTTTAGTGTCCTAATACTTCTAGGATCATGACATATGAAGGCCCAATTGCTAAAAATGCAAGAAATACTAGAGCCATGAAGGAGGGCTATCTCAATTAGTGCACAAGTCTTGTAGGATGGTGTATGTGCCAGGGATAGTTAGCCATAATGGCTATATTATCTGCTGTATTTTTCATCTTTTTTGTACTAGTTGTACTATCTATCCCAGCGATCTGCTGATAAGCTTTTTCATTCATCATTGCTTGAGTTCTTCAGGGTATTTTTCATTTGAGCTCCTACGACTATGCTAGCACAATTTCTCAGTTTATTTTTAACTTAAAGAAACCGTTGATTCCCCTTTGATGTAATTATTTGGAGTTAAAGCCTCCATCTTAGTTTTTTCCCAGTACATAAAATCTGGTCCATTCACAAACCTCATCCTAAAATGGAAAATGATGAAAGGGTATTTAGTTTACTCTATAATATATTGCCTAACTTGATTAAATGGAAAAGAAAAGAGAGTTCATGCTCAAGTATCCACATTTCATGTCAATTCTCATGCCTACTTACCTATATGTATTTGTATAAAGGTGTATCTCAAGATGTTCATATTTGAAGTCTTCCTTCCAACGGGAGGCTTGTTCTTTATTATTATGCTTGGTTCTTTTTCATGACAATATTTGTATCACAACCTAAGGTTATTAAATTTATAAAGGTTGCAAGCTTTAGGGTTGTGTTGATGGTGGAATCGATTTTCGTCTCTCAGAATGATTTCTTTTATTTAAATGTATCTTTGACAAAAATTTTGCAAAATTGTGGTAGTCAACACATATATGGAGAATTAATCACACGGATTGGAAGTGTAATTGTTGAGTTTTTCTATTTCTATTTTCTTGAATTGAATTTGCTATTCAATGGTGTTTCCAGCTTGCTCAACTAACTCAACTTGTACAAAAACTCGTCTCAAGTTTTCCTAGTAGTTCAGGTTAGGTGTCATTAATCTTTTCTTATAATCTAGTTTATGATTTTTTTAATCATCCAGTAATTATATTTTTATATTGTGTGACAGCAAATCCAAATCAAGGGGATCATTCACCAAGCGCACGAGATCTTTCGCCAAATCTATCAAATAGTGATGATAGTGAGGAAGGAAATTAAAGACTCCATTTTGTCTTTTTGTTTTTTGTTTTTTTGTCGGTTGAACCAATTGAAATGAATGGAGTCAAATGTGGTGAAGTGTACACATGCTCGTTTTCATATATTTTGGAGCTTGTTCTTATGTTTCTTTGAAGGATACTAAACAAATTCAATGTTGTCTTCTTTCTTTATTATGATTAAGGATGGTCTTGGTGATCTTTAAGGTTTATCTATGTTAGTGGAATCTTATTATATATCCAGGGCATTGTCATAAATAAATTACATGTGTAGAAGCTATAATACAGCTATGAACTATATTATTATTAATCAGGTTTTATATGACTAATTGTGCATATAATGCACAATAAGCAGGTATATTTTGGCGAATCAAATTGAGCTAAATCGGAATGCCCATCCCTTCTCAAATGGAATAGCCATGTGTAAACAATGCCGATTTAAATAAATAGCTATGTTTAAAAATTACAATCTTAAATGAATATCTGTGTGTAGACATCGCTAATATATTTGATTAGCCATGTTTAAACTAAGGGAAATAGGAGAATTACCACGTTTACACATCGTGACTTTATTCCAATAACTATATGTAAAGGTTATTTAAACTATACAATGCCACGTCTAAATGTTATCAATTTAGTAATTTACCCACGTGTAAACATCGCTAATAAAAATATTTAGTTATGTGTAAACGTCGCTGATCCTAAATTTTACTACCTATTTTTTTGGCGGGATATGAATTAATTACATTTAACCACGTATAAGTGTGACCAATACGTGACAATAGGCCATGTGTAAACGTTGCCTAATGAAGGCCATTTGGTGCCTAAATTTGTACTGGCGACGTTTCAATTTTTAACGTAACTTATTTAATCTGCGACGCACCTATTGCGACGTCTATAGGCCACGTGTATTAAACGTGACTATAATTTTTTTGTCACGTTTAATTCATGTTTAGCCACGTTTATTAAATATGACCAAAGGCTCATTTTGTTGTAGTGACTGTGATGGAGAACCTATCTTTGACACTTATGAGGATGATGAACCTATGTTTAAAGCTGTGGGTGATGGAGGACCTATCTTCGACACTGAGAGTGATGAAGAAGAGATTTTCACAAAATATGATGATGTGTTTAAGGTTAAGGGAGATGGAAAACCTATTTTTGATGATGAGTATCAGGAGGAAGAATTTTTAGAAAAAGATGAAAATTTTCGGCCTATTGTAGGCAAGGAGGTTACTGAGGTAGCAATACATGAATTTACAACTATGGTTGTAAAGGAGTTCCATGATGTGTTTTTTGAAGAGTTGCCAAATGGGTTACCCCCATTAAGAGACATTCAACACCAAATCAATTTTGAACTAAGTGTAACCCTTCCAAATTGTCTTCGTCATCAAATGAGCCCTACAAAACATGAAGAGTTGAGGAGACAAGTTGAGGACTTACTGCATAACATGGTTAAAATTCGAGGCCGAATTTTGTCCAGCCTAGAGAGGATGATGCAGCATAGGATGAAGAGACGGAAAATCCTATGCTGACAACCTATGCCGCCAGCCTTTAGTTCTACACTACTGGTGTTGGAGCGGCATACTTTACATGTCTTTTGGGTTTTCTGAATTTGTAATTAATAATGCGATCAATGCCTTTAGAATATCATTTAATATTTTTAAAGAATAATTTTTAGTATCATTTAGTAGGATTTTTAATAGGATTTAATATCTTTTAATAGGATGTTAGTTTCATAAGATTTAATGTTCTTTAATAGGATATCAGTTTTAGTTTTTCCTTTTAAATGTTATTTAATATTATTTAATAGGTTTTACTCCTTTTTCGGTTATGGCAACTTTCAAGCTTGCCTATATATATGTAAGCCCTATGGCATATGAGAGAAGATTGTTTTGAATGAAATTTCTTTGAGAGTGTTCTTTCTATTCCAAAATTCGTCATCTTTGTGTAGATTTCGATTTTTTATGCCAAATATCTAGGTATTCTTAGAATCAATAGATATTTGAAGATCACAAGCCGGGTATTCGTGTGCGAATCAACGTCTTGCGATAAACCCTATTGTACCTCCGCTGCATCAAAGGTTATGACACAGCTATTACTAGTCCAGAGGTAAAAGCAACCTGGACAGTGCCTCGTCGCATTATTGTTTTGTAAGAGAGAGATAGCTATTTATTCATCTGTAAAGAATCAACTTCACATGATGCTAGGTAAATTAAGTAGTTATAATTTCCATCGTCCGCTTACAAAATAGAAAAGAAAGGGGGAATAAAAAAAAGGAAAAACACTGTGAGAACGAAACGAGCGGTAGGATTCGAACCTGCGCGGGCAGAGCCCACAAAATATATCAGCATTCAGCTGATACTCCGAAGAACGTAAACGAACCTCACATACAAAAGAATCTGAGTCTTTGCTTTGCAGACAAGCACGTCAACTCTCCATTGGCATGATAAGGCGATCTTGGCCTTCGACTAGCTTTGCTGACCGAATTACATCTCCAGTTTTTATCTGTAAAAGAACTTCTCTTCCAGCGGGGTCCTGGCGCCGGACTACGGGGGTATGGGGATAGTGATGCCCCACCTAGCGCATCATGACACACGGTGCCGCACGTGGTGGGGGACTTGATAGGGCTCCTGGATGCATTAGGGATGGAAAAGGTGTTCGTGGTTGGCATGACGGGGGTGCAATAATAGCATGGCACGTGTTTGTTTAGGCCCGGTAGTGTCAAAGCTTTGGTTAATATGAGTGGTGTATCAGCCGAGGAATCCTCAAGTAAAACCTGTTGATGGGTTTAGGCTTTGTTGGCAGATGATTTCTACGACTGCAGATTTCAAGTATGTCCAGAAATTTTATTAATTTTTTTATTGGAGGTTAATTAATTAATTATTTATTTATTCTTTATATTTGTTAGAAATTATTTTTAACCTTTCGTAGAAGATGGTAGGTTTTTGGATTTTTCTTTTTAAATGGTTTTTAGCTTATTATCTTTAGAAGTGGGAACTTACCAACAATTCCATTGGTAATAGCTATTGGATTGTACTGGCTGTTATAATGGCTAAAATGAATCCTCCTCTTAATGTCTTGACTCTGTTAATTCAAACTTATGAAGAGTTTCTATGTGCGTATGGGCTTATTTAAGAGAACTAGAAAATGGAAGGATTGAGCATTGTCGTAAGCTTTCATGTAGTATTTCTTACTCATTTCAAGCTCTTTATCAGTAACCGAAGGAGAATCTTACGTTGCTGTCGTGCTGTAACTAAATTATTGTGAATTATTTCGGCTTTTCTACATTTCAAACTCTGGCCGAAATGCTTTGGCTATAGTTTAAATATATTGGGAATCTTCATGCTGAAAGTTGCTAGTTAGTGATTTAGTGTGTGTAATGTGCTATTCACAAAATTATTCTTTTTCCTTTTTAAGTCTCATCCCCTCGTAGGTTTTCTTCTTTTTTTTTCCTTTTTTTTTTCTTTTTTTTTTACTTCCTTCCAACTATTCGTGATGAAATTTAGCACTAAAGATTGTTAATATTGGACTTTTTTAAGATACCCATTCTTATGGTTGTGATTATAATGGTTATATATTTTAAAAGGATTTGGTTAGCAGGTAGCTATGACAATTTAGGACCCAGCACTTGAGCTTGGATACAAAAGGATGTGATACAATTATAGAAGGGTTTGGATAAGTAAAAATCGACACGAATAATAAACAGGTCAAACCTGCAAACAACACAAATTTAAATGTGTTTGGGTTTGGTTTAGGACCTAAACTCAGTTACAGGCCCATAAACCCATTTAAATATCATATTATTGTTTTGTGTGATTATTTTATAAAAATATAATATTATTATCTCTCACTAAATTACAAAATGATATAACCATCCATATGAAAAACAAATTATATATAGAGATATAGTTTATTGTAAATTATATATAAATATGCATATAACATATATAAAGTATAGTTCTTATTTAACAAATAAGAAAATATCATTTATAAATTAATATACTATTGATTTACATGCCACAACTATAGAACATAAATATACACACGTCATATATACCATTAGCATGTAAACAAAAAATTTTAACAATTATATGTATAGATACAACATACACTTATAATAAAATCTACATATTATAAATACATAATTTAGATGTTATATAAAGATTATGCATGCAAAATATAATATAAATATCTATAATAGCATATAAATTGCATGTAGAACATTTATAAAGTGGATAGATTATATATAATACATATATGTAACTTATAGAGTACATATGAAATATCAATTACATATAATGTATATTGCTTATATATATAACATAACATATATATAACAAATAGTTTTTTATGTTATGTGTATACATATATATACTAATCTATACATATATAAGATCTGTATGTTTTAAATTAAGTTTCATTTGTATAATTTGATACATGAACCTTTGCAAAAAGTTTAAACAAGTACCCAAAGTTTGGTTTTGACAATTTTAGTACACAAACAAAGTTTTCACAGACCTTTTTCATGCCAGATTGAAC
This sequence comes from Combretum micranthum, assembly GCA_024138025.1. NCBI lineage: Eukaryota > Viridiplantae > Streptophyta > Magnoliopsida > Myrtales > Combretaceae > Combretum > Combretum micranthum. The sequence continues at coordinate 1,792,275 of JAMXBD010000122.1, read as the reverse complement.
TTGCTTTCAGCATAAAAAAGTCCGCGAAAATTTTGTTTAGTTATAAAAATTGTCAAAACTAAACATTAGGTATGAAAATAGTCTGAAAAACTTTGTTCAAGTACCAAATTGCTCAAAACAAAACTTTCGGCACCTAATTAAACATTTTGCAAAAGTTCAGGTACCATTTTTATCATTAACACTTTTATATATAACATTTGTAGCTTGTAAATATTATATACTTAAACATAAAACTTGAAGAGTATATGTAATATATATTTATAATATATGTGTGTATATCTATATAATATGTATCTTATAATTCATTTGTTACATAATTTAATATGTTATATGTACATGCATTCGCAATATCATATATAAATTACATATAATATATTATACCATTTTATATTAATATGCTATCTAAATGGCATATATATGGTATAGATTATATATAATACGTATACGTGACATAAAAATATATTGTATAAATTATACATAACATGTATTATATTGATATTTATATAACTAACATGTAGTTTATATGTAATATAAATCATATAACACATGTAAGAAATGCCTAAAGGGTATAAATACATTATGTATGTATTATATATGTAATATATATAACATATAAATAAATTATATGTTTATATGTGTGTATATATGTAATTCATTTGTTATACCTAATCAATATGTGTATATGTGTTTCATACCATATAGATTATATATGTAACATATATATCGTATTACATATTTAACAAATATTAAAGACATATTTTATATATGTATATACATAAAGTAGGTTCACATAATTTTTTATTTATTCTATAATAACTAAATAAAGGTATAATGGTATTTTTAGTTATATTCCTAGTTTAATACTACAATTGATAAGTTGAAGTACATGTTGAAAAGTGTTCCCAGTAATAGAATTTCAGATGAGATAAATGTTGGAATACAATATTTTTAGTCTATTACTTGTAATACTACTCCTAAAGCATAATTTTTCTAATACCACACTTATATAACAACACATAAGTCACATATTATAATCTCTATTTTTAATTATAAATTAGTAATATATTAAAAATACATTGTTAACTACATTTAGAGAAGATAATAACTATTTTAATACATTAACTTTCCAAGATAATACAAAATATTTAATTTTCAAAAAAATTGATAAATTTTTATATGTTTTATTAACAATAAATGAGATGACATAAGACACGATATAAATAAGTCGGATCACGGGTTTAAGTTTTCATACACGACTACTAAATGGGTTCGCTCAAGGGTTATAATTATTTAGAGATGAACATGTTTAGACACAAATATGAGACATGACACAATAACAGGAATTGTTAATGCTATTAGTAGGTATATTCACTATATTCTCTAATACTCTATGGAAAGAGAACACAATTTGTTTTTTTAGAAAATAATTAAGGGTAATTGGAATGCCATGGCATTGGAGATAGAGTAAATTATTCATACATTAAAATTCAGGGTAAATGTCACCAAAGATATCTAAACTTTTACAAAATGTGAAATCAACTATTGTACTTTTGTTCAATCAATTTAGTGCCTACTTTTGCTTTCCATGTTCACATTTAGTACTTCCATTAACTGTTCTAACTCTGTTACCCCAACTGGCAATATATACTTATAAACAACTAACACTTGGCAAGGGAGAGTTAAAAGAAGTAAATTTTTTATGCTTTTAAGAATACAATGGTGTGGGATGGATAAAGATAATAATTTTTCTAATTTAGAAACAACACACATATGTAATAAAATATGATATGCTAAGGTATGAAAGAAAAAATAGAGGTCAAACATAGCACACAAAAATAATAAAATTTAAAATAAATAAATAAATAAAATAATGTATTCATCTTCTTCTTATTCCTCTTCGTCTTCCTTTGCTTACATTGTATATATTTAATATCGTTTCTCAAATATCTACGAGAAACGTTCCATTCATCTTTTGTTTAATGCTCAGATTCTTCTTGGTCAATCTTTCCAATCACTTCTTTATGCGATTCTCGAAAATCGACTCATTTAAATTATTACCAATGTTGAGTCAAGTTAATCTTTCATTGAGTTTAAAAAGTGACTCAAACTTTGAGCTAAGGCTCAATTACTAGTATAAATTTAGTATATTTGTTTATTTTTCTTTCATTTTATTTTTTTATAATATTGTATAATAACTAATTTTAGAGTTTAAACAAGTTTCTTTCTTAATTAGCTCGTGCTCAACTTGTTTATAAAATAAGCTTTAGCCGAATCAAACTTAAGGGGAGTCATATACAAGTAACTCACTAGCGGTTTGGCCATTTGTAGTCTTACCCACAAACATTAATATGTTATTGATGTACCAAGATAGTGAAGATGAAAATTTGAGTAGATGTGCAACAAAGGAACGAGCTAGGGTAGGTAAACTTGATTGTTTATCTGAGTATCTCTTTAATGACACAACATGCTATGTTGGATATAAGTTAAGCTGATAAGTTTCGTAAATTTTAATTTATGCAAACTGAGATTACAATCATCACATATTGGCAACAATAGTGGAATCAACAATCCACATGCCCCATAATATCCTTAACAACATCAACAAAAAAAATACTATTAAGTGGATACTAACATTCATAATGAGTTGTCTTTTACTTATATAGATCATGCAACTGGGTATGATGCATCCTTAGCGATGCCACAAAGTCCTTCTACGGCATCCACCTCTCTTTGAATCTTCATATAACCTTCTTCACCCCATGAAGGCCCCCATGAATTCTTCACTAACCAATACTTCATACCATCCTCCTCATTTGTCCCATACCCAATTATTGTCACAGCATGATCTAAATTCGTTCCACAACTTCCTGTGAAAACCCCACTTTTATAATTCTTGAATTCGTATCCACTCGCATCAATTGCAACTGAGACTGGTTGGTTTGCCACAGCCTTTAAAAGAGCAGACTCACTATTGGGAGGTACCTTTTCATATCCAGTGATTTTTGCTGCATAAGAGGCTGCTTTGCTTGTGTCACAAGTACCATAGTTAGTTTCTTGGTATGGATAGTCATCTTCAGATGCGATGCCACCATTCTGGATGATGAATTGAAAAGCTTTTTCCATTTCTCCTCCATTGCAGCCATTGTTGTTAGTATCACAATCGATGAGTTCTTGTTCTGATAGAGAGATCAGTTTACTTGTTTTGATTTGTGTGATCCCTTCCACTGCTGCTACAGTAGAGAATGCCCAGCAAGCACCTGCATATTAGTTAGAGAAAAGTTAACAATATTATAATTAATCTTATTAGAAAAAAAAAATCAAATAAATGTTACATGGCATCCACATAGGGGATGTGTATGTGTAAATACCAATTAAATTTTTGCACGCATACTAATGAAATATATATAGTTTCCAAAAACCATTACCAAATGTGATTTATAGGCTTACATGTATATATATGCTAAAATTTGTTTAGTATTTACACACCACATTTATATGCATCTTGTCAGGGAAATTGTACTAGTTACAAATACTAGACTATATAAATCGTTTAACGAGGTTGCAGTCACTTTAACTAATGTAGGCTTATTTTATCAAGGGTTAGTATAGAAAAGAAGAAAAATTAAATTTTCTTTTTTTTTTTTTTTGTTTTTGCCCCTCGATTTCTAAATATGTTACGAATCTTTAACTTTGGTACGCGTGGGTAAAGGATTGGGTAATTGCCATATTTAATTCCCAACTTTTGTCTATCTTTACAATTCACTATCCAAGTAAGTGGTTGCTAATTTGGTTTCTAAACCTTTTCCATTTTTGCAATAACTTCCTCAAATTATCCCATATAACTACTTAAACTTTCCTATTTTTATAATTAACTTTTTTACTTAAATATTATAAATAACTTCGTAAAGTTATAAATTGGCATTTTAAGATTTTAGATAATTTATTAGAAAAATGGCCTCCAAAAGTTTATACATAACAAATTCACATCTTAAGATTTTAGATTATTTATTATAGAAATTTAGGCATTAAATGCGATGTTCAACCAATAAGATTTAAAAATTGAAATGATGAAAGAGTTTTCATTTTTTTTTCCTCCTCCACATGCATTCTACTTTTTATTTTATATCTCAAATTAATGTTTGTTTTCAATGAAAGAGTACAGACCTTAAAAACACAAGAAATATATAGATAAAAAGTAGGAAACATGATTATGCTTTTGTACGTACGTGTTATATTGTCCACAACTACAGCAACGTGGCTATGATATCATAAGTAAGAAAATTATAATATGTTCAGTAAGGATTAAGATTGAAAAGATGTAAATATTCGAGACATACCACACTGGCCTTGATCCTTAATCGGGGTGATAGCTCCATTCTGTCTCCAGTCAACACTTGAAGGAACTTCACTAAGGCTATCATACTAAATGACGAGGATTCTCCTCCTCCTGATGGCTTTGAGGTAGGTGCAACCCTATAACCATTTCTCAACCTTAATTCCTCAAATGTTCGGTCACTAAATGCATTGAGTCCCAACTTATAAGTTTTATTTCCAACCTTATTAAATGCCTCGATGTATTCTAAATTGTTCTTAAATATGTCGAAGCGCTTAGACTTCTCAGCGTCATTGAAGTAGACTCGTCCAAAATGAGTCATCCATTGTTCATGCACCTCGGACATTGAAATTCCGGTATCATGCAACTCACGGGACTGGGCTTTTGATGCCCAAATTCCTAAGATGGTCGCTAAGAGGACATAAAAATTTGTAGTTTTTGTCACCATGGCTATGTCCTATAAGAGGTTTCTAGGGAAAGATAAAATTTTGTTACTACGATGTATGTGTGGTTTTGAGAGTGATGAGTGTATTTGCTCAAGAAATGCATCAATTTATAGAAGAAGAAATTCTCTAGAACGCATTCCAGCCGAGCAATTTTGCGCCATTCATGAATTGGAATATTGGAACAGAAACACATGTTTAGAACCCTTCAACGGGAAACCCCGCAAATCATTCTCAAATAGACAAACCCATTGGACACGTTGCTCCAAAGTACTCTGGAAGTTCACACTAATGCAAAGGTGACCCACAAAATAAATGACTAAAAGTTCCACTGTTTCGTTCTTTTTTTCGTTTTCATTTTTTTCCCCCTGTTCAATCATATTACAGTGTGTCATAGAATATTTAAATCACCAAGGCTATGTAGAATGTAACCATACTATGGTGTTTAACGTCTATGGGCCAAAGCTTCTGATTTTGGATTTATAACTTTCTGCAAATTTTACCTATCCGCGACATGCAAAGCAGCAACATGGAACGAAGAATAAATTATTCATAACAAAAAAATTTTAAAAAACAACAACAAAACAAAACAAAAGGACTAAATGAAGTTAAACCGCGGGCAATACTAAACTTAATTGAAGATATAGTTTTATCTTCCCTGATTTTGTATGGGTTGTGAAATTGTTTGACTGAACCAATTTTAATGAGTTTATAATTGATCTGAAGGGATACAATGAAGCTCAAAAATCTCCTGTAAATGTATACTTTAAAGAAATTATGGTTTAGGCTTGTAATGTCCTTTTTGCTTTTAGTACCACAAGTTATCAAACAATGTACATAGGTTTAGTTAAAGTTTACATCATATGACTATCTTATTAGCATAAATTTGACTCAACTAGCCGCTAATATGGTGCTAGTGCATTTTTTCTTAATTAATAACGAATTCAGTAATAGCAATAAATTGTATGCAAGATTGTCCAAGTGTGATTTTTGGTTGAAGCAAATTTCCTTCCTTGGACATATGGTCTCGGGAGAAGGAATTTGTGAAGACCTAGAGAAAATCAAATCTTTCGTGGAATGGAAGAGACAAGAAAATGTGATTGAAATTCGAAGCTTCTTAGGATTGGTAAGATATTATAGGAAATTCATGCAAGATTTCTTAAAGATCGTCCATCCACTGATGAGTTGACTTGAAAGAATGAGAGGTTTGAGTGGAGTGACAAAAGGGAGGAAAGCTTCCAAGAATTAAAGAAGAGACTAATTTCTACATTGGTTTTGATATTACCAAATTACAAAGACCCATTTGCAATTTATAGTGATGCATCTAAGAATGTGTTAGGATGTGTACTGATGCAAAATGGAAGAGGGTTCACATATGCCTCTAGATAACTCCGACCACATGAATTAAACTTTCTGACCCATGATTTGGAATTAGCAGCAATCATGTTTGCCTTGAAAAGACTAAGCAATAGTTACTCATTTGGTCGTGTTTTTTTTTTTTTTTTTTATATATCTGCACTAATAGACATTTGATAGAATACTGGTCCTCCATACTAAAAGTAATATTTTTCTATAAGAGAGAAATAAATATTTTATTTCATTTTTAAAGAATCAACTTCACATGATGCTAGGTAATTTATGAACAATGTCCTGTTAAGTAGTTATAATTCCCATAGTCCTGTTACAAAATGGAAAAAGGGAGGAATGAAAAAAAAAGAAAAAACATTGTAAGAAAGAAACGTGTGGCAGGATTCAAACCTGCGCTGGCAGAGCCACAAAATATACTAGCTGATACTCTGAAGAACGTAAACGAACCTCACATACAAAAGAATCCGAGTCTTTGCTTTGCAGATAAGCACGTCAACTCTGTTAAAATAATAATTTGTAAATTTTGGATTATGCTCAGGCGGTAGAAATTTACTTACATATCACGTAAGTACAGCTGCAAACAGGCAACTTTGAGCTAGAGCTTATTTTAACATCAGGAAATTATAGTTTGACTTTAATTTTTACAAGAATGATGAAGATTATTCTAGACCATGAGTTGTCCTAGATTAGATTTTTGAGCTGTCATTGGAGAGGAAATTTCCACCGCCTAGAGTTTATTTTTTACCACCTTTATATCCTATAAAAGGACTTTGAGTCATTCATTTGTAATGTATCATTTTCAATATATGAGATACAATACATGCTCCTTTCCATTATCAAGTTTATTTTGTTCATATGATTAACCTCCAATATCAAATATAATTTTGCACCCAATATATTTTTTGTATAAGAGCCAGACCCATTTTCATACACATACCTAAACATTTAAACACTATACATACAAACCTTTGCGATGGCATCAACAAGCAGTAATGCCACAATTAATTTTTCCTAACAAGGTATTCCTATGTTTGTTAGAGAAAAATAGTATCATTTAGTAGGATTTTTAATAGGATTTAATATCTTTTAATAGGATGTTAGTTTCATAAGATTTAATGTCTTTTAATAGGATATCAGTTTTAGTTTTTCCTTTTAAATGTTATTTAATAGGTTTTACTCCTTTTTCGGTTATGGCAACTTTCAAGCTTGCCTATATATATGTAAGCCCTATGGCATATGAGAGAAGATTGTTTTGAATGAAATTTCTTTGAGAGTGTCCTCTCTATTCCGAAATTCATCATCTTTGTGTAGATTTCGATTTTTGATGCCAAATATCTAGGTATTCCTAGAATCAATTGATATTTGAAAATCACAAGTCGGGTATTCATGCGCGAATCAACGTCTTGCGATAAACTCTATTATACCTCCACTGCGTCAGTTGGTATCAGAGCTGCGTTCGTTTCTAGAGTAACGATGCCGCCTTATAGACAACCAAACCATCGACATGTGGATGAGATCTATGATTATGATGATCTAGATTAAAGGATTAAGCAAAAAATCGATCAATGGTTGAGTGCTATGGTAGATCAGCTTACAGAGAGAATGGAAGTGTTTGTGCTAAATCAAAATAAAGGTAAGAACCTTAATCCTAAGCTGATGTTTAATGATGATTCCTCTTCTGTTGATGGGGACTACTGTGATGGAGAACCTATCATTGACACTTATGAGGATGATGAACCTATGTTTAAAGCTGTGGGTGATGAAGGACCTATCTTCGACACTGAGAGTGATGAAGAAGAGATTTTCACAAAATATGATGATGTGTTTAAGGTTAAGGGAGATGGAAAACCTATTTTTGATGATGAGTATCAGGAGGAAGAATTTTTAGAAAAAGATGAAAATTTTCGGCCTATTGTAGGCAAGGAGGTTACTGAGGAGGTAGCAATACATGAATTTACAACTATGGTTGTAAAGGAGTTCCATGATGTGTTTTTTGAAGAGTTTCCAAATGGGTTACCCCCATTAAGAGACATTCAACACCAAATCAATTTTGAACTAAGTGTAACCCTTCCAAATTGTCTTCGTCATCAAATGAGCCCTACAAAACATGAAGAGTTAAGGAGACAAGTTGAGGACTTACTGCATAACATGGTTAAAATTCGAGGCCGAATTTTGTCCAGCCTAGAGAGGATGATGCAGCATAGGATGAAGAGACGGAAAATCCTATGCTGACAACCTATGCCGCCAGCCTTTAGTTCTACACTACTGGTGTTGGAGCGGCATACTTTACATGTCTTTTGGGTTTTCTGAATTTATAATTAATAATGCGATCAATGCCTTTAGAATATCATTTAATATTTTAAAGAATAATTTTTAGTATCATTTAGTAGGATTTTTAATAGGATTTAATATCTTTTAATAGGATGTTAGTTTCATAAGATTTAATGTTCTTTAATAGGATATCAGTTTTTAGTTTTTCCTTTTAAATGTTATTTAATATTATTTAATAGGTTTTACTCCTTTTTTGGTTATGGCAACTTTCAAGCTTGCCTATATATATGTAAGCCCTATGGCATATGAGAGAAGATTGTTTTGAATGAAATTTCTTTGAGAGTGTTCTCTCTATTCCAAAATTCGTTATCTTTGTGTAGATTTCGATTTTTTATGCCAAATATCTAGGTATTCTTAGAATCAATAGTATTTGAAGATCACAAGCCGGGTATTCGTGTGCGAATCAACGTCTTGCGATAAACCCTATTGTACCTCCGCTGCATCAAAGGTTATGACACAGCTATTACTAGTCCAGAGGTAAAAGCAACCTGGACAGTACCTCAACGAAAAGAGCATAAAGAAAATGTTATAAAAGATGCCAAAGCATTGTCTTTCATACAACAAGGGGTTAATGAATCAGTATTACCACGAATTGTGGATGCAACCACATCACATGATGCCTGGGAGATTTTAAGGAATCATGATGGAGGTCATGATAAAGTTATATCAATCAAACTCCAGAATCTATGGAGAGAGTTTGATAATTTATTCATGAAAGATAATGCAAAGGTGCAAGAATTCTTCTCGAGAGTTATAGTTATCATTAATCAGATTAGAGGCTATGGAGATACAATTCCAGATAAGAGAATTGTTGAAAAAGTCTTGAGAAGTTTGCCAGCAAAATTTGAGCATATTGTTGCTGTTATTGAAGAATCCAAAGATTTATCAAAATTATCTTTGGATGAACTTATGGGATCACTAGAAGCCCATGAAAAGCGTTTGAGTAGATTTTCTACTCAAAATCTTGAGCATGCCTTCCAGTCAAAGGTTAATATCAATAAGCAACAAAGAAGCTGGCAAGATAGAAATGAAAATAATTATGAAAGCTCCTCCAACTCTGCTCGTGGATGCTGTAGATACCAGAGTTCTCGAGGTCATGGTAGAGGAAGAGAATCCAATATGAGGAGCAATTTATCCCAATGCAGAATATGCAAGAAATATAGACATGATTCCTAGGATTGTCGATTCAAATGCAAAAGATGCAAAAATCCCAATCACTCAGAAAGGGATTGTTATTTTAAAGATCAAGAAGAAGATATAAATGCAAATTTCTCCAAGGAGAATCAAGACAAACAGGTATTTTATTTTGGCATGAATGCTAAACAATCATTTGAGAATACTTGGTATGTTCATAGTGGATGCAGTAATCATATGACTGGGAATAAGGACCTATTTGTTGAGTTTGATGATAAATTCAAATATGGAGTGAAACTTGGAGATGGCAAAACACATGAAATTTTTGGAAAGGGTGGTATTCCTATTGACACAAAAGGAGGTAACTCCAAATTGAACTATGATGTTCATTATGTCCTTAAATTAACTCAAAATTTATCGAGTGTTGGTCAATTATTGCAAATAGGTTATGTGGTAAATTTCGATAATAGTGAGTGCATTATTACTAATAAGAAGAAGAATTGTATTCTTGCAGAAGTAAGGATGAGCATGAATAAAGTTTTTCCATTATCTATTCCTCTTAACAAAGAATATGCTTTACAAAGTGTGAAAAATGATGAATCACACTTATGGCATTTGAGATATGGCCATTTGAATTTTAAGGGACTTCATTTGTTCAAGAAGAAATATATGGTGATTGGGTTGCCAAATATTTCATCTCTTGAAAAAGTATGTGAAGGTTGCATATTTGGAAAAATGCATTGGTTACCATTTCCAAAGCAATCTTATAGAGCTAAAGCTCTATTGGAATTGGTTCACTCTGATATATTTGGACCAACAAGAACACCATCCTTGAATGGTAATAGGTATTTTATTTTGTTTGTTAATGATTGTACAATAATGATGTGGATATATTTCCTGAAACAAAAGTCAGAGGCATTTGCCACTTTCCTTAAATTTAAAGCTATGGTAAAAAGGTAAAGTGGATACAAGTTGAAAATTTTGAGAACTGATCGTGGAGGTGAATATACATCACATGAATTCCAAGATTATTGCAAAGATGTTGGAATTAAAAGGCAATTGACTGTATGACATACTCCTCAACAAAATAGCATTGCAGAAAGGAAGAACCAGACAATTGTGGAGATGGCTATAAGTATGCTAACACGTAAAGGACTTCCAAATAGTTATTGGGCTGAAGCAGTAAATACTGCGGTCTACATTTAGAATAGATCACCTACAAAAGTTGTTCCCAATAAGACTCCTTACCAAGCTTGGTATAAGAAAAGACCACCAGTTGATCATTTGAAGATTTTTGGATGTTTAGCATATTCTCTTATTCCATCACAAAAGCGAGAAAAATTTGATGAAAAAGGAGAAAAGTATATTTCCACTGGTTATAGTGATCAATCTAAAGGTTATCGTCTTTTTAATCCAGATAAAAATGAGTTGATTATATCAAGAGATGTTATATTTGATGAAGATGGATCATGGGATTGGAAAGAAAAATCTTCTATTATGGAAAGAATTCTGCCTCTAGGATCTAATGTTATGCAGCTAGATCCTCAAACCAATTCAGATCCTGATACTCCTAGCACATTAGCACCACAAAAACACACAAGAATTTTATCCAGAATCAGAAAGTCCAATAAGGAAGGTACGTTCCTTACGTGATATTTATGAATCATGTGAATTTGCATTCTTCTCTTGTGAACCACAAAAATATGAGGAAGTAGGAAAAGAATAAATTTAGATTAAAGCTGAAAAGAATAATACTTGGGAGCTTGTTGAGTTCCAAAAAATAAGGAGATTATTGGATTAAAATGGGTTTATAAGACCAAATATAGAGAAGATGGTTCATTCCAAAAGCATAATGCTTGTCTTGTTGCAAAAGGGTAGTCTCAACAACTAAGAGTTGATTTCAATGAAACATTTGCACTAGTTGTTCGCATGGAAACAATCAGAATTGTCCTTGCATTAGCAGCTCAATTAGAATTATCAATATATCAACTAGATGTTAAATCAGCATTTTTAAATGGAGAATTGCAAGAAGAGGTATATGTAGAACATCTTGAAGGATATATTATTAAAGGAAAAGAAGATAAGGTGTATCGCCTACATAAGGCGTTATATGGATTAAAACAGGCACCATGAGCATGGAATAGCAAAATTGATAGCTATTTCTAGCGAAATGGATTTCAAAGAAGTCAAAATGAACCTTCACTTTACATCAAAAAAGAAGGTACAAATGATTTTTTTATTGTATGTCTGTATGTGGATGACCTGATCTATATAGGTATAGGTTAATCCATGATGGATGAATTTAAGATAGCAATGAAGAAAGAATATGAGATGATAGATTTGAGTGTTATGAAATATTTTCTCGGAATTCAAGTTCATCAATCCAAAGGAGAAAAATTTATTTCTCAAGAAAAATATTTGAATGATTTGTTGAAAAGATATCAAATGAACAATTGCAAGCTGATTACTACTCCTCTTGCAACAAATGAGAAATTGCATATGGAAGATGGAGCACCAAAAGTTGATGGGAAAATGTATAGAAGTTTAGTTGGGTTATTGATTTACTTGACAAACACAAGGCCGAATATTATTTACCCAGTTACTTTGATTTCAAGATTCATGCAAAATCCAAGCAGCCTACATTATGTAGCAGCCAAGAGAATATTATGATATTTACATGGAACAAAAAATTATGATATTCATTATGTGAAAGAAAAAGAATTCAAGCTTATTGGATATACAGATAGTGACTGGGCTGGATTAATTGATGATCGGAAAAGCACATATGGATATGTATTTTCTTTAGGATCAAATATTATATCTTGGTCATCAAAGAAACAAAAGACAATATCATTATCATCATATGAAACAGAATATATAGCAGCTACAGATGCAGTATGTGAAGCAGTATGGCTAAAAAGAATTTTGGTAGATTTCAATCAATGCCAGGAAGCCCCCACAATTATTCATTACGATAATCTGTCAACAATTACCATGACAAAGAATCCAGTATTTCATGGAAGGATAAAGCATATTGAGTTGCGGCATCACTATATTAGGAATTTGGTACAAGAAGAAGGCGAAATCCAACTTGAATTTATCAATACAAAGGAGCTACTCGGAGATATATTTACAAAAGCTATACTAACAGAAAAATTTGAGCAGTTTAGAAGAAGTTTTAAAATTACTAATTAAGAGAGGATGTTAAAATAATAATTTGTAATTTTTGGATTATGCTTAGGTGGTAGAAATTTACTTACATATCACGTAAATACAGCTGCAAACATGCAACTTTGAGCTGGAGCTCATTCTAACATCAGGAAATTATAGTTTGACTTGAATTGGTGGTTGATTTTACAAGAATGATGAAGATAATTCTAGACCATGAGCTGTCCTAGATTAGATTTTTGAGCTGTCATTGGAGAGGCAATTTCCACGACCTGGAGTTTATTTTTTACCGCGTTTGTATCCTATAAAAAGGACTTTACTCATTCATTTGTAAAGTATCATCTTCAATATATGAGATATAATACATGCTCCGTTCCATTATCAAGTTTATTTTGTTCATATGATTAATCTCCAATGTCAAATATAATTTTGCACCCAACAAGCTCTCCATTGGCATGAAGGAGATGTTGGCCTTCGACTAGCTTTGCTGACCGTCACCAGTTTTTATCTGTGAAGGAACTTCTCTTCCAGTAGTTATGTATCTAAAGGGTACAGGGCGGTGGCGCCGGACCTGCGGGGGAACGGGGAGATGATGGCGCTGCCTACGCATCATTTTACACGGCGCTGCACGTGGTGGACTTATACGACTCCTGATGCATTAGGGATGGAAAAGGTGTTCGTGGTTGGACATGACTAGGGTGCTATAATAGCATGGCACATGTGTTTGTTTAGGTCCCAACAGGTCAAAGCTTTGGTTAATATGAGTCTGGTGTATCAGCCAGGGAATGCTCAAGCAAAGCCGGTTGAGGGTTTAGGTTTCGTTGGCAGATGATTTCTACGTGTGCAGATCTCAGGTATGTCAGAAACATTTATTATTATTGGAGGCTATTAATTAGTTATTATTTATTCATTTTATACTTATTAGAAATTATTTTTAACCGTTCGTAGAAGATGGTAGGTTTTGGATTATTTTTTTTAAATGGTTTTTTAGCTTATTATCTAGATGTGGGAACTTACCTACAATTCCATTGGTAACAAGCTATTGGATTGTAGCGCTGCTATAATGGCTAAAATGAATCCTCCCTTTAATGTCTTGACTCTGTTAATTCAAAACTCAAGAAAAATTTCTATGTGCGTATGGGCTTATTTAAGAGAACTTGAAAGTGGAAGGATGAAGCATTGTCGTAAGCCTTTATGGAGTATCTCTTACTCATTTCAAGCTCTTTTATCAGTAACCGAAGGAGAATCTTACGTTGCTGTCGTGCTTTAACTAAATTCTTGTAAATTATTTCGGCTTTTCTACATTTCAAACTCTGGCCGAAATGCTTTGGCTATGGTTTAAATACATTGGGAATCTTTATGCTGAAAGTTGCTAGTTAGTGACTTAGGTGTGTAATGTGCTATTCACAAAATTATTCTTTTTTCTTTTTAAGTCTTATCCACTCGTAGATTTTTTCTTCTTCTTTTTTTTTACTTCCTATTATTCGTGATGAAATTTAGCACTGAAGATTTGTTAATATCGGACTTTTTAAATACCCATTCTTATTGTTGTTTTATAATGGATTATATATTGAAAAGGATTTGGTTAGTAGGTACCTTTGACAATTTAGGGACCGAGCACTTGAGCTTGGATACAAAAGGATATGATACAATATAGAAGGGTTTGGGTAAGTAAAAATTGACACGAATGATAAACAGGTCAAATCTAATGTGTTTAGGTTTGGTTTAGGACCTAAACTTAGTTACAGACCATAAGGCCGTTTTAAATATAATATTATTATTTTGTGTGGTTATTTTAAAAAAATATAATATTATTATCTCTAACTAAATTACAAAATGTATAACCATCCATATAAGAACAATTATATATATATATATATTGTTTGTTGTAAATTATATATAAATATACATAACATATATAATGTAGTTCTTATTTAACAAATAAAAAAAATACCCTTTATAATATTAATATACAGTTGATTTACATGCCACAAATATAGCACATAAATATATACACGCATCATATATACCAATAGCATGTAAACAAAAAATTTTAAACAATTATATGTATAGATACAACATACACTTATAATAAAAGCTACATATTATAAATACAGAATTTATATGTTATATAAAGATTATGCATACAAAATATAATACAAATATCTATATTAAATTACAAATTGCATGTAGAACATTTATAAAGTGGATAGATTGTATATAATACATATATGTAACTTATAGAGTACATATAAAATATCAATTACATATAATGTATATTGCTTATACATATAACAAATATTTTTTATGCTATGGCGTGTACATATATATATAATCTATACAATATAAGATCTATATGTTTTAAATTAAATTTAATTTATATCTTATAGTTCAATGTAAAATAAAATGAATATGCAATGTGTGTCATAAAATATACAATGTATATAATATAATATATGAATATATGTTAATATATGGTTTATATCTCTATTAAGCTATAGATTTTATATCCACTTAATGTTAAAAATGATACCTAAATTTTTGCAAAAAGTTCGATTAGATACTTAAAGTTTTGTTTGAATAATTTGATGCATGAACTTATGCGAATAGTCTAAATAGGTACTCGATGTTTTGTTTTGACAATTCTTGTACACGAATAAAGTTCTCACGGACCTTTTTCATGCCAGATTGAGCTTTCTTTAAGCATGAAAAAAGTTCGTAGAAACTTTGTTTAGGTATAAAAATTGTCAAAACCAAACATCAAAATGAAAATAGTCCGTGGAAACTTTATTCAAGTACCAAATTATTTAAAATGAAACTTCAGATACCTGATTGAATATTTTGTAAAATTCAGATACCATTTTTATCATTACCCTTTATATGTAACATATATAGTTTAAATATTATATGCTTAACATGTAACTTGAAGAGTATATATAAACTTTATGTATAATATATCATGTAGATATATATCTAATTTATATATGTGTGTATTCATATGTAATATATATTTATAATGTATGTGTGATATCTATACATATATAAAATCTACAAGTTATAAATATATAATATGTATCTTATAATTTATGTGTTATATAGTTTAACATGTTATAAATACATGCATTCGCAATATTATATATAGATTATATATAATTTGTATACGTGACATAAAAATAATTGTATAAATTATACATAACATATATTATATAACTAACATATAGTTTATGTGCTATATAAATCATATAACACATAAAAGAAATGCCAAAAGGGCATAAATACATTATGTATGTATATATGTAATTCATTTGTTATAACTAATCAATATGTTGTATATGTGTTTCATACAATATAGATTATATATGTAACATATATATCATATTACATATTTGACAAATATTAATAACATATTTTATATATGTATATACATAAAGTAGGTGCACATAATTTTTTATTTATTCCATGATAACTAAATAAAGGTATAATGGTATTTTTAGTTATATTCCTAGTTTAATATTGCAATTGATAAGTTGAAGTACATGTTGGAAAGTGTTCCCAGAAATAGAATTACAAATGAAATAAATGTTGGAATACAATATTTTTAGTCTATTACTTGTATAACTACTCCTAAAGCATAATTTTTCTAATACCACACTTATATAACAACACAGAAGTCACATATTATAATCTCTTATTTTTTTTAAAAATTACTATTATTAAAAATAAGTTGTTAACTATGTTTAGCGAAGAGAATAACTATTTTAATAAATTAAGTTTCCGAGATAATACAAAATAATTAATTTTCAATAGAATCTATAAAACTTTTATATGTTTTATTCAATAAATGAGCCAACATAACACGATCTAACACAAGTCGATCACGGGTTTAAGTTTTCATACACACGTGGTAAATAAGTTCGGTCATGGTTTGTAGTTGTTTAGACATGAACATGTTTAGACACGAATATGAGACATGGCATAATAACATGAATTGTTAGCACTATTAGTAGGTATATTCACTATATTCTCTAATACTCTATGGAAAGAGAACACTTTTTTTTTTTCGAAAATAATTAAAGGTAATTGGAATGCCATTGCATTGGAGACAGAGTAAATTATTCATATATTAAAATTTAGGCTTAATGTCACGAAAGGTACCTAAACTTTTAAAAAATGTGCAATGAACTATTGTACTTTTTTTAATCAATTTAGTGCCTACTTTTCTTTCCATGTTCCCATTTAGTACTTTCATTAACTGTTTTAACTTTGTTATCCCAACTAGCAATATAGACTTATAAACAACTAACACATGGCAAAGGAGAGTTAAAAGAAATAATTTTTTATGCTTTTAAGAATAAAATGGTGTGGAAAGGTTAAAAAAAATAATTTTCTAATTTAGAAACATACACATATATAATAAGATATGTTATGCTAAGGTACAAAAGAAAAAATAGAGGTCAAACACAGCACACAAAAATAATAAAATTGAATTAAAATAAATAAGCAAAAAATGTATTAATCTTCTTCTTATTCCTCTTCGTCTTTCTCTGCTTACATTATACATATTTAATACCGTATTTCTCAAATATCTAAAAGAGACATTCCATTCATCTTCAGTGTAATGCTTAGATTCTTCTTGTTCGATCTTTCCAATCACTTCTTTGTGTGATTCCCAAAGATTGACTCATTTAAAATATTACCAATGTCAAGTCAAGTTAATCTTTTATTAAGTTTAAAAAAGTTACTCAAACTTTAAGCTCAAGCTCAATTACTAGTATAGATTTAGTAGATTTGTTTATTTTTCTTTCATTTTATTTTTGTATAATATTGTATAATGACTAATTTTAAAGTTTAAATGAGTTTCTTTCTTAGCTCAAACTCAACACATTTGTAAAATAAGCTTTAGCCGAATCAAACTTAAGGGGAGTCATATACAAGTAACTCACTAGCGATTTGGCCATTTGTAGTTTTACC
Source organism: Combretum micranthum (assembly GCA_024138025.1). Taxonomy (NCBI): domain Eukaryota; kingdom Viridiplantae; phylum Streptophyta; class Magnoliopsida; order Myrtales; family Combretaceae; genus Combretum; species Combretum micranthum. The sequence goes on along the minus strand of JAMXBD010000122.1, from coordinate 1,774,527 downwards.
CACAACATTAACATCTTATTGATGCACCAAGACAATAAAGATGAAAATGTGAGTAGATGTGCAACAAAGGCACAAGCTAGGGTAGGTAAACTTCATTGTTTATCCAAATATCTCTTTAATAGCACAACATGCTATGTTCGATAGAAGTTAAGCCGATAAGTCTCATAAATTTGAATTTATGCAAACTAAGAGTACAATCATCACATATTGGCAACAATAGTGGAATCAACAATTCACATGATGCATAATATCCTTAACAACGTTAACAAGAAAATACTATTAAGTGGAAACTAACATTCATAACGAGTTGTCTTTTATCTATATATCATGCAACTGGGTATGAAGCATACTTAGCGATGCCACAAAGTCCTTCTGCAGCATCCACATCTCTTTGAATCTTCATATAGCCTTCTTCACCCCAAGAAGGCCCCCATGAATTCTTCACTAACCAATACTTCATACCATCCTCCTCACTTGTCCCATACCCAATTATTGTCACAGCATGATCTAAATTCGTTCCACAACTTTCCGTGAAAACCCCGCTTTTATAATTCTTGAACTGTATCCACTCGCATCAATTGCAACTGAGATGGTTGGTTTGCTACGGCATTTAAAAGAGCGTACTCACTATTGGGAGGTACCTTTTCATATCCAATGATTTTTGCTGCATAAAAGTTGCTTGGCTTGTGTCACAAGTACCATAGTTAGTTGTTGATATGGATAGTCATCTTCAGATGCAACGCACCATTTTGATGATGAATTTGAAAGCTTCTTCTATTGCTCCTCCCCGCAACCATCGTTATTAGTATCACAATCAATGAGTTCTTGTTCCGATAGAGAGATCAGTTCACCTGTTTTGATTTGTGTGATCCTTCCATTGCTACTACAGCAGAGAATGCCCAGCAAGCACTACATATTAGTAGAAAAAAGTTAACATCATTGTAACTAATCTTATTGGAAAAAAGATTCAAATAAATGTTACATGCCACTTACACAAGAGACGTGTAAATACCAATTAAATTTTGACACACATACTAGTGAAATAAATACTTTCCAAAAACCATTACCAAATATGATTTGTAGACTTATATGTATATATATGCTAAAATTTGTTTAGTATTTACACACCACATGTGTTGGGGCAATTGTATTTGTTAAAAAGACTGGACTATAAAAATCGCTTATTTTATCAAGGGTTAGTGAAGAAAAGAAGAAAACTTAAGTTTTCTGTTTTTTTTTTTTTTTTGCCCCTTGATTTATTAATATGTTCTTAATCTTTAACTTGGTTTCTAAACCTTTTCCATTTTTGCAATAACTTCCTCAAATTATCCATATAAAACTACTTCAACTTTCCTATTTTATAATTAACTTTTTTACTTAAATATTATAAATAACTTCGTAAAGTTTAAAAGTTATAAATTGGCATTTTAAGATTTTAGATAATTTATTAGAAAAACCTCCAAAAGCTTATACATAACAAATTCACATCTTAAGATTTTAGATTATTTATTATAGAAATTTAGCTATTAAATGCGATGTTCAACCAATAAGATTTAAAAATTGAAATGATGAAAGAGTTTTCATTTTTTTTTTCCTCCTCCACATGCATTCTACTTTTTTATTTTATATCTCAAATTAATGTTTGTTTTCAATGAAAGAGTACAGACCTTAAAAACACAAGAAATATATAGATAAAAAGTAGGAAACATGATTATGCTTTTGTACGTACGTGTTATATTGTCCACAACTACAGCAACGTGACTATGAATCTAAGTAAAAAATTATAATATGTTCAGTAAGAATTAAGATTGAAAAGATGTAAATATTCGAGACATACCACACTGGCCTTGATCCTTAATCGGGGTGATAGCTCCATTCTGTCTCCAGTCAACACTTGGAGGAACTTCACTAAGGCTATCATATCTAAACGATGAGGATTCTCCTTCTTCTGATGGCTTTGAGGTAGGTGCAACCCTATAACCATTTCTCAACTTAAATTCCTCAAATGTTAGGTCACTAAATGCATTGAGTCCCAACTTATAAGTTTTATTTCCAACCTTATTAAATGCCTCGATGTATTCTAAATTGTTCTTAAATATGTCGAAGCGCTTAGACTTCTCAGCATCATTGAAGTAGACTCGTCCAAAATGAGTCATCCATTGTTCATGCACCTCGGACATTGAAATTCCGGTATCATGCAACTCACGGGACTGGGCTTTTGATGCCCAAATTCCCAAGATGGTCGCTAAGAGGACATAAAAAATTGTAGTTTTTGTCACCATGGCTATGTCCTATGAGAGGTTTCTAGGGAAAGATAAAATTTTCTTACTATGATGTATGTGTGGTTTTGAGAGTGATGAGTGTATTTGCTCAAGAAATGCATCAATTTATAGAAGAACAAATTCTCTAGAATGCATTCCAGCCGAGCAATTTTGCGCCATTCATGAATTGGAATATTGGAACTAAAACACATGTTTAGAACCCTCAACGGGAAACCCCGCAAATCATTCTCAAATAGAAAACCCATTGGACACGTTGCTCCAAAGTACTCTGGAAGTTCACACTAAAGCAAAGGTGATCCACAAAATAAATGAATAAAAGTTCCACTGTTTCGTTCTTTTTTCGTTTTCATTTTTTTTCCCCTGTTCAATCATATTACAGTGTGTCATAGAATATTTAAATCACCAAGGCTATGTAGTATGTAATTATACTATGTTGTTTAACGTCTATGGGCCAAAGCTACTGATTTTGGATATAACTTTCTGCAAATTTTACCTATTCGCGACATGCAAAGCAGCAACATGGAATGAAGAATAAATTATTCATAATAAAAAAATTAAAAAAAAAAACAACAAAACAAAACAAAAAGACTAAATGAAGTTAAACCGCGGGCAATACTAAACTTAATTGAAGATATAGTTTTATCTTCCCTGATTTCGTATGGGTTGTGAAATTGTTTGACTGAACCAAACTTAATAAGTTTATAATTGATCTAAAGGGATACACTGAAGCTCAAAAATCTCCTGTAATTGTATACTTTAAAGAAATTATAGTTTAGGCTTATAATGTCCTTTTTGCTTTTATTACCACAAGTTATCAAACAATGTACATAGGTTTAGTTAAAGTTTACATCATATGACTATCTTATTAGCATAAATTTGACTCAACCAACCTCTGATATGGTGCTAGTGCATTTTTTTTAATTAATAACGAATTCAGTAATAGTAATAAATTGTATGCCAAAATTGTCCATATGTGATTTTTGGTTGAAGCAAATTTCCTTCCTTGGACCTGTGGTCTCGGGAGAAGGAATTTGTGAAGACCTAGAGAAAATCAAAGCTTTTATGGAATAGAAGAGACAAGAAAATGTGATTGAAATTCGAAGCTTCTTAGGATTGGTAAGATATTATAGAAATTCATGCAATATTTCTTAAAGATCGTCCATCCACTGATGAGTTGACTTGAAAGAATGAGAGGTTTGAGTGGAGTGACAAAAGGGAGGAAAGCTTCCAAGAATTAAAGAAGAGATAGTTTCTACAGTGGTTTTGATATTGCCAAACTACAAAGACCCATTTGCAATTTATAGTGATGCATCTAAGAATGTGTTAGGATGTGTACTGATGCAAATGGAAGAGTGATCACATATGCCTTTAGATAACTCCAACCACATGAATTAAATTTTCTGACCATGATTTGGAATTAGCAGCAATCATGTTTGCCTTGAAAAGTTTGAGACACTATTTGTATGGACAAAGATGTGAGATTTATAATGATCATAAGAGTCTAAAATATCTCTTCACTCAAAGGGAGCAGAATTTGAGCAACAATGATGGTTAGAGCTCATAAAGAATTATGATCTTGGTATTCATTACCATCCTAGAAAAATCAATGTTGTCGTAGATCCTTTTGAGTCGTAAGAAACATGGAGAAGTGGCAACACTTTTAACAGAATAAAGAACTTATTAGGGAATTTTAGAAATTGAAATTGAATTCACGTTGTAAGACCTATAATTGGAAATTTCCAATTTAGTTGTCGAGCCAACATTCTCACGATGAATTAAAGAGGCATAAAGACATGACTTTGAATTCCAAGACATTATTCAAGGTCTCACTCAAGGGAAGTATGAAGGATTTCGAATTGGTAATGAAGGCATACTTCAGATTAATAATAGGTCATGTGTGCCGAATGACTTGGAATTTAGGGAAGAGTTTATGCACGAAGCACATTATTCAGGATATACAGTCTACCATAGTGGGACAAAATCATATCAAGAACTTAAGAGTATATATTGGTGGAGTAGAATGAAGAGGAATATAGCTCAATTTGTCTCTCAATGTGAAGTGTGACAAAGAGTAAAGGTTGAAGACTAGCAACCTAGTGGTTTATTAAAGCCATTACCCATCCCGTAATAGAAATGAGATAAAATCTCTATAGATTTTGTATGTTCCTTGCTAAGAATAAGTGCGGGACATGATGTAGTATGGGTTATAATGGATTGACTTGCTAAGTTTACGCATTTGCTACCTATTAACATGACTTACGCTTTGGAGAAGTTGCCTTGACTATATATTAATGAAATTTTCAAATTGCACGATGTACCAGTGGGAAATAGTATCCGACAAAGATCCCTGATTGGTCACATAGTTCTGGATTAGTCTACAAAAAGCAATGGGTGCACAATTGAAATTCAGCATTGCATATCATCCACAAACAAATGGACAGACTGAAAGGACCATACAAACCCTAGAAGACATGCTACTAGCTTGTGTATTGGAATTCAAAGGAAATTGGAGTCACCATCTACCCTCGGTAGAATTTGCTAATAACAATAGTTATCATTCTAGTATTAGAATGCCAACATATGAAGCTTTATATGGTCACAAATGCATATCACCATTATTTTGGGATAATCTAGAGAAAATAACTATCAGGCCTGAAATAGTACAAGAAGCAATTTATAAATGGCCATCATTAAACAAAAGATGAAAGAGACTCAAGATTGCCAAAAGAGTTGGGCTAATTTAAAAGAAGAGAACTTGAATTTAACATAAGAGATCATGTGTACATCAAAGTGAGCCCTATCAAGAGTTTGCATAAAGGGCGACATTAAGGAAAATTGAACCCATGATATGTTAGGCCGTTCGAGGTACTCGACAAAGTGGGAAACTTGGCATATTGGTTAGCACTTCCACCAAGCCTATTTGGATTGCACAATGTATTTCACGTGTCAGTATTATGGAAGTATGTGCCAATTCAAATAAAGCAGTAGAACTTGAATCAATCACACTAAAGGAGAATTTCACCTAGAAGCATCTAGTATGTATCTTGACCATAAGGTGCAACCTTTAGAAAAATGAGATCAAGTATGTAAAGGTATTGTGGGATCAACAAACTGAAGAAGCTACATGGGAACTAGAGGATCAAATACGGAGGAATCATCCACACTTGTTCGAATAAAAAGGTGTGCTTCAAGCTTGATACAAGGTTACTGTAAGGGGGGAAGGATGTAAACCCCAAAAAAAATTTCATCTTCTTAGAATCGATGAATAGATAAAATAAGTATTTGCACCGAAAATGAATCAATTTGTTAACTTAATTTATCGGTTAGCAAAGATAGCTAGAAATAAATCGCGTGGCATAAATTATATCCGAAGATTGGTTATCGAACTTAAAATTTAAATATATCGCTAATTCAATTTGAATTATATATATATATAATATATGTTGATCACAAGTAATTTTAGAAATATCAATTGAAAACTTCATCAATAGTCAATCGCATAGACACAAAACCATACAGATTGACTTCAAACTACAAAAATTACCTTATTATTTAATCATCTAAACCAACCATTAGTCAAACTAATATAATTTACCCCAACCCTACATCTCTCCACTGTAACTTGCATGGAAGAGCCAACCCATTCAAATCCCTTTTTTTTTTTTTCCTTTTCTTGCCGTAAACCTAAAAGCAAGTGTCAAAGGCTATTATATTCCTATGAAAGCTATACTATCTTAATGGACATTATTCATTAAATGATGATGGGACCCAAAAAAAACCAATGAGCCTTCATTCGTCCTCTCCATTCACTTGCTATCCACAACAGTAGAAAAGGACATGGCAAGTGAATTCCATTTACTACCATGACAAGCAATAACCAAAAAAGTTATCACACCTTTATCATCCTATCAAATGTAAAGCCAACACAACACACTTGCCCTTCTCTCCTCCATTTTGAACTTATGAGACACCCCCCAAAAAGGGAATTGAAATATCATGCAAAAAAAAAAAAAAATCCCCCATTCCACTTTCATTTTCGTGAAGATCTCTCCTCAACTAAAGCAAAACAAATCAACACACATAAAGTGCCATACCTTATTGCTTCTCTCCTTGACTTTCATGGAACACTAGAAGGAAACAAGGACACATCTAACCTCCTCCTACCTTCTTTCCATTTTCATAAGCCCCATATGTAATCTCCCTAATTTTGTATAACCTAAATGTGGTAATTACCAAAAATATAACATAGAACCCTTAAGAACTTTAATAAAAAGTAGCAAAGATGACTCTCAATTTTTTGTGATTTGAGAATATTAGTGTAAACAACTTGATCATAATTAAGGAGATTAGAATCCTTACCCATAAAATTCTGAGATGGGAAGTGTAACTTCTATAACCTTGGATAATCAATGATTGATAATAAATCAATTGTTATTGAGAATTCCAAGATTTATCTACCTTAAATTCAGTAATTAGAAAAAAAAAAATCTACACATATCATATGATAATATAATGGTTATAGAGACGTCTCTAGCATTTTGAACCTTAAAGTAGTATTAGGAAATTTACATCATTAATAACCAGGATAAATAATTCTCAAACAATAAAAGACAAGATTCCGAAACACGAGTTGATAACTTCACAAGTAATCATAATTTGCCTTAGATTTCAAGTGCAATAAAAAATGATTAATTTTTGGAACTTATTGGTTACAAAAAGATAGCTTAAAGATGAATCACTAGTGCTACAAAATACATAATATGATAAAAAAAAAAACAGATCAATATCTAAGAATCTAGAGCTCAATTAAATATTTGGATTATGTTACCATTCTAATTAGAAAATTCTGAGTCTATGGAGACTAAAATCCTAATTTGACCTTGTAATCCCCAAGAATTTTCACTCTAGTATAAAAAGAATATAATAGTAAATGCATGATAGATGGTGAACTTATGACCTAACAAAAACCCCAGTTAGAAACTTGGAATAGTCGTAAGCTTGTCTATAACTTAAAATCCTAAATAGAAATTTCCTAGATGTTGAAAGATACTAAATACAAGATTTTTATGATCTGATTCAAAAACTCAATATGAAATTACAAGTAACCTAAGATTTCAAGTACATTTGAAGATGATTCATTTATAAAACCTATTCACTATAAAACACTAACTTAAAGATGAATCGCTAAAATTATAAATCTGTGATGGCAACAGAAAATAAATCTATAATTACAAATCTAGATCTTAAATAAAAATTTGGATTACACATAATGCTAATTAGAGAATTCCAAATCTATAACTAAAACCCTAATTTACCCTATTGGGCCTAGAAACTTTAATCGTGTAGATGAAAAGAACCTTAAAAATACTCAATTGGTAAATTTTAAATTCAAGAATAATCTAAGATTAATGTAAAGGCCCTAAATGAATTTTAAAAGACAATATCTCCAAATAACTTATATATTTATATGTGTATGACCTAATATTCTACGAGAAAGTCTAGATATTCACTCTTAGATATTTAAATAATATCAATATGTGCCAAATCTTTCAAAATGATCTTAAACTGTATGAAACTAAAAACAAATGGATTCACACACATAAGCATTTTGATTAAATGCATTCACACACACATTAGCTCCTCCATTCAACCTTTTCCTCTTCATGCCAAAACCATAAAACCTTCACACATACACAAACAAATATCTAGATTGTGAGCTTCTACAATCCCATCCACTAAATCATTTAACTGTTAAAATAAATACAATAGTTAGAATATTAACTGCTATAGTGATTGAATCATGATCGCTTATGGTATGAGTCATTGAATAGTGACAGGACCGATCCTGTCACGCCCCAATAGTACCCTAGTAGTAATATATATATTATGATATAGCTTGATAATCCAGACAATATCAAATACACATATTCATACTAGAACTACTTTGGAAAGTGACGTGTGTTTAACAAAACAGGATCTTTTTGGTTGCGTGATAAGAAACGATGAAAGTAAATAAAATCACAATACCATAATTAAGTACTACAGTCTGAATAATAACTATTACAAACCATAAAACTATCTAAGTTCTCAGATAATAAAATTGATGCACTAACATCAATTAATACATATAAATAAAGAAACTACTTTTCCCTATTTCCAAAACTCTTCCAGCTTTAGAATCATACCAGCTCTAAGCTCCTAGAAGCCACCAACTAAGGCTTAAGTGCCATCCTGTAAGGACTATAGGAGTGTGAGCATAATCACGGGCTCAGTGAATAACCAGACTTATCACAACAAGCAAGTTATTATCAATCATATGTAATGCATCAATCAAACACATGAACAATTACAAGCTTGGACAAACCGGAATCCAAACAGGATGGAGATTTATGCCCTCTCATCGGGGTTGAAGGAACCAATCCCTGAATCACCTACCTAGGAGAAACTAAGTACACAGGAAATCCACAATTCTTACAATTATTATCTCTTTATGTTAATGATGTTTTAAACACCCATTTCCTGTTTTGCGCCTTAGAAACTCCACTAAGTGTTAGACATTTCATAGCGATACCATAGGCAGCGTCCTTCGTTACTAGTTAGTTCCCATGGAACCGACAGAACAAGGGTAAACTTGCGTAGAACTAATAGCCTCTGCCTAGAAAAACCAAGTATTACCAGAGAACCGAAATTATAACACGTAGTAGGCGTTCGTAAAAACATAATGCAGTTTATGCAAATCGTGCAATGCATGTCCGTTTCATTTATAATACCGACAATTGTTAATCAAGTTTAAGGCGATCATACAATTTACAGACAATCATCAACATATTTCATACAATATTTATCATACAATAGGATTATCGCTTATATTATGATAATTTGCAATTCAATCATACACCACGCATCATGTTGTATCCTAATCTCGCATGCATATCAATTGAATATATATATAGATATTATTCCAAATGCAACTATACTATAAGCACAAATAATATAACAAGTCTAAGTTACTCACCTGCTCATACTGATCAGTCGTAGTAATCGATCGGGAAATCCTCGATGGTATCGAAATTACCTATTAAGATGAAATATTAATCAATAATATTTATAAATAAGAGATTAAATTCCTATGAGTGTCTAAGTGTCATATGTCAGTATTTGATATCATTCCTATAGTTTATAGCGATTTCTTAAAGTATTGATTCTTATGGAAAAGGAATTTCTATCGTTTAATTTTTTTTTTAAGTTTCTTTGATTGAGGATTATTTTAGAGGATCCCATTTAACTTCCATTTATGTCTTAAGTTCCATCATAACCTATAGAAGTCTCGGTATGTATAATTGTCATGAACTAGTCATAACACTTTTCTTGTAATGTAGGACTTCTAATCATGCTTGTAAAGCTTGTTTTATTAGCTTTATGTTCCTATAAGGTCTTAGAAGCTTTAAACATGCATTTAGATTGTATTAGATGAAGTTTGAGTCTTGTTTTGTCCACTTCATCCCTAAATCCGAATTTACTATTACCATAATTATAAGACTTCTAAGCTGTTGTTTTTCTCTTCCAACAATATCTTAACATTTCTAATACCTTAATAATCTATTCACTTGAATTCATCCAAGGATTAACAACTTTTCCCAACTACAAAAAAACTTTCTTCCAATGCTCAATAATCCATCTTAAAGGCTATTCACAAATTTAACAAGGATAGGTTTAGCTTGGAACTTACCTTGGATTGGAATGGAAGGAGGTTGTTCAACTTCCTCTTAAAGCAAGAATTAAACCTAAATCAAAGATTAGATGATGAGTTTTTAACTAAACACATTAACTATAATGGGAGTTTACTAATGAAATCAAATATTCTCACCTTGTCAAGCTAATTTCCTCCTCTTGAACCCTAAGATAACTTAGGATTTTTTATTCGGTTTTGGTTGTTATTGATGAGCTTAATGTGTAGGCAAGATATGGAAGTAGGCTAAAGGTTTATGGTTGCTCACACAAAGTTCCAAAGCTTTTATGTGGAAGGTGATAAGGGAAAAAGGAAGGTAAAAAGTGTTGGACGCACTTGTGGTTTCAGCTGGAATTTTGAAGTGTTTTTGTGGGATTTATGAGCTCAAATTGTGTCTAACTTAGGCTTATATACTTATACTAGGACTAAACTAAGTTTTAGAGGCTATGGAATGGGTTTTGGACTTGAAAAATGTCCACAAATGCAGCTAGGATTTTCTACACGATTTCGCAAAGTTTGATGCAAAATTTGACTTGGGTTTGACAGATTTTTGTGGCTATCTTTTAGAGTCTTAATTATACTTGTTTGGTAGCTAATTAATGCTATTTATGTGTGTAAAAATAAGGGCTCAAATTGGATAAAAATCGGGTCAAATCTGTTGAAGTTTGAAAGTGTGAAAATCCGGAATTTCTGGAACAATCCATCTTGATTTTTGGGACGAACTTTGGATCCGATTTTCTCATTAATTTTTGGTGTATGAAGTGTCCATTTGAAGGCTCCTTATTGGTGTTTAATTGTTCAAAATATCAGCTCATTTAATCCTAGGAATATTGCAAAATCGGAGTTGGATTTGGAGAAGTGTGCTGCTGTATTTGTTGAATTTTTCTCCTCTGTTGCAGCTGTTCTCCTCCGATTTTTGCATGGATCTTTGAAGTGGTTATGGTTGTTTTTGTGTGCTGAAGTTCTCCTCATTTATTGTTGATTACATGTGGTGTATTTTGGTTGGATTATGGTCAATTTTGTTTGAATTTATAAGGTCAAATTTGGATCAAAGTTGGACAAGAAATCTCAGAGCTTTGTAGCAGGGGGTCTTTTGCTGCTGTAGGACGAATTTCTAGCTTAATTTGCAGCTGTTTTCCTCTTCCATTTGGATTGTGATTCTAGCAAATTAATTATGAGTTATAGGTGTAGCTTTTGGGTTGGTTGGGGTATCCTTTTCGGGTTGAAAATCGTTGTACAAATCGGATCAATGTTGGGTCAAATATCAACTGGTTGCAGTGGAGTCTCCTGCTATTGCTGCTGCTCTGATTTTATCCAAGGTGCTCTGTTTTCCAGCTACTTATTGTGCGTTTGTGTGAGGTGTGTGTGTGTGGAGCTGTTGCTCGGTTGTGCGTGGAGGATGCTGTGTGTGTTCGACGCTGCTGTCCACTACTGCTTGTTGCGCTGGAGTGGGAGCTGTTGTATGCGTGAAGGGATTTCATCTGCTCGCTTGGCTTCTGCTGGTGCGCGTGGAGTAAGCTTTGTCTTGCTCGGAGAACTCCTACAACGTGCGCGTGAGGAATTTGAGTTGCTCGATCATCTTGCGCGCGTGAGCTGGTCTGTCTTGCTCGGTGGAATTCCCTCGTTTGGCTGCTGCTTGCTCCATGTCATCCATTCATGCAGCGGTTTTGAAATTAAAATCCGACTTTCTCTCTTATTATATATATATTTTTTTTTTTTTTTATTTAATAGTTATTAACAAAAATACTTTTACTAAAAAAAATATACATTATTCGCATATAATTATACTCGTTATATTTACGTTTTATTGAGTTAGAATTTACCTACAATATTTTTAATTATTTGTATTTTCAAATTTTTAGTTAGAACTTCACACGATTAATTATTTTTAGTATTTTTAACTTACGTGCTTAAATTTTCAAGTTCGACGAATTAAATTAGGAACCAAGTTCTACTAAATTTAGAATTTCCTAACAATTATAACAGCGGGTTTGAAATTTTCTTTTTAGATCTAAGTTGATAATTATTGTTCAGTATTAGTGTTTGTTTGTATTTATAATCTATTGTTTTATACCGATAAGTTCTATAAAAAAACTGTATCTCATCAGTTTTGAAATTTTAAAGCTATCTGTAGTTATATCTTGAATTATCAGTTCAAGATACGAAATCTCGTTTTTGGTATGGATTAAGGTCGAGAAAATTTTTATTCGGGTTTTTTCAAACTAGGAATGAGTTTATCACAAATCATGAGTCTATTCTAGGATTTCTATCGATTTCTAAATTCACTATCTATTCTCCGTTTTCTAATTTACTACTATATACTATGGTGAAAAAATTTCGGGGTTTACAGATCCCATCAAAATTAATGATGCGACCATAGAATTTTTTACCTATATTTTATCGAATCACATAAAACTCTCACAATTAAAGCATGTAATTCTCAAAATTTTTCTTATGAATTAAGTAATTAGGAATAAAATCCATAAAGTAAACAATAGAAAAATAGATATTTAGATAATATACACTAAGTCTCTAATATAATCTATAATAGTGTAAGTAAATTTGCTGGCTAGTAAAAGATAACAATGGCAAGATTATATATAAAAGGATCATAACTCACCAAATAAAAGCACTAGACCTTAAAAATCAAGCGAAATAAAAGATGAATAATATTTAGAGTCAATTGGTTGGTGAAAAGAAATTTTAGGATAAATCATCAGAGATGAAATATACGTGATATAACAAAAAACAAATGAAAATCTATAAATCTATAGTTTAAATAAAAATTCCAAATTTGTATTCATGAAATTCAAAATTTTCTAAATCTATTGAATGTAATATCTTAATTTGACTTATCAGCCCCAAAAACCTTAATCACATAAGAGAAAATCTAAAAATATTCAATCACATAAGTTTTAAATTTTAAATTTTAACTCAATAATTATTTGAAAAAATGTAGAATTCTTAGACATAGTTTAAAAGTTATTTTCTTAAGAGGATTAAATTAATTATGCACCTATTACTTAGTATTCTATGAGATAACCTAGATATTTATGGCTCATTCACTTTGCTAAATAGAATGAGAGGGAATGGAATTCCAATTCAAAGGGATTGTAATGGGATGGAAAAAGTAAAACAAGTAATTATTAGAGTAAAAAGGTAAATTAACTATAATGTCCCATATATTTATTACAAAGAGAGAACAATTGTATATGTGTTATTTTTAAGATACGGGTATTTATGATAAAGTTGAGATGTAGATCGTTGAATGACAATTCATGGGATAGAGATATGAATTGTTATTCATTGTTCTAGGTAATAGCAATTCATTATAAATTGACATTCCTTTCAAGTAAACACAATCATATCAACTTTACATCGAATAATGAAGGAATGAATAGCCATTCATGTCAACTAAACGGACTATTAGTCTTTTAGATATTTTGTTAGAAAAGCATGTGATAATTACCTTAAATAGACATTGTTGAAGTCACTTACCATGATACACAAGGAATGGCACCACTTGCTTCATCAAGTTGCGAACCAAGGTCAAATGAAAGGAACAAGTCAACAAATGACAAGCTCCCATTTAGTCTTGCAATTAATGAGGAAATAGACACCAAAATTGCTTATAGAACAAATCACTTCCCTTTCTTTCACCGTAACTTACATAAGGAAACCAACACCAAAATGAACCAACAAATATAATTTTTCTTCCCTTCTTTCCTATGATTGCCCTAGAAGACTTAAGATTTAAACTAGTCAACAAATTTAGAAAAGACCAAATCTACAAGTTGAACCTAGCCAACATTTCTAAGTCCCACTTTTTTCCAATTTTCCATGTAAAACATTCCCTATATCTAATAAGCATCAACATCAATCTAACCAATTTACAACTCATCAAAAATAATTTATAATGAGCAAACAAACAAGGGCATTCATTTCTTAAAGTCCAAAACCGTAACCCCTTCTCTCAATGATATACAAATAAACATCAAGGAATAAATAAAACTACCTTTCAAGACCCCATATTTTTCATGTACCCATTTCATAGAACAAACAAAGCACAACAAATATAACATCCAAAACTACTTTTCCAACAATACTTCCAAGAGCATGTACCCCACATAACAAAAGACAATTGCAAGCTTTAGGAGTTAAAAATACAAAGGTAAGAAATGTCTTATTCATGTAAGAATATTCCTAGAACTAGATAACTCATTATCTTGCTTTCTAGCCCTAAGTTCTAGTCACACTAAGGGGGGAAGCTTATCACTTTGTCATCTATTCAACCAAGGTAATATCAACTCTATCTTATAGTTTATATTATGCCTATGCTTAGAAAACTAGGAAAAACAAGAAGTTGAATGGCTTCTGGATCCTTATATGTTTAGTCACCATAGAAGCATAGGAGTACCAACACTATATTTTTGTATCAATGCTTGATTCATGTTCAATCCTAGCTAAACAACTCCTTTAATAATGAATTGCATGAAAAACCAACTAGTGTATTTAGCTAAATACCCCCTATGCTTTGGTCAATAATAAGAAAAGAGCTATCCATGCATGTACCATGATAAAACCTCATTAATACTTAGTAAAATAAACATATAACATGATCCATGAAGTGAAATTTAGCTAATATAATCCTTAACATTTATAGAAATATTTCAACCCTATAGTTCCTTAATGTACCACAATAAATAATTATGTGATCTAGAAACTTTGTAATATAGAAATATGAATGAGAATGAGAATGGGGGACTAAACAAGTTAAAACAACCCTAGGATCTAAAACCCTAGAGTATTCAGCCATACATGAGTTCATAAGGACAAATCATGATTAAATGTACAATGACACCTACTTAAACTCATAAACATATTAGCCATATGAATAAGTGATTGAAACTTAAAATATGACCCTATAGAAAAATAGAAATTTCAATCCACATATGGAGACAAGGTTGACAAACAAAGTAAATATTACTTGAAATAGCACTTGCACTTGCAAAATAGTCACTAGAAAAGAATTTAAGATACTTAGAATGACAATGGTGTAGCTCATAAGTATAATGTGTGGCTAGACAATATGACCTAGAATAAAATGATAAAACATAAGAACAAACCCTATAAACCCTAGTATAGGTCACGACAAGCTCAAATAATGTGGAATGTAAAGCTTATATAAATTTTAACTTGAAAAGCTGAGAATAATGTACACTTATAAATATAGATATATACATAGACCAAAATCAAGAGAAACACAATGGAAATAAAACATTATATAGGATTCAACCACTACAATAGATAAAGTAATATCATGTGTTATCTATAATAGAAAACTAATTACACTATGTAATATGAGTATTTGACAAGGTTCATGAAGTTAAATTAGTCATTTGAAGATGATATAAACATGTATGTTTATTTATGTAGATTTTTGGTCATGTTAGAATTTATACATACCCTAAGATATGTTCAAGTAATTTCACATGCATACCATATAGTTTTCATGAGTATAAATGAGATTGAAGAATAAAACAGGTTAGAGAGCCCTAGGTATCTAAACCTAGCATGTTGTGGCCATATTATGTAACTAAGAAAAAAAACCATGTTTAAATTGATAAATGGCATGTACTTAACTTAATGAAGATTTAGGATGGTTAATCATGTGACTGAATTAAAGAATATGCTCATATACACAAACATATGCCACGTCATGTATATATAACTAGGGTTTTTAGAACTAACTTAATATAATTCAAGTACATGTTAGATAACATGATGATATAGTTTAGAATTAAAAGATTAAGGCTAAGAACTACTCACATAAATATAAATATGGGTCTTGACATTTATAGACATTAGGTTACAAAGTTTAAATTGATGTAAGCCATAGAAATCTTGGTTAAAATGATCATACTAATTAAGATATATACCTAAATTAAGATCAGGAGAAGCAAAATGAAAATAAATTATAACATAGATTTTGGCCAAGTGTTGATCAAGGGACTTAAAATGAATTTAGCTACTAAAACTTAATGATAGAAACATAAAACAAAGCAATAAACTTGAAATGAGGATTAAAAATATAGAACAAGAACAATAGGCATCATAAAGACACCTTTTGGATCCTTAGTATGACATGGGTGAAAATATACAAAATAATTTATAATTATTGAAAACTATGTTCAATAAGCTTTCCTATGCCTATTTATATGCTAAAATCAAAGTTAAAATGAGTACATGAAAAAAAATGCAATGTTTAATAAATGTAACTACATATAGAATAAATGTAGCCAATTATTTTCTACCACGTTTAATAAACGTGGCCAATATATGTTACAAAAGGTGTATCACAGATTGGTTTAGCTTTGTTTAAAAGATAGACATGGCTAGAAAAAGTAAGGGCACATTTAAACGTAACCAATAGTAATATGATAGGCCAAATATATGAGTCACTAAAGGCCACGAGACATTATATCCTATTTATCTAAATGTTGTCAATATCGTTCCCTCCATTTTTTAAACATGATTATCCGCACACATTTAAGGTGGTTAAACATGACTATATGATTAACATTAGTCCCACTAAATATGACCATTGAACTAAATTTGAGGTATTAGGTATTACCATTACACTTCATTGGCATTGTGTAAACGTGACGAATGAATTAATTTGGCCATGTTTAATAGTAATTGTTTTCTAGATATTAGTGGTGTGTAAACATGGCAATTCAATTGAATTTGCATTTTTAAACGTAGCTGCTCAACTTAATTACAAATAACTATTCTTCAAATATCCCTATGTGTTGTATACACCTGTCGTGATAATATAGCATGTATAAATGTCTGAGTACATATAATTGAATTTGCATTCTTAGGCAAATTGAAAGCAACAAGCTTATATAACATAGTTCATAAATCAAACAAGACAAAAGACACGATGATGAATTAAATTTGTACAAATAAACAAGAGTATGGAACATTAATGTCCCCCATACAAACATAAACATAAGTTGTAAATTTAATTAGTTTGAACATGTCAAAAGTCATCATCTTATTAGATTGGAGACATTTCTAGAACTTGTTGGAATATCCTATTCATCTCCTGGATTTTCTTCTTCACTTCCTCCAATATATTCATTATCAGATGGATTTGGAGAAGAAACTTGCCCACTTGGATTTATAACATGATATGTGACATAATATAAGACACATAGATGTACTTAATGAAAAAATAAACATAAAAAGATAGCATTATGAAAGCTTAATGAAACCACTTACTTGAAGTAATAGGATAATTTGAGCAAAGTCGTTGTACCATTAAATTAACCTAGCTAGTTGTTAAACACATATAACAATATGCAAATGACAAATTAATTATTCTCCAACTTTGACAAACAACCATATCTTTGTTTTTTTTTTTTTTCCATCTATTGAACTCAAGTGGCTAGTTGTAAACTCAAAGAGCACAATACAAGAAATTAAACAAATGGAAAAAAAAATTTACCTACTTAGATTGTTGCTCACGTAGGGTTCTTTCCTCTCAAAGCTTTTCTTGTGTTTCCTCTAAGGCTTCTTTCAACTCTTCTATACAAATTCGTCTCTGTGAAGATCTCCCAATTGATGGTGGTCCATACCTCCTCTAGGATGATAGTTAGACCTTGAACCCATATTCATAAATTTGCCAACAATCTCTTCAAGAGTAAATGGGCAATTAGAAGATTGAGAATCGTCATATATCTTCACCATCTTCTCCTGAATTAAAAAGAAAAAACATATTACACACAATACCTTATCTTGAAACATGTTTAAAATGTAATACAATCCATAAACTTATGTAATCCTCTGTAGCTTGTTGAGAGACCCAATCTCCTGTACCATCAGGCCTCGTATCACAATACCTTGTTTTCTTAAAGAAGTCAATGGCATTGGGCAATTGGTGATTTTGATTAATCTAAACATATGTATATGTATAGAAATAAAGTATGTACCTAATAGTTAGCCAAATTCCCTCACTTCAAATATAAATAAAGCAACTAGACCTTAACTACTTCTAATTCAAAGAGCAAAGATGAGAGTACATGACAATAAGACCATAAAGGAAGTAATAATCTTCTATAAAATGGTAATGAGAGATCCTAATAGGAATCTATTCGCAACATCTATTGCCAAAGCTCGCATCAAAGGAAGTCAAGGACTAATTCGAGGAACCTCTACCAAATCTACCAATGAAAAGAAAAATTACTTGGTTGATTATCTAGATCACACCAAAAATTTAATCAAGATGAAGATTTAAACTTATGCAGATGAAGATGATTTCCTATATGACTTTGGAAAGAATCTTACAAATTGTCATGAGTTAATTAGTAGGAAATTAGATGAAAGATGTGAAGAAAATGAAGGAAATGAAGCTAATGGACCAATCACGGCTGTGATTTTTGAAGAAGTAAAGAACAGAGGCTTGTAAGAGTAGTCACTCCCTTACACCCGCCCTTACACGCCCCCATTATGTTTGCACGAATGATTAGAAGCTTGTAAGGGCAGAGTCACTCTCTTATACTGCCCTTACACGTCTCTGTTTTGTTTGCATGTATTTATTTTGTTATGTTGTAATATTTACCTTTGGAGGACCAAAAGACTAGAGGAGCCTACAGAGAAAGGAGACTAAGACAACCAAACATTAGCAAGCAAATTCAAACAACCAATCAACCTCAAAAAGTAGCAATAGCTTATGGGAAAGCAAAAGCCACAAAAAAAAGGGTGAAATAAAAGCAGGTTATGACAACTTTAAAAAAGAGAACCAAAACCAAACTATGTGAACCACTAAAGAGAATCCAACCAACCAAAAAGATCACAACAGACATTCACAAAAGAAAAGCAATATGTCGAAAGAACAATGAACACAAGCACAAGTTCAACAAAGATTCAAATAAAATTAAGAACAGCAACACAAGAGCTTAAAGAAAGGACATAAAAAGCCCTCCAAGCTTGAAGAACCTACACAGATCTATAAGAAAACAATAGGAGCAATGTTGATATGTAAAATACAGGTTAGTCAACTTGTATCGTTAATTGAAGTCCTTGACAATAAGCTCTCATAAAAACATTCCCCTGTTCACTTAAGAAGGGACATGCACTTGCACTTGAAAACACCAAGAAGAGTACAAAACAAAGTGGACAAATAAGAGAAAAAGGAAACCAAAAGACAGACAAATAAATTAATCCCAGCAAACACATCTGTAAAGAAACAGAATGAACACCTAAAAAGATCATCTAAAATCCACTCCATAGCAACAAAAGTCAAACACGTGCAAGCTAAAACAAGTTCCATAAGAGTAGTAGAACCTGCAAATGCACTATTAATATGTAAATAAGAACCAGTGATATTTAGAAAAACAAGATAATCTATCTAAAATTTCTTAAGCAGGGATATTGTACTTGATTCAAGAATTTTAGAGCCCTAGTTGATTCAAAGAAATCCCATAACTAAGTCTAGATCCATTTTACCAGGACGACTAAGTAATGAAACTTAAACTAAGCTTACTATAATAGGGTCAACTTGAACTTATATACTTTGCGTGGAATACAACTCATAAAGATACAAAAAAACACTACCAACTTCCTTAGATAGAATACAGGTACAAAAATACACACATCCGATACAAGGTGAACATAGACACCTACTCCCTTCATAAATACACATGACAGAACATAGAAGACTGAAATTACATCAGATCAACATAATTCCTCCACTAGATATAACAGCATCGTCAAGTACAATGAAGAAATGATATCTATTACAGATTCAAAGGGGATTATTATCTCATTTATCATTCTAAAAGCTTTCTTAAGGACTGGGCGTTATACATAACAGTTCATAAGTAAAGAATGCATCTTTCATGATCTAAATGGTTCTTTAGCTATTATTAAGTGCATATTGAACCTAATGATTTGTATACAACAAAAATTACAAGTATAGAGGTCTTGCAGCATAAATGACAACAACATGCACACTACTTCAGACTAGTGTGAATCCAAATGTCAATATCAACCAACTCTAATACTCTCCCAAAGGGGGGAAAAACACTACAAGAAATTTTGGCTTTAGAGACAAAAAATTCTGTCTCTGAAAGTGAAAATTCTGTCTCTAAAGACTTTCAGAGACAAAATTTCCATCGCAAATTTCTGTTTCAAAAATCATCGTCGCTAATTCTTTTAGAGACAGATTTATTTTCCGTCGCAAATTTGCTACGGAATTTCTGTCGCAAATTTGTCTCTGTTTATAATTAGTTATTTTTAAATATCCAATTAGTAAATATTAAATAAAATTATTCCGTCGCAAATTTGTCTCTGATTCTAAGACAAATTATTAAAAAAAATACACATTTGCCTCTTATTTATCCTTCCCAGGAGGTCACCCATCATAGAATGCTACATACTAAGCACACTTAACATTGAAGTTTTCACAAGCACTAAACCGATAAACCAATTTGTATCTTCATGAGTAAAGTTCCACTACTGTTTATTTAAGAGATACCACAATTTACAATATTATAACTATAAAACATTTTATATATATCTTTTATAGTTTATTTTTATTTCATAATTTCACTTTACATATTTATTAAGGATTTTTCATTAATATTTTATTAAAATAATATATAATATTAATATATACAATGTTTTCATTTTATAATAATTATTTTAAATTATATATTTATTATAAATATATAATATTTTCAGTAGTATATTATAATTTTTTTTCCAAATATGTGTAAACATTTAAATTTATATATATTTAATGATATATATAAATTATACTTTTTACATTAGTTATTTAATATTTTATATTAAATTAATAAACTGTATATTTTTAATTAATGTGTTTATTTTTTTATTTTATTTTTTTTTGCACTTAATAAATTATAATATAATGTAAACAATATAAAAATATATTTTTCATTATTAATATATAAAATAATATATAATACCAATTTAAATATATTTAACTAATTATTATATATTATATATTTTATTACTTAAATATACTATATTTTTACATAGTATATTATTTTTCCCCAATATGTTATTATATTTTAAATAAAATATAGTATGTAAATATAAATTATGTAAGATATATATAATAAATTTTTTTATATTAAAAAATATATGAATAATCATAATAAATATATAATAAAAAATTATAAATAATATGAATATATTTTTATTAATATATTATTTATATATTTGTATATGTTTAATATACTAAGTTTACATTTTATATTAATTATTTTTTTTACATATATTATTATTGAAATATACTTTATTTTTAATTAGTATTTTATGATATTACTTGCATATAACATATTATATTATTATTATACACTATTTTATTAAGTTGTATAATTTGAGTTTTTATATAAGTTATTATGTAAAAGAATGTATAATAAGATATAAATATAATATTTATGTTTTAAGTACTATTTTTAATTTATACTTTATTATATATAAAATGTATTGTAATGTTAAATATATTATAAATAAATATATATATATAATTAGTTGTAATAACAAATGATTATACATATTATAGTTATTATATAATAAAATTAATTTTAAAATATATTATATGTCCATATTATATAATGCACTTTTATATATATTATATTAGATATGTATAATTTAAAATAAATTTTAAACATAATTATTTATATTACATATATGTAATAATTTATTTTAGAGACAAATTTGCAACAAAATTAAAAAAATAGAAATTGGCGCTAAAATAATTTATTTCCCTCTAAAATCAGAGACAAATTTGCAACGGAAAAATTTTCGTCGCAAATCAATGTGTAATCCGTCGCAAATTCCGTCGCAAAAGCATATAAAAATTAGAAGATTATTCATAATTCATGTCATCATAAATCCGTCGCAAATCTGTCTCTAATTCATTTTTTTAGAGACAGAAATTTTCCGTCTCAAATTTTCTGTCTCTAAAGGCTAGTTTTCTAGTAGTGAAAAAAACAAGTTTGTTCAAATAAGATTTACCTTTACTCTCTCCCAAGCATGTTGTCTTTCTACTTGGGGGACATTTCTCTAATCTTCAATAGAAAGAGAGACCAAGTGATGCGTGCTCGGCACGGATTTTGAATTTCCCGGATTCTAAGAATCAAGAAGGCGGACCTTGACCCAATGAAATATTCAGATCTGGATCTAAAACTCCACGAACCTTGGTATGATAAGATGGAATTGACCTTGACTCTGTGGTTAAGTAACCCAAAGAACCTAGATATGATAATCGCGACCCTATTGGATATACAGACTAAGAACCTTGGTATAATCGAAGAACTCAATAAGAAATCAAATTCTTGAAGAGATTCACAAGTTCTCAAAAGAACTCAAAGAAAAAGGAATTCTCTCAATTGTATTTTCAAAGGAAAATATGTTGTGTAATTTGATTTTATCTCCCATACTAGCCTTAATATATAGGCTATTACAATGCAGTCATGCAATCGTAACTACAAAACATAATTGTGGCAGTTACATAACTGAAACGTAACTGTAAAACATAATTATAGCAGTAACGTATTGTAATTGATCCCTACATTAATTAATAAAAATAAAAACAAAGAAATTCAAAAAGACACCAAAACTAAATGAAGGCAGGCGGTGTTGGGCCAGCGCACAGTCTCTTGTAGCTTCAATTCTTCAAGTTTTTAATCCTTCGTATCCCAAACTATTTTATAGGTTTGCTTGACTCATGTTTTTTTTTATTGAAACTACAATCAATGGGTCTCCAACTCTTTGAAATTGATTGTTGGAATTGGGGTTGATCGGCTCTAACGTTGATGCTATCAGATCCTCATCACCAAGTCCCTACAAGCTTTCTCAATTTTAGATGCTACCTTTGCTAATTGGTGGACGTACTCCAGCTGTAGTAAACTCAATAACCATCTTGCCTTTTCATCGGTTATTTTCCTTTTCAAGTGCTTCTTCTTGATATGCACTTCTCTTATGAGTTGTGTGATACGAGCTTTCTATTCCTACAAATATAATAGACTAATTAAGCTAGCAAGCCACAAAGCCTAAACCAAGTTCCTCCCATTACAGCTGTTAATTAAGCTGAAATAAATATCTACATAGAAATTACCTGAGCCAAGAGGAGGATTAGATGGAGGTCTGGTATGTAAGGATGAATTTGCTTGGTTATTGTTGATGACATGAATTTATCCATGTCCATCTACGGCGGTAACAACTAAAAACAAGTTTTGCATCATTCAAGAGTAAATATATACACATTCCATGTATGAAAACAGCATTGACATGTACTTCTACACTAAAATTACCTAAGCGTAGAGAAGGATTATGATACAAAAAAAAAAAAAAAAAAAAATCAACTATACTTGTACATACATACCTATTGTACGATAGGACTTACAACACATTTTTCTTAGATTTCTCTCTTGTCTCTCGTACATCCACATTCCATTACATAATGTCACAAAAATACAACTTATGTCTCATACTTGTTGTTAGACCTTCATTATAAAAAGGTCTGTTCCTCTATTTATGCAAGTGTATAGATATTGTAATGACTTCATAGTCAAAGCATTCAAAAGGTGCCTATATATCCTATCTAGAAGGCTTTAGGTATGTCTCTTCCTAAATTTTGTTTTTATTTATTTACTTTTATTGTCTATAAGTTGTCACCTGAGCGAAGGGGCCTTTGTTTCATGAAAAATATTTATCGTAATTAAAAGAACACGCTAGAATGTGTTAGTATTATATCTAGCAGATGAATGTGTTGCAATTCGAGGATAATTTTTTCTTTGATGAATATTATCTCTAAGAAATTTCTACCAATGATTCCCGCAGGTAATCTTTGAACTTTGAAAGTTAACACAAATATTGTTATAAGGGGCCTTTAGTCGTATATTAAGAAGCTCCAGCTGAAACATCAACTTACATCATTCATGGAGCACTTCATCAGATAGGATTTATATATGAATCTTCTTTTAATGTTTGGTTGGAAATTTGAAAAGAAATCTACCAAAAATAATCCAACTGGAGCATCATAAAACAAAATGGCTTTTTTTCCTTATTGTTTTTTTTTTTAATGAACATGAAATATTTATCACAAGCAAAGTGCATTAAAAAACTTTTTTTTTTTTTTATTATCTTGTTGGTTCCTATCTAATTTTGGGTAAATGCCCTATTTGGTACCTGAACATTGATCAAAAGATCAATTAGAAACCTGAACTTTTAATTTGTTCAATTTCATACCCAAAATTAACTTTTTGTGGTCTAAATACTACCTCGCTCTTTTATTGTCTCTTAAAAAAAATGATACGTGTCAAACAATGATTAGATGAGGTAGTGATTAGAGCACAAAAAGTTCATTTGAGGTATGAAATTGAACAAATTAAAAGTCCATGTATCTAATTGATGTTTTGGTAAAACTCCAGGTACCAAATAGGGCGTTAACCCTCTTATTTTTCTTAAACATATCTTATTCTATTAGACAAGGTTCATGTGCAAAGCAAATAATCCAATAATTTCAAAGTCTTGGTTAAAAGAGTTTTCTCCCTACAAAGTTATATATCAATGGTCGGCTGAAGGGAAACCAAGTTAAAGCACATTGAAAACATTGAAACTAAAACATGATAACTTTACATAAGATTTTTTTTATTGATGTTTTATGTTAATAAAGTATTCTAACAGACAAGCAATACAAAGGTAGAGATCGCATTCCATGACACCATCACTACCATTTTGACGTTTGACCTAGAAACAACGTGAAACATAAACAAATAGAAAGATATAAAGTCAGATATAGAGAGAGAAGGAAGGACATAGAGGTATAGAAAGAGAAAAAACAACATAGTTGATGGAAGAAGCGTGTCTTTTTGCCTAAGAGACAGAGAGAGCCAATGCATCAATGATGGATGTACTGCTGCAGATAATATAAAAGAAAAGAAGCGTGCATTTTGTGTGTGT
This sequence comes from Combretum micranthum, assembly GCA_024138025.1. Taxonomy (NCBI): domain Eukaryota; kingdom Viridiplantae; phylum Streptophyta; class Magnoliopsida; order Myrtales; family Combretaceae; genus Combretum; species Combretum micranthum. The sequence continues at coordinate 1,749,513 of JAMXBD010000122.1, read as the reverse complement.
GAGGGAGTATACGGATAGTCATTGCTAGTTTCTTTAATGAAAAAAGTGGATTTTTATTTCCTTTTTTCCTAATTTTTTTTTTCTTATTACTCTAAGCAAGGGTATAATTCTATTGTGGTAAGAACTTATGAAATTTTTATTACTTTTCAATTTGATTCTTAATTTGCGTTTATTTATAATTAATGTAATGAAAACTGAAAAAAAAAATCTTATTTTATATGATTTTTTTGACAAATATGTTTCATGTATTTTTTCTTTGTTTCCTAAAGTTTTTTTTTTTCCTACACTAAGCAAAGCAAAGATCTAATTTTCGTGTCGTTAGAATTTAAAAAATCTTTAGAGCTTTTTCAATTTGATTATTAATTTTCTTATATTTTTAAACAATTTAATCAATAAGGGAAAAAAGGCTTATTTTATTTGATTTATTTATTTGGAAATATGTTTGGTTATGTTTACACATAAGAAAAAGTTACAAATCAAATAAGAGGTTTACATAATCTCAAAAATGTTTGTAAACATTACCAATTTTCTATTTTAGTTAACGTTTGATAGATGTGACCAATCCATAACTAAAGGGCAACTTTTGAACAAAATGCAAGCATCACCTTAGGTCAAAATTTGCAATGACGTGATTAAAACCGATATTTGAAATCATTTAATGCACTTTTCCTAAGAAAACTGAGTTTATACGAATTTCATAGTTCAACCGGAGAAACCTAGTCTTCATGAACTTTAAAACCCATATTTAAATAGTGAAATTTGGAATAAGGACGATAAAAAGTTTTAGGACACAAAATGCATAAACGGAGTTATGATATGAATAATAATATAGTAATAAATGTTTGTTATCTTGTTTCATAAGAAAAACATATAGTTCTTGGACTCACTAGTAGACTATTATGACAATCAAGCGAGGATGACAGGTGAGTAACTTTAACCATATTACATTGTTTGTGCTTGTAGTATAATTGCATATATAAATATAATAATATAATAAAACTGCTATGTATGTGGGGTTGGGTATATTGTGTGCTGCTTAGTGTTTATTTGATTGCCAAATTATGATAATAAAAGCGATAATCATTTTACATGTTATATGTATGAAGTTTATTGATGCTTGTCTATGAATTGTATGGTTACTTAATAATTCGATATAATTCTATTTGACTAATTAATGAAGTGGTCATGCATTGCACAATTTGCATTTCTTGCATTAAGGTATGGCTGCCTTGTTATGCCACAAGATACCCTAATAGTATCACACATCTAATGATACCATATGTTGCCCTAGAGTACTCAAATAATACAACTAGAAGGCCTTAGATAGGATCATATGTGTATGATAATGCTAGTGACACCATGGAAGATGACATAATTCATCAAAACAGGATCTTTTGGGTTGATTAATAACAATGATGAATACATATAAAATACAACATCATAAATAATACGTTCTCAACAACATTATCTAAGTAATATGATAATTATATACCATATCTAGCATATAGGATTCTCAAAGCATAAACCAAGGTTCTAACATCATCTAACATATATCACTAGATAGTAATATCCCACCTAACCTATAAATCCTTTTAGCTTTGAAACCTTACTAGTGTTAGACTCTGGGAAGATTCATAAAGTCATATTTTATACAACTTTCATTGAGCAATTGTGCATAAATTTTGTTAATTTCTATAACATTTACAAGAATTGGTACTTAGATGTGTTCAAATTGATGTTTTAGGTCTAATGTCAACATGGAAAGCAAAACAAGGAATTTTGATCAGAATTTGTGCAAAAACAAGGGGTACGTTAACATTTCTGGAATTTATGTCGCCGACCTTGACCTAGCCTTTGTCATGATAAGAATCAAAATCATTAAGGCCAGCATTATTGACATGTATGCCGCCAGCCTTAAGGTAGTCTGAATGAAGATCAGTAGCCAATTTTTAAGCACTAGCTCTATGCTTCCTTATAGAAGAAAGGAAAGGATGGTTTTTGCATTTTGATTCAACACCGACAAATCTTGAAGCTACGCCACCAGTGTTGTGACGGTGCAGAGCATCCACATAATGCAAATTTTAAACACTGCCCTTTGCACAGCCGGCTTTGAATTGGATCTAGCTAGCTTTCAATGTTTCCCATCCTACATCGACCTCTTGAAACCCTACACCAACGGTGTTGGAGCAGTGTAGGTCATCCACAGAAGACAAAATATTAAAGTTGTCTTCAATGCTGCCAGTGTTCAATAAGTTTATATATGTACACTGCCCATACGCTACGGACGTAAAAGGTGTAACTATCAATGTACATTTTATAACTGAAGAAATAAAGTGAAATGTCTCAAATTCTAAAGGAGTTTTTCTTATAAATTGAGGGGTTTTCTTTTTCATAAGAACACACACGAAATTAGCAACTTTCCTCTATAGTTAGAGCAAATTAGAAAATCCATTAAGAGAGAGAGTGATTTTGAAGCTTTTGTATTGAAAAGATTTTGCAACTGAAGATCTTGGTACTTGAATTGGTGATATCTGATCCTATTCTTGTTATATGCAATTCAATTATCGAGTTTTGTTGTTCATCATGATATCAATTGTAGAATCTCATTTGATTTGTGAATTTATTTTAATGATGAGCTAAATCTTTATTGTGGGAAGTTGATGAAACCTTAAGAATGCTAATATGATTATTGAGATTATGTTATATGATTATTAAAATTGTGGAATATTCATATTGAGTTCCTATTATATATCTTATTTTTGTTTGGAATTTGGTTTATAAGAATCATAATAACTCAGAAGTGAAATTAGGGTTCAAAGGAATTCATGAATTAAGGTTAAATGACAATTGCAGAAGTAGCAAAGTTTAATTTGACTTAGAAATTGTCTATTGGGATTCATGCAATATTTTATGTTGATTTCTCACTAAGGGATTAGGAGAAGTTGATTTGGTGCATTAGTCAACTGTAGAATTTATAATTGTAAATTTGATTCCACTTGTAATTTATTTAGCAGAAGTTATTAGTTTATTTTGTGGTTGAAAAAGATATTGAAACTTCAATGAGGTTTTTGATCTTTGACAATTTCATACGAATATCCATAAGTTTAATTACCAATATAACATGATTTCAGTTTGATTAGTAATACTAAGATGGATTCTTTCCTTCCCACATTCTTTTGATATATCTTTCTCTAAAAACACTCTCATTGCATTTCATAGATAATTGTTAAATTGGATTATAATTAGAAAATTAGTGAAGTTTGAAAGATTAATTACCTAACTATTAATGGAAGCTAATACCAGTTTACTAGTTAATTGATCCTCGTGAGAACGATACTCGACTCACATTTATATTATTTTATTAGGCCCAGTATACTTGCTGGTAGAATTCACACTTATTTGTATTTATTCATTTTCAACGGATCAAAGATACTAGCCAAGGAAAAATGTTATGACATAAATATAATAACGCACACCATATCTACAAGTTTAAACTTTAAGATTATATGGTTATAGTACAAACCTTAACATGGTATTAGAGTAGAAGGTCCTAACTTCAAATCCACGCACACTCATTACAACTCCTATTAAAAATTAAGTCATTCACTTGATGGGCCTTAATCAAATCAAAGTTTCAGCCCATAAGTGAGGGGAAGTGTTATGATATAAATATTATAACCTACATCACATCTACAAGCTTAAGCTTTTAGATTAGATGGTTATAGTACTAACCTTTACAACGAATGATCATCTTGCAAAAGCTATAGGGGTGTGAGCATAAACCTCATCTCAGTGAATAACCAGACATATCACACATCAAACAACTTATGAAATAGATTATTAATAATCATATGCCATGCAACAATCATTCTAGGCTCAGATACAAGCTTAGATAAGTTGAAATCCAATAAGATGGAAATTTACACCCTCTCATCAGGGTTGATGGAAACTTAATTAGAATTAATGGGTTTTATTTTATTATAATTTCCTTTTCTAGTAAATTATAATTAATGAGCTGAATTTTATTCTAGTCAAATTGTATAATTATTTTTTCCTTGTACATCTTTTAGGACCATACAATAGTATGCAACCATATATAGGTATCATACCATATATAGCTCAATTGTATCTTTCATATATATGTTGAAATATATGAAGGAAAATAAGAAGCCAATTCTTAACTTGGTATCGAAGCTTTGGGTACAATCTCTAACCCTAACCTTTCAATTAAAATTGATGATGATTCTTCTAGCAAAAAGGTCCTTGTTATGACCATTCAAGATACCTCTTCATCCATCCACATCAAATTGGATGGTATTAATTATCGGGTTTAGTATAACATTTTAGAGCTGCATATTGCTGGAAGAAAAAACTGAGTCATATTAATGGGAAAAAGGTTACACCGGTAGTAGATGATCCTATTACGATGAATGGGAGGCCGAGGATGCACTTGTCCAATCTTGGCTCATTAATTCAATGAGCAATAATCTGATGTCACCTTTTTATAGTGTGGCACAACAAAAGAAGTTTGGGATGTTGTGAAAAGGAGTTACCTTGATGTGTCTGATTCTTCTAAAGTTTATGAGTTGATGAAAAAGTCCTTTCAATTACGTCGAGAAGGTTAGCCTCTGGCAAATTACTATAATGAGTTGAACTCAATTTTTATGGAGCTTGACTATCAGAAGCCAAATGATATGACCTGTCCTGCTGATATTGACTTGTTGCATAAGATTGAGTGTATAGCTTTCTTGCTGGCCTTGATCATAATCTAGATCAAGTTAGTAGTCATGTATTGGCTACTTCTACTCTACCAAAATTGGAAGAGGCTTATTTGTTGGTTCGTTATGAAGTACAATGATAGGTAACCATGGGGATATAAAATTCCCTGAGGCTTTTGCTTTAATTGCCAAAAGGAGCATCCCTACTACAACTTCTAGATATCCCCCAACCTAATCTAGTTTATGTACTTATTGTTATAAGAACACACATATATATTTGATTTTTTTGAAAGAAGCACGGCTATCTAGAGTGGTATAAACTTAAGCAACTTGAGAGAAAAAATAGAAAATCTGGTTAGAATGATGCTACTACCGACACTCCATCTTCTACTTCTCAAGTTTCTCAAACATTTGCCCATGAAGGTAGATCTAGTTTATCCATTATTTCAACTACACCTAAGCACTTAGATTATTGATTCAAGGTTCGCTGATCATATGACCAGCGATTCTTCCATTTTCAACTCTCCAATATCTCCTTCTATTATGTCTGTTCAGGTTGCTAGTGGAAACTCAATGGTAATCACAGGGTACGAAATGTGTCTCTTTCTCTCACATTGTCTATGTCTTCTATTTTACATGTTCCCCAACTTTCAAATAATCTTTTGTCCATTAGTAAGATTAAAAAACATCTAAATTATAATGTCATTTTTCACTCCACTCATTGTATTTTTCATGACAATCTAACGAAGAGGATGATTTGCAATGGTAAAGAGAGCCATTATTATTTTGAGGATAATCAAGAAGCAACTTTGACCCGTGGTTACCAAACACAATGAGAGAAATCTAATAGAGAAAAAGTTTTCCTATGGCATTGTAGGTTGGGACATCCATCATTTTCTTATTTGGAACATTTATTTCCTAAGTTATTTTCCAATATTCTTGTTTCAAGTTTAAGATGTGAACAATGCCTTTATGAAAAAAATCTCCATTTCCCTTTAAAGTCAGTTATAATAAAAGTCTTGTTCCTTTTTCATGTGTGCATACTAATGTATGGTGTCCATTCTCTACTCCTTCTACTTTAAGTGATAAATATTTTTTATTTTTTATTTTTTATTGATGATTGTACTAGAGTTAGTTGGGTACACCAAATAAAATCTAAGAGCAATATTATATGCATTATTCCTCAATCTTACCACATGATTCTTACTCAATTTGACTCTAAAATTAAAGTCTTTCAATCTAGCAATGGTCATAAGTTTATAAATCAACCTCTTATTGATTTCACGAAAAATAATGGCATTCTTCACCAAACAGCTTGTGTTTACACACCACAATAGAATGGCATGCAGAACATAAAAACCTTCACCTCCTTGAAGTGGCTCGAGCCTTATGTTTTACTATGCATGTTCCAAAATGTTATTAAGTTGAAGCTATCATGACTGATGTTTTCCTTGTTAACAGAATGCCTACTTGAACTCTTGATTTTCAAACTCCACTACGAATGCTATCCAAATTTCACTCTATCCTTTCTGCTCTAAATATATGTCCTAATGATAATGTTCAAAAGACCGTTATTTCCAGTACTTATTGGATATGATTTTTAATGGATTTCATTTGAATTTATCAAGAAAACGATAATTAATTGCTTGATATTTGATTTTAGGGTTTGAAGAAGGTACTTCAAAGATTTAAGGATGATTTGAGCAAAAACAAGATAAAATTGACAGTCTACAAAAGGGTTGGTTTTCAATTGCACACAACCTTCAACATGGCCATGTAGATGCTAGTGTTGAGCTTCAAAACATGACCAGTACCATTCCCAATTATGCCCCAGCTAGTGCTTAAGCAGTGTAGAGAGTAATGCTAAAGGATAAAACTTTATTCAAGAAGAAAATGAAGGAGTTCCAGAGTACACAACCCCAAGCACGGCTGTGTACATGATGGGGCACTTTCAAAGGCAGTTCCAAATGTATAAATAGCCACTCCAACCTTTCAGTTATTATCCTTACACATTTTCTAAACCCTAAGAGAGAAAAATCACAAACTTTAGAGGCAAAATTGTTGGGAATTCATTGGAGATTACAGGACAACAATCAAAAGGGTTGTATTGTTATTGTTTATCATGTTCATAGATTGCTTCTCTAGATCTATTGCTTTTATTGTGAAATCTACGGAGGAGTATATCTTTATGCCCTAAGTCTTATGAAACCCTAAACCCATATGAATTGAATTGTTCTTAATTAATGAAAGCTTTTGTCTTTTTATCTATTCATGTATTATAAATTTCTTACACTTGATTTATGTACAAGAATGATTCTATGTATGATCCTTATTAGATAGAAAGAGGTTTCATTATATAGGAGAGATCCCTATTAATAGAAAGATTACATGTTTTGCCTAGAGATAGGAAGACTTTGATTTTCTACAAGAAAGATTTAATCTTTGTTTAGGAATCTTGATTTTAATGCAATCTTTTATGCGTTAGTGAGGGAGAGGTCTCCACTATCCCATGTGAGATTAGGAATCAATTAACTCGAGGGAGTAATTGATTTAAATATGTGATTCTATATTGCAAAGCATAAGCAACTCATTAATCAATCTTTTGTTATGAAAAATTAGGGTTGAAGGTGGATCAAAATTTAAGGTATGTCTTATGATTGGTATAATTTTGTTAAAGCAATACAATTGATTCTAGGGTTAATAATGTAGATAATTAACAAGTAAAGATTAGACCTTGTTTCATATTTTAGACTCAATAATAGAAAAATGGTGATTCTAGTACTTGATTAATAGATCCTTAATGACAATATTCGTTTTAATTCTATGCTACTATAGATAGGTACATTGCCTAAGTTGATTGTAGGAATTAATTTGGATTTATAAATTTTAGACTTTGATACGATCATATCACCTAAGGTGTTTTAGTTTGTATGCTATGTTCATGTTCACTCTTTTCATAGAGATAAACTTGATCCATGTGCTATCAAATGTGTTTTCTTAGGATATTCTAATTGCCAAAAGGGATACAAATGTTTTCAACCTCTTATAAGAAATTATTATGTCTTAATAGATGTACAGTTTTGTGAGTATAAGTCCTATTTTTCTGGAGAATGTGCTAGGTTTCCTCTTCAGAGGGAGATTGATAGTAAAGAAGAGGAACAATTATGGTTAGGAGAGAAGAAGATATGGATATCAGGTATAGAAAGTAACTCAATTAACAATGGTGAGGAAGTTTTGGATGAACCTAATAATATTGTTTATTCAAATGCTCATAATGAAATTGAAAATGAAATTGAATCCAATAATGAGAAATGTTATTCAAGAAGGAAGGATATTGCTATTATTCCTCCAAATTATAATGCCTCTCTTGATGATATTACCATGCCATCTAATGGATCTTCTAGAAGATATTGAAAAGAGCCTGATTGATATGGTTTTTCAAAATCTTCTAATGTCGTTTATCCAATCTCTGATTGTATATCTTATCATCAATTTTCTAAGGTCTATTTTATCACTTGCTCTTTAGTTGTCATCTATGCCTATTCCTAATCATTTTCAAGAACCCCTTGAAGATCTTAAGTGGAAAGATGCAATGGTAGATGAAATGATGGCTCTCTAGGAAAAACTCAACGTGGGAAATGGTCGAGTTACCAAAAGGTAAGAAGATTGTGGGATGCAAATGGGTATACATAATCAAATATAAGTCAGATGGGACCACTGAAAGATATAAGGCTAAACTAGTTTCAAAAGGTTATACCCAAACTTATGGTATTGACAATCAAGAGGTGTTTTCACCTGTTCTCAAAATGAATACTATTCGAGCCATATTATCTCTCACAATTAATTTGGATTGGCCTTTACAATAGTTTGATGTAAAGAATGCCTTCCATCATGGCAATTTAACAAAGGAAGTGTTTATGGATCATCCTCCAGGATTTACAATAGAAGAAAGGAAGATATGCAAAATAAAAAAGGCATTGTATGGGTTAAAATAATCACCAAGGGCATGGTTTGGCAAATTCAGTCATGCATGAAGGAGTACATATATAAGCAAGCTTTAGCGCATCATATCTTATTCTATAAAAGATTCCATGATAATATTACTTTACTTATTGTCTATATTGATGATATGATTGTAACAGGTAATAGCATGGATGAAATCAAGAAACTTAGAAGATACTTGGCTAAAGAATTTTAGATGAAATATTTGAAAATTCTCAAATACTTTCTAGGTTTGCAAGTCTCTTAATCTAAGCAAGGACTCTTTCTTTCCTAAAGGAAGTACACTTTGGATCTCTTAGTTAAGACTGGAAAGTCTACTTGTGAGCCTATTGATACTCCTATTGAGGTGAATCAAGGTTCAATTATCTATCCTGATCAAATTCCAACAAACAAGGAAAGATATCAAAGGTTAGTTAGAAAAGTGATTTATTTAACTCGCACCAAGCAAGACTTGGCATATGCTGTCAACGTTGTAAGTCAATTTATGCACAATCCAAGTGATCAACATATGAATGCTGGGAATCACATTTTGGCTTATCTGAAGTCATAACCAAGTAAAGGTGTCTTGTTCTCCAAATGTGAACATCTAGATGTTGTGGGTTACATAAATTCCAATTTTGTTGAAAGTAAACTAGATAAGAAATATACTTTAGGATATTTGATGTTTGTTGGAGGCAACTTAGTGACTCAGAGAAGTAAGAAACAAAATGTGGTCTCTTTGTCTAGTGCAGAAGCTTTATACTGCACCATGCATAATGCAATCACGAAGCTTTCTAATCCTCTTAGAAGAACTTAGATTTAGTCCAAAAAAACCAATGGTATTATATTATGATAATATGGCAGCCATTGAGATTGCCAATAATCCAGTACAACACGATTGAACTAAGCATGTGGAACTTAATAGGAATTACACTAAAGATAATCTTAATTTTGGTACAATAGAAATTCCTTACACTAAAAGTTCAAATCAGTTAGCTGATGTAATGATTCATGCTATGCAAATGGATCTTTCGATACGTCACTATCCAAGTTGGGCATGTGTGATATCTATGCCCTAACTTGAGGGGGAGAATTAATAAATGAGTTGTATTTAATTCTAGTTTCATTTTCTAGTCAATTAGAATTAATAAATTGTATTTTATTCTACTCAAATTGTATAATTATTTTTTCCTTGTATATCTTTAGATTATAAACTGTATATAGCCATATATAGGTGTCATACCATATATAACTCAATTGTGTCTTGTATATATATGTTGAAATATATGAAGGAACATAAGAAGCCAATTCTTAACTAACCTAACTAGGCAATGCCTCAATGGCCCACTTACCTAGGAGAAACTAAACATACAAGAATCTTAATTATACTCACTTTACTTATTGCTTTGATTTAAATGTGGCTTACACTCATTTCCTATTTCAAAGGTTTAGAAATTCATAAGTATTAGTTATTTCATGCGATATCACAGGTAGCATCCTTCGTTTACCACTTAGTTCCCATGGAACCATATAAAGAGGTAATTTTGCATAGAACTAGGAAAATATCATATAGAAAAATCAAGCGTTACTAGAGAACCAAAATACTAACACGTAGCAAGCTATCACCAGTTTATGCAATTATGTAATTTATGCAACGCACATGCCTAGTTAATTTAAAAGTTAAATAGTCATTATTCAATTTTCCAGTGATAAAGCATTACACAAATGCTCAACATCATGGTATCAAACACGTTTCACAACAATATTGCCATTGTCACATTCTATTACTGTAGCCTTCACACAATAGTAGTCATCATATAGCATGCATACCCCAGACCCACAAACATGGCAATTTCATTATCTGTATTATGTTATCAACAAAAATAAGCTACGAACACAAATAATGCAATAAACATAAGTTACTTCACCTGCTCTAATGACTAATCATAATAATCTTCTAGAAAATCCACAATCTGATCAAAATCACCTAATAGATGAATAAAATATTCACCAATCAATATATAGCTATATAAACAACTCCTAACAAGTGCCTAAGCGACGTTAAAATTAGTTTTTACTCTTTTAAGACTATTCTATCATTTTAATCTAAATTTGACTTATAAATAATCGTTTTGAAGATCATATATTATTTTATTTTTATAATAACCATATAATTCGAGTAAATGAATTTTTCTCATAAAAAGTGATCTAAATGATTCTAAATGTTAGTTTTTATCGTATAAACTTTAACTAAGCCTATTATACTCATTTTAACTTGGATTTTTACATATAAATAGGCATTTATTGGAGTACTATATGATGGTTACTTAATTTATTCACCTTGTAATTTTTATTTTCCTTATTTTATGAATTTCTCTAAATATTATAGGGCATTTCCATGTCTTGTTTTGTTTAATAATTTCATTATCAAGCTTTCATTATTTATATTAATCCTATAGTGCAATAATTCTAAGATAGTTTATATGTACTATTTATTATTTATTTTCATTGTGTCTCTCTTGTTCCTAATTCATGTTTTTATTTATATTTAGGGGATCAAACTATTAAAATCTATGTGTATTTACATTCTCTAATGTCTATTTTGATAGGGCAATTTTTCTTATCATTTACTTTGTTTGTCAATCTTATCTATTTACATTAGTTGATATTTTTATTTTTATAAGGTTATATTCTACCATCTAATTACTAGTTTACCTTTCTGGTGGGTTCATGAGTTCATATAGGTTTTATTTTGTGTTTAAATCATGATTTGTTCTTATAAACTTCTTTTTGGCTGAAACTTTAGGGTTTGTGTCTTAGGATTTTTTTAGCTTATCAAAATCCTCTATTCTTATTTTCTATCATATATTATTCTTCTAGAATGCCTAGATTGCATAACTTTTCATTATAATACTATATATGTTCATAGGGTCAACATATGTTATAGGTATCCTAATGATCTTATTGGCTAGGTTTTATTATCTAGATGATGTTATAGGTATATTTTATTAAGTATAAACCAACCTCTAACATGAGTCATGCATGATAAGTTTTTCCCTTTGCACAAGTCGAACATCATAGTGCAAAGCAACTAGTGTATAAGTTGGTTTTTACTTAAATTGAAATTTTATAGGAGTTGTTTAAGTTAAGAACATAATCAAGCATTGGCATAGGATTATATCATGAGTGTTCACAAACCATACACTAATCAATCATGTTGAGCCTCATAAACAATTCAATTTTTTTTATTTACTTAGTTTCTAGGCATTAATGGATTATAGACTAAATAATAGAGTAGATATTACCTTGTTTGAATAGATAGAAAAGTGGTAAATTTTTTCCTCTCAAAGTGGACCAAAACCTATACGATATGATAGAGGACTAAGTTGTTGAAGTTCTAGAAATACACTATATGAATCAAGACAATTCTTAACTTTGACCATGACTTGTAAAGCTTGAGTTTATCCTTTTGTTATGTGGGGTTTATGTCTTTGATAGCTACAGTTGGAGAGGTGGAGTTTTTTTAATTTTGTTTGATGTAGATATGGGGCTCACAGTTAGAATATATGTAAAAAGTGATGTTTTTCTTTGCTATATTTTGGATGTGGACTTGTGGTTAATATTATGGGGGAGAAAGGGATATTTGTTTTGTCATGTTTGGCTTGTCTTTTAATGTGGTTTATGAATGGAAATAGGGAAGGAAAAGTAAAGTTGATGTTTTATTAAGTTTGACTTGTGTGTGTGTGTGTGTGTGTGTGTATGTGGGTGTGATGTGGGTGGTGTGCGCGCACACGTGTGGGTGTAAGAAAATGGATCACAGTCTATTCCTTGTGAAATAATGGATTTGTTTGTTGTCAAATTACAATTCTTGTTATTGTTTCATAAATGGATTGCATGTGAAGGCTTCTACATGGTGAAGAAAAAAATTGAATTGACTAGTCCAAGTTCTCAAATTTTCTAGTGCAATCCAGGGTGAATACATGTAGAATTTCTTATATCTATTTGCTCCTGTTATTCTCGGTAAACAAGGAAAAAATTCTACATGTATTATTGAAGATCCATTTGAGTCATCAAGATCCATTTAATGCATGAGTTGTTTGGAAGTGTATTATTGGATGATATCATGTTGACTTTTGTTAGCTACTTGTTTAATTATTAGAAGCTTTGGTGGAGAATTCTCAAGAAGAATTGCCAATCCATTTGGCCTAAATTTTTATCGTATAGAATATATGTTACTTATAGGATAATTATATAGTTAAATATCTAAGTTGTTTCGTCAGATACTAGCTTATACGCATACAATTATATCAGTTGTTGGGGGTTTTATCTTTAAAAGTTCACTTAAGGCCTCTAATATATTCCAAGATTATCTTTGAGTTCAACTTTCGAGTTTAAAGTTTACACGATTGAGTATTTTTAGAGTTTTGTCCTACGCGATTAAGGTTTTAGGGCTAAATTAAGGCTTTAGTACCTATAGACTCTAAATTTCCTAACTAGAGTTATGGTACAATCCAAATCTTTATTTGATGTCTAGATTTGTAATTATGAGTCTATTTTTCATTCTTATTGGGTATGTATAACCCTAGCGGTTTATCTTTAAATTATCATTTTTTGCCAATATGCTCTATTGATTATTAGCTTTCTAAGGCACTTGAAATCTAGACCTACTTATAATTATATTTTGAGTTTTCAACTCAGGTCTTGAAATCTTGTCTTTGGTATCCTTTAACTTTTAGGAAATTTCTATCCAGGGTTTTAAGCTATAAATAGGCTCATGACACTACAAAGTTTCTAACCAAGGTTTTTGTCAGGTCTCAAATCCAGTATCTATCATACATTTGTTATTCTATTCATTTTTACTAGTTATAAAAATGCTTGAGATTACAAGCCCGATACCTGTTAGCATTTCATTTCTCTAATATCTATTTGGTTTTTCTAGATGACATTTTTCTTAATTCTACATAAGGTTATCTTTGTTTTGTTGGTTCCACAGGAACTAAGGAGGCACATGAAGGAACATCGCCCATGGTATCGACATGAAATGGCTAAACACTTAATAGATTTTCTTTGTTCCAAGGATATGAATCAAATGTTTTAAATTAATTTGTGAAAGTATATGATTCCCATTCTTCCTTGGATCTCAGATACTCTTAAGTGTGGTAGGTCATTGGTTCCTTTTATCCCGATGAGAGAGCATAAATCTCATTCTATTTAGATTGTAGTTATTCAAACTTGTACTTATGCATATGGTTAGTTGATGCATTGCATATGCTTGCTAATTATACTTACTTGTTATTACTTGATATGTGGTTTGGTCAAGTTATCTCACCCCCCCCCCCCCCCCCCCCCCCCCCCCCCCCCCCCCCCCCCCCCCCCCCCCCCCCCCCCCCCCACCCTCAAATAGTTTTTGTGCATGAATAATGCTAGTAGGAATAGGCTAGAAATGTATGGAGAGTGCTCCTTCATTGGATACCTTGAGAGTAGAAAAGCTAGGTTACATGTATGATGAACTTAGATTATGTAATAGACAAATCATACAATTATTTAAGTCTTATTAATATAAGTTTGAACCCAGTTTTTATTGTTTAGTAGGGGATACCAATTCTTTGCAATCATGGTGAAATGCGGAAAATCGGATTCCATAATTGAGTTTCAACAATAGTATTATATGTATATTTATAATTAATGCATGAAAAGTAAATAAATAGAGTCTTGTAATCTCTAACTTGCAAGATGATTCTCATATTGTGGGTGCACACGTGGCATAATAACTTTAAGATAATCCTACTAGGTCCCTATTAAAGTCGTGCACTACGTCCAACACATACATACAAAATCCAAATCCAAATACACGCACATATCCACCATAATTTCAACCATGTCTTACTATAAGTAGCTGAGTTAGGAGGATCCTATAAGGAGCAATCTAACACTAGGAAACAAGAGTAATCCTACTACTAAAACAAGGTAAAGGATACCAACTCTTCAAAATTCATTTATGAGAATTTCTTCTCTCAAAACTTAACAAGGTTGCATTCTTTTCCTATCTCCTCCATAGGTTTGGTACAACCTAGCTTAAGGGAAAGGTGGTGTCATATCACTTCAAAACTATAAGGTATAGCTTTAAACCACTCTTAGAAATGTATAGAAAATGAGATAAAACAAAAAAAAAAAAAAAAAAGATGTAAATATATATACATGTGTGTTGCTAGCTCTAGGGTAGTAGAACCGCTGTAACCATTTTTTTTGAAAAAAAAAAAAAGAAAGAGAAATGAGAAGGAATGAAAAAAACCAACATTGCACAGGAATATGCATGAATATGTGCATGAACAACCTGTCACCTTTAGGAAAACAAGGAGATCATGCTTATGTTATTATATATATATATATATATATATATATATACGTACATACCTACATTTGGTTTATACAGTTCAAGGAAAAATATTATTTCTTATTCGCTTGATTTGGTCTAAAAATGCAACTTATATTCTTAAAAAATATGTATGAATAAATAAATGGTTATAGAGTAAATAAAAATGGACGGTCATGACAACACTACCCCCTACACAACCATACAATCTAGGTAGTGCTGAACTGGAACGATAAAAAATCTTCAACTAGTGATCCTACACTACCTCATTCCCTACCTGTACTAAACTTGAACTTTAGTTGTCTAGACATTTTTCACTTTGGTTATTCCCTACCTCCAGCGTAGCCATGCACAAGGTAGTGTATGTTTAAAAATTAACCTTTGTCTATATTTTACCAATTTCACCTTGATTTTTACCTGAAGCCTCTTCAAACCCCCCATATGTTTTCTTTTAGCTTCAAAATTATATTTAAGCAATTAGGTATCTTTTCTTGATAAAACACATATGAAATGTGATCAAATGAGCCTAAAGAATTTTTGGTGATAAAAAAGATAATACCACTAAATCATATCAAATATAAATTCACGTAAGGTAATATAGATCAAGGAAAGATCAAAGTAAATAATTGAAATTCAAGTAGAGCATTAGATAGTAAAACCCAAAATTTATTGTCTATAGATACTCATATTAATGAAGACCGTAATTTGTAATATACGAGTCAAATTCCATTAAATAATCATATAGTAGTCAAAGTAAGCCATCAAACGACTATGTATATGTGCAAAGAGGACTCAAACAGATCTGATATGGTCTAATTAAAGTTATGCAATTCAAGCCATTTATATGACGATATAGAGCATTTATCAATTTAGATAACATATACAAGTCATAAGTTAGACAAGGTTCATGACCATTTATAGTAAATGGGTAAATATGGTAAAAATTAGGGTTTATTGGAAATGATGAGAAATATCGAAAACTCCAATTTAGGTCAAATAGGCAACATAAGATCTTATGATTAATTTTTATATATATATATATATATATTATTAATACATGGTTATTACTTATTATAAGCAAGTTAAACTCCATCTTAGATTTCTTAAAGGATTACAACGACCATTTTTTATATCATGGACAGGTGAGTAACTTTGACTATACACACTGTTTATGTATGTAATATAGTGCATCTTTCTGTCGTATCAATATAATGAATCGTGTGTTGGGATCGGGATTTTTTTTTTATGACTAAGTGATTGTTAATTTATCTAATCAAAAAGTGGACAACTTGCTTGATTTAATTGTGCTTGAAAACATGATGATTGTTTATAAGAATTGAATGGCCACCTCAAAACCGAGTTTATTAATAATAGATGATTAATTAACCTACCATGCATTTCATAATTACTATATCATTATACCACCAATGATACGTATTACATTTCAAGTCTATATAAACGTTAGGAGTAAATGATAAAGAAAAGTGATAAGGCCTAAGGTTTCCAGAAGATTGTCTAGTTCCATAAAAACTAATTAGTCAAGCTAGGAGCATCATCTATGGTATCAACCTTTGAAAGTCAAATACTATAAGGAGAATCTAAACTATCAAGTTAGTGGAAATGATTAAACTATTAATGATTAAAGTGTTAATAAATACAAACAACTAAAGTTTCTTAATTGATATTTTCACTCTCTTGTGTCTTAGTGGGTATGTGCTACGAAACCCTGATAAGAGGGCATAAATCTACATTATGTTTGGATTTTGGTCATTTAAGCTTATGTTTTCTCATTTGTATGATTGTTGCATTAAATATGTTTGATTATAAACTTGTTTATAGATTGCCTGTTATGTGTATCGGTCGGGTTATCTCACTAAGCAATGATTCGCTTACACCCCAATAGGCTTCACTTGTTTTAGGTCAACCCCTTGTTGGTGTTAGTATGAAGTATTGTTCTGGTATGGTGTAAAAGTTCATTAAAGGTCTATCTGTAGGAGTGGAAGGAATCGATCTAGAGAACTTCATTAGTAATCATTTTTAGTATTATCTCATGCTTAAGATGACATTCATGTATTATGTTGCAATTATAATATGGTACCATAATAGCTAGCATAATATCACTATCATTTAAATATGTCTACGCATTGTCTCTTTTTATTCTAGACAACCTAATATTGCCTGTGGGGTCACTCTCCTATGGGAATTTTATTCATGTTATTCTTATGAATTACTATGAAGGCCATTAGAGTAGCCTAAATGGATGCTCATGAGCTTCAATTTGGATTCATGTGACATAACAAGTTTAGGTTACCCTCTAGGCACAACAAAAAGGATAGTAGATGCTAGAGAGAAAATAAAAGGATCCTAGAGTGTTTATGGGTACCCAATGTTTTTGCTTCTGAATGCTTGTTGTTGGTCTATTAGTGAAGTTTGAGGCTTCTATTTATAGAACTCTTGTTAAGCCATGTAGCTTTGGTTGTCTCCATCTATCAATTTATTGTCTTTAGCAGACATTCACTGTTTTGGATTGTATTTGTCAAGTTCTTGCCTTGTCTTATCTTCACCAGTCATTCACTGTTTTGGCTTTAGATGATGTCTGTCATTATCAATTGTTAATCTATTCTTATCTCTTCAGTGTTCATAGCTTCTTCTTCTTCTTCTCTTCTTCTTCTTTTCTTCTCTTCTTCTTCGTAGAACTCCATCAGTTTTTTATATTTTTTATTAATCGTTGGTCGTATTACCATGTAGATTAAAGGAAATATATTATATATCTTACTTTGAAAAATTAAGAAACAATCTTGTGGTTGTTCATTTGAATACGCTATTTCATAGGCGATTCATCTTTCAACTTAGATGTTTTTAGAAATATTACACTCTATTTTTGTTTGTTCTAGAAACTTAGGATTGTATTATGTTTCCATGATAATTTTATGAACTATAGGCCTTATATCATATTTGAACCATTCTGGAGGAATTGATCTGATATCCATGGTGATTTTTAAGATGTATCATCTGTTGAATGTATCATTCATAGAAACAGGATTATTTTTTACAATTTCTTTTATTGCAATCCCAAACTCTATTTTTTCGTATTATTCTGGGGTTCCAATGACATTATTTATCATACCATAATCCAATAATGTTCGTTCAGTCAATTTGTGGCCTTGAATCATCATAGATTCAAAATGTACCATATTTATATTAAATTCATATATACAGAATTTTATTTCTCCTTTTTTATTTTTATAAAAGCTTGTAGTGATATTATAATTACAATCTATATTATCTTTTGCATTTTCTTGTATCATGATAAATGGTTTCTAGAAATTTTGCAGCGGAAAGAAATTTATCCGCTGTCTAGCTTTAAATGGCAACTTTTCAATATATTTGTTTCTATTAAAGAAAATATAAGACCAAGCTCTTTCATATGCATCTTCTTTATTTATGTCAATTTGTATGCAGTGCCTAGGATTCAATTTTCTGTAAGTCTTCCCTTCTGTGACATTCTTTTTCTTAAAAAGTTTGTTTCTTTTATGTATCTTTTAGTCTCAATTCTGGTATCAAACATGATTCTACCTTAAAGTCACTATGTTGAAGAGTAGTCTTAAGAAGTTCTTTAGCTTCATCAACAAAATAATAGCCTTTCCACTGAGGACTAATAAAGTTTTCAATCTAAGCTTTGGCATATGACCATGTTTTATAGATTCTAAGGTTAAAACCATTTATCATAGCATAATAGTAAAATATGGTGTTTGTCTGTTTGGATTAAAAAACTAGCATCAAGTTTGGTGTTTATTTTGTGAAGATAATGACACAAAGCTAAACAAACCCTAATTTTATTCTTATCTAATGTATGTAATCCCCAAATTGCATCAACCAAAACTTTGTGTTCTTCTATAATTGTCATGGTTCACAATTTATTATGTTTAAATTCATGTGGTGATCTAGGGGCTTAAACAAAAAGTTCTACATCTCCATAAGCCATTTTTCTCAAAAGTGGAGTGGAGTGTAGGTTTGTATTTTTTTTCTGAAAGATAGAGGTCCTAACAAGAGGAAAATTGTTCACTGGAGAAAAGGAAATAGTATGAGGAGTTCTTTGATAAGTTTTTTAGTCTACATAGTCCATCTATTCAATCTGTTCAGTGTGTCTAGAACTCTATCCTTCAAATCTCTTTGTCATTAATATATCTGCTCAAAGTATCAGTAAGATCATTTTCTTTTCCTTTAATATGCTCAAATTTAACACTATAATCATTATTCAAAAGAGTATCTGCAAACTTTATCCATCTTCTTTGTGACATGCTTTTTCACATTTTTATTTTTGTAAAACTTTACAATTGCTTCACAATCTATTCTTACCAAATATTCTTTTTTTTTTGTTTATTAAAAATAACTAAAACTATTAAGTCCATAAGTTACTCCCACAATTTGTATGTCTAAAAAATTTTTTAATCCTTTTTTTCTAAATAATCTACTGTCATATATGCAAATTTCTTCTTCTTTTTTAGGGGAATATTTATGAGTTTTTCTTTTCAAAACAGCTCCCTAGCCTTTTTCACATCCATCAATTATTACAATCAAACAATCTATATCTAATGGCAATCTTAATGTTGGAAGCTTTTTTACTAAATCTTTAATTTCTCTTATTATCTTGATCTCTGTTTTATCTAAAGGTGAACAATTGTGAGTCTTTTTATATAATGGTTTAGAGAATTTTCCTGAATCTTTATGAATAGTCTTACATAATTTACTAAAATTAAAACTACTATAATTTCTTTTTTTTTTTTCTAAATTCTCATCAAATTCTAAGACCTTTTTAGATATGTAAGGTTGAAGCCTTATTCTCTCATTACCTATCTCTACTCCTAAAAATTCTAAATTTCTTCTATAAAAATGTTCTTTCTTTTTGCTTTTAATAGTCCCATTCTTGAGAAATTCTAAAAGAACTATTTTTAAATGAGAAGTATGTTCTTTTTCAGTTTTTAAAAAAACAAACATATCATCTATATATACACAAACAAAATCATATTTACTAAAAATGCTATCCATTTTTCTTTGAAAACCTGAAGGTGTATTTTTCAATCCAAAAGACATTACCAACCATTCAGAATGTCCTAAAGAGCAAGTAAATGTTGTCCATGGAATTGATTCTTCATGCGTTTTAACGTGCTAAAAGCTTGATTTACAATCAAATTTACTAAATATATAATTTTCTTTCCAAACTATTAATCAAGTTTGTCATATATGGGATGTCATAAGCATCTGTTTTGGTATTATTATTTAATTTCCTATAATCAATAACCATTCTACTTTTTCCTCTTACAATTTCAATATGTTTCCATGATAAATGTCATGCTTTTGTGTGGGCTAATAGATATTATAATCACTTTTAAATCTAAAAGCTCATTGATGTGCATTTCAAATTCTTTTCAATATTGGTTATCACATTCTATCTTTTTGTTGTATTTCTCAAATATTTGAGAGAAACGTTCCATTCATCATCGGTTTAATGCTCGGATTCTTCTTGCTGAATCTTTTCGGTCACTTCTTTATACAATTCCCGAGGATCAACTCATTTGTGAATTCATCTTTATTCTTTGTCTAATGTTTTAAACTTTTACTGTTTCGATGAGTGTGTTTTAATAGTGTTGTTTTGAATGATCGAAAGAGTTTGGATTAGTAAATGGATGATTTTAGAGAGAGAAAAAGGTTAAAGGACGATTCATTTTCTTAATCTCTTCTAATATTTGTTTGGGGGGGGGGGGGAGGAGGAGTGGTGTTGGGGTGTTTGGGGTGGTTTGTTGGCGGTGGTGGGTGTTGGGTTGGGGGGTTGGTAAGTGTTTCAAACCTTCACTTTTCTTAATTTCCCTTCTATGCCTCAACTTAACATTGCTTAAAGTTACCACATATAATTTGCCTTTGATTTTGAAATTTTAGTTTTTTCCCGTCATTTCGGTCTTAAAAACATGAAAATTCTTTCGTTAAGTCTCCTATGCCATGTCTCAATTATTCATAGGCTTATATTGCCTATTAGGATAACCAGAGTTAGAGAAGTTAAGGAAAGTTCCAAACACAAATATAAAAAGTAAAAGTAGATATTAAATTAATCTAATAAAAGTAAAGATATTTAATTGCAAATTTTGTAATATAAGCCCTCAATGTTTAAGCTTCACTCTTAAAGATAAAAAGAAAAAAAAGGCCATAATTTATATATAAAACTTATACAAATTATGTGTAATATAAATAAATAATTTATAATTAATGGAAAAAGTGTCAGTTGATGATTCATAAGAGGGTTTTACGGTCCACCTTAATATGGATATACATATTGTCAAATGACAAACACGTGATTGAGGATAAGAATACACAGCTATACACCACCTTGCAGGCCACCGACCTTCGATTTTATGCTACGGGCCTTAGAGCTTACGCCATTGGTGTTGGTGGCTAACCAGCATTGGTTGCTAGCCTTCATGGCCTTAGTTTCTTCTGTTGAGTTTTAAGCCGCCACAATTTTGTTTGTTGAGTTTTAAGCCGCCAACCTTTATGTCAACCTTCATACATAGATTTTTTTTAAGGTTTTTCATATTCTATATATAGCCTTAGCCTTATTCCTTATTCTCCAAAACCTCTCTCAAGCTTTTAAAAAACCTAAGAGACCTATCAAGTTGTCATCTTACTCCAAGGAGGACCAAGATTCAAGAACTAGGTAATATTGAACATTTTCAATCATTTGGCAATCTAAAAGAGTCATCTTTTTCTAAATGTTCTTGTTGATATGAGGGGGAAACCAAAATTTTGGTGATTGGAGATTATGTGATTTTACAATCAAAGGAGAAAGGTGAGTATAAACCTAGGGTTTGTAGTTCTTTTCAGTTTAGGGTTTAGATGATGATGTGAGTATGTTTATCTTGTGAAAACGGGTTTGAAATAGCTTTCTTTATGTGATCAGGTGATTTTGGTGAAGCTAGATTTTATGTTCCATACATTGTTTCAGGTACGACCATACCTTGCTTGTTAGTTGTGATTGTAACCTTAGTATTTGTAAATTGACATAATACTATCTAGCTTTAATTGAATTTTATTACTTGTCTTTGGGTGGTTTTAGTAGACTATGAGTATCGTGTTACTAGGATGGCACCCGATGATCTATGTGTATCGTTATCCCGAATGGAGTTGTGTACAGAGATGATTCTAGTAGTTTATGAGTAGTATGAGTACGTTACCCAGGGTATATGGGGAGTACCCAACACCAATATATATGTATCAAAATTTGTATATAAGGTTGCTTTCATGGGGTCATGAGTTACTTCAAGTTTAGAACTAGTTACAAATTATTCTAAGCTATGTTATTTGTTAGGCTCATCAAAGATAATAAGTTGTGGTTGTTGCATATGTTATTAGGTTACATGTGAAATTTGTATGATGATTGTCTGTGCGTATGTATTTGTGGTTTTGTATACTAAGTCTTCGTGCTCATTCTTTTATTTTTCAGGAACAAGCGATGATCCTGTAGTGTTTGATCTATCTGGATATAATGTTTATGTGGACTATGAGAAGGATAATATTGGAGCCAATTTTTCTGCTAATTTTTAGATATTTTGGATTGGAGGAACTTAGAGTTGAAGACTATATTCAAATTTTAAAATGGTTTATGATTCTGAAATTTTTATGAGACCTTTTCGTATGATGTTTTATGTTTGATAAAAGTTGGCGTTTTGATTTATGCTAACTAATTGATTAGAAGTTTTGTTATTACACAATATTTTTAAAAGTGATCTTATATGTGAAATATTGATTTTATATGAAATTTACAATTATGGATTAGTTGAATAATAGCCTTAGCATGTCCATATCTACTCAGGACACGTGGCGGACTGATAACTCCTTTAGTTTGGGACGTTACAAATTAATCCTAAAAAAACATACTATGAAAGTATTTAAATATGAATATTACTTCTTTCTATAACAGTTATTAAGAGATCAGTTGTTCACTCATACATATTTATCTTAAAATATTAATTATAAAACAAGTTGCAAATTAAGTCATACGATTATTATATTTATTAATGTTTATGCAATCTGATTAGAATATTCGTAACATTGACGATATAATTATATAATCAAAAACTAAAAATGAATAAATAGCATCATAGGATAATTGTTTCGTTGACTATGATTCTCTGTGCATGGAATTTTAATTTTAGAATAACTCTAACATTGATACTGTAATAATTAATAAATAAATAGCTTCATGGAAGAATATGTTCAGTTAATTATGATTTTTCAATGCGTGAACTTTTATCTTATTACTTACGCTAAGAAGTATTTAAAAAAATGAAAAGAACATGTTATTTAAGGATGCAAGTAAGCAACAAATAAAATAAAGTTTTGTGAAAACCGAAACCATAATCTTCATATTTCGAAAAATTTTTACCTAATAACTTAACTTTATTTTAATCTTATCAATATATGATCTTTAAAATACATATACATATAATACCTTCTTAGGGCATTCTTGATTAATTTTCGTAATTTAATTTTTCTAAGAACTTGAAGAAGGGGTCGGAGTCCTTGTTGATCGCACTCTAAGTTCGTCCATAAATTGGATGGAAAGACGGAAGAGAAAAGGCCCATCCTGCGATTTTGACTTATAAGGGATGCTAATCACCATAATTTGGGTTGCAAAAGAGCCCCCAGCCAAACTTAATTTTTTATGGTCCAAGCTTAACTCATTTAAAATATTACCAATGTTGAGTCAAGTTGATCTTTTATTGAGTTTAAAAAGTGACTCAAACTTGAGC
Source organism: Combretum micranthum (assembly GCA_024138025.1). Taxonomy (NCBI): domain Eukaryota; kingdom Viridiplantae; phylum Streptophyta; class Magnoliopsida; order Myrtales; family Combretaceae; genus Combretum; species Combretum micranthum. Next base: position 1,725,637 of record JAMXBD010000122.1, on the reverse strand, counting down.
TCAAGCTCAATTACTAGTATAGATCTAGTAGATTTCTTTATTTTTGTTATATTTATTTATATTATTATCATTTCTATAATATTGTATAGTGACTAATTTACAATTTACATGAGTTTCTTTCTTAGCTCGAACTCAACTCGTTCACAAAACAAGCTTCAGCCGAAGCAAACTTAAGGTGAGTCATATACAAGTAAGTTACTGGTAGTTTGGCTATTTGTAGTCTTATCCATAGGCATTAATATATTATTGATGTACCAAGATAGTGAAGATGAAAATGTAAGTAGATGTGCAATAAAAGCGCAAGCTAGGGTAGGTAAACTTGATTGTTTATCCATATCTCTGTAATGACGCAACATGCTATGTTGGATATAAGTTAAGCTGATAAGTTTCATAAATTTGATTTTTTGCAAACTGCGTACAATCATCACATATTGGTAACAATAGTGGAATCAATAATCCACATGCTACATAATATCCTTAACAACATCAACAAGAAAATACTATTAAGTGGAAACTAACATTCATAACGAGTTGTTCTTTATCTATATCAATCTATTATATATATATATGTATGTATATATCATGCAACTGGGTATGAAGCATCCTTAGCGATACCACAAAGTCCTTCTGCAGCATCCACGTCTCTTTGAATCTTCATATATCCATCTTCACCCCAAGAAGTCCCCCATGAATTCTTCACTAACCAATACTTCATACTATCCTCCTCACTATCCTCCTCACTTGTCCCATACCCAATTATTGTCACAGCATGATCTAAATTTGTTCCACAACTTCCAGTGAAAATCCCAGATTGATAATGCATAAATTCAAATCCACTTGCCTCAAGCGCAACTGAGACTGGTTGGTTTGCCACGGCATTTAAAAGAGCAGACTCACTATTGGGAGGTACATTTTCATATCCAGTGATTTTTGCTGCATAAGAGGCTGCTTTGTTTGTGTCACAAGTGCCATAGTTAGTTGCTTCATATGGATAGTCATTTTCAGATGCAATGCCACCATTCTGGATGATGAATTCGAAAGCTTCTGCAATACTCCATTGCAACCATGGCTACTAGTATCACAATCAATGAGTTCTTGTTCCGATAGAGAGATCAATTCACTTGTTTTGATTTGTGTGATCCCTTCCACTGCTGCTATAGTAGAGAATGCCCAGCAAGCACCTGCATATTAGTTGGAAAAAAGTTAATAACATTATAACTAATCTTTTTGGAAAAAAAAGATCCAAATAAATGTTACATGCCACCTACAAGGATGACGTGTAAATAACAATTAAATTTTGACATGAATACTAATGAAATAAATACCTTCCAAAAACCATTACCAAATGTGATTTGTAAACTCATACATATATATATATATATATATATGTTAAAATTTGTTTTGTATTCACACACCACATATATATGCATCTTATTGGGGTAAATATATTGATTAAAAGGACTACACTATATAAATGGTTTATTGAGGTTGTAGTCAATTTAACTAATGTAGGCTTATTTTATCAAGGGTTAGTAGAGAAAAGAAAAACACTTAGATTTTTTTTTTTTTTTTTTGTTTTTTACCCCCTCAATTTATAAATATGCTTTGGATCTTTATACTTGGGTACACATGGGTATAGGATTGGGTAATTGCCATTTTTAATTCCCAAGTTTTGTCTATTTTTACAATTCACTACCTATGTAAGTGATTGTCAATTTGGTTTTTAAATCTTTTCCATTTTCGCAATAACTTTGTCAAGTTCTCCAATATAACTACTTAAACTTTATTATGTTTATAATTAACTATTTTACTTAGATATTATAAATAACTGCGTAAAGTTATAAATTGGCATTTTAAGATTTTAGATAATTTATTATAAAAATGGCCTCCAAAAGTTTATACATGATAAATTGTCATTTTAAGATTTTAGATAATTTATTATAGAAATTTAGGTATTAAATGGAATATTTCTCCTCCGCATGCACTCTACGTTTGTATTTTTTACCTCAAATTAATGTCTTTTTTCAATGAAGGAGTACAAACCTTAAAAACATAAGAAATATATAAATAAAAAGTTGGAAACACGATTATGTTTTTGTTCGTGTTATATTATTATCCACAACTACAATGACATAGTTATGATATCATAACTAAGAAAATTATAATATGTTTAGTAACAGTTAAGATTGAAAAGATGTAAATATTCGAGACATACCACATTGGCCTTGTTGCTTAATCGGGGTCACAGATCCCTTTTCTCTCCAATCAACACTAGGCGCAACTTCGCTAAGGCTTTCATATCTAAAGGACGAGGACTCTCCTCCTCCCAATGGTTTTGAAGAAGGTACAACCTTAAAACCATTTTTAATCTTAAATTCCTCCAATGTTAGGTCACTAAATGCATTGACCCCCAACTTATAAGTTCTATTTCCAACCTTATTAAAAGCCTCGATGTATTCCAAATTGTTCTTAAATATCTCGAAACGCTTGGACTTCTCAGCATCATTAGAGTAGACTCGCCCAAAACGAGTCATCCATTGTTCATGCTTCCCGTGCATTGAAAGTGCAGTTTCGAGCAACTCGCGTGACCGGGCTTTTGATGACCAAGGTCCTAAAACAATTGCTAAAAAGACGTAGAAAATTGTGGTTTTTATCACCATGGCCATTTTCTATCAGAGGTTTCTAAGGAATGACAAATTTTTCTTACTATGATGTATGTATGGTTTTGAGAGTGATGAGTGTATTTGCTCAAGAAATGCATCAATTTATAGAAGAACGAATTCTCTAGAACGCATTCCAGCGGAGCATTTTTGCGCCATTCATGAACTGGAATATTGGAACTAAAACACTTGTTTAGCACCCTTCTACAGGAAACCCCGCAAATCATTCTCAAATAGAGAAACCCATGGAACACGTTGCTCAAAAGTTCTCTGGATGTTCACACTAATGCAATCAAAGTCATTGTTTCATTGTTTCGTTCTTTTTTGTTTTCTTTTTTTTTCTCTGTTCAATCATTTTACAGTGTATCATACAATGTAAAATGTAACCATACTATGCTGTTTAACGTCTATGGGCCAAAGCTACTGATTTTAAATATAACTTTCTGCACATTTTACCTGTCCGCGATATGCAAAGCAGCAATATGGAACGAGGAATAAATTATTCATAATAAAAAAAAAAAAAAAAAAAACAAAACAAAACAAAAAGACAATGAAGTTGAACCGCGGGCAATACTAAACTTAATTGAAGATATAGTTTTATCTTCCCTGATTTGGTATGGGGTGTGAAATTGTTTGACTGAACCAAACTTAATAAGTTTATAATTGATCTAAAGGGTTACACTGAAGCTCAATAGAAAGTAATATTTTACTTGTAATTCAAAAATCTGTCGCAAATATGGTACTTTAAAGAAATTATAGTTTATGCTTATAATGTCTTTTTGCTTTTATTACCACAAGTTATCAAACAATGTATATAGGTTTAGTTAAAGTTTACATCGTATCACTATAAGGTAGCATTTGGTTATATACTTTTTTATGAAATTGGATAAGACAAAGGTTATTATACCATGTTTGGTTTACAAGATCAAGATGTATTTGAGACTAGACAAAATTTTTTTCGTAGGACTAGACAAAACTTAAAATTTATGTTCCTTAAATTTCATGGTACAAAACTATTAGAACTGAATAAAAATAAAAATATCTTAATGAAAATTTGGTCCAATGCTATTAAATAGCTTGCATACAAAACATGGTATAAGAGAATTGTACTATATATCCAGTACTTCTTGTACTGTGTTGTTTAGTCGTGCTTATCTTATTCAAATCTTACTTTAGCTACATGCAGGGTGGGTTATGGGGCCGTAAAAAAATGTGGGTTTGGGCTAAAAAATTTAGCTAGTTTAGTGTGCAAGCCAAAATGGTCTACCGCACATAATAGGCGAGTTGAAATGAGCCAACTTGCTGTGGGTTGGTTGGCTCGTGAACCTGTACTTAAAAAACATAAAAAAAATAAAGAAATATAAATCTTATTTAAAAAATAAAAACAAAAAGACACCCTAGTGCGTTACTCTCTTTCTTTCTACTTCACTTCACTTTTCTATTATTTAGTTGTTGAATGTTCATTATATAATTTTTATGGGTGTTGTGTTTTAAAATTTCAACTTTTATGTTCATTACATCCCTAATCCTTTTATCAATACTTTCTCTTCTAAATCTATTAGATATTTAGATGCCTCTATTTAAAACAAATAACACAATATCAATTGATAATTTTCAAGATGTATTTTTCCTTGCCATGCTAAAGAAAAAAATTGGAATGGATTCTAATTTATATTAGTTAGAATAAATCCTTTTATATCAAAATAAAAAATTTTAAAATAGAAGTTTATAATTTTTCCACACATGATTACCATTTATGATTAGTATATAGGTAATTAGTGAGATAAAAAGAAATATATTCTATATTTAAATTATTAAAAATTGAAATTTAAATTTGAATTTTAATAAATTTTTTCAATAAAAAGAAAATATTAGTAGGTTCGCGGACCAACCCGTTAACCCACCAACTTGCTTGGCATGGATTAGGCTAAAAATTTTGTCCCATATAGCAATGCAGGCCAAAGCAAATTGACCTGCATAGCATGTGGGCTGAAGTGGGGTGGGATGGGTTATAACCCGTTTGCACAGCTCTAATTCTTATAACCAGGCACTACCTAAATTATTCTTATTAGCATTAATTTACTCAACTAACCTCTAATATGGTGCTAGTGCATGTTTTTATTAATTGCGAATTCAATAATAGTAATAAAAAATTTTCACACCCTACATAATTTTCTTCTGACACGTTCAATTTGCAAAAGTACGTACGATAAGAATATAATTCTGATTTTTAAGAGATCAAATAGAGAAGTAATGAATATTATATTTTTTAATTTGTTGCACAAAACAATATTAGTAGTATATTTATAATATATATTAAAATACTTACATCCATGGCTAGATTATTAAGGTAGCAGTTTACTAATGGATATTGAGATTTTGTGAAAAAGACTAAGCAATAGTTATTCATTTGGTCTTGTTAAGTAATTATAATTCCTCATATCTGCACTAATAGACATTTGATAGAATACTGGGCCTCCATACTAAAAGTAATATTGTTTTGTAAGAGAGAAATAGCTATTTTATTTCATTTTTAAAAAACCAACTTCACATGATGCTAGGCAATTTATTAATAAAGTCTTGTTAAGTAGTTATAATTTCCATAATCCCGTTACAAAATGGAAAAGAAAGGGAGGAATAAAAAAAAAAGGGAAAAACATTGCAAGAAATAAACGTGAGCGAAGGATTCAAACCTACGCGGCTAGTTTTCCCCGATAGTCACTCCAGCACGCCCACTGTAGCGGACATGAAAAAGAAGAAAAATAAAGATAAATTAATTATTTTATTTTATTTTTTTTATTTTAAAACAACAACATCGGGTGGGCGGGCCGGAGTGGTTATCGGGCATGACTAGAAATCCGCAGGGGCGTATCCTGCCGCTCACGACCAAGATAATTTATAAAGCCAAATTGATTCACATAAAAGTTTATTCTTTAAGTATCCGCATTAACTTTTCCTATCTTCATTAAACTAATTAGTGGAAACAATAGGTTACATTTGTAATGAACAAGCAAAAACGTTTCGGGATAACCTTTTCTCTTTGTGTAATTTCAGTTTACTAGAAGTTTAGATATCTCAAAACTACTTGATTAGCGATTATTTGAACAATTCAACCACAATTAAATCGGGTTAAACAAAAGATACTCAAATAGTTTATTAAAATACGTTGAAATTTTATGCCTTTTTAATATGATAAACTCTAAGTTTAATTTAGCTTGTGTAAATTAAGAATTGAGTGAATTCATGCCCTCAGTGTCATATCAGTTAGGGTAGAACTTCTTTTTCCGTTTTCTTTTCTTATGTCCTTTCTCAAAATAAAATGACTCTAATCAAATTTGAGCCCAATTTGCACTCATTGAGTACTATTTGTATCGAATACAAGCCTTCGAATTCGAATCGAACTAGAACTGGAGCTCAATATTGAATTCCTCAAGTGTACCCCTGCACTGAACCATTTGCTCCTTGTTTCTAGTTCATCCTTCCATGTGGAAAACTAGAATATTAAATAGATAAACATAATGCAGATTTTAAATCTGCTTCTTCTCTTACTAGAAATTTTTGCATTGCTTGATCACTACCTTACAATTTTACTTCTTAAAGCATAAAGCACAAGTCCTACATAAATGGTAAGTGCAAAAGGAACTAAAACAACTAATGGCACAATTGCAGCCAAAGTATACTTACTCCCACAAGCCAAAGTCCCTAACTTAATTTGAACTAAATCAACAAGTGCCATCATCAAGAACCCGCATCCGAAAACCGATCCTAAACCCGAAGCAAGTGTCCCGGCCCTCAGTGCTGCCATATTAATGTGCCCCAAGGAGACTTTTCGCATCACATAAATTCCCTCATCTTCATCAACATCTTCGCCGCCATCATCACAACCCTTGGCAATCCTAATGGCCTGTTTGAGAGCCAAAGCTATGAGGCTTGAGAATAAGAAGCAACTGAAAGAGTAGACATGAAGGCTACCAAATTCTTGGCAATACTAGTGCTCGCGACACAGGATGAAACCCCGCCTATGAGACCGGCTTTTCGGGAATCCGACATGGCAGCTAAACCTAGAAAGAGTGCAACCGTAAATAGAGAATTCACGTTTACTAGCCCGTCTAGGGCCATAACATGAATTCTCGTGGATGTTAAGTAACAGGGCGACATTGTTGTTGTCATTTTTTTTTTTATTTTCCTCCTCAAAATTCAATATTTGTTCTTCAATCAAATGTTCATATGTGGAATGAGAAAATGGGAATTTGGATCACTGTAAGCCTAAGGGAAAGGACATGGAATATTTGATGAATTTTGGGGGAATAATGCGAGGAGGAGTGGCGTTTAAGTTAGAGGTTGTAGTGCAAAAAGGGAAATGTAGCGTGTATTATTTGGCAAGGCTGAAATTTGATTGATGGTTGGAGTTACGTTCACATAAACTTAAAGATTTGTCCAACTTTCATGTACAAACCACAAAATGACAAAACATATACTAAGCAAAGAAATAACAACGTAAAAAGGAACAAAACTAGAAAGGAGTCGCCGTTGCCGGGGATCGAACCCGGGTCACCCGCGTGACAGGCGGGAATACTCACCACTATACTACAACGACTTGTTGATATTCGGGGCTACTTAGTCATTATATCAACGTTTAATAATAATCAACGTTTTCCCAATTCTTTATATATATTGTATAACAGATTCTTACGCAAAAATGATGTAACGATTTAGCATGTTGTATCTATTTTAATCAAATTATTTTGTCAAAAATAAATATAAATGAAAAACAAACATTTTTATTTATAAATAGATCTTACGAATAAGATGCAGATACAAATAAAATAAAAATAAAAAATAGACCATCGAAGCAGAGATCTTTGTGAAAGATTCGCAAATGTAATATTCAAATTTTAAATTGATGTCTATGAGTACATACATGCATGTTTATACGAAAATAATTATTGCTATTATTACGATTAATAGTATAAACCGATTTTTCCAACGTTTAGGCTTCACTTTTGGAGTTTTATCATGAAATTTTATTTATGGGAATTTAATAAGAAAAAAATATTTTGGAGTTACTCAAGATTAAAAATTAGTAAATATTTAATTCGGACCATCCATCATTGGGAATGGATATAGCCAAAGAATTATATTATCATTTTAATACTACATAGTATGTAATATAGTTCCGATGGGAAGAATACATATTGTGCTCGTGCCTATTATCTGCTTCATAACAAAAGAATGGTATTATATCATACTAATTTACATATAATAAAATTTTTAAAAAAAGTACTTTAAGGCATAATTATGTATTTTAGTTGAGCTTTAATTAGGCTACATTCGCATACCCTTTATATAAAATAATATATATATATATATATATATAATGAATAATCACAGACTATAAGTTTAACAAATGGTACATGAAATAAACGAAAAACAGCAGTGCATATTTATGTAAGTCTTCCAAATATGCTTGTTCTAATTATCTTTTTGTCTAAGTGCTTTTTAAATTATGATAATAAGGTGATATAAGGCATAATTTTATGTTAGAGATAAGAAGAAAGAATTACAATTCCAGCTCTTCAAATCTTGAATTCAATTATTACTTAAATTTGGAATTATCAATTATAAATCACAAATATATATTGCTTTTAAAGTCTTTTATAATCAATTGGTTAAGAGAGAAGAGGTTACTTATAAATAAAAGAAAATGAATAGATTTCAATATCACAATTTTATTTTAAGTTCATTTTATGTTACAAACACATTATTAGCTTCACTACTTGTTCTTTTCCATTGCCAATTACTTTGCATTGTATAAATTGGAGAAGAGAATAATTATACTTGATCTACCAGTTATTACATTTCAAAATCAGTATTTATAGGGATGGACTTGGCTTAAGTTGCCAAGTTTTGTCCTAATTTTAGGACGCGATCCAAATCGTTGGATTTGATACAATTAAATCATGGCTATCGAATTTTGGTAGGCTGAAAACATCATATTTTCAAGATGATAATTTTATTGCATTTTGATAAGTTTGTTCGATTGTGGTAAGGGGTAAATTTATCTTATTCTAGTAAGTTTATCGTATTCTAGTAGTTTGTCTTTTAGTATAAAGTAGTAATTTTGTTTGATTGTGGTAAGATTATCCTATTTTCGATAGATTGATTTTACACTAACTTTTAGAAATAGTAAATTCGTTGTATTCTAGTAAGTTCATTCGATTATGGTATGTGTTATATTTGTTGATTCTAATAACTTATCGCATAGTAGTAATTTTATCTGATTTTGGTATGCAATAGATAGTTTGTCTGTTAGTTTTGTTTTTTGATATTAAGCGGTAGATTTGTCATACTTTGGTAAGCTTATTACGTTTTGGTAGTTTATCTGGTATTTTTATCTTTTAGTACTAAGTGGTAGATTTGTCATACTCTGGTAACTTTATCACATTTTGATAGTTTGTCTTTTAATTCTAAGTGGTAAATTTGTCATACTCTGGTAAGTTTGTCGCGTTTTGGTAGTTTGTCTTGTAGTTTTGTCTTTTAGTATTAAGTGGCAAGTTTGTCACACTCTACTAAGTTTGTCGCGTGGTGGTAGTTTGTCTTATAGTTTGTCTTTTAGTACTAAGTGGTAGATTTGTTATACTATGATAAGGTTGTCGCATTCTGGTAGTTTGTCTTGTAGTTTTTTCTTTTAGATTTAAATGGTAAAATTTATCTTATTATGATAAATCTATCTCATTTTGATAGGTTGATTTTATGCAAACTTTTTGAAGTGATAAGTTCGTTACATTCTAGTAAATTTGCCTAATTATGGTATGTGCTTATTTTATCAGATTTTGGTAACTTCGTCGCATTGTGATAAATTTGTCTGATTTTGGAATGTAGTAGATTTGTTATATTCTAGTAGTTCATTGTATTACAGTGGTCTGTCTATTAGTGCTAAGTGGTGAATTTGTTAGATTTTGGTAAGTTTGTCGTATTATGGTAAGTATACACTGTTCATAACATTTATGCATTGTACATTTATCATTACATTATGGTATGATTGCCACATTATAGTAACTTTATTCGATTTTGGTATGGTAAATTTGTTGTATTTTGATAATTTTTTTGTTCGATTATGGTAACATTTTACAGATATGACGAGTTTAATAGGTCATGTCCTAAAATTAGGTCGCAAGTACGCAACTTATGCCAAGTTTTTCCCGTATTTATACCATTACAATACAGCATACGTGGCTACTTTCCTATAATTGAAAGTAAGCTTTTATAGACTTTTTAAGGGCATGCTAACATAGTCTTATTAACAACCTTTACCCCTACAAAAAATAACTAGGACTAATTTTTTTTCCTTTTCGTGTTTGGAATTTATTTCGTATCAAAATTTTTTTAACATAATGAAATACCTTAACTCTCATATTTAAATACAATTGTCTTTGCATATATATATATATATATATATTGATTTAAATTATGAAATTTTGTTAAATGCTTAGTTGAATAAAATTTAATGTGTTAGTATAATTTAGTATGAATAGTGCATTGCTTGATTAGTGTGTGTGAATGTGTTAGTGTAATTTAGTTTTGGATTTATGTTGTTTGCATTTTGGATGAAGCTATGAATCCTTTTAGTTGAAATCAAAACAAACCAAATTTAAACCTAAGCACAAACAACCCAAAAAAGCAAACCTAAAGCCCAAGCCCAAAACACTAAAATTAGCCCAAGCTCGAGTTAAAAACAAATATCAAAAGCTAAGAAAGTCAAAGCACATTATAGGATCATTATCAAGCAAATTTTTGCAAAATTTCAGGTCCAAAACAAACCCTAGCCAATGTGTATCATCTAGCTCATTTATTTCATCTTCTTATTCAATTTTCTTTCATAAATTCACCAAGAACTTCTTCCAATCCTTCATCTACAAGTTAAGGAAGTTCAAGGTAAGGTTGTCATGCCTTTATACTAGTCTATTTACTTGTTCTTTTATGAATTTCTATCAACTTATCTTCATAATGAGATGAATGTAGTGTTGATGATATAAGTTAGTGTATAGATCTGAATAGACTCTTGAAGTTATGAAAAATGAATTGTTGAAAATGTTGAAGCTATTTTGAGTTAGTGATGTTTGTGAAGTGTTCAAATGTTGATTATGAAGTTGTTTGATGTTGAGGATGTGAAGTTTATGCATGCCTGGAGTTGATAAGTGTATGTAAGTTGGTGAAAGTAAAATTTGATGTTTAAGTTTCAAAATATATATGCCATGTTTTTTAAGGAGAACACGAGGGAAACGTGGGATGAAGCTTTGGACATGTATTTCATTGAGCCCTCAAAATAACATACTCAAGGAGAAACATGGGGGAAACATAGCCATATATACTCAATTGTGCTTCTCACTGTGCATTAATTTAAGAAGAAAAATGAAACAGCAAAGTTGGAACACGAGCTTATGCATCTCGTTGTGCTTCTCTCTGTTTTTTAAAGGAAATGGTTTATATAGGATACACAGCTGAAGCATGACCTCTTGTATCAAACCTTATTTCTTTCTATTTGTGATTGTATTTTGTTTAATGGAGAAACACAAGCAAAACACGATCTCTTGTTTTGAGCCGTGATTCTTTCTAAGTTGCTTTTCAAAATTAAAACATGAGTTTCGTATTTCACCGTGTTTCTTATATAAGGGAAACGCAAGTAAGTGCACGTTTGTGTACCTTCCCATGCTTCCTTTAAAAAAATTTAATTTTCAAAATTTAAAATAATGGCTTGTATTATATAGATATATGTATAAATGATAAGTCATGATTAAATATGAATTTTTATTTAAGTTTCATATTAGGCAAAGAACTTGATTTTGATTGTTATTGATATTGAAAGTTATATAAATTGAATTTATTCATTTTATAGATTCTCCTATCAATTTGAATTCATCTGTTGATCATTTGCCTATTATAGTGTTTGGTACAGGTATGCAGTTGCTTATTTAATGGTTTTTAGGTTAGGCATACTTAAATCAATTAATATCAAAGATGACCTAAACATATTTGAATTGGTTGTGCATGTGACGTTGAATTCGGTATAGGGAGTGGCAATCCTGTTAACAAGGTTAACACGATAGTTAGGCGCTTAGGCCACTCTTGTCATGATGCAATGACATTTATAAATGGTTCAACAGGTAGTTGAAGGGGTAACGATATCAATATAACATATGCTTATTCTTAAGAGGAAATAATATGATTTAGTTCACGTTGATGAGATCGGTTAAACTAAGTGATATTATAAATTAATTTAAGTAAAGATGAGAAACAGCTGTCAACCCTAGAAGACACTACTTCTCTTTTTTAGTTAAATATAGGAGATATAGGTATTCGGGCTTACTATATCAATCATCTAAGCAGTTGCTGTTACTCAGGACCCTAGGTTCCCCAAGATTGAAATCAAAGTTTAAACACTCTAGTGTTGATTTGTGTACTCAATAACAAGATAATTAAAATAATGGTTGTTGTATTGTATTAGTTTAAGTGTGCTTGTCACTTCGCATTTATTTGTATTACTATGTATCGGGCCTTTGGCTCATATTTTTGCTTTGTAGGTGTTATTAATGATAAATACAATGATGATTTAGGTTACATGACTGATTGGGAAGTTTTTATGGATGAATGGAACAACTAAGGACCCATTTGCAAGCAATGACGTTTTGAACAAGTTTTCTAAATGACTTTTAAAGATAGATGTAATTTTTGACAAAGGCTTGTTTTTTAAGCCATTATATGTAATATAAGATTTCAAGTTTTTCTTTCATGTATTATCTTGAGCAAGCTTTGTACTCTTTTGAAGCGTCACTTAATTGACACTAAAGTCATTTATAGTTTTGTAAAATGATATACTCATGTTTTGAGTAGTTTTATATAAAGCTTTATGAAGTTAAGACAAGTTTAAACAAGCAGTCATCATAAAAACTATCTTTTCAAACAACCTTACATATAATACTTAAGTGTTATATGTGGTTGGAGACTAGGCATGCCCAATGGTGGGATTAGGAGGCTAAGTCCTTACACTTAATTTTTGTATAGTAAATTAAACTAGAATGTACCAATATTTAAGACTAACTTTGTTTAAGATGCCAATGTTTCAAATATTAAAAAAAAAAAAAAATTAACATTTCACAAAATAAGACAAATAAATCAATAAAAAATTATTCGAGTATTAATACCTTCACTGAAGTTTGGTAACACTAATACTTCTTTGACCCACTTTAATGTTAATAACTTATATGAACTTAAATAATTTAATCTTAAACGTGGATTTTTTTTAGTGTAATTTACCCAATTTCGTATCAAATTGAAATGTAATTATATCACTCATTATCAATAATTAATTTATTACATAACGGTGTCAATTCTGTACTATATTTTAAGAAATAGAATGGAACTCCAAACAAAACTTTTATTTCTAGTCTACTTTCGTGTAACAAACACATATAAGCTTCCTGTAATTGAAATCAAACTTTAAGATACTGAATTTGAAGACATGCTTTTAGATCTTTGTTGATTACATTAAATCTTGATAAAAATAATTAGGAATAATTTTCTTTTTTCATTTTTATGTTTGGAATTTATTTTGTATAAACATTTTCTTTACGTCCCATTAAAATTTCTTTTTCTATGTGGCAAACCATTTGTTTGTTTATTCCTACTGATGATAAACAAAGTTCATGGGGTAAGGCTATCTTTCCAGATGTCTCATGTGCTTGTAAAATCGTAAAATAACTATGCATTTGGTCTTATCATGTAAGTTGCTATAAATGTATGGTGTTAAAGGATTCTTGTTTTTGTATTTTCCTCATTCCAAATATTACATTAATTGATGCCACGTTAAAATTTTGGCAAAGTAAAACTAGAAATGCCAAACATCATATTCATGTTTTTATCCCTGCTTTGACTTGCATCTTTGGTTGGAAAGGACCATTAGGAAGTATAAAAGCACTTCTCGATCTCCCAAGATTCTTGTTTTACAAATTGTGGATGCTTTATTGAATCTTGGGTAGGACAATTCACTGGCAAGAAGCAAATTCTTAATGATGATGACCCAATAAAAAATGTAACTAAAGTACATTGAAAAAAAAAAAAAACTAAAATCTTTTTATCTTAGAAGTGTGTAGAACAAGGTCATGTAAAATTAAAAGTTGATGGTATTTTGTGTTAAGGTAAAGGTGGTGGAGGTAATATACGCAACATTTCTAAAGGAAGATTATTATCATCTTTTGGCTTTTCCTACCATCGTAAGTCTATTGACTCTATTGAATTTACTACTCTAATCAAGAGTCTTGACTGTTATAGGTAATTCAATTATGAACAAGTACCGATTAAAACAAATTCTCTAGTAGTAGCAACAAGGTGGCTCCCTTCATACATGAGACCTATATACCTACTACAACCAATCTAAGTTCAACAATCTGTACCATAGATGGAATTGGGTGACACTTATGAATGCAAGTTGATCATGTCTAGTTATATTATAAAATGAATATAAAGGGAAAAAAATCGATGGATATTCGATGTTAGTAGACAAACATAAGCTCACACGAAACACAGGCCATGGACTTATATTTTGATCTTGTGTTTAGGTGTGAGTGTTGAATTATTTGTGCCTACCAACTTCCTCTCACCACTAAGATTACTCTAGAATCTTGGTTGCATGTCCGAAAGTGCAATAATTGAGTTTTTCTTATTAGATTGAATACCTACTCCTTTCATTTAGAAGACAGGGGACATGGCAAGGGACTTAATTGAGAGGATTATAGGTAGAGCTGCTCAAATTGATTTTTGGATGCCCTTTTGACATCATCAAGGTCAAGCTCTCCAAAGTCAATTACCTCTACTCCCTGGTCATCCACAAAAGTTTTTAGGTACAATGGATGCTATGGAAAAACAAAAGAAAAAAATAGCTACGAAAGGATTAGGAGATTTATACAAATGTATGGGGGCTCCTCTTGCTCCTGTGGCTGTCTTTAATGCTTTCTCTTCACCATGAGGGATCAAATGGAGGCATCATTGAGGTCTTAACTTGATGTTCCTCTTTCGATTAACCAGCAAATTGTTTATAAAGCTGGGGTCAGCATTGCTATTTCCCGTTTAGCATGCCCCAATGAACTTACCAAATGCAGTTTATAGTTGTAAAGTGCACCAGCAAGTGTTGGCCCGCATTGAAGTATGCAGGGCCCATTTATGTGGTTAAGCTTGCTCTGGAATCTAAAGGGGAATTTGAGGTCTAATCAAAGATTTGGTGCTTACATGTGCTTGTGAAGTACCTAGTAGTGCTATAATTCTTAAAGTCTATGAATTGATAAAACAGAGTTTGGTTGGGGGAACTAACTCTTCAAGATTGGGCAAAGAGTTTGTAATGGTTGTTAGTGGTTCTGCTAGAGGTTCATTGTGGTATGCATCTAACGGATGTTGTTTAGAGTGTAATTCGGGTAGATGACTGCAAGAATCTGAAGTATTCTGGTTCACCTGATGCTTTTAGAAATATTTTTGGCATCAAAAGGAACTAAAGGTTCATACAAGGGTTTTAGGTCAATAATGGCTCAAAGTATATCCACAAATGCTAGCTGTTAGTTGGTTTATGAGGTCACAAAGTCTAGTTCAGCCTGATTCCTAGTTGGTTGTTATTAGCATTAACTACCTTGTTAGTGGTATAAAGGTACTTTTATATCCATTAATTAAAACAAATGGGAAAATCGTTTGATAGCATGGAAATTATAGGAATTCCTTTCTTACAAAATCTTTCCTTTCCTCCTTTTGTTTTCATCATAAAGCAATGATCCATGTGTATGTTTGATGCCATTCTATTTCTCTCATATATAATTGCTTCAAAATAAAAAAAAAAAAAGGGGTTGGCTTTCTTTCTAAAGGGTTTGATGTGACAATTGGAATGACATTCATGGATAAATACATTAACAAAGGCATTGAATGATAAGCCTGTTTATATTTGGAGAGAATAAAATAGTACAAAATAGCTTGTCAAGAAGGTGCGAAAGATCAAAATTAAGAAATCGCAACTGAAGTTAGAACATAAAAGAATTCTTTAGTTGGACAATTTTGGATTTGGAGACTTTTGCCTCCTTTTCTGCTAGTTGTATTTCATCTTGTATTGTCTATAAGAGTTGAACTGAAATTATATGACTACACACACTTCTATCACACTTTCTACAAGGTTTTGTATTAAGAAGAAGGGCTTTCCTCTTTCTCTTATTATTATTATTTTTCTTTCTTCACAGTAGGCATAGGCACTTTTGCATATATATAGAGAGAGAGAGAAAGAAAGAAAGAGATATTAAATTATAGCCCCTCACCATCACTTATATTATTGTTATTATTATTAAAACTTAAGCTAGCATCCTCTACACGTTCACGGGTTTACAAAAGAAAAAAAAATAAAACACATTTTCTTTAAGGTAAGTTTTATCAATTTTAAACATTATTATAATCATTACCAATAATCAATATTAATACATAGTGACATCAATTTTGTATTATATTTTGTCCAAACTTATCATACCGTGCAAGTCCTGAGATTTATTGCTATGATTATACATTAAAGGGGAAGGTGTAGTTGAAGTGTCAAAGCTTACAATTAGTTATCAAAATTGCGAGTCCAATATGCATTTTTACGAGCGTATGATTTTTTATGTTTTTTTTCTTAATTACAATAAATACAAAATTGATTAGATGTAAACTTTAGGTTGAATTATAAATTTAGGTATACGATTCTATATAGTTATAATTTTATACGATTCCATCAATTTTATGTATTTTAGTAAATAATAAAATCATGATTTTAACAATCATGTACGTACATTTTTTTTTTTTTTTTGTTTCAATTATCATAGCCCGTTTTGTTAAAACTTCCACCTAATTTTGACCATACTTCATCGACAAATGCCTTTGGTCAAGTCTGCATTCAGTAAAAACTTACGGAAAAAAATATTAAAATAAAAAGCCAAAAATAGCAATACTCAACACAAAGAACCTATTGTTTGGTTAAAAAAAAAAAAGTCCTCTTTGGTCACAACGGACCTACAATGGTAGGTGATGTCACCCACCGAAAGTAGTGGACCGCCACCATTTTGGTCTCAAAAACAAATAAAAAAACTTTTATTTTATAGCAGGATGGTAAAAATTGAATCAAATGATTACTTGACCATGGATTTTATTAAATATTTATATTGAGGATGATGGATTGTCAACCACCATTTTAGGTGGCTTGTGCCATTTACTGCCATGCATAAGTCCTAAGACTTGCGATTTTTTTAAGTGTCATTTGTCAATTGCCCTATCCTAAAAGGTTTTTTGCGATTTCTGCCTTTTTTTTTTTTTTTTTAATTTTATTGTGATTTATCATCATATTAATTAACATAAGTTATTTAATACTATTATTATGTTTAAATAATTATTATGGACTATAAAAATTTATATGGATGGATGATATCTTTTATGGACCTGTCAATTCCCTCTTCTTTTTATAATTTGGAAAACATTAACAACGTTAAAGTTCAAACAATAAAGAGAAAAAAAAATGAACAAATATGAAAGAACCTAAATTTGAGAAGGGTTGCCTTTGTTAAGTGGGAAACGGAATTAGGGAGTCCAATAGATTTGATGATGGAAGCCACCCACCGATGATGTTTGGGCTTAGGTCAGCATTAATGAGCCCAAGTCGTCTTTGGTTGGATTGTTCTTGCCAAGAACTCAAAAAGTCGTTGGATTTTCCGTTTCATGGCCATCTGGGCTCCTGGGACTTGACATGCCAACTCTGCATGTTATGTTGTTAACATCCTTAATATTCTCCATATATATAATATATATTAATGATTGAAATCCGGTCCAATGCATCGGATCTCTCATATGAAACGAGCAGGGCGGATTAGGGGGGTAGACCCCTCAGACCTAGAAAATTTTAATTTTTAAAGGATTTTTAAAAAAAAAAATTATATGGTATATGTATATTATAAAAAGAGAATTATAATATGAAACTAAGTGTAGTATATTAGTTAAGCATCTACTTGAACCCATGAAAGTATTTTTTTTATATGTATTTATTACATTAGCTACTTCTCTCTCTTACACTAGTGCATCTACTTGAACCCATGAAAGTATTTTTTTTATATGTATTTATTACATTAGCTACTTCTCTCTCTTACACTAGTTACTCTCTCTCCCTATATATATATATATATATATATATTCACGTTTTTCTTTAGCCTTTTCATTCATAATAACTAATGACATTAAACTCTTTCATCATACAATTATCAAACTAAATAAATTATTATTAATAACTATTTTATATTCAAAGTATACCATAATGTAATAATTATTATTATCCATATTACAATTAAATATTATTACACACTAATCATATAATTGGATTTAGTAAATTTTTTTTATTAATAATTAATTTTCAAGTGACATATATATCATCCCTAATGAAATACACTAAATATTCTTAATTATTGTTTGAATGATTATTTTCATGAAATTTTAAAAATATCACATTAAAATCATTATAAAATTCTCATAAATATATAAGATGTAATATAATTGTAATAATCGACAAATATTAATAAATAATTTTAAAATTAACTTAATTAAGATCTAATCCTCCAATCGTATAATCCTGCGTCCATCCCTGGAAACGAGTGAAGACAAGACCATACTGTATTTCTTTAATTTTTATGCATACAACGTTGCATTATAAATAATCACGAAAATTAAAACGTATCCTATATAGTATGGTGATAGATTTTTGGAATTACGACTTAATTCATTGTCTCAAATAGTGTTCGTTAAAAATATGGACTCTTTTGTTTACTAGCCTTACTACAAGTCTCTCTTTCTCTCTCTCTCTCTCTCTCTATATATATATATATATATTTATACACAAATACATAATACACATATGTACCCTAAATTAACCCAAAGCAAATGTACATCTAAAATACCATAGGAAAACAAATTGGGGTCAGTATATCAACTAGGTATGATTTTTTTTTTTTTTTTTTTTTAAGGAGAGGCAATGACTTTTAGTATTCTTTCTTCAACTTGAAAAAGGATTCATTAAAGAAGATGTGTTACGTGAAGTAATCAGTGCTATATAAACACTAGGAGTGGACACAGGTCGGCTTGATTCGATTTTCACTAAAATAAAAAAAAAAACCATTATTTATGGTTTGGTTTCTTTTCCATCTTGAACCAAACCTTTATATAATGAGTTGGTTCGAATTAAAAATTTTCCAAATCATCAAATAACAGTTTGGTTCGATTTGGAGTACAAATTAAATCAAAATTTTAATTAAATATTTTCTGTGTTCTAGTTTTTTTTTTAATATTTGTGTGGATATTTAAATATTTATATCACTTTACAATATTTATATTGCAAACCACAACAAATACTTAATAAATCCATCATAATTCTAATCTATAGTTCTCTATAAAATCAGTTATCCGCCAATAAAATACATTCACTAACTAATACATAGCAAGTCATAATTTATAATTTTTAATAACCATCAAATCAATCATCTATCAGTATAAATGGCCAAAATAAAAAATTATCTATTAACAAAAATCATCAACGAGTAAAAGTAATCTGCTGACATAATAAGAATTTATAACTAAACAAATAAATTACATACTTTATAAAGTTAAAACTATTTAAAAAATAGTACGTCATTACTAGAAGAATATTTATCATAAGCCTAAAAAAATTTAAAATGTACAAGTTAATTTTAATCGATATTCATCAAATAATAAATATCAAATGAAATTATAATAACATATATAATACTTAATCAACCATCATAAAAAAATTAAAAGTTACAAGTAAAATATTATTATATATTTTTCTAAAACCGTTTGGTTAAGTTTTATGAATTGATTTAGTTTACCTCTCCAAACTAACCATAAATTTATGGATTGGTTTGGATTAAAAATTTTGAAACCAAATTGCTTAAAAAATTATCAAATTTTCAACTTAGTTTGGTTCAATTTAGTTCAGTTAGTCTTTTTTTCCCGCCTCTAATAAACACCGGTGAAATTTTTAAATATGAACAATTTATTAAGAACTATAGAATGATTCTACAGCTCATTTAAAACATAATGATATTTACTTGTTACTCATCTAATCAGATTACCAAACTCATTAAATCTTTTCTTATTGGTTTGTAAACTCATTAAATCTTTTCTTATTGGATTGTGCATAAATACATGCACGTGGATAAAAAGCAAAGGCAGGACATGGGGCATGCAATTTAACTTCTTACTTCTTAGAAGAGTAAATGGCACGAAAGGATGAAGCGCCCGGGGGATGGGGGATGACTCCATCCTACTAAGAAATTCTTGACTTTTGGAAATATTTTGAGTGAAAGATGATGATAAATTTATAAGTTTATACTGAAAATTACAATTTGTTAACTTCTACACTTAGCAGATCATTGGTGGTTATACTTATTACCAAATAATTAAATCATTGAGTTCCAACTCCAAAGTCTGAAACCAGGAATTGGACTTGATTTTGTGGAACACACAACGAATTTAATTTTCATGGTCCAAGAAATCACCTTATTACTCAACACTAATAATCCTCGTTAGTTGGACCGATTCAATGTATACCTGTATTTTGTCATTTAAAATCTTACATGTTCTGGCTATTTTCATATCTTTCAATTTCTAGCATGAGATAATATATCATATATGAGCATATTACGTTATAAACGTGATATTAACGAGATGGATGCAAACCATATGATTTGCGATGAATACAAAACCAAATGATTGAGCGAAAACTTATTATGTAACAAATATAAATTTAAATACATATTTATCTAAATATATTATCATGATAAATTTTTTTATGAGTACAGGAGGCTGGAACCCTATTGTCCCCCATTGACCTCTCGGTCCACTCCCCATTATTTTACCAATATATAATATTTTATTACAAACAAATGGTTGAAATATAGATGAAATGCTACTGTTTAGTTTATCTCAACTCAATTAGTCTATGCTTTGCATAGGTAACTCGCCTAACAGACGACATTTAATTGGCATGTAAACAAATGGACAATATAATAGTTCCATTAATACGGCAGCAAACCTTAAAAAAAATATATATCATAAATTATTCTACAAAATCGTATCTCGTGATTGTAGTGCAATTTCAAAGGCGATGACGCCATAACAACCCGAAATTGGTCTAAATTTCAATTGAGCCAAGAAGTCGATTATTTATATGTACATATACAGACTGTCATTACAATTAATAATAATGCATTAATGTAATGTAATTAGTCATCGTGCACGACATGATTTGGCAAGATTTAAGTTGAGGTGCCAAATTTAAACCCATCATATTGTCATGAGGAATCTTGTTGGGTCAAATATAGTAGATATATAATTCAAAATGAACCCGGATTGTTCTAAAGCATAGGATATATGTTAAATTTAATGATATATGAGATTTGGGACAGGGACGGTTCTCATAATTAAAACAATCTAAAGAAGTGTCTGGTCCAATAACCTAGGAATTGTGAAATTAGTAAAGGAAATATTGCAACGCGAAGGAAGAAAAGTTGTTCCCCAAAAAGGCATATACAAAAGTCCATCTCAATAAAATTTTCCGGTAATATCACATGCATCATCTAAACGTGATGTGCCTTTTCAATTTTGGTGAGAACTTTCTTGAAAAATTATTGGGATAATGTTGCATTTTAATATCCGATTCAAGTTTCGAAGTTACCAATACCAGCGTTAACTCCATCTAAAACCGTATATCTAGCTAGCTTATTCACCAATTAAGAGATAAGTGTGTCCTAAATTATTATCTTAATCGAGATGATATTATATTTAAGCTTTGTTTGAATTGTTTGATTTTTATTCATATCATATCTGTATCGGATCTGTATTTGTAACTTATCGATATTATATCTTTATTGTATTTGTTTTGCTATTTATAAGTAAAATAATCAGTTTTTCATTGATATTTGTTTTTTGACAAATGTCTATATGAAAATGATAAAAATATGATGTCAAAATAATCAGAATTAATTTTAGAGAAATGTTTGTTAAGAATTCTAAGTTAAATTATTTTCATACAGATAAATGCCCGATACACTTAGCTATCCAAAATCGGTGACAAAAGCCAATTTGAGACAAATTAATATGGAGTTAACACAAGTGGTGTAAATAACTTCAAAATGTATATGTAGTACCAAAATTGAAAGTAAAATCCAGCTGGTTAACTGAATAATTGGTTGAACTTTAGGTACTCAATATGACCTTACTTCTAAATTGTTATATGTTATATTCAATTAAAGATTTACTTGTATGGTTTTCTTTTGCCTTCAATTTTCCTCAGTTTCGACATTGTATAATTTGACCAGCCAAAACAAAGAATATGTACATCCGCCTACAATATATAAATATGTAAAATAAAGAAAAATTATATATATATATATATATTGATCTTCATTTGAATTCAAAATTTAATAACTGATAAAACAATTAACAACAATATCAAAGTTCAAATAATAATTCTGATAAATAAAAATCCAATTGAGAAAAAATCTGAAAATTCTCGCAATGCCACTAAACATAGAAGTTCCATATAAAATGACTCTTAATAATGTTGAAGTTTTAGATATTAAATTGGCAAATTTATTTAAAGTTTGGCATTTGATTGATGTAGGAACACAAAGACATCCTCCGCCGTCCAAAGGATCCCAATTGAACCGAGTACACGCGGCCCTGTTGCCAATGTCCGTAGGATGGTCTTAGACAATCCAATTTTGATAATACCTTCGCAGTGTCAAATAAGATTATAAATTATATGTGGTGTAGTCTTTTTATCAATGCCAACAGGGGATGATTATTGTATCACTTAATTTTGGCTACTTCTTCTATTGAGGATGTGTCTAATAAGATTGTAAGATCACACGCGGTACTGTATGTGTATCACATACAGTTCTTTAATCTTATTTGATACATCCTCAATGGAGCCAAATGGACCACTCATCTTTTTTTTTTTTTTTCAGCAAAAGGTGGAAAGGAAAAAAAGAGATGAATAAATAAAGAAAAAAAAAAACTTGTGTTTCTTTTGTGTAATAGATCTACATAAACATCGAGTGCAATGGGATGGAATAAATATGAAAAAGGAGTTATTATTTCCATATTATTTTAATTTTGAATAATGATATATTTAGAATAAAGGCGACATCCAGTTCTCTAAACAATAGAAAAATCATCAAGAATTGTCTACCTATTTCTTAGGGATTACAAACCAAGTAAAGGAATAATCATTTCACAATTATAAATATGGAATAACAATTCCATTATAATAGACTATGATTAAGTTCCAAATGAACACCTCAGGGTATGTGTGCAATTAAGATTCAATAAATATGGTACATCATGTGTCCATGAATGATGGACAAATAATAATATATTTTAAATAAATAGAGCAAAGGCTATATAAATTTTATAATATTGTCAACACAAAAATATTATAGGAATAAATGTAAACTATTTCTTTGAACTTTACTTAAGTACAAATTCATCACTCATTTTCAAATTGTACTTTTCAACTCCTTAAACTTTAAATATTTAACATAATTAAGAATAAAAAATATTTTTATATATGCTTAGAGTGATTAAAGAGTAAATCTATCTATAAATAAAAGTTTAAAATGTTAATCTAGACGTAGGAGAAAGTATAAAAGATAATTTCTAATTTTTTTCCTTTTCTTTTGACAGAAAATATCAATTGTCCTTCTAATCAAAAGTACCCATTAAAGTTTTAAAAAGTGAATCAGTGGGGGTAAGGACAGACGCAAAACCATATCATAAGGGCTAAACTTACTTATAATAAATAAAAATATAATATATAATTTTTTTATATTAAAACATATTATAATAATAAAATTTTTATCCGAATGAGGACGGGCTATGGCTCGTATTGGCTCCCTCTTGTTCCATCCCTATGCGGGCATAAAGGCCGAAGGTAATTTACAATTTCCAAAACTTTATTAATATGCTGATGTCATTTATTATCACGCTGAATCAATGTTTTTCTTGTACGGGTACGCGCAAATGCGGAGGAAACGTCGGTCCAACTACTGGACCCAACTGACCTTCAGCTACGGCTATTGGCTGACACCTGGTTGGGTTCTGCACCCTGCTCTCACCTATATTTGCAGGTGCAACCACATATGAATAATATACCTACGGCAGGTTAGCTGTTTCAATTATTAGTTAGGAAATAGTGAAGGACATTTTAAAATTTAAACAGTAAAAAAGAATTTGGGAGAGTGCACGTGCACATGAAACAATGGGTTATATAACGGTCGTTCAATTTAAAAGGTGTGAATATGCTTTTGGATGTCCCCATAAAACAATAGGGGCTTAATGTAAATTTAATTATTATTAATAGTTCTTTAGGGGTGTAAAGCATATTAACTTATAAAATATAAGAGAAAAGGTTAAGGTTTAGAAGTCGTATGGAATCGAAACCGAAACTTCGAATTCTCGTTTTGGAAAGTAAAATATTTGTAATACTTATCTGGTTTTGAAACCAGGAAACAAGTAAATTTTAATTATTTAAAATAAATAAAATAAACAATTAAAAAATAAAAAGAATTACAATTATATAAATAAATTTCAAACACAAAATAATAATAATTGAATCTAAAAATATTAAAGTTTTTGCTTGGCTTTTTTTTAAATTTGTTTAGGATATTTATTTATTAATATACAAACAAATATAATTTCAAGTATAGTGTTAATAACGTGAAACTGCAAAATATAGTAGATGTTAAAAAGAAAATTACAAAATAAAAAGTCGTCTCACATTATTAAAAAGAAAGAATTTACTTTCGGTAGAAGTTTATATAAACTAAAGAATATTCAATAGTCTCATTATATTTATTAATAGATTGGTCTCATCCAATTTTTAACAACTTAGATTCGTATTCAATCATGATAGCATCAATAAAATACTTTGGTCATATTTGGTTCACTTGTCATGTTTGGTACGATGGAATTAAGGGTGTTTACGGTTCGGTTAATCGGTCCATAACCCTATTTTTTTTAACCTAACTAGAATTATCGGTTTTTTAATATCTCAATCATAAACCAATCCATCATAAACGATTAACCGTCTAATGGTTAACCTTTTTTCGGTTTTTTATTTTTAACTATTTAACATAATGGTTATGTAAAATTTATAATTAACCGTATTTTTCAATATGTGTATGAAAAAAATTAAAGCTTTTTTTTTATAATTATATTAAAAACTGTAAATTAAGATTGTAAGATTCAATTTTTGTGATTCATATGCAACAAATACCAGAATGCAAGAGTTCTTTTCTTTTTTTAGTTTTTTACACAAGCAAAATAGATAGATATGTATGGTAATAGTTAAGTAAAAATCCACCAAGATGGATGTACCATTTTGGATTCTATTGATATTGAATACATATAGTAACTAATAAAGACAAAAAACCATACTTGATGCAACCAATAATGCTATTGGTCATAGATTTAACAAAATGTCTATTTTGTAGTTTACAATTACAATCCTAAGAAAATAAATCACAAAGGACAGTTTAGTATTTTATAATAAGGGTTTTAAAAAATTGGAATAAAGTTTTAAAAAACCAATAAAAGAATTATGAAAATATATGATATTTCAATAGCAGACTATTTATATTTTTAACAAAATAATTATGTAAGTATATTATAAATTATATATTTATATATATGGATGGTTAACTGAAACTATTGGTTTCTGATTTTATAAACCAAAACCAAAACTGAAAACCGAAAAAATTAAAATACTATAATCTTAAATCAAAATCCATGGACCACTTAACCCTTTTTTTAGGATTAGTTTTTTGGTTTCAGTTCGGTTATCCTAAACATTTAATTTTTTTCACACCCCTAACTAGAATTATCTAAAATGGAATATATTAAATTCAGGAATGGAATGAAATGAAATGGATTGATGAAGAGAATGGCAAATTTATTCATATATGTTTGGATACATTCAAATGGAATAATTATATAATAAGATTAGTTAAAAATACCCTTCATAATAAATGCAGATAATAAGCACCTGTAGGATAAAAATGTAATTAAAACAATAACTATTAATAGAGATGAAAAGGAATCATGATTCTGCTTTGAGAAGGTAGAATCCAGTTTCTAAAAACACTTCTAAACATTGGGAAAGGGAATGGAATCCGGAATCGCAATTTCATTCTAGACCATTTCTGCATATCAAATGTGCTATGAAATCATTTGGAATGGAATATATTGTAACAAGAGGAATGGAATGGAGTAGAATAAGTTGTGAAATGATAAATCTATTCCTTGTTTAGATACATACATTCTATGCATAGAATGGAATGAAATCAACATGCTTTTTATAAATATATATATATATATATATTCTTAGTAATAAATTTGAAAAATAAATATCTTATAGGATAAAAATATAATTATAATAGTAATATACAAAATCGTAATTTCACCTTTTCAAAGAAAAATAGAATTTCCCGTAAAGTCAAAATTATCGATTTCCAAGAATTACGATTATAGCTTTTAAAAAATGTATCTAAACATTGGATAAGAATCACACAAGAAGTTGCAATTTTATTATAGTTTCTTTCCCATATATCAAAGCAGAAATTAGTATATCACTAACTAAGTCCATATGCTTTAAATGCTATAAATAGCTAATACTTTTTATGATTCACATAAAATAGTTTCAACGTTATAAATTATATACTTAATGTTATTAATTAATTTTTTTCTCTAGTTTTCTTTATATATAATATATATATATATTAATTGGTCAACTAGTTAAATCGTCCATTTTACTTGATTCTTAGCTATAAACCGACAAAAACTAAGAAATTACTGGTTCCTAATTGGTTATGGATTTAGCTATTCAGTGTGATTTTGATTTTGGAATCCATAATCATGGTTTGTGTGTTTCAACGTTATAAATTATATACTTAATGTTATTAATTAATTTTTTTCTCTAGTTTTCTTTATATATATATTATAATATATTAATTGGTCAACTAGTTAAATCGTCCATTTTACTTGATCTTTAGCTATAAACCGACAAAAACTAAGAAATTACTGGTTCCTAATTGGTTATGGATTTAGCTATTCAGTGTGATTTTGATTTTGGAATCCATAATCATGGTTTGTGTGAATGTCAAGTTCCATTACACTTCTTGATCTAAGAATTTTTTAACGTCCACTTATTACATGAAGTTGTTATTAAATTTGAAAGTGTAGACCTTTTCTTTTCTTTTCTTTTTTTTTTTCCCTCCTGATTTGTGCAATAATAACATTCATTAATATGCTTTTAATAACATTTTAGTATTAACAACTTAAAAATCTTATGCTTCATGATAACCCCTTTGAATATCCCAACTACTAGTAAATTCTTAGGGGAAATTCATATTCCATATATTTTCGTGTTACAATATTACAATAAACATCTTTTTTCCATGTCTTTGAAGGATCAAATTTTAAGTGACATCACATCTAAACCTATATATCACTAAATATAAATGATATAATCTATATAATATCATTACCTCATTCAATTGTGCGAAAAGGGCTTGATAAAGCTTCCGGCTTCCTTCTCTTATGAACTCTATCCCACATGGGATTCTTAGCAATTCAATCTTATGTTTTTATTAGAGCATGGCTTTCTATGGCCTAAGTGTGTTTAGTATGGTGTTTTGGAAATGAAACAACATGCGTGTTGCCCGCCCAACCCGGTTTATTAAACTTTTAAAGTTCCTTAACTAAAGCAGGGACTTGTTCTAATTCAATAAAAACGACCTGAAAAAAAAAATTGAATATCTATTTTATTCCTTCTTTTCTTGTTTTAGGCAACTGGAAAATTGTTTTGTTACAAGCTTCTGCCGCGAGTGCACGTGGTAGAAGAGGACTATGCTAACCTTAGGGAATGGAATGGCAATTAACGATTTGCACCTCGATCATCGAATTCGCTTTCAAGGCAGTGGCCCATCTACAACACGGTCTATAAGTTATTTTTTATTTGTGTTGTTTTTTCTTACTAAAAATTTGAGAGCAAAATGGCAATTACCATCAACAAAACTTTCCCAGATCTCTCTAAGTTGGACCCTTTAGATGGTACCAACTACAAACACTAGTCTCAAAAATTGCTCATTTTTTTTCAAGCAGTTGCAGATGGACTACATCCTCTTTACAGAATATACAGCAAAGGCATAATCTAGTAACTCTCAAGATGAGATGTAGAAAAAGTTTGAAAATGATAATAAAACAGTAAAGGGACATCTTCTTAACCATATGAGTGATTCTCTATTTGATTTGTTTGTTAACCAAAAATCTACCAAGGTCATTTGGGATACCTTGGAAACATGATATAGAGATGATGATGCAAGAAAAAAATGTTGTTGGAAAGTGTTTGCAGTTTCATATGGTTGATGGCAAGTCAATCATGGATCAAGTGCATGAGTATGAAAATTTGGTAACCGATGTTATTAGCGAAGGTATGAAAATGTGTGAAACCTTGTAAGCAAATGTGTCGCTGGAGAAGATTCCACCCTCTTGTAGTGATTACTGAAACCATCTCAAGAACAAGAAAAAGGACTTGACATTGCAAGAGCTCATCAGTCACATGAGAACCAAAGAGGTAAACAAATTAAAAGATAAGCAACTTCCCTCCTCTTCTTTACCAATTAAAGATAATCTTGTTGAGTCTGTTAGTGCGGTCAAAGAAAGGTTTAAAATCAAAGGAAAGGAAATTTAGAAAAATGTTCAACAAAAAAAAAAAACAATTTAAGAAAGATGAGGGAAAAATTCAAAGGAAGCAAGTCACATGCTATGTTTGTGGCAAAAACGGACATAAGGCATATCAATGTTCCCATAGGAAGAGCCAACACAATCCAATCTAGAAGTGAGCAAGTTTTCGTCAACCTGCACCTCAAGTTAACCTTGCTAAAAAGGAAGAGATTATTACTACTATGGTAGTGGAGGCTAATCCGCTGGAAAATAGAACTCACTAGGTGATTGACACTAGAGCTTTTAAACACCTATATGCCAATAAGGAATTATTCCACCACTTTGAAGAAGCTGCAAATGGAGAATGTGTCTACATGAGGAACTCCGCCACTACAGAAGTGCTTGGTAAAGGGAAGGGTTTTATTAAATTCACTTCTAGATAAACTTTAGCTTTATCCAATGTTTTATATTTTATGTAGGAACTTAGTTTCAGGCAGTTTGCTTAATAAAGCTAGTCTGAAAATTGTTTTTTAAGCTAATAGAGTTATTATCACTAAAAATGGGGAATATGTAAGGAAAGAATACTTAGATAATGGACTATTTGTTCTAAACACCATTATTATTATTATTTTTTTTTTTTTGATAATGTGAATGCTTCTACTTTTGCTTATATTGAAAATCAATTGAATAAGAAAATTAAAAGGCTTGGATCCAATAGGAGAGGAGAATATGGAACACTTTTTCTTAAAGAATTTTGTGAAACAAATGGAATTATACATGAGACTACTGCTCATTATACACTGCAACAAAATGGCATAACTAAAAGGAAAAATAGAACTCTTAAAGAAACGATAAATGCCATGTTATTAAGTTCTAATATGTCGACAATATGTGAGGGGAAGTTGTTTTGTTAGCATGTTATATCCTTAATAGAGTTCCACATAAAAAATTAGATAAAACCCCTTATGAAGTGTGGAAAGGTTTTGCACCTAACTTAAATTACTTAAAATGTGGGGGTGCTTAGCAAAAGTTGGATTACCAGACTTTAAAAAATCTAATATTGACCAAAAACCTTTGATTGTGTGTTTATAGGCTATGCTCAAAACAGTGCTGCATATAAATTTATGTCTTTGGGTGACTATACTATATGTGAATATAGAAATGCAAAATTTTTTTGAAATATTTTTTCCATTAAAGAAAAGTGATATTATTAATGTTGCTGGTCCATCTAATACTACTTTTGTACTTGCTATGTATGTTGATTCTACTTCAACTAAATTTGTGAATGATTTTAGAAGAAGCAAAAGGCGAAAACTAGAAAAAAGTTTTGGACTAGATTTTATCACTACTTTTTCAATTCAAAATAATAATTTTGAAACAATAAATGAAGACATTGTATCTACTTATTTAATTGAAGAAGATCGTAAAACATATAAAGAAGCAATGACCTCCTTTGATGCTAGTTTTTGGAAGGATGCAATTAAAAGTGAGGTTGACTCTATAATGACAAATCATACATGGGATCTGGTTGATTTACCTATAGGATGTAATCCCATCAAGTGCAAATGGATGTTTAAAAAGAAAATAAGGCCAGATGGATCGATAGAAAAATTTAAGGCAAGATTGGTAGTTATAGGTTATACTCAAGAGAAAGGAATTGACTATTTTGAGACCTACTCTCCTATGACTAAAATAGCTACTATTAGAACTTTAATCACCCTTGTTGATGTTCATAACCTATTAACACACCAAATGGATGTGAAAACAGTATTTTTAAATGGTGATCTAGAGGAAGAAATATACATGGAGCAACCTAAGTGTTTTGTGGTTCTTGGTCAAGAAAGTAAAGTGTGTAAACTTAAGAAATCCCTTTATGGTCTTAAACAAGCTCTTAAATGATGGTATGAAAATTTTGACCAAAATTTAGTAGCAAATGGATATATTGTGAATATGTTTGATTCTTGTGTTTATTCTAAATCCTTTAGATCAAATTGTGTGATTATTTGTTTATATATTGATGATATGCTAATCTTTGGTTCCAATATAGATGTTATAAATAGGACAAAATTATTCTTGTCTTCTCAATTTGATATGAAAGACTTAGGAGAAGTTCATGTAATTCTTGGTATCAAAATAAAGAAAATTGAAAATGGTATTTCCTTGTGCCAATCTCATTACATAGTAAAAATGTTTAAAAAGTTTGATTGCTTTGATGTGGTGCCTATCA
This sequence comes from Combretum micranthum, assembly GCA_024138025.1. NCBI lineage: Eukaryota > Viridiplantae > Streptophyta > Magnoliopsida > Myrtales > Combretaceae > Combretum > Combretum micranthum. The sequence continues at coordinate 1,694,914 of JAMXBD010000122.1, read as the reverse complement.
GAACACCTTATGATCCTAATATATTTCTTAAGAAAAATAAAGGCTCTAGTGTTTCACAATTTGAATATGCTAAGATTATAGGAAGTGTTATGTTTCTTATGGACTATACAAAACCCGACATAGCCTACGCCATTAGCAAATAAGTCGTTACACTCATAATCCAAATAATGAGAACTGGAATGCACTTTATCGTTTACTTAAATACCTTAAAGGTAACATGAATTGGTGTTTGCATTTTACTAAATTTCTTGTTGTGTTGGAAGGTTATTGTTATGCAAATTGGGTTACTAACAATGATGAAGTTAGCTCTACCAGTGGCTATGTCTTTACCTTGGTAAGAGGCATCATATCATAGCTCTAGAATTGGAAGGATAAGAGGTGGAATGGTTGAGAAGTTTATTGACTGATATACCATTGTGGGGGAAACCTTTATACCTGTGTCAATGCATTGTGATTCATAAGAAGCTATTGGAATCGCTAAGAACAGCGTCTATAATGGTAAGAGAAGACATATCCGAATAAGACACAGTGTAGTTAAACAACTATTGAAAAATGGAGTAATTTCCTTGAAGTATGTAAGAACTAAGAGGAACTTGGTAGATCCTCTCACTAATGGTTTAACAAGGAAAATTGTCCTTGAGTCATCAAGGGGAATGGGCCCTAAAACCATGTATTAAAAAATTTCAGATAACTCCATAGCCCTTTATTTGGGTGGTCCTAATGAGACAGATTTGATGGATTCATGATTTAATTACAACTTATCCATAGTCATTTGTGGTGGTTCACGTCAAATGAACTTAATGGATGTTGTTTTGAAGAGGTTGAGTCTAATTGGCTCTTAATAGTTTCATAGCCTCTATTTTTGGGTAGTCTAACTTATAGACCTGATGAAAACACTTACGTGAGAGTGAAGGTAGGCCGCCTTCTATGAAATACTTGGATGTCTTTCTAGAGCACTCATGAAAACCCAAGGTGTGCGCATGGTCATCAAAAGCACTTGGATTGAAACATCGCGGAACTAACAAACTAAAGAGAATAATATGTGTTGTGGGGTCTCAATTTAAGTTCTTGAAGTTCAAGCATAATTCACTTCATCAACTGAGTTATTGCCTCACTTCACTATGCATTAATTCAATCGAAAGATATTAATTCTTAAGCATATATCTCTTCCTTTTCCTAAACTTTTAATCTATTTCTTATTGTTCTGTATCAATCCATTCAGGGGGACCGTGAGAAAATGGCTTGATAAAACTTATAGCTTCCTTCTCTTATGAACTCTATCCCATGTAGGATTCTTGACAATTTAATCTTGTATTTTTATTATAGTATGACTTTTTATAACTCAAGTGTGTTTAGTATGGAATTTTAGAAATGAAACCACACGCGCACGCCGCCTACTTAGCTCGGTTTGGGCAAGGTGGGTCTCATTTATCTATTTCTTAGACTTTTAAAGTTCCATAATTGATTTTTTTTTTCAAATTCCATAACCAAAAAATTATTATTCTTGAAACCTAAATTTTCATATTTCTAAAATGGAAAATTAATTCTTCTAAAACAATCAAATTCAAATTAATTCTAAAACGGTCATTTTTTGGTTATTGTTTTTTAATTTTCTTTTTAACTTAGAAAGGAATGAAAAATGAAGACTTCCTCTAGCCTAGGAAAAATGACCTGAAAAAAAATTTGAATATTTATTTTTTTTCTTCTTTTCTTGTTTAAGTAATTGAAAATTTGTTTTATTCTAAACTTCTACCACGAGTACATGTAATAGAAGCAGACTATGTTAACTTTGGGGAGTAGAACGACGATTGGCGATTTGCACCTCGATCGTGCCGAATTCGCTTTCAAGGTTGTGATGCATCCATTGCATAATGTATAAGTTTTTTCTAATTTGTCTTGTTTTTTTCTTACTAACGTCAAATTATAAAAGGTGCTAAAGTCTAACATGTACTAGTACATGTGACATCACATATTCTAATTTGTATTTATATTATTCTCTATCAACAATAAGGTAGATATTATGTTGTGCTTGTCATGATAGATTATAACTTGTTCCTATCTCCTAAAAATTCCGAATCTTTAAAAGTAAACTGCTTCTTTAAAAGTTCTATTTCGAGTTTGTTGGAAATTCCCAAACACTTCATTATAACATGGGTACACTGGCAAATAGCATAGAATCTTGGCTGATGTCACATCTCACAACCACGAATATTAAATGATTAAAAATTAATTCATCACTAAAAAAGTAGATGGGCATAATTTTGATTATACATATATTTTTATTAACGGAAATACATATTAAGAAGCGTCTGTAATGACCTATGACATTTATGTGCAGGTTTTTCTTCCCCCATCTACGTTCCTCTACAGTTATTTTCAAATGAAGTTTATAATTAATAATACTAAAAAATATAATTTTTTAAGAGAACTTCTATGATTCCCTCACGATACTATCCACCTATATTATTATTATTATATTATCTATAAAAAAATTATTGTAAAAATTATTAGGGATTTCAATCTTTGTTGAAATAGATTCTTAGAATCATAAATTCTTTTTTTTTAATTACTGTTTGAAAGTATTATGTAAGCACCATTAATAACACTCTCATTGGCTCTCTAAAAGTGCAAAATAATTTTTCTATAATCAATTAAAATTATATATTATTTAAATTTTGTAAAAATATATTTGCATATATAATTTCTAATAATAATAAGATTGAAATAAAAAATAAATTTTAGAAAATACTTAGAGCATGTAAAATAGAAGTACTGACCCGATTGCCATTTATGATAAGAACCGGCCTTTTATGGATTTTCACCATTTCAGTTGGATATTTACAAAATTTAAGGTCTTTCCTTTTTTTTTTTTTTAATTTCAACAAATATTAAAATGGACCAATAAATAAGATAAATTACTAATAATAAAGTATTGTAAAGGGTATTAAAGATCCAAAATAAAAGATCGATGGGATCCACCATCCTTATCTTATGAATTCGTCGGCTAGACACCACTTCATATCTAAAAAATTTTTTCTCATTTCAAAAAGAACAGGATCAATCAATTTATAATCACCCAGATCCTCTCTCGTGATAAGCACGGAACCACAAGCTCCGCTGTCATGCCACCACAGCATAAAATAAATACTCCGTCTTATTATTATTATTATTATTATTATTCCATAATTTAAATCTTTATTTCAACTTTCCGTAATTTATATATAAAGTAGATAAATCTATCACTAAAAATCCTTTCCCCAACTGTAATTTCATTATAACTTTATTACTTATAAAATGTTCTTATGATATTTGCTTACTTACAATATCAATTTCATATAAAAATCTTTATTAACAAAATTATTAATAATCATTTATTACTCAAAACTATAAATAATAATTCAATATTAAAATTAATTTTTTAAAAATATTTTTATTAAATTAAAAAAATAAATAAATATCCCATTATAAACCCTATTCTTTACTTTAATAATAATAATTCAACACAAACTTATTCCATTCAGCAAGTAAAACGTTCACTTTATAACTTCACTTTCATGTCCTTTTTCTCAAACTCTCATGCACTAGATTGAATCCCAGGATTAAAAAAGTGAAAAATTAAATTAAAAAAAAAAAAAAGCTACTTATGATATACCTTTCCTAGTTCCTATAATAACAGTGTGTCGAAGCAATCAGACAGTTAAGAGAGAAGGGGGGAAGAGAGAGAGAGAGGGAAGAGGGAAACATCAAACATACTCACATACACATGCACATCTGAGAGAACCGCTAATAATTGTATCTTGTCCATCCAGCAACATCAAATTTATCAAAAAAAAAAAAAAAAGTATAAACAACCTCGTGCTATGTCCTGACACCCGACCCAATTCATAAAATTTTCCCCTTTTTCAGATTCGCTACGTGCTAATCTATTAAGCTCTAACTGAAAAAGCGTGCCCTGTGTTAGCTTTGTGTGAGTGTATCGATATTGATCTTTCATTTATTATGGCCACTGATCTACACAGAGGAGATTTATTGATATCCTCTTTGTTGCTCAACCAAGACGATGTTATCATTAATGATAATAATTATTATGATGCTGATGGATTTGGTAATTCCTCTGGTTCTAGTTCTGGGGTAAGCTCACCTTTTAGCAGCTCCGAAGGAACAGTCAATAGTAGTATCGAGGAGAACGAGGAGGACGAGGATTATCTAGCTGAGTTATCTCGTGAGATGGCCCACTTCATGCTTCAAGAAGATGAGGATAAGCGTGCCCGGACTCGGTCCGTTCCAACCTCACCATATCATAAACCACATGTAAGAAATAACACAACCCTTCTTAAATTTTTTTTTTCTTTTTTTAATTCGGTCGTTATTAGACCGGGTTCCTCACAACCAAGACAGATCGAGGCTAGCTAAATGCTACAAAATTTGGAAATTCACGTGTTAAATGGTAACTTTTATGTTTAAAATACCTAAAAGCAATATAGCTTTGTTACTTTATCACTTATAATGTTTGGTTATTTGTTTTAATTTCCCTGTTTTCAGTTATGGCCATGGAATTCGGATGTTTCGCCACAAACACGATCATCTTCGGTTTGGGGTCCTTTGGAGCAGAGCCATGGAGGCACAATTTGGGATGCCTCAGTTCCATACGATGTATCAGCTAAGTTTGAGAAGATGGAGCTGAACATGGACAAGAAAGGTGACCATCGTTATTACGCAGAGCCCAAAATAATAGCCTCTTCACACCAGAATAATCTCTACGGTCGTCACAACTTTGTTCAATCTTTCTCGGATGATGAAGTCAGGGCACATGTAAGATTAGCTTTTTCCTTTATTTGATTTGTCAATTTTGTTTGAAAATTTGTCGATCAGCACTATACACTGTTGTAATCACATCAAAAAGCTCTTTCAAGCTTATAGAATCATTGGACACTCCCAAGAAACTTGTTAAGATATCAAATTTGCATGTATTCAATCATATGAATTTACTTTGAGCTCTTACCAAGTGTCCGGTAGTTGTTAACACACGTCGTCGTAATTATGAAGTAGTTTTTGGTAAACATAATAATTGTCAATTGGTCATTAATTTTTCGTTAGTATTAGTCAAATTTTAATCTTTTAGGTCGTATGGGCAGGTTATGAAGCATCAAATTCAATCAGCCCCAATTTGTCACAAAAAGCAACACCAGTGTAGTTATGTGGAACAGGGTGGTGATTGTCCGCCGCATGCGTCGGCAACAGCGCTGCGTGGGGCTGCTCTGCCGTGGCAACAGCACTTACAACTGCAGCAGAACCAACCGCGGCCCGGATCGGGCATGAGAGCGGTTTTCCTCGGTGGGTCTGGTCCGAGGAGCGGTTCGTGTGGTACCGGTGTTTTCTTGCCTTGTAGAACCGGCAATTCCACTGAGCCACGCAAAAAATCAAGTACTACATCAATCCTATTGCCTAGTATGCTTCTCTTTTTGTTTCATTAATTCCGTCCAATGGTGGTTAAGTGTCCATTTTTGGTTTAAGTTATAAAAATCAATATTTTTTTAAATTAGAAAAAAAAAAATCTACCGTACGCTAGGTTCATAAAATCAGCTACATTATTGGGGAATTTTACCACGTATCGATGGTATATCACGTGTTGAATATTTTGAAATTAAATTTTTATAGATCCAATCTAAATAGATATTAAACATTGATGAAGTGGTAATTTTGGGCAATCTCCATCGCTTGTGTTACTAACATATAGATAATATAGGATGTGGTTTTTAAAGTAATCACCATCCCGTGCTCACATATTAAAAAAATACTTTGAAAGTTACACACTACATATATTACACGTGATATGTAATATTCGTTGAATCTTTTCTCATGGTGAAGTCTTTTTTTTTCCAAAAAAGCCTAAGGTTTGAGAAATTACTATCTACCTATATATCTTCACGGTTCCTTTCCTAGCAGTTGGTATGGTTTGTCTTGAAGTAAAATAGCAACCAATCTTAGATTCGATCAAATAATTGAATCTTCTGTTGTTCTGTAGTGTTTTGTCTGATCTCATATTGTTCCGATTTTTATGAGATTCCCTTAACGTTTCCAAAGATTCCTGTATTGGATAGTGACCTAATAACTCATAATTAGTGGTGTTTCCTTTATTTTTATTTTTTTATTCTTTTAATTTTTTTTTTATTCCCCATCTAGGTAGATTTTAAAATGAAGTTCGATGAATTTAATATTCCTTAACACGTTTCGTGTGTTTTTGATCAGGATGTTCGACCGTTCTTATACCAGCAAGAGTTGCTCATGCCTTAATGCTCCATTTCAACAAGATGGGTGGGCAGTCAATGTCTAATGGTGGTGCTACTCCTAGCTTTCCCACATCCACACAACAGCAAAAACAACATGGTATGGCACCAACTTTGCCGATTCCATTCGGCTACTTTGTTTTTTTCGCAAGGGCTCGTGCACCAAATCGGGAACCTTATCCACTTAGTCAATTAATTAGTTACTATAAAAGTTATCGTCCTTTCTAGATCAAGAATGGGTCGTATTTAGTTTAATCAACTAATTAATAACCCCAAAAGCCCTAGTACTTACCCAATCAAGAAATATTCTAAGTGGTATTCCATGAATTGTTTAGCCAATTAAATTTTTTTTTTGGACTTATATATGAATTGTAATCTTATTTTATCAATTCGGGTGTCCTATTTATTAAAAAATTAGTAAAAGGGCTATTTATAAATGTGGTTCTAAGAGCACCTAACTCTTGCTCTACTTTACAAGCTTATTAATAGGTAAAGTACGAGTTTAATCTAATATATAATTTTTTTTAATAATGGATCGAACCGTTCTTTGGAAAAGATAATAAAAATTTTTAATGAATAGTTTTCTTTTTTTTTTTTTTTTTTGGTTTCGTTTCTACTGTCCACCGAGCATTCTAAGTGGAGAGTATTCGTTTCACTTCTAGCATGCTTTAATCTATAATTGGAAAATGCTCTTTCATAGGTGCAACATCGGGTGGAAGAAATGGTCAATGTTTCCAGCATAAGCACCAAATTGCGGCGGCACAGAACATAAATCATGGCGACCTCGGACTCCCACAAGAGTGGATGTATTAAAGTTATTGCCATCCTAAGATGGATCTTAGGATTTACACTATATGCACTTAGGTTCCTTTTTGTTGACTATGGTGTTTGGAAGAATGAAATAAAGAGGATTTAGAAAAAGAAAAAAGAAATACAAAAAAAGATGAATAAAAAGGACAGAGTCTAAGTCAAATTGCATGGATCCAATCAAGACGGTGTCTACAGCTTGTAGGACAAAGTGACAAAAACATGCTAAGAAGTATGTACGATTTATAATGTAATTTTTAAATTATAGGGTTGAATAAATTTGTAAAATGGTCGAATTGGAGGGGGGGTCTTAGTTTGTTCCACTTTTTGTCTGATTGCTTGGCCTGTGTAACCAGTCATGTAATGGACATCAAGCCTTGAATAAATAATGATAATAATATATTATACTAGTGTTCTGTTATGAGTAATGAGAGTACATGTGATGTGATGTTTTAATTAATTATTCTATTTATATGTTATGTACAGTTTCCCAGCTGGCTGGATTTTCTTTCTGTGGTAAAAATTGAAAATAGGCCTTTTCGAGTTTTTTTACTATTTGTTATTGTGCTTGGTTGGATTGCTGCATTTTATCTATATCATATTTATATTTATATTTTACCAATATCGATTTAGTATTAGTTCGGTTTGATCAGTTTATAAGTAAAACTATTAATTTTGCATCGGTATTATATTTATGTCGATTTAATTTTGATTCTTTTTGAAAATGATGTTAGAATGATATCAAACTAGTATTTCTAAACAGACTCATAAATTTCTAAGCAAGGACCATAAACAATTAGAAATGCATGTACGTCAAATTATAATTTTATTATCAATTCATAATTTATGTATCAAATTTTTTATCCATTTATATAAATTACTTATTATTAGGTCGATGGTGTATATGAATCAAGCCAACTTGCAAAATATTTAAACTTAAGTTACTTAAGTAACTTACCAAACTGAATTTGAGTTTAGATTTATTTGACTTAATAAACTTCAAAGTCTGATCGAAATTTGATTGGATTTATGTAGTAACCATTTGCTAGTTTTAAGCTCTTATATAAATTCGCGGTTGAGCTCAAAACTTGAAGCTTGATTGAATTTAAATCTTAAATTTTCTAATTGCGCTCTAAAACAAACCCATTATTGTTAGAAGCAACTTTATTCATCTACCACCACCCGCTAATACTCTAAGTTACATAAAATTGCTAATTCTTTCTTCAGTAACACCAACCCCTCATGGTTTAGCGTTTATTTTTTCCCTATTTGTTGCGGTAGAATGTCGTTGATATGATTTGTCAACCAATTATGAAGACATTGGAAACAACTTGAAGAGATAATCTTACTCATGGCAGCCAAAAAATATAGCAAGTGGGTTACACAATAGCAATGCAAATAATTTCTTTAATACGGCAGGTCTCGTAGGATATGATTTGCAACCATACTTGTGGGAGCAATAATTATTTCAACCGACTTTTTAAATTGCATTTCCTTTAGGAATTCAATAGAAAGGCTCCAACAGTATTGTCTAGGGCTCCTTTATTTTGGCATCGGCGTGAGGTAGGACAGAGATTTATAAAACCTGAAAAGCAGGTTTGAGAGTAATAGAGCATGTACTATGTACACCCAAATGGATAAAATTTTCAACTAACGAATCACCTGCGGTGTCATCGCCAGTAGTTGAGGAGTTTAGGACATCATTCATGGTTTTTTCAGGATTGCATGTGGGAGATGGGGTCAGATTCCTTTCTCGTCTGTTTCTTTTCTCCACAAGTCAAACATGTGGTCCATTCACTTTAGGGGGCCTATTTATTTCTTCATATTATGGTAATTTAGTATCATATTTTTATTATTTTTAAGTAGATGATTATCAAGAAATTGATACCAACGAAAAATTGATAGTTTTACTCATAAAAAGATTAAATAGATATGATACACATATAATATCTATATGATACAAATAAATTATAGATGCAAATTTAATACAGATACGTTAGATAAATATCAAACAATCCAAACAGACCTACTTCCCTTGTCAATTAAGCGGTAATATTTTGCCATGGCCATCATACATCCTAACTATGGGGAGAGGAGGAAGGAAATGCCTAGCACTTATACACATATGTGCTAGATAACTAGTAATCATATTTTAACATATAGAACAAAAGGCAGATAACTTTCAAAATTAATATTGTCATCCAAATTCATAAATATGGTTATGTATAAAAAAATAATTAGTATTTATTTACCATCTTTCTCTCTCTCTCTCTATATATAAATATATATATATATATATTACATGTAAAGTGCATTACCTACTAAGGCTTTCTCAAATAAATAATACTAGTCATTTAGGGGGATAGATTAGGTCTAATTTTACCTTTTCATGTAGATGTTGTTGGTGTAAGGGAAAAAAAAAAGAAAAAAAAAAAACCGCAATGCTTATTGAGTTCGATAAGATTTTATGTAATCTAATCTACTACTATTGCCTCTAATAAGAGTTAAATATATATATTTGTGTGCACACGTGCTTACATTTTAAAGGATTATAGTTAAACCATTTCCATCTAACAATATAAAGATTCAAATTTCAAATAAATAGAAACAACGACTTGTTTTTTCTTATTTATTTTATATCTACATTTTCACCACCCAAGGTAAAATTAGTACATAGATTGGATTGACTAAATGCATAGGTGGTTGATCTTATTGTTCTATGATATAGGATAATGGCAAATGTGCATTGTGAAGCCTTTAACGAATGTTATATCACTAGACCTATCGAATGGACTCTCCAGTTAATAATTTAACAATTAAATGAATATAATAAGTGATATATTAAGTATATTAATGACAATTGTTAACTAACTAACGAGATTGGTCCTTAAAAAAAACATGATCTAACCATAGAATTTTCCACCATAATATCAATTCTATACAATATTCCCTTTCAACTTCTTAAGTTTTAACTCCCTTAACTTACAAAAATGTGCAAACCTTAAACACCTAGCAATATTTAAGAAGGTTTTCGATTGCAAAATTTTCTATGCTACATATTGCCAATAGTTTCGTGATCATATTCTTATTTCTGTTGGACGACCATAAATGACCCATTGTTAACGAAGGAGCAAAAACTTGAATAAGGTTAAGACTCGGTGTTTCAGAAATAAGACTACTAGGGCACAAGTGATTAGGTTTATTAACATTGTATCTGGTCTTAATACCAAATGTTGGAAACCTTTAAAACGAAACTACATAGTTCTCTAGGGTGCTAGTGATCAATCCAAACACTAATCTCACCCTTGCTAATCTCAAAATATATGTTGTCTTCGATGGTGTTTTGCATGTTCAACATTGTATTCCGTATCAATGAATAGGCATGTGAAGTGGAAGCTTCAATTGGGTGTTTTAAAATGCATATAATATATAAAGAGATCAAACTTTCAGTCCTCAATTTCCATAAAAAATTAGACTTGATAGCACTAGTCACATCACTAAGGAGCCGGAGGCCTAAACAATCTTCTGATATTGGATGACACAACTTATCCCAAGAAACCCAATATGTGAACCTTGACTCCATTGAATTATATCCCATAGAAAATCTGCAAAGTTTTCTCAAGTTCTTTAATGGCTCATTAGAAAGGTTGGATTGCCTAAATGATATAAAGGAAGTAAGTTAACATAATTTTTTTTTAAACTTTAAATAGATCAAAAACCCTTATTGGCTAAGGGTTCAAATTATTAAGAATAAGAATAATGACAAAAATGTAAAAGTAAAACTTAAGGAAAGGAAAACCTAATTAAAAAAAAAATACTTTTAGTATTGAAATAACTAAACTAAAAACATTAAACTTGTAAGATTATAGATCCAACCCATATGGATCTATAATCAAGGATATTCTAAGTATATGAGATATACTTAGAAGAAAATATGGAAAAAAAAGAGGTTTTTTTTGCAAAATAAGGACCAAGAGCATGTACATAGCCAACCTTGAATGCTATGCCACTGACCAACAAATTGTGTGAATTTGGAATTTTTTGCTGAGAGCTCACATCAAGCTAGCCCAGCTGCAACACTGCTAGCATAAGTATTTATGCCGCCGGTGTTGAGCTGGCATGTAAACACCGAAGTTTGCAAAGCTACTAGCATTTAATTTACCAGTGGCAATGTACAATTAAATGTATATAAGCGTTTGTTTTATGTTGTTGTGCAAGAGAGAGAGAAAAATTCATTTTCTTTTCAACAAAAGCTAATCCTTCATCGTAGAGAGAGAGAGGCTTGTTGTTGTTGTTGTTGGTTGTAATCCACTATTTATGGTGAGAATTGTGAGATCCACTAGTAATATCTAGTGAGAAATTATATAACCCTTTACATTGATATAGTGGAAGAATTTGTATGTGGTGGTCCCGTGGTTTTTCCCAAATTGGGGTTTTTCACATAAATCCTGATGTGATTTAAATTTCACATTTTCTTTAATTAAATTTGTTGTTGTTATCGCATTGACAAGAGGAAAAGGTCAGATCTTTTTCTAACAAAACTAAATTGCATGTATATTGTTTGCAAATTTCATGAATTGATTTTGATGATATCATTTATAGAATTTCAATTATTGGATTAACTGGGTATTAGAATTGAAATATGTTGAATTATATTGTATTGTGTTGATTGGTACATAATATTGGTTATAATGTTTTAGATGAATTTAATTTATATGTTGGTGTAACTAAGTCAGTATATTAGAATGTATTAAATGATTAAGATGTGAATTTGTTGTTAATGGAATACTTGATAAATGTTATTACGATTAGGCATTAGGGTAAAGCTTATGTTTGTATTAAAATTTATTTTTAAAGTTTAAGAAATTCATTTTGACTACCAATTGTTTTGAATTCCAAACCCAAACTTTCAAATAATAAAACTTCAGCCTAATTTCTAGCTAAAAACCCAAATCCACAAGCAAGCCCATATCCAAAAGCTTTTCCAAACTCTTCTAAAGATGCCACAAAGTCAAAAAAATCATATTAAGAGTTAAAATTTTGCAAAAATCTCTCCTAAAATAGAAACAAAAAATTGACCCTCACACATGCTACTTCTAAGCACTACACCTTCATCTTTTTAATCAAAATTTTCTTTGAAACTCAACAAGTATTTTTTTTCTTTTTAATATCATCTACAAGTCAAGCTCTGCTAAGGTAATGTTCTAGTTGCTTTTCTAATCATTTGTTTCCTTGTTTCTCTCATGAATACCATTTTGTCTAAATAAGTTTTTAGAGAATTATAAGTAGTTTTGATGAAATTAAGTTGATTTCTAAACTTAGGTGAATCCTAGGAACTTGGTAGAGTAAAGAAATAAAGTTGTTATGGCTGTTTTAAATGAATAAGTGAATTGTGTAATTAGCATGATATATTAGTGACGAAGTTGAGAAATTATTAAGGAAGTTGTTGAATGAAGTGGATGTTAAGTATATGCATATGGGATACAATTGAATGTGTAATAAGTGAGTTGTGAAGTGGTTTTAGTTGTTTTAACAAATGAAACAGTTGACACAATGGTAGTGATGATGCTTTAATGTTGAAATTAAAGTTGTAAATAGTGTGAGATTAAGTAAATTTGAAATTTATGTACATATGATGCTGCTAAGTTGATGTAATGAGTATATATGAATTGATTGAAGCAAAAAATGTAAAGTTAGAGTGGAAAACGTAACATACTCTGTTTTTCAAGATGAGCACAAGGGGAACACGGGGTCATGTATCAAGGCGTGCTTCTCATTGATTTCAAACATCGAGCTAATCAAGAAGAAACACGACTGGTACACGAGGTACTTTATTCAGTCGTGCTTCTCTCTTATTTGTTTAACAAGTGTATTTTGGGATAGCACGGGATAAACACGGCTTGTCTAATCTAACCGTGTTTCTCTCTGTTTTCTTGAAGTTTTGAATTTTAACAATACACAACAAGAACATGGCCACTTGTATATAGCCATGCTTCTCTTTGAGCAAATTTAGCAAACAAAATGTATGATTTGTAATCCACTATATTTCTCACTTAAAGGAAACACGAGGGTGTGCACGACTGTGTACATGGTCATGTAACCTTTTAAAAAATAACGATAATAATTTTAATTTTTCAAATTTTAGAATAATGAATGTGAGATATAAATATATGTATAAATGTATGCTAAGCTATGTTTTGATAAGGGTTTTTATTAAATTAGATAATTGATAAATGGATTAATTGTAATTATGAATTAATGTAAAATTTTATATAAATTGATTTCTTTTAACATATTCCTCCACTCGGTTAGATCTATCTGTTAGTCTTCCACCAAAAATATCAAATCTTTCATATGCAGTAACTTGTTTGTTGAATGTTAGGTTAGACATTATTAAATCAACTATAATTAAAGATTGACTTAAAAATGTTTGAATTTGGTTGTGTATGTGTTGTTTAATTTAGTTTGGGGAGCAACAACCCTACTTAGAGTCGAGCATAGTAGTTAGGCGTTTAGACCACCCTTTGTCATAATGTAATGACATATTATTAGTGGTTGAGCAGGTAATTGATAAGCGAAATTGTATCGGTGCAATATTTGCTTATTCTTAAGAGGAAATATTATGATTTAGTTCAGGTTTATGGAATTGGTTAAACTAAGTCATAGTATGGATTAAGTTAACTAAAGATGAATAACGGCTGTGAACTCTAGATGAGATTATTATTTGTAAAATTATGTAAGAGATATAAGTATTCAGGTTGCTTATATTAATCCCTGAGCAGTTGCTGTTACTCAAGACTCTCAAGTTCTCAAGGATTGTAATAGGATGTTTACTCAATTAAAGATAATTAATTTATTGGTTATTAAATTGTATTAGTTAAAAATGTGTGCTACTTTGTTTTTGTTTGTGTTGCTATGCACTAAGCTCCTAGCTCACTTTTCTTTTTTCAGGTGATGATGATGATGAATTGTATGATGCTTTGGATGTAGGACGGACTTCGGGGAGTTTTTAGATGATTGGGACGAATAGGATCTAAGACCTTAGATTGTTGGTTCTTTTTTTTTGTTTTACAAAAATAACTTGTATGGAGTTGAAAAAGTTTTAAATATATTTTTGTTAAGAGTTTATAGTTAACCTTATAGTTTGTAACTTAAAATACATAATTTTTTATTGTCTTTGTAATTACTTGTTGGTCGCAATTACACTATCGCCGGGGGGTTGGGTGGGTTAAGGTGGTGGGGTGTGTGAATTGATATATTTAAAATTTTAAACTTTTTGTTTAAGTCAACCTCTTAATATTGCAAAATAATTGGCTAGAAACAAAAATAAATGAAAATATAAAGATACAAAATTTAAAAGATAAGGATAAGAAGATCAGACAACTATGTATAGAGATTCCTCTTGTAAGCCGTTCCTCTCTTTCAACTCTACGCTGGGGACGGTTTGTCTTTATCGATTACATTTCACTATATCAAATAAAAGAGAGAGAGTACAATCAAACTAAACACTTTGATATAATAGATATGGAAGTTTTGAATTAAACTGTACTTATTAGCATATGTTAAATAATGTTTAACTTCTTTGTTATCGTCAAAATTATGTAGAGAACTTAATACTACTCAAGTTTTGTAATCCTTTGAAGTACCAATCTGATGGTACTATTATATTAGTTTATGTAAAGTTGATCTACTCTTAATGAGTAGTTTTGTAAAGTTTTGTATTATATAGGTTTAATCAAGCAATCAACATAAACATTTCTTTATCAGACAACCTTGCATGTAATACCTTTGTGTATTATGAGTGTTGGGGAGTTGGCTTGCCTAATCATGGAATTAAGGTAAATCGGGTCTTTACAAGTTCAGCTTCACAAAATTTCTTTTCTATTTTTTTTTTCTAGCAAAATTTATAAAACATATCTCTCATTCCCCCAGGATCTAGTTTAAAGTCCACATTCAAGTCAAGAAGTACCTAAGCCACTCTTTGAAAGAAGAGTACACAACAAACATTTTATTCTTTAAGTAATTACTTAGTAAATCTGATGTAGCAAGTAGCATAAAAGATAAGATCAATTAACGATTAATCTTAGAAATTGAAATGAAATTGAGAAAAAATCTATATTCAAGGAATTTTAGAATATTCTTTTGTGATAAAAAAGGTGTTTTGTAACTAGAAAAAGATAATTAAATGTCGTCTCTAAAGAAAACCCTAAGTGTCCAAATACAAAAATTTGAACTGAAAATTTAAAAGTCCACTCAGGGGTCATAAATGAAGGTTTTTGGGCTTGAAAACAAATCATGAATGCAATAAATATAGATTTTTAAAAGAGTTTTACGTGAATATAATAAAAAAGCGAAGTTGTATACCAACAGTTATAACTTTTGGTAGATGAGCTATGTATTTATTTCTTTTTATACTTTTGGGATTTGTTTAATTTATCTAGGAACCGGTTCACACTCTGCTTTACGTCAGAATCCATTTTGAAGCACATAATAGGATGGCACTCCAAAAATTTTTCGACAAATAAAAGATTTTGGAAAAAGGAATAGCAATTTTCCTTAGGGCATTGCCCTCAAACAAGGTTCCAATTTTCTTCTTCATATTTAATTATTTTTCTTATAAAATATTTTGATGACTTTGCATATTAAGTACACAAAACATTAAACATGTCTTTATTTAATTTATATTTATATTTAATTAGTATTTAATCTGGATATGAGTAATTAAATTTTCATTTTTTTCCTATCTTTTTTTTAATCAAATAAATATCAAACAAATACCAAATAACCAATGACGATATAGTACAATAGCATCTTCCTTGGACTCAAATAAAAAAAATTCCAAGGTCGATTCCTTCATATTCCACTTCAATGGTAAAAACTTAAAAAAAAAAAAAAGAAAAAACCAAAATGATTAGAAACGGACAAACGAACCAAAAGACCTATACACTTTAATAACTTCCATTCTGTCTTCGTTTCACTTTAATAATTTTCATTGCATATTTAAACAATTTAAAAGTATCATCCTTTATTTAAGCTTGACTCAAATGTCAAAACTTTCAATATTCAGCCTTTAATATATAATTTTCCAAAAGTAATATAAAGTGCTTTTGAGCTGTTTTTAACTGCTGTCTCCATCCAATATTTCTCTTCTATATGAAGAGGGGAAATGAGGCGTAAATGCCGGCTAGATCCAAGTAAGAATAGTGACAGAAGGATTTAAAATATTTATGCAATATATGAAGACGACCAGATTGCTTTCCCAAAGATGGAACACAAGTAATTATCCTACTTCCCATGCGCTACCAAACATGATTCTTCCTATGCATGTTTGTTTAGATCCTATTTGATGTTTTAAGAATTCATGAAATTATACGTGGGCTTTCACGCTTTACGTGAGAAGTATAAATACATATATTGCACTTGAATTGATTATACAAATAATGGAAGGAAATAGGAAAGGAACAGAATAAATGTACAAATGATTATTGTGGACTCGTGTTTCAATGTGAGAAGTGGCAGACGACTAGGACACTGAGCATTGACAAGGCATGATGCTTAATTCGGGAGCATTCTTCTTCCTTATTTATTTATTTATTATTTGTTATTTTTATTATTTTTTCCCCATGGATTGGATCTGACCTAAATTTATGGGGAAGAAGGAATCTAAAATGCTTAGGAGTCCATGAGGAACATGAGATCCTTATATAGTCAAGATTAATGCTTGAAATTAAATAAAAATGTTTAGATTAGATTGATGCTTCTTAGATTCTTAATAAGTTGAATTTGGATTAGGAGGCACAAAACCCTTAAAATCATTTCAAAAGGGTCTAATTAACTTAGTTATATACATACTATCCCTCACTCAAATAATTAACCTCATGTATGATGGGTAGATAACAAAGGATGGGCAGCTCATTGTAGCACATTTGCTTATTCAAGCCTTTAGCTATATTTTTAATAGGAGATTGGTAAATTTTAATTCCATAATTAGTTGATCTAAAAATTCAAATTTGTGAGTTTAAAATGATTTTATGTTTGATGACGAGCACTCCTATTTGTATATAAATAGGACTTATTAAAGTCCCCCCATAGTAAACCACCTTAATTAAACAAAGGTGCAATAATAAATAAAGATTAAGGAGTTTAATAAAGGGACTTAAATCTTCCGGAATTAGTTTTTAGCATTTACATTTTGTGTGTAAGTCATATTTTCTTTATGAAGTTTCCACTAGCCATAATGCTACTTACGTTGAGATAGATGAAATTAGAAATAAAATATCAATTCCATTCCTATGTTTGAAATCCTGGACAAAATCATTAATTCAATTCATTTGTTGCAGTGGCATTTGTGTTAAAAAAAAACCATTAATGCATGGATAAACCAAATATATTACATATAACAAAGGCCGATTTTTGTGGATTTCTAATAATGAGAGTCAAATGGAAGTCATTCCTCCCTCTCAAGGGTGGAAAAGGAAAATTGGATTCCTTTTTAAAATTAGATGTAGTTTTAATTTCTAAAAATGCTTTTAAATATGAGAAGGATAATTATAATTTCATTGTAGGTTCCTTCCCATTTGTCGAAATAAGTTATCTGAAATCAGTAGTTTTTTTTTAATATATTTTCCTTCCAAACTTCATCTCTTTGGTTTCTCTATTTGTAACATGTATCCTATTTATTCAATTCTTCTCATTTCAATAAATTGAATTTCTTGGCTAAAAGTAAAAATAAAAAAATAAAAAATTGAATTCCCCTTGTCATCTTCAGCAAGATGTTAAGTCCCCGGGCAAATTTAAGGCTTACACGAAACTCCCAAATGACACGCCGTGGAACTTTCGGTTATTTAATTTGAAGAAATCAAGGTCTTCCCCAAAAACTAAGCACTCCAACACGAAACATAAAACGACAAATTCAGTGGAAAGCCTTTTGCCGATGTGAAGATGTTCGTCTTCTTGTGTCTGAAGACTTAATGTCTATTAGGCTTTGATTTTTCAGACTTATTAGTACTTTTATGTCTTACCCATATGCGTGCGTGGTCCTCCAAGACTAAATCAGACTTCACTGGCTACGTTGAAACTTCTTTCTTACGCCTTGGCTTGGTGTAGGCCATGATATCGTCCTCACGCACTCAATCACGATAGAAGATGTCTTGTTGATTCTAGAATTAGATAATGACTGCAGCTTTCAAACATGGAAAACTTACGTCTGAACTGGCTAAAAACAACCCGCCCAAAAGATACTCGCCGCTTCACTTGTATCCGTTTTTCAAACAAGGCTTCATTGTACATTTGGCGAACTGTTCTTTTTAGCATCACTCAATAAGAAAAATAATAGTTCATCGTTTTTTTTTTTTTTGGAATAATCGCATGGTTTTTATCTCAACTTTACGAGTTCTTACAATTTTACCTCTTCAATTTCAAGCTGTCAAATTATACATCCAATTAGGAGTTGAATTATCACCATTACTCTTTCTTCTTCTTCTTCTTTTCTTTTTTTTTTTTTTTTTGGTTAAATTTTTTTACCTTTTAATGACCCTTATCTCCATTATCATGAGAAATAATAATATTATGACTTGTGTCTGTGCTTGTTGAAGACTTGAAGTCTTCCTACGGTAGTGTTGGCTCGGTGGTGATTTTCAAATAGTCCAAAAGCTAGGATCTCAACAGTGAAAATTGAAGTAAATACAAGAAGGTTTTAAGGATACCATGAAACTTAATCTAAAATTAAGCTTTACGCTTTGGCATCATATGATTCCTTTTTCATGATGATTTTGATAATGGTTAATAGTGTATTAAAATGAGATAGTAACGGTAACAACTAAATTTTCACTTGGGATGACGTCATGACAACTTGATCCTTGAGATGTAAAATTATAAAAAAAAAATGTATAAAGTTAAAGTAATCACCATGACATTATTCATTCTTTTTTATTTGGTTGTCCCCGCCACTAATTTGTATCATATTACTACCCTGTATAAGCAACTAATTTCGGCTAATATCATATTAATGGGGGGAAGAGGAGGAAATGAGATGTCATATTTCTTAATGACATGTTTATATCTCTATAGAATTTCATTAGCCACAATTTAAAATTAAAATGATATGAAATTTATTCCATGTAATCAATCAAACAAGAAGCATACAAATCTTGTAATTATGAGATTGTGATATCAAAATGGATAGATGAGTCTTTGGCCTCATAAGAAGCTAAGAACCCCCATAAGATAATTTTCGATATGGCCTAAAACAATTTAGGGTTCAGTTTTTAATTTAATACCTTATAGATTTTGCTCAGAGTTTTGAGAAATAAACATTGGTCTTCGGCTATTGAAACTTAATTTAAAACACAAGTCACCTGAACATAGATCTAGATTATATCGTTTTCAAGGATATTTATTGCTAAAAATAAATATAATTTTTTATATTTTCTTTCATCAAATTAGATTAGTTTTAATAGTTCTGGTTCATACCGAGTTTCAAATACACTAAAATGCTTTGGGCCAAAAAAAAAAAAAAAACACTAAAATGCAGTCTTTTATACGTTTTAATTTTTAAGATAGCATAAAGATTTAAATCAGCTCGTTATACATATACATGTTTGTTTAGATGGTTTGCTTTTCATTTGTATATGATCTATATTTGTATTTTATTTATATCTCATCTATAAGATCTATTTATGAGTAAAAATATATGTTTTTTATTTGTATCTATTTTTGATGAATAGTTTCATTGAAGCAAACATGAAATAGATATCAAACCGATGTCAAACCAACGAACCAAATGCACCCTTATATTATTAAAAGAATATAGAGAGTTTTCAACTCCACACCTTTGTCTTTATTTAAAATCACTTAAATGTTCTTTTATATATAGAAAAACTTATGATAACTAATTATTAAAGATTTTATTAATAGATATTATTGCAATCTAGTTAACAATGATCTTGTAGTCAAATTGGTATCAACATTACGGGTCTCTCAAGTGGGGAAGGACTAGGTTCAAATCTCACATTCTCATTGTAATAGTTTAAAAAAATATATAATCTAGTTAAAAGGATGCAACTTTCATATATTCCTCTCGAATTATCAATCGAACATATATTTATTTAATAATTATTTTATATTTTAAAACTTGCTATGATAGCATGCTTAATTTTTTTAAGCGCGTATCGTGATTGCATGCTTATTTATATTATTGAGTGTAACTCAGGTTTTTAACGTACTTCTCGGGAAAGTGTAAGGAGAGATTAATGGAAACCCACCATAAGATTTTGGTGTTCTTCAAATTGGTCGTTGGAGATATGCCTCTCTTCCAATTTGTAGCCATATTAAAAGACTTTAGTCAAGTCAACCTATATTGGCACCTTGTGGTGGAAAGGTCAAAATATCACAGAATATTATTGTCTTTTACGCGCTATCGAAGTTGGAAGATTTGCGCATCCTCGAAATAGCACATGGACGGGATTCACTTATGATACGTTAGCCGTTGATTTGTCCTAGTAGAAAAAAATAAATTAAACTTTATCACTTAATTTCCATGCAATTTGTTATGCATTATTTTACACATCAACTTTTTATCCCACTATATGAGTTTATGATAATTGAGAGAATGCTACATAGCTTTTAAGCTTTAAAGGACAAGGGACATAAAAAAATTTGATGCTTTTTAGGATTTGACTAACTAAAATTTTTGTTCTTCCACTTTTTCACTTTACCTTCTTTTCTTCTTTTTTTTTTTTTTTTTTTTACTTTGGCAAGTAGATGCTTGTGAGAATAAAAACAGTGAGTGTACATAATATAGTTATAGCCTAACAACATGAGCACTAAGTATCCCAATAGGGTATATCAAGTTTGATTTCTTCATTTCCTAATTTGTAATATATAAATAATTGGCAAAAAAAAACTTATTTTAATCGTCAAATCAAATATCTTTGTAGTTTACATAGACCCTTATAGGATTTTTTAGATGAACACCCATCCCAAATATGGATGTAAGCAGGTAGGCCATTATAAGATTTCTGACCAATCAGATCCGTATAGAGTTTTAGGATCGGGTTTGGATATATAATAAAAACTCTATAGGGTTATAAGGTTAGGTTTGGATCATATAACAAACCGATAGATACCCAATAATCTGATTGTCGAGCTTGGATTTTTCCACTTATCTTTTCTGGTCATTTCTCCTAACCGATTCACATTAAACCCGAACCATTTAACATGAATCCTCGACTAGGGGTTAAGAGAAATTTTAATTTTTGAAAATGATTTAGAGTCGCCACCGATATAAATCGGAAAAAAATAAAGCTAGGATC
The DNA here is from genome assembly GCA_024138025.1 of Combretum micranthum. Lineage (NCBI taxonomy): Eukaryota > Viridiplantae > Streptophyta > Magnoliopsida > Myrtales > Combretaceae > Combretum > Combretum micranthum. The sequence continues at coordinate 1,673,508 of JAMXBD010000122.1, read as the reverse complement.
AATGGGTCGGTTGATCCTAACTTAGCTACTAGTCTGCGAAAATTTGATTTGAAAAAATCAACTTTAAAAACCAGATATCATGGATTCGGGGGCTAACTATTAAAACCAAATTGGTTACCACTTTTTGGAATTTTAAACTTATATTTACTTTATATGCTCAAAAACTCAAATAATATATTATGAAATAATATTCAAAGTCAAATATCTCATTTTTATTTTTTATATGCTTTTCTTCATTTTATTTTTTTATTTTTAGAATATCAATATCAACAAATATATTTCCTTTTTTTTAACAAGAACTTATATTTACAAAATAGTATTCACAATATTTAAAAAAAACAAAAACATTTTTTTATTTTTAATGTCGCCCCGCAGGTGCCTACGTATCGCTAATCGAGATCAGACAAAACGTAGTTCTTTAAAAAAGAACTTTAATTTGTTGATCAATTTTAATTTTTGAAATTCTCACTTTAAGTTCATTAAATTTTAAATTTTATGAAAATCATTTTTGATGGTCCTATGATCTAATCAATTGATTTTCATTTCATGAAAACATATTTTTCTAAGTTCAAAAATCATTTTTTATTTTTTATCTTTTTTTTTTCTAAAAAAAATTTTGGTTTTGGAAAGTCCAATTTTGTCATTTTTATCTATTTTTATCATTATTATTGTTTTTTTTTTTTTTTGTTTTTATTTTTATTTTTTTAAAAAAAATCATCACAGATTCAAAATATCCAGAATAATTTACGATATATTAAAAAATTTTCATGCATTAAATATGCATTTTCTAGGGCAATTTTGTGTATAAATATACATTAAAAATATAAAAAATTAAAAAAATATCAAAAAATAAATTTATATGAAAAATAAATATTTTGATTTTTCTGGATTTTTCTGAATTTTTCTGAATTTTTCTGAATTTTTATGAATTTTTATAAATTTTTTATATTTTTATATTATTTATGAAATTAATTATATAATAAAACTATTAATAAAATAATGCGGATTAACCTGGACGTCGGATGAAGCGGATGAGATCTGGAGCGTCGATCTCGCTGACCAATCTGGATCGTCTGATCTTGTTGACTCGATCTGAGCCGTCTGATCGCTTGATGAAATCTGGGCCGTCTGATCGCTTGATTGAATCTGGACCGTCTGATCGCTTGATGAAATCTGGGCCGTCTGATCGCTTGATTGAATCTGGGCCGTCTGATCTGCTTGATCAAATCTGAACCGCTGATCTGCTTGATTGAATCTAGGCCGTCTGATCTGCTTGATCAAATCTGGACCGTCTGATTGCTTAACGAAATCTGGACCGTCTGATCAAAGTTGACCGTTGACCGATGACCGACGACCGTTGACCGATGACCGACCGGGTTGGGTTCGGATCTTCGGGTCGGATCTCGGAGCTCCGGCAGGTGAAGAAGACGATGACGCGACTTTTCGGGGCGGATTCCGGCGGCTCCGGTGGTCCTCGGTGGCTGGAAGCTTGTCAGCCCGACTCCTGCTGCGACGGCGCGTCCTCTGAAGGTGGTGGTTCGTGCCCAGAACGGCGGCAAGCGGTGGTTCCGGCGGTGGTCTTACGGCGGCGCAATCCGAAAATAAAAAAAAAAAATTGCAGAAGTTAATTTGATCAATTTGATCAAATCCAAGCACACTAAACATCAAAATTAGGTTTCTAACATTCCTAAAACACTCAATTTCAATCAAATTCGAATTCAATCACTTCGAATTTGAAAAAATTCGAATTTTTTGTCCTAAATTCGAAAGTTTCGAATTGATATGGTTATGTATGTGTTTTCTTGAAATTGACTTGTGCCTTTGATCCTAGGACCTCCTATTTATAGGTTGCAAGCTCAATTTTCAGTTTCGAACAGTTTCAAAAATGAATCGTTTTTGCCTCTTTGTTTTTCCACGAATTTAACCAAAAAATTTGGGCTTGATTCATTCTTAAGATGAATTAATGATTGATCCTTCATATTCCATGTCAGATTCATCCAATGTGGATAGATTAATTGTCCAATTTCATCAATTTTTGTAACTCCTCATTCATTGCAATGAATGCTTTATAAATTGAATTTTGTGACTTTGAGTTGTTTTTTGCACTAATCTTTCATATTCTATAACCACTTTGCAATTCATCATCAATTTTGACAATCAATGATGTCTTGTCAGTTAAAAACTGATGCAAAGTAAGGCAAAAGTCACTTTGAGAAATATGAAAGGCAAAAATGATAAAAAGGCAAAATTTGCCTTTGCTAGGGTTTGAACCTGTGTCCTTGAGCTTGAGTATGTGTGTGGGTCAATGTGTTTAACCAACAGGCCATTTGGCCTGTGCCTTGATCACTTAGCCAACTTCATCAATACTTAAGGCTTTTGGAAAAATGAGTTTAATTAAATTTAAGCCTTAATTAATTGGGCAAAAATTGGGTGTCTACAGCTGCCCTCTTTGTGGTAAAGTTTGAACAAAACTTTTGCCACAAAGACAAAAAGATAACCAATTTTTGCTTAGCTTTCCTTCCAAATTTTATTTAAGGAGATTTTTATCTTGCGCTAAACTATCTGTCAAGTTTAGACTTTGAGATTTTGCTAGGTCAACTGTCGGGCCTAGACTTTAATTTGGTCATTTGTCGGACCTATGGGCTTTGGTTAGGTTATTTGCCAGACTATGGGCTTTGGTTTGGTCATTTGCGGACCAATGGGCTTTGGTTTGGTCATTTGAGACCAATGAGCTTTGGTTGGTCATTTGCCGGACCTATGGGCTTTGGTTTGGTCATTTGCGGACCAATGGGCTTTGGTTTGGTCATTTGCCGGACCAATGGGCTTTGGTTATAGTCACCATCTAGAATGGATGGATTTCTGACTTCTGTCTTGATCACTATCTTGAGTGAATGAATTTCTGAATTTTGTCTTCATCACCATCTTGAGTGAATGAATTTCTGAATTTTGTCTTCATCACCATCTTGAATAGATTTCTGAATTCTGTCTTGATCAATCTTGAGTAGATGTGCTTTGGATCTTGTTACCATCTTGGTAGAAGTGTTTCTGGATCTTGTCACCATCTCGAAAGGATGAATTTTTAGGTCACCATTTCTAAAGGATGGATTTTGGGTCATCATCTCTAAAGGATGGATTTTGAGATTTGGGCAGTACTAGACTATCTGTCTAGACTGAGGGGTATTTGTGATTTTTTAATCCACTGGGGGTTTCTTTCTCTTTTTCTTTTTCTTTTTCTTTCTTTCTCTTCTTTTTTTTTTCTTTTTTTTCTTTTTTTTTCTTCCCCTCTCTTTTTTCTTTTATTGATGATAAAAAGGATGCTTCAATTTTCTATCAAAATTAGTTATTTCTTGCAGTAATATTTTCTTTTAAAAATAAGAACAATCAACAGACCAAACTGTATAAACGCATTCATTCAGCATTATAAGATGCTCAAATTTCTTTTTCTGATGATTCAAATGGTGTTTGACTGGAAATTTATTCAGAAGAATTTTGTGGGTTAGGCTTTGATTCAACTTCAAAGAATTTCAGGCTTTGATTCGACTTCAGAGAATTTCAGGAATATCAACTTTGCTTATAATTAATTAAAATAAAATCAATTGATCACTTGAAATGACAAATTTTATTGATCAAGGATAATAACTTTACAGCATCTGAGTTCACAGGATCCTTTAAATTGGGTCCATCCATTTGGGAAAGGATTAATGCTCCTCCCGATAAGACCTTCTTCACTATATATGGTCCTTCATAATTTGGTGTGAACTTTCCTCTGGAATCTTGCACATTTGGCAGCATTTTTCTCAGAACCAAATCACCTTCTTGGAAATTTCTTGGCTTAACCTTCTTATTAAATGCTCTAGCCATCCTTTGTTGATATAATTGCCCATGACACATGGCAGTTAATCTTTTTTCATCTAAAAGATTTAACTGTTCAACCTTTGTCTAACCCATTCAGCTTCTTCGAGCTCTGTTTCAGCCATACTCGGAGCGAAGGAATCTCAACTTCTACTGGTAAAACGGCTTCAGTTCCATATACCAGGGAATAGGGCGTTGCCCCAGTTGACACTCTTACAGAGGTTCGATACGCCATTAATGCTAATGGGAGCATTTCATGCCAATCTTTGTATGCAATCGTCATCTTCTCAATGATTCTCTTGATGTTTTTGTTGGCGGCTTCTACTGCTCCATTCATCTGTGGGCGATATGGAGTGGAATTCCGGTGTTTAATCTTGAATTGCTGACATAGATCAGTCATTGCATTGTTGTTCAGGTTTGTACCATTATCGGTAATGATACTTTCTGGAGTTCCATATCGAGCAATGATATCTCTTTTGATGAATCGCACCACAACGGCTTTTGTCACACTGGCGTATGAAGCAGCTTCAACCCACTTGGTGAAGTAATCGATTGCAACTAGTATGAATCGATGACCATTTGAAGCTTTTGGCGATATTGGCCCGATTATCTATTCCCACATTGAGAACGGCCATGGTGTTGACATTGACTGTAATTCCTTGGAGGAGCATTTATCTTGTTTGCGTAAATTTGACATAGATGACAAGATCTCACATGTTTGATACAGTCTGATTCCATGGTTAACCAGAAATATCCTAGCCTCATAATTTTTTAGCTAGCATATATCCGTTCATATGAGGTCCACATACTCCCTCATGAACTTCTTCCATTAATTTTTGAGCTTCTTTTTCATCTACACATCTCAACAGGTTGTATCGAATGACCTTCTGTATAGGTATCTCCGCTTAACAAAAATGACTTGCCAGACGCCTCAATGATTTCTGATCCTTTTTTGTAGCACACTCAGGATAGCTACCTGTTTGCAAGAAAATTTTGATATCTTGAAACCATGGTTCATTTGATTCAATCACGCACAGAATGCGGGTTCACTTCTTATTCGGACTTGCAAAGGTTGTATTCTTACTCCTTCAGTGAATTGGATCAAAGAGGCCAGAGTAGCCAATGCATCAGCAAATTGATTCTGAGTTCTCGGCACATAAGTGAAGGAAATTTCTTTGAACCTTCCTGCTAACTCAGCCAAGTGATTATGATAAGGAATCAACTTGGGATCCTTAGTTTTGAACTCGCCTCGAGTTTGGAAAATGATAAGTGATGAATCTCCAAACACTTCGAGCTCCTCGATATTCATTTGAATTGCCATTTCTAATCCCATGATGCATGCCTCGTATTCCGCTACATTATTTGTGTAAGGAAACATTAATCTGGCTGATGCCGGGAACTGTTCTTCTTTCGGTGAGATAAGGACTGCCCCTATTCCACATCCGTATACGTTGGCTGCTCCATCGAAATACAACTTCCAACCGTTGCTTTCGGCTTCTGTTTCTGTTATTCTGATGCCTTCATCTGGAAACTGATCTTGTTCCTTTAATTCTTCATCATCAACTGGGCTTTCTGCGAGTTGATCAGCTAAAACTTGTCCTTTGACTCACATAAATGATATCAAATTCAGAAAGTAGCATCTGCCATTTCGAGATTCGACCAACCAAAGCCGGTTTGCGTGCTAAGTATCGCAATGGATCATGCTTCGTAATCAACTCGATCGAGTAGAAGAGCGTATATCTAAGTCTGTGCATAACCCATACTAATGCACAGCAGGTTTTTTCTATCTCTGAATACTTTTGTTCTCCATTTGAGAATTTCTTGCTAAGTAGTAAACAGCTCTTTCTTTTCCTTCCTCATCTTTTTGCCCGAGCACACCCATAGATTCAGGAAGAATTGTCAAGTACAAGAACAACGGTTTCCCCGGTTTTGGAGTAACCAGTACTGGTGGATTCGTCAGATATTGCTTTATCCGATTAAAGGCTTTTTCACATTCGTCATTCCATTCAATTAGGGCATTCTTCTTCAGCAGTTTAAACAGCGGTTGGCACTTATCAGTCAACTGTGATATGAATCGAGCAATGTAATTCAATCTTCCCAAAGGCCTCTGATTTCTTTAATGTTTTTGGTGGAGGCAAATCCTGAATCGCCTTGACTTTATCAGGATCGATTTCTATCCCTTTTGGCTAACCATGAATCCTAATAATTTTCCAGATGTCACTCCGAAAGTGCATTTTTCTGGATTCAATTTCAACTGAAACTTCCTTAATCTTTCAAAAAGCTTCCTTAACACCACTACATGATCATCTCCTTCCTTTGTCTTGGCGATCATATCTACATATACTTCCACCTCTTTGTGCATCATATCATGAAGTATAGCAAGCATTGCTCGTTGATAAGTTGCCCCGGCATTCTTGAGACCAAAAGGCATGACTTTGTAACAAAAGTTCCCCAGGCTGTAACGAATGTGGTTTTGACCTTATCTTCTTCGGCCATTAATATCTGATTATACCCTGAAAATCCATCCATGAATGAAAATAGATGATTTCCAGCGGTATTGTCCACTAAAACATCGATGTGAGGCAATGGGAAATTATCTTTGGGGTTGCTTTGTTTAGATCTCTGAAATCCACACAATTCTACTTTCCCGTTTTTCTTAAGTACTGGCACTATATTTGATACCCAATCCGAATAATCAGAAACCTCAATGAATCCTACTTCAAGCAACTTTTTTACTTCATCCTTGATTTGGAGGAGTAAATCCGGCCTAAATCGCCTTAATTTTTGCTTTATAGGTTTAAAATCCTCCTTTGTTGGCAATTTGTGAACCACAATGGATGGGTCTAAACCAGGCATATCGCTATACGACCATGCAAAAACATCCAAGTATTCGGCTAGTAACTTGGTTAAATCTTGTGCCGTGCTCTCAGGCAATTTTCCCCCTATCCTCAGATTCCTAGGGTTTTCTTGTTCCCAAATTAATCACTTCAATGGTTTCGGGAATTTCAATCCTTCCTTGTTCAAAATTTTGCCAAATTTCTTGTGTTCTAAATTGATAATCAATATCATCTTCAACGTCTAACCCAGTAGAGTTAGAGGTGATATTGATATTTTCATTAATTATACGCGCGAGATATCCCTGAACTTCATCACAATTGTCGATCTGGTTGAATATGAATGAGGAATGTATGAGAATATGAAACACAAACGGAAATAAATTTCATTAAACTGGGACGGTGTTTAAGTACACTTATTTGAGCATCACATAATACTGAAAAACACAAAACACAAATCTAGTCTTAGATAAGTTCTTACTTAAAAGACTTAATACTAGCGCAAGGCACAGAGAACCAATTTCTCAAGATCATTTCTTTGGATGAAGCATCTTCTTTGATATCATCTGGCTGCTGGATATGATGTGGCTTTGGAAAGGAATGGCTGATGTGAGGAATTTTGATGATTGGATCATACTTCCTTGTCGAGCTTCCTCCTTCTCATTTGGTTTTTCATTTCGCCACTTCAGCACAAGTGGGGGAATAACCCAGTCCAAAGGTTCCCACCTGAGTTCTTTTTCATCATTCATCATACAGACTTCTCAAACATTTGAGCCCGAAGTCTTCTTCTCCTTCTTTTCCAATGTAAGGGACAGCTGTCTCCTTGTAAATGGCATAATCCTGTTCTCCCATAACAGTGATGAGTTGACCATTGGCTATGAACTTAACTTCTGGTGCAGGCTTGATGGTATTGCCCTGGCAGCATGGATCCATGGTCTTCCCAACAGCAGATTGAATGTTCTGGGGATATCAATCACTTGGAAAGGAATAATGAAAGTTTGAGGCCCGATGTGACTTCTAACTCCACTTCACCTATTATATCTCTTTTTGATCCATCAAAAGCACGAACCACAGTAGAGCTTGGTTTGATGTCTGACGGTTCAATTCCAATAGGCTCAAAGTGGCTAAGGGGCACACATTCAAAGAGGATCCATTGTCAACTAATACTCGAGAGACGATCTTTCCACAGCTTTTGACTACGATGAAGAGGGCCTTGTTATGTTGATCCCCTTCTCCCAGTTCTTCAGATGAGAAAATGATTTGCTCATTTGCAAAGATTGAGTTGATGATATGCCCCAAGGCTTCTTCTGATACACCTTCTGGAACTTTCACTTCTTCTAAGGCTTTGAAAAGAGCCTCACGGTGTACATTAGAGCTAATCAGCAGACTCATGAGCGATATTTGGGCAGGTATTTTGGCCAACTGCTCGACAACTTGTATTCACTTGCTTTCATCAGTTTTGCCAATGCTGACTTCTCTTCATCTTTCTTCCCTTCTTCATTTTGCTGCTGTGGCATATTCACAGTTGCATTCTTTCCGGTCGACTCATAAACTCTTCCTGAGCGAGTAAGGCCACCAACCATGGCCATTGAAGCATGATTTACCGCCTTATAATCAAATGGAGCGGCTTTATAATCACTCACAGCAAGGGGTATCTGAAAGGTATAGTTCCTAGGCTTTGATGAAGTTGATCCATCTTCACTACCTTTGCCTATTTCGATTTTGATGGATCTAGGTCCACCTTCAATCATGCACACAAGCTCTTCTGGATCCGGAATCTCAGCGGTAATCATATTGATAACTGGTCCATGATTTGGCAATGGGTTAGTAGAGACGTTTGGAGCTTCAATGAAATCCAACTGGATGACTTTTGCATCAATAAGATCTTGGATTTTATGCCTAAGCCTCCAGCATCTGTCTGTTGAATGCCCGATTTGCCCCATGTGATATTCACACTTCAGCTCAGGATTGTAATTTCTAGGCTTTAAGTCTTCCCTAGGAACTTCAAGATTGATCAGATTATCGGCCCTTAATTTAGCTAATACTTGGCTAAGGGGAACCGGAATTCGAGTGAAGTTCCGCCTGTTGAACCTTGATTGTTGATTTGGGACTGCACTTTGTTGAGTCTGATCCTTATTCTGATTTTGATTCTGATTTGTTGACAACACGAATGACTTAGTAGGGCCAGTTGCATCTGAAGTATTGACCATGCTGACGGTTGAATCTTTCCCTTTGTATGGGACATTTCTCGGTGCAGTATATTTCTTTTCTTGTTGCAATTTTCCTGCCGAAATTGCATTCTCAATCCTGCACCCAGCTATCACCACTTCTGAGAAACTTGCTGATGCATGCCCAATCAGATGGGAAAAGAAAGGTTCCTCTAATGTGTTGATAAAAGTGAAAGTGAGGTCTTTTCAGGCATCGGGGTGGTGATCCTTGCAGCCAATGCTCTCCAGCGCTGAGCATACTCCTTGAAAGTCTCTTCTTTCTTCTTCTTCAGATTGCTTAAATCCCATACCGAGGGCGCCATCTCAATGTTAAACTTATACTGATTAAAAAATGCCCTAGCCAACTTGTCCCAAGTATCAATTCTTGATGGTCTAATTGGGCGTACCAGGCCAAAGCAGCACCAGTAAGACTGTCCTGGAAGGTTTGCACCATCAGCTTGTCAAATTTAGTATTGCCCCATTCGTCGTACATACAATCTGGTATGCATATTAGGCAACCTGTCCCGTCATATTTTTCAAATTCCGGTGCCTTAAATTTCTCAGGGAAGGCACCTTCCTCATATTGAGGCAAATTCAGGATCGCGGTTTGATCAAAACCATCGAACGTCTTCATTTTCTCAAGCATTTTTCTCCATTTCTTTAGCCTGAGCTTCCAGTTCTTTCTTCAACTCAGCCGCATTAAACTCATTTGGTGACTCCTCTTGCTGAATAAGCTGTCCTTCAATTTCTTTTCCTTTCTGTGACCTTGAAGATTCTTCAGAAGTTGTGGGGGTCTTAAGTTGTGCAAGACTCTGTGTTAAAGCCTGCATCTGTTCAGCAATTCCAAGGAGGGTTTGTTCCACGGTGTTGAGTCTTTGCTCATTGGTCTGGTCTGTGGGGTTGCTCCCGGTGTTAGACATCTTAGCTCGGGATCTGGTAACAATAGGGCTCCTAACCGGCTTGGACGCTATCTTTCAAGTTTTTGACTTAAACTCGAATTTGCTAGACCTGGACATTTATTATTTATTAATATTTTTTAAAGAATAAATGAATTAATATACATATGCAAGAATGTAGATATGCTATCATACAGATGCAAATGGGGATATTGACCAATGATTTTAAAAAAAACATTTGTATTAAAAGATAATGCATAACAAAAACTTCTAATGGTTTAGAAACCTTATTTCCTAGTGACTGAATTAAAACTACTTTCTAATGGTTTCAAAGAACCTTGATTCCTAAGGACTAAACCTAAACCAACTAAACCAGTCTTCTTGTCTTAGTGGGGCAAACAATCTTGTCTTCCAGGGCTAGAATTTTCTTTCGAGCTGCCTTCAACTCAGCCTCTAAGAATGAAATTCTGCTTCCAGCACTTTGCAGGCGATCCACCATTTCCCTCTCTCTTTCTTGGAAATCTCGGTGACATACTTCCAGGCGAGCCGAAACAGCTTCCATGTAAGCATTGTTTCAGGGTCAGGTTCCGATGGTGCTGGTTGAAGGATATCGGGAGCTTCATATCGAATATCCTTATTCTTCTTCATTTGGCTAGCCATATACCTGGTTGCTCTATACTTCTTGTTTCCTTATTTTCTGGCTCGACTTCAAAAACCGGCTTCACCTCTCTATTTTCCCATATAGCTCGGATTTGATTTAGCTTGAATTCTTTAGCTGGTAGTATCTTGGTTGGATCCAAATAGTCTAGAGTGACTTGCTCTAAATTAGGCTTGACATTAATATCTTGCAGCATACCATACTGTCTGATAACACTTGAAGGATAATAACCAGTACAGCCGGTGAGTCCAATTAGGGGTACTGCCATGTATTCCTTGCAACTTAGGATGGCTGCAGGGCTTTTGAACCAGCGAGCTTGCCACATGATGTCTTCAGGTGGCATGTCTTCAAGAATGGCAATATATCCCATAGAGGATGATCATCTTCCATGTGGACTCTTTCAGCAAAAGATTGGATAAGATCATACTTCAGACTGATGAGGGATCCATTAGCCAATTCTTTTCCATATTGCTTAATGTGGCTAGCAAACCAAACCATCAGTAAGTGCATGCTTGCTTTGAATTTGCCTTGTCCTTTAGACTTGATGTGATTCAGACTACGGACTTGTTCGGCTAGAAGAGTGGGGACATAGGATTTGCCAGCTAAATATTAAGAAACCAGCTCTATGACCCGGAAGTGGATGAACAAATTGCCATTAGGGAAGAGAATGGTTGCAAAAGCAGCTACTATGAAGGCATTAACCCGGTTTTCTTCCCAAACTTCAAGTGGTATACTGAAAGTGGATCGGTTGCTTTTAAAGTATTCAGGAATTCCAAACCAGTCCATCAGTGCGTTTAGCCGGATGCAATATTCATTACAATCCTTGATGGCTTCAATTATTGGTCCCCTCTTGATCCCCAAAAACTCTGATATAACACGGACCGGGCTATGCTTGAAATTTGGAATATAGATTCCTTCAGAGGTAGGAGGTGCTTGGAGTAGTCTAGTATATTCTTCAATGGTTGGGCTAAGTACATGCTGACCCAAACGGAAGATAGCTTCTTCAGGTTCCCATAGATGAGTGAGGGCCCGGAACATGGTGAATGGAACATGGATCTTTGGTAGGCTGAGGATTGGACCTAATCTATCCTCAATGAACGACTTTTGGACCGGACTAAAGCTGACAAACCATCGGTCCAGTAGGAGCATTGGATCTTTGAAAGGTTCCACTCGATTTTCTCTAATAAGGCGAGCCCACAAGCTATCGCTACTGTCGGTTGAAGACATCATTTTCTGAAAATTTTTTAAAAGGTATAAGCTAATATTTACAAAATTTTTAATTTTTTGACAACTTTTATATTTTTTTTAGAATTTTCTTTTTTTTTTTTTGAAAGTATTTACATATATACATTTATATTTCAACTTCATTTTTAGAAAAAGTTGGTCAAATCCCATGCTAATGAATGCATGATTTGGTAGGGTTCTATAGGTTCCCCGATTTAGTAGTACTAAACCGGAGTGGGAGGACATTTCTTGATCTAGAGGGTGGAAAGCCACAGCCCCCGGACCTCACTTCGTCCTCCTTGCTTAGGCTCTTAAGACGGCCCTGGTACGACCGTATCTAGCACACATTCATGCTAATGCAAATGCAAATGCAAACAAAGAAATCAAACTTTTGTTTTCTATTTTTTCATATTTTGTAAGGCTAGTATATATTTACAAAACAATTATTCAAGATAATATACAAAGAATCATATATTCACAAAAATTGAGCAAGGATAAATTTAAAATTTAACATTCCTAAGTGGCTAGCCCTCTTTTTTTTTAAAAAAAAAATTTTAAAATAACTCCCCAGTGGAGTCTCCACGCTGTCGAGCCTGGATTTTTCCACTTATCTTTTCTGGTTCATTTCTCTTAACCCGATTCACATTAAACCCGAACCTATTTAACATGAATCCTCGACTAGGGGTTAAGAGAAATTTTAATTTTTGAAAATGATTTAGAGTCGCCACCCGATATAAATCGGGAAAAAATAAAAGCTAGGATCAATGGGTCGGTTGATCCTAACTTGGCTACTAGTCTGCGAAAATTTGATTTGAAAAAATCAACTTTTAAAAACCAGATATCATGGATTCGGGGGCTAACCTATTAAAACCAAATTGGTTACCACTTTTGGAATTTTAAACTTATAATTTATCCTTTATATGCTCAAAAACTCAAATAATATATTATGAAACAATATTCACAAGTCAAATCATTCATTTTTATTTTTTATATGCTTTTCTTCATTTTTATTTTTTTATTTTTAGAATATCAATATCAACAAATATATTTCCTTTTTTTTAACAAGAACTTATATTTACAAAATAGTTATTCACAATATTTAAAAAAAACAAAAACATTTTTTTATTTTTAATGTCGCCCCGCAGGTGCCTACGTACTCGCTAATCGAGATCAGACAAAACGTAGTTCTTAAAAAAGAACTTTAATTTGTTGATCAATTTTAATTTTTGAACTATTCTCACTTTAAGTTCATTAAATTTTAAATTTTTATGAAAATCATTTTTGATGGTCCTATGATCTAATCAATTGATTTTCATTTCATGAAAACATATTTTTCTAAGTTCAAAAATCATTTTTTATTTTTTATCTTTTTTTTTTTAAAAAATTTGGTTTTGGAAAGTCCAATTTTGTCATTTTTATCTATTTTTATCATTATTATTGTTTTTTATTTTTTTGTTTTTATTTTTATTTTTTTTAAAAAAAATCATCACAGATTCACAATATATCCAGAATAATTTACAATATATTAAAAATATTTTTCATGCATTAAATATGCATTTCTAGGGCAATTTGTGTATAAATATACATTAAAAATATAAAAAATTAAAAAAATATCTAAAAAATAAATTTATATGCAAAATAAATATTTTGATTTTTCTGGATTTTTCTGAATTTTTCTGAATTTTTCTGAATTTTTTATGAATTTTTATAAATTTTTTACTATTTTTTATTATTTTATGAAATTAATTATATAATAAACTATTAATAAAATAATGCGGATTAACCTGGACCGTAGGATGAAGCGGACGAGATCTGGAGCGTCAATCTCGCTGACCGATCTGGATCGTCTGATCTTGTTGACTCGATCTGAGCCGTCTGATCGCTTGATGAAATCTGGGCCGTCTGATCGCTTGATTAAATCTGGACCGTTTGATCGCTTGATGAAATCTGGGCCGTCGGATCGCTTGATTGAATCTGGGCCGTCCGATCTGCTTGATCAAATCTGAACCGCTGATCTGCTTGATTGAATCTGGGCCGTCTGATCTGCTTGATCAAATCTGGACCGTCTGATCTGCTTGACGAAATCTGGATCGTCTGATCAAAGTTGACCGTTGACAGATGACCAACGACCGTTGACCGATGACCGACCGGGTTGGGTTCGGATCTTCGGGTCGGATCTCGGAGCTCCGGCCGGTGAAGAAGACGATGACGCGACTTTTCGGGGCGGATTCCGGCGGCTCCGGTGGTCCTCGGTGGCTAGAAGCTTGTCGGCCCGACTCCTGCTGCGACAGCGCGTCCTCTGAAGGTGGTGGTTCTCACCCAGAACGGCGGCAAGTGGTGGTTCCGGCGGTGGTCGTACGGCGGCGCAATCCGAAAAATAAAAAAAAAAAATTTGCAGAAGTTAATTTGATCAAATCCAAGCACACTAAAACATCAAAATTAGGTTTCTAACATTCCTAAAACACTCAATTTCAATCAAATTCGATTCAATCACTTCGAATTTGAAAAATTCGAATTTTTTGTCCTAAATTCGAAAGTTTCGAATTGATATGGTTATGTATGTGTTTTCTTGAAATTGACTTGTGCCTTTTGATCCTAGGACCTCCTATTTATAGGTTGCAAGCTCAATTTTCAGTTTCGAACAGTTTCGAAAATGAATCGTTTTTTGCCTCTTTGTTTTTCCACGAATTTAACCAAAAATTTGGGCTTGATTCATTCTTAACCGATGAATTGATGATTGATCCTTCATATTCCATGTCAGATTCATCCAATGTGGATAGATTAATTGTCCAATTTCATCAATTTTTGTAACTCCTCATTTATGTGCAATTGAATGCTTTATAAATTGAATTTTGTGACTTTTGGGTTGTTTTTTGCACTAATCTTTCATATTCTATAACCACTTTGCAATTCCATCATCAATTTTGACAATCAATGATGTCTTGTCAGTTAAAAACTGATGCAAAGTAAGGCAAAAGTCACTTTGAGAAATATGAAAAGGCAAAAATGATAAAAAGGCAAAAAATTTGCCTTTGCTAGGGTTTGAACCTGTGTCCTTGAGCTTGAGTATGTGTGTGGGTCAATGTGTTTAACCAACAGGCCATTTGGCCGGTGCCTTGATCACTTAGCCAACTTCATCAATACTTAAGGCTTTTGGAAAAATGAGTTTAATTAAATTTAAGCCTTAATTAATTGGGCAAAAATTGGGTGTCTACAGCTGATATTGTAATTTAAAAAAAAAATAAATAAAAACATTACTATAGGGGCAATGAGAGGAAAAGAGATATGAAGGAGTTACCATCTTTTTTACCTCATAAAGATGTTTTTTCTTTTATGTTTGCTAGACTAGCTATGGATTTTAGAACATTTTATTAAATTTTGTTCAATTTGTTGTTTGTTATATTTTAGTCTCAGCAAGGGTTTTAATTTAACAATGTTTTTAAGATATTATACTTGAAAAAAGTAATATATTTATATGTTTAAATAATATATAATGAATGTGGTCTACAATATTTTCTATCAATTTTATATACATATTTTCATTTTTTAATGTATAAAAACTTGTCTCAAAAGCATCAGCTTTTCTTAAATTTATTATTAAAATTTAAAAATTGGTTGAAAAAAAAAGTTAGGGTTTTAGGCTCAGGTTTCGAGTTCTAAATCAAATCTTGTAAGGCAAGTTTGGATATAACATATAGAGTTATAGGATAGGGTTTGGTAGATCCTATAGGGTTGGGTTTCGAGCTTATATGATCAATCTGAAACCTGATGTAGTTACATCCCAAAGCCCAAGTGCAATGGAGCCCACTAAATAAAGAACCGAGTCATCATCCACATCTATGTAAGAATTTCTCCTTATTCCTTTTTGGAGCAATGGAGGGCTAGCATGGAATTTACTTTGAAGATTTGGGGCCTAAGGACAGGGCCTAATCACATAGATTTATATTTTCATAGTTTTTTTTTTCCATTTTTTTTCATTTATTTGACACATTTAAGGAAGAAAATAGTTCATGTTGGCAAATTAATTTGGGATTAAAAAAAAATCAGTTCAGCTAATTTTTTTCTCTCTTTTTAGTTTTTACACACATACAAAACAAATAAATAATTACATAAAAAGAAGGCTCACTCTAGTGATGTCTCACGTGCATGTTGATAGGCCGGTCTACCAATGTAAAATTAAGCCTATCAGACATGGGCTTTGTAGTCTACATGATGCAAATTATTGTTCCTTGTCTTTGGGCTGAGTAAGGTCTTTTTTCTTTTTATTTTGGTCCGATTAGGCTGAGTAAGGTCGATTCTTCACATTCCTCACTCCACTTTGTGTTACCTTTTTGCTATTTTCCAAAAAAGAATGTCAAATATTTATTAAATTCAAGTAAAATGTAAAAATACTCAATCTCATGTTTTGATTTCTTTAATGCTTGCATGATGCGTTTTGGAGTGTTTTTTGCTACATTAATAATGATGAAACTTAAAAAAGAAACAAAAAAAATGTATGAAATTTGTAACAATATGAAATTGAATTATCTGAATGATGTGTGATTATTGAGTAACAAGTTTCTTTCAGGTTTGATTTTTTTATTTGTGTGTTTAGAGCTCTTTTAGAGATTTTGTTAGCCTTAGGATTGTAATGATATATATATATATATATATATATTATAAAAAACGCAATTGCTCAAGGTAATCAAAGAGAAGAAATTAAAAATAATAAATAAATTATATATATTTGTCTAATCATGTTTGTTTTTTATTTAACTTGCTTATTGTGCAAACAAGAGGGATGGGAAAATAAACTTTCCTATTAGAATCATGAGGTTGTAAAATATAATCTCTAAATCTTGAATCACTAATTTTCGAGAAAAAATTACTTTTAAATGTAGATTATGAGCTAAGTTAGAACCATTTCATCCATATTTTCTTTTCTCTAACTAGCTCTTTTTTAATCATCTTCACGGAAGGTTGGGTTCGGATTTTCATAAGGCAAGAATAGTACTTGAATTTATGGGCTTCTTTGGTAAATTATCATGGTAGAGATTTAATCTTAATAAATGTTGCATAATCTTTTCAAAGAATATGGGGCAAGAGATTAAGCAAATGATTAGTCATACGATGTAGATCAAGTTAACAAATAATATGGGAAAGTACTTAGGAATTCCAATAAAGCAAAATGGTCTTAAGCATATTGAAGACTTTGACTTTATTATGGAGAAGGTTAGAAGCAAATTTGTTGGATGAAAAGCCTAAATGCTAAGTATAGGTAAAAGGAAATTAGTGATAAATTTAGTCATTAAAACTACCATCAACTATTTTTCTTATGTGATTCCTCTACCTTGAAAAGTGAATGAATGACTTGAGAAAATAAATAGAGAATCGTCATGGAGATCAATAAAAGAAAATAAAAATAGAGGGGGGGTTCATTGGGTAGAATGGGATATGGTGAAGAAACTAATATAAAGCAATAACTTAAGGTTTTGGACTTGACTAAGAAACATTAACATTTGCCTTACCAAAAGGACGTGGTAGATGAGATCATGTAAACTGCAATAGGCACTCATGCTTAAGGCAAAATATGGATCTTACATAATACCTTCAAAAGGAAATAAGGATCCCAATTATATATAGTATTGGTGAAAGCAAATAAGTGGTAGAATGATATATAATTGTCAGACCATCGAGAAAGAGGAGAGTAAAATTTTGGGATGAAAAATGGATGAAAAGAACAAGAAACCTTCTATATGAACCTTTAAATAGAAACACATGTGATATCACACTTGCATAAGCTTGCACGTATCTAAATGAATGGAACAAAAGCACTATTCAGTATCTAATTGATAATTATATTAGTTACCCAATGGGAAACATATGGCTAGAAGACTCCATAAAGATAAGGAAGAAAAGAGCATAAACTTATGGTAATAGAGACAAAATGACACTTAACTTATGGTTCGTTCACTTCGCTGAATGAATAAGGCTATAATAGAATTTCTAATACATACGAATGGAATAAAGCCGCATAGGATTTTTCTTTATTAATTTTTTATTTAAATTTTCATATTAAAAAAAAAACGGTTTTAGCATTGAATTGGTATTCATAGGTTTGAATAAAGAATGACTATTCAATGTTTTGTATTAGTGATTCATTGTGGAATCGCTATTCAGTAAACTAAACGTCGTAATAGCTATTCATAAGGAATAAATCTATAACAAAATTGCAATTATAATGAAGTAAACGAGCAATTAATGTATAAGCTTTTAGATGCAAAAGAAGATAGGGACGGAATTGAAAAGGATTGGAAATAAATATGGAGAACTCCAACCACATCTAAGAAACAATTATCCCTATGGCAAGTTGTGCATTATGGGATTCCTACACATGATAACCTATTCAAAAGGGACATCTCAGTTAAGGATATGTGTGTCAACTATAGATATGAAAAAGATTCAATTGAGCATTTATTCAAAGAATGTTGTATTATCAAACAAAAATGACTTGTTTGCAATAATTTTAATCAATTCAAAAAATCCTTTTTAAAAAACTTTAAAAAAGGGCTTAAGAGAAATGGTGGAATCACTATAGCAAGCTGAAAGACATGTGCAAACCATGAGCTTGTTCTTTTTCTATTTACGTTGTGAGAAATCAAAAGAGAGAAACAAAAGAACTTTTAGAGAAGTACCAAATGTCACGTTTAGCACATAAGAATCATTTGAAATATAATGGATTGGAATCAAAAGAATCAAAAGAATAAAGTAACGGTAGATCCATTTCCATGTTTAGATACATTCATGGAATGAAGTGAAATGTAATGACTATAAGATAAGATTTATTAAAAATACCCTTAATAATAAATATAAATTGATAAGAAGGTAACTAAAATAAATGGTATTAATGTAAAGTAGAACAAAATCGTGATTCCGCCTTCTTAACTTTTATAAGAATGCTTCCAAATGTAGGAAAAGAAATGAAACCATGAATCACAATTTCATTCTGATCCATTCTTATATAGTAAACATAACATAAAGAAATCGTAGGGACTAACATAGCATAGGTTAATGCAATAGACTAGTAATGAACTAGATAAGGTAGAGAATGATAACAAAGGATAGTAATATTAAACTCAACTAGTATAAGCCACCTGCATGCAAGATGAAATTTAACTGTGATGCAACGATTTTTGAATAAAATCATAAAGCTGCAATTGGTGGATTATGTATAAACCAAGAAAGAGGAATCCAATGTAAATTCTCTAATCGTATTGTTCACGTTTCTTTCCGAAAAGCAAAACTATAGAGCATGCTTGAAGCACTGAAAGTGGTGAGAAACAAGAATTTCGATATTATACAAAGTCAAATAGACTCTTATTATGTAGCTAAACTGATGAATGAACAAAATGTTAGCAGTCACTCTCTTCCTAATGTTGCTTCTTTGTGCAAGGATGAAATTAGTAAGATGAAGCATCTCAAAGTCATCCATACCCATAGAAAAGAAAATATGCAAGCACATTAACTTGTAAAGAGAATAATAAGAACTTCTACATAACAGATATTCTCACAAACAATGTCTAGTGATAACTACTAAATGGTTCTCACATCAATCATTCTACTTAAACTTATGAAGGTAGGGGTTTAGATTTTAGCACCATCCAATATAGTGTTTGATGGTGCCTAATTTGTATATATACAAATTGTTTCTTAGTCTAAAAAAATGAACTATGTTTATCACAAAAAAAGAATTTTTTTTTATGACAACTTATATACTATAGAGTAGATTCGTTCTAAAATCATATATTTAAATTTTGGACAAATTGTATGGACATATCCTTGAAATATTTTAAAATCAGATAAACTGTCTACTTTTTGAAAAGACAACACTTGGAGCCTTGAACATTGAAACTTTTAACTTGTTTTTTGTTTTTTTTTTTTAATTTCTACTACCCATCTCAATGTGATAGTTCTTCATCTTATGAACATGTTAACCTATTTACAACATAATAAAATTTGTGAAATGATCATGCTTAATGGTAGCCCCTTGCGAAAGTTCATGCATGATTCAATTATATGAATTCTATGAAATTTGTAAAGGTGTAAGAGGAAAATATTCACTAGAAATGACAGAAACCATCTAACCCAATAAGTGGATACTGATCATATCTTACATGACAAGCACAGAATCAACAAAGAACTTATTCATCCTTCTATAGCATGGGTCTCAACTAATCGACGCTACCAAGTCACGCGGCCCAGGACATGGAACTAAGATCAACCAATTTCTAGTAGTTTCTAGGAAAATCCCGAGCACCCACCGGTCTTGGAGGAACGAAATTGGACTAAATTAAATTTATTTTCATGTAGTTTTAGTCCATTTTATAATAAAATTTAGAGGATTTATTTATTTATTTTTTGTTTATACAAAACTACATCAAGCTTGTTCTACATATCTTGATTATAATTAGATAATTTATATATTACTACTTGCTTTTAAAGTATTATTAACAAACTCACGTCTATTATAGTTTTTAGTCTATTTTCTTAAAGAATTGTTTAAACTTTGCATTTATTTATAGAATAATACATCCATATTTAGTTGTAGTATTAGTAACATGAGAATCAAGATTACAAACTCTCAAGATAAAAACAAATTCCATATACTTTTAGGATAAAAATAATCATCATATGGTTAAGAAAAAGAAATTTGCTTTTGGTAGAAGTATATGTAAATCTATCTAGAAATACTTTTAAATATACTTATTATTGTTTAATAATGACATGCAAGAGATTGAACATTTATTCTTATTTATATATATATTTTTTCCAAATTTCTTTTATATTTCTATAATGTCTCTTTTTTTTTTTTTTTCTTCTTGTGAGTTAGTACTAAGGGGGCCTGTTAGGTCCCATGAGGTTTGGGCCTTAGACTAGGTTTAAATTTGTTGGGCTCCTAGTTGGGTCCCCAGCCTATACAGGATGGGTTTTGGTTTAAACTCATTGCTACTGGGCTCTCCCAATTTTTGCTGCATGGAATCCCTCCACTAGTCAACCCCATCTTGATTGGATTCAAGTCATGGTCCCAATGGAGAATCGAGACACAATTATGTTCTATTCAATTCACTAAATAGAATAAGAATAAGGGGAGAATATAATTTTAATTCAAAAGGAGTGTAATGTCTCGAATAAATCTGTCCTAAGAACAAAAATTTTAGAAATTTTATTTATTGATAAGAATCATTTATAAAAAGATCTGAATGCGCCTTTTTTGTATTATGTAATTTTTCGTAAAATTATATTTTTGTCACCAGATGCAATATTGGAATAAATTCTTAAAATGTTAAAAGTATAAGGGCAAAATTCAGTACGATCCCCCAAATCTACGACGAGACGGGAAGGGTAGGATTCAATAGAATCTCGAAGATGGGCTTTATAAATTGTTCATCGTAACTTTTATTACGTGATCGTAATGTACTATACTTAAAATGTGTCTAATTTGTCACTTACTACGTGTATTTTTTGTTTTATATGTCTTTTTTTCTACTAGAACTTGATAGCGAAACAGCATTAGAATGATATTAATACTATATAAAAAGGATGAGGCGTTCTTCCCGTGAATCCCGTTTCAAGTCTTCTCCCCTTAGCCATCATCGATGGAACAGAGGTTCCCAGGACCTCTTTCTAATGTTGCAAGAATGGAAACTAAAACGGGCAATGGGGAACGAGAAACAATATGGGTTCATAAAACACTTTTATAAAAAATTCAAGTTTTTATGGTTCAAAAGGTTTTCACAAATAACATTTTCACATAACACAAATAACATATATAGTACAATGTAATACATAGATAATATTTAATCCATCTCCTAAATAACATAACTCATTCGTTAGGAATTGGTTGTGAAAATGCCACTCGATCTAAAATTAATTTCCCATAAAATTCTGTTTTAACTTAAATATTATATATATATTTTATTATTTTTCATGTTATATGTGCGCGTGTAGACTCTTGAAAGTGAGAGTTCAACCTTCAGTTGAGGAAAGTCTGGCTAAACAGTGGCCACCAGCGACGATTGGGTAAAGGTGGCTAGTTAAGGTGGTTGGCTGCGGTGGTTGATTTAAGGCAATTAATCAGTTTGATTTGGCTGTCTTCAACTTCATTTCTTCCCAAACAGATCCGGGGTCCTTCTACCATTGATCCAACATATTGTCAAAGCGTTATTTTTAGCTTGTTTCATAAAATTCTCAATTTAACACAAATTATCAACTTATAATAATTTGCAAGTATAAACTATATCAATCTCCTAATTTAAACTAGTTTCTCCTTTGATTATATATATTCATGTTCCCATTAATCTCAATTATATATTATTGCCTCATTTCATTATAATCAAGTATCTCATCATAGGTTCTTATTCTTGAAGTAATGTTCACTGTCCCATCACTGTTTGCTATCATGGTTTACTCTTAGAAATCCCTACAAAACCATGGACCTGATTATCATAAGTAACTTGTTGATAACGCCTATAGTCATGTCATAAGAGACTTTCACCATTAAGATCGTGTAGTCATTCTTCTCGAATTCTTTAATTCCTACTCTAGTTATAAATATTTTTAATTATCTGACATCAATAATTGATATTGTAAAAACTAACACCTAAGTAACAACGGATTAAAACTAATTTTGATTCTTTTCAAGATTTTATTCCTAAAGTATGCATAATAACAAATTAAGCAACAACAATTAAAGAACCATATATAAAGAGAGAGAGTTAGAGAAGAATACACCAAGTTTAATGTGGAGTTTGGTCGGCTCCTCTAGTCTCCTTAGTTTATAAATGATGCCAAACTCAATGAGATCTTCACACACTTTCATTCAACACCAAATAAATGCTCCATCAAAGCTATGCAATCTCACAATCAACAACACCATAACCCACTTGAGTTATGTCTTTACAATAAGCTTTCTCATACATTAGGCACAACTCTAGATTCCACTAATTCACTTAACAAGCTATAGTCTAGTGCTTTACAAGATATAGCAAATACAAAGCAAATAGCATTAAACTATGTGTCTCTCCACCAAAAAAAAAAAAAAAAAAGCAAATTACAAATCAAGTTTTAAGAGAGTGTTTTACAAGAAATAAATGACAATTAATAAGCTTTAACTTCTTACCCCAATACCCAAACAATTATATTTATAAGCCCTTTAAAAAACCTAACGAAACCCCCCAAAAGCAACTCCAACAATCAAGCATTAAATGTCCAACGGCTAGTTGAAGAAACAAAAAGAGTCCGAACTCTTTCCAAATAGTCGAGGCCTCTTGAGGGCCTTCCAAATTTTTTAACATTCTATGACCAAGTAGTCTGGAATCTTTGTTAAGTGGTATAAACCTCTGGACATGCCTTTCAAACTTTAGACCCTTCTGTGTCTAAGTGGTTCAAACTCTTTTCAAGTGATTCGGAGTACTTGGACACTTCTAAATGAGACACATTCTATGGTCCAAGTGATTCAAAGTCTTTTCAAGTGGTCTAGACTCTTTTCAATTGGTCTGAATCTGTTAAAAAAAACCTGCAAAATTATAAAACAAACACTCCATAGGTCCGGATCACTTGAAACTAATTTGGACCACTTGTGCAAAATCATCACATATATAAATGTAAAACACAATTTCAATCACCTCAACTTACATACATTTTTACTAATTAAATGTAACTTATTTCAATTAAGTAGGTAATTGTGCAATCTATTTCCTCATTAAAATTCATATTGAACTCACTAGTTCAATAGATATCAAAATAGGTTTTTTTTTTTTTTTTCTATTTAAAGTGCAAACTTTTGAGTAAAAGATAATTAATGATGACGAAAAACATGTTAATTGCAATTAACTATGCACCACGTTTTGATGATACTGATTACTCTTATTAGAAACTAGGATAAAGATTTATGTCAAAATCAAAGATTATGGCTCTTGGAAGATCGTCCAATTTGGTCACAAAGAGATGACTTTTCATGAAGATTCAACTCTTACTGAAGATGAGAAGAGAAAAGCGGAATCAAACAATAAGGTTAAGGCCTCTCTGGCTTTAATTGACAGCTTGGTTGAGGCCATAAAAGGCCATTTTGCAAGTTGCATTTAGCAAACATATTTGGGTCGATTAGAGCCAATGTTTTTTCGAGGTTGTAAATTGTAACATGATGGCATGAAATTGCTTAGGAAATCTTTCGAGGACAACGTAGGCATAGTTGTACTTGACTGCACCTATTATTTTATGGTACAAGTCCTGTTAATTTTTCAGTACATAGGATATTAAATTTAAGGATAAAAATTAAATATATATGAATTTTCTTTTCCTACATGTATAATACAAAAATGCTTCGAGATACTTGTTAATACAGATCTAGATTCCCAATTCAACAACTGCACGCCGTATCGGTTACTTTACCGGAAGGAGGGGGAGCCTTGTTAAACACGGTACTATTAAAGAAGAAAAATCCGACAACATGTCCAACCACGATAACAATGAGAACACCAACGTTGAAAGACATGACTGCCAACATCAATAAGTAAGCCACGGTAAGCTTAGTAGCATGCCATATGGTTTGAAATAAACCAGCCATCACACGGTTTTCCCTTATAGTTTCCTCGTTTTTCAGGAGCCGGCAGTTGGCAAGGAATTCAACAAGAACAGCCATCAGGAAGACCACGATTAGAGCCAACACGTACATGCCCTTAGGTATACCAGGCCAACCTCGGAGTAGGATTTCAGAGTTCTTTCGCAGAAAAACGTCATGTGTGTGTAACGTTTTGTCGTCCCCATATTCATCGTACCGTGTCCATCCATCTCTATTCTGGCTTTTTTCCCCTTGACAGCCCCTTGTGATGATATTTATGATCCACACTGAAGAAAGTAATAGTTGTCGGTTTCTTCTTTTATAGTGAGAGTTTTGTGTAGTACAAGAGGTTAAACTTGTGGTTATAGTACAATGATTTATTTATTTATTTATCTATTTTTTAATATATGATTAGTTACGGAGCGTATAATATATATATTATGTGTAACTAATAATGATTTTTTTATACATGTAAGGAGTGATTATTTTAAAAATTATCTATTATTTTGTTCACTTGTTAACATATAGTTAATAGTTATATGTGATTGTATAGATAAATGATTCTATTTATTTAATTAATATTATTTAAAGAATAAATAAAAGGCACCAATATTTTTGACCCATGTTAATATAATACAAACATGTGTGCATATGACATGTACTAGTCAATCAACTTCATTCACCGTTGACGGGTCTAAGTATTCCGTGACAACATTAACGTTGACAGTTGACATATAACATAATATTATATCATTACGAAAATTTCAATATGGACTACTAGCTAGATGAAAATTACAATTATGCCCCAAAGTTGCTTGACGGGATTTGCATCTTGATTATCTAAATCTATAATTAGTTAATACTTTTGAAATTTGAAATCTGTGAAGTGCCCATTTTGCTGCTACAATTATGTCCCTACCACTTATAATAAAACAAGTATGCAAATTACATAACTTAACATATATTATAAGAAAACTAGTCTTTAAAAATAGAAATTACGTAACAAAAAATTAGAAAAAAAATGAGTGATATTTTTATAAATAAAATCAACAATGATACTTTTTATAATAAAAAATTTATATTTAAGAACAAAATTTTTATCTTTAAAAGTCAACAATTATTTTTCCTACCACATATATGCGACTAGTGCATGAAACATGCCTTTTCTACTACTTTTCCTCATCTATGATTAGTCTAGAGGAGTGCTCAAACACATGCTTACCTAAATATCAAAAAGTGAAAGATATACCTATATATAGTTTTTTTTTCTTCAATTGCAACAGGGAAAATGGTTTAGACCTATCAGCTCTCATATAAGAAACTAAAGAGATATCACAGGCCATAAAACTATTTACACCTATATATAGTTTCGAAAAAAAAAAATTTATAGTATCAATAAGTGGTCCTTCCATATCTTTTATATTTTATTTTTCCAAAATTGTATCCTATTCTTTATAGTCTAATAATTATGGGAAATTATTAGAAATCTGCGAAGCCTTTATACTTATTGAATTTACTGGTTACTAGACCAAAGAGCCTCTTAAATAAAGATTAGATGAAATAGGGTAAATCTTTATTTTAAAATTTATAAACTCTTTAATTATGATTTAGACCTTTTATCTATAAGACCTTACCGAAACTTATGTTAGATACTAGGTAGTATTATAACATTCAACTGCATCTGATTAATATTTCATGAATATATAGATTCCTTGAAAATTCAAGTTGATGTATTACTATGAATTACAAATTGAGCCATGTAGTATATGGACCTATTTGGATAGCCAATTTTTTATCAGTATCGGTTTAGTATCGGTATCAGTTCAATTTGTCCAGTTTATAAAAAAAAATATCAATTTTTTATTGGTATCATTTCAGCATCGGTTTAGTATCTGTTTAGCGTCCAAATGATGCCAAAACGATTCCAGAACGACGAACCAAAAAGACCCTTAATATATGAGAGTTGGAAGAAATACTTATATATTACATTAAAATAATACTAAAGTATTTAACAGATCGATATTTATTGTCTCAATCATAATTGAACGTGTGACAGTTTTAATAAGTAATATCTGTGCTAAGTTATGTAATACGCTTGTCTGTCATATTATAATTAGTCAAGATACATGTGAGACATCAATTTGGAGATAGTAAAGATTCATCTGTATTTAACTATCCATAGAGTAATATTTTAATTTCTATTTTCAATTATTATTGACATAGTCTTTTTTGACCCCTCATGATAAAATCTGACCGCCTGCCTCTTTCTTTCATTGCCCACATTTTTAAAAGTTAATTTTTCTTAGTTATATTCCTTCATTTATTCCTTTGATTCGAATGGTACTTGATATTTACAAGAGCTTGCCCTTTTAGTTCTTATATATCTCCTTCGAGACAATTAATTAGCAATTTCAGTAACATCCAAACTCTGAAATTCCCCGACCTTCCTGTCATTATACGATCGGGATGAACATAATTCGGTAGAACCTTGAAGATGTGGTTACAAAATTGCCTAGTGACGCTATTCAAGAATACATTTCTTGTTTCATTTGTTATTTACCTTTGCTTTTTAATGTTTTCTTATTCATATATCTAATTGGTATGTAATATGGTTGTATCTTATAAGTTATATTGTATCTGAACTATGTTTATTGTATGGTCAATTTGTTTATCATTTCATTTATTTTTTTTCCGCATCCATTTTCAAACTTCATATTTAAACGCTATGTAAGTGGAACTATGACGAGCGAATCCACCGTGAATTTGATTTTCTTCTCACATAATTGTTAATCATTTAATAATTATGTAGACCTAGCGACATAAAATTGAGTGACCTGAGGCATATGTACAACTTCACATTCTTAAATTCTCGAAACGATAAAATATAACATATGTAATATGGACGTGCCACTCTTTTAAGAAGGAAATTACCACAATATAGCTAATACAAATTTAATTATTAATTTATTATCGTTAAATTGCTTTTAAGACATGCACAATATACAAAACTCACATATAAAACTTCTTGTCTTAAAATTTTATTGTAACAAAATTACATTTGAAGCATGCAATCTATAATAATACACAAAACTCGCATGTAAAACATACAATTTACTCATTGTTTCTAAATTGCATTTAAAACATATGATTTATAATGATATAAAAAACACGCATATAAAACATGTGATGTGTACTTGCACCGACTAGGAACGTTTGTATTATAAATTATATAAAACATGCCTAAATTGTATCTTTTATATGTGATTTATATCACGAATTATAAATCATATGTTTTATGTGGGATTTTGCAATAGTATTGTAGTAATTAATATTATGAACATCTTATTATTGTAATTATTTTTTTTACCACTAAAATAAACTGCTCATTATCCAACTCTCAAATTATTTTCACTATACATGAGGAAGTTCGTAATCACATGGTTAAACACAACATCTTGTCCTTAATTTTGCACACGGATGATCAATCACACTGTTGCGACATAAATCAACCCCCTAATAGCTGGCCAAAAAAAAAAAAAAAAAAAATTAAAGAAAAGTATAAAAAATGACATGATAGGCATGACCCTAGCCAGTTCCAACACAACTAGTTTACATAAACATTCCCTAAAATAGAAAATCAAACTTGATCCATCTCGATTGAAGAACAGTATTCATGCCATTGGACTACACCCGTATTTCAGTTCAACAAATACTGCATATCGTATCGGAAGCTTTACCGGGAGGAGGCGACATCCTAAACACGGTACTAACAAAGAACAAAAATCCCATAGCATGTCCAACCACCGCAACAATAAGAACCCCAACGTTGAAGGACATGACTGCCAGCATTAATAAGTAAGCCAGAGCAACCTTAACGGCATACCAAAGGGTTTGGTATAAACCTTTCATCACATGGTTGCTTGTTTTTCGATTAGTTTCCTCATTCTTGACGAAGGGGCTGCAGTTGGAAAAGTATTCAGCCA
Organism: Combretum micranthum; assembly: GCA_024138025.1. NCBI lineage: Eukaryota > Viridiplantae > Streptophyta > Magnoliopsida > Myrtales > Combretaceae > Combretum > Combretum micranthum. Next base: position 1,645,256 of record JAMXBD010000122.1, on the reverse strand, counting down.
GAACAGCCATCAGGAACGTCACGATAAGTGCCAAAACATACATGCCTGTGCTTGTCCCTGGCCATCCTTTGAAAAGAATCTCGGAATTCCTTCCCCAGAAAAACGTCATGTGTGTGTAGTGTTTTGTCCCCATATTCATCGTACTATGCTCACCCATCTCCTCTCTCTCTCTCTCTCTCCCCCCTTCCCTTTTCTCCTTTCACACACTATGTAAAGATAGCTGAGTTAGATAATCTCTCTATTAAACGTTGATTTCATCTTTTATAAAGGCTTTGCTTTGAAAGGAGAGTTGGTGTCGTCAGATGGATTGAACTTGGGGCAGTACACAGAATCTTATTTGTTAAATAGATACTCTATACGCTATCGCGTAAATATAAACAAAATTTTGGATTATTGTCTCAAAAAAATTTACAATTTGTCAATATATGAAAACTCCAAAATTTATTAATTTAGTAATTAAAAAAATTTTCATACATGACAATGGTACTTTTGTCAAATTATTTAATACCATCATCCTACATAGCATTTTTAACTAATACAACAAAATATTATTGATGTACATAAAAAATTATTTTAGATACTCAATTGATCAATCTTAAAATATATAAAGTAAATCGATCGATTTTAAAGTTTGGATAATTGTTGCATATTTTTCCAAATTTAAATACTATTCATGACATTTATCCTAACATTTTTGTTACGAAATAATGAAGACGAAAAATAAAGATTGAAATGACAAAGACACAAAATTGTTTACCCAGTTCGTCACGGATTGTGACTACGTCTGGGGGCGCTACCAAGCCAGGATATTCACTATATGTTAGAGAGAGATGTGTATTACATAGATGGGCTATTTATAAAAAACCCTAATGACAATTTTACGTGAACTGCCTAAAATACCCTTACTAACAATAATAATGCCTTTTGGGAAGAGTTACAACTCTTCTATATACCCCTTCAAGAAAAGTTACATTGTTTCATATACAAGAAACATGTCCCTTCGCATATATATTGAGAAGAATTATGACTTTTCAAAGGTGTACAGTATTCAGGCTCCACAACCCAACAATCTCCCACCTGGAGACTGAATCTCATGTAAGCCACTTCTCAATCTCTCATCAGTAACTTGCACCAAATGGTAGCGCCAAGACTTCTCTTCAAGTTTCAAGCCCAGTTGAAGCCATACATAGCTTCAACTTCTCTAAGGTCACAACCTTAGTCAACATATCAGCAGGATTCTCGCTCCCTTGAATCTTCACTAGCTGCAAGATCTTTCTCTCCAAGAGATACCGTATGTAGTGATACTTCAACTCAATATGCTTTGTTCTTGAATGAAATGCTGGATTCTTAGCCAAGAAAATAGCACTCTGACTGTCACTGTATAGGGTACCATCCTTATGCTTTTTCCCCAATTCACTTAAGAAATTCTGCAACCATACCATCTCTTTACTTGCCTCTGTCACTGCCACATACTCTGCTTCTGCAGTTGATAAGGCTACGATCTTCTGCAACTTAGAAGCCCAAGATATCGCTGTACCACCCAAAGTAAATACATACCCGGTTGTACTCCTTCTCTTATCTAGATCACTAGATGCCAAATCCGCATCAACATATCCTGCCAACTTGCAATCCTTGCCTTGAAAACACAAACTCCTATCTGTGGTACCTCTCAAGTACCTAAGGATCCATTTCAGTGCTTCCCAATGCTGTTTGCCCGGATCGCTCATAAAACGGCTAACAACTCCCACCGCATGCGCAATATCTGGTCTCGTACAAACCATGGCATACATAATGCTTCCAATCGCCGAAGCATAGGGAATCTTCTTCATATGGGTTCGCTCTTCCTCACTCCTAGGCGACTCTTTGCTAGATAGTTTAAACTGACCACCTAGCGGGACACTCACTGGCTTAGCATCTTGCATATTAAACCGCTTTAATACTTTCTCGATGTACTCAGCCTGTGAAAGATACAACTTCCCCGCCTCTTTGTCTCGAATGATACGCATACCCAAAATCTGCTTAGCCTCTCCAAGTTCCTTCATAGCAAATTGCTCGGATAACTGCTTTTTCAATTTACTCACTTCTCGAGCACTGGACCCTGCTATCAACATATCATCTACATACAGCAGTAGAATGATATAGCTTTGGTCAAATCTCTTGAAGTAACAACAATGGTCGGCATTGCATCTGACAAAGTCAATCTCCTGCATAAACCCATCAAACTTCTTGTACCACTGTTTCGGTGCCTGTTTCAAGCCATATAAGCTCTTCTTGAGCTTACACACAAGGTTAGTGTTACCCTCTGACAAGTATCCTTCTGGTTGCATCATGTATATATCTTCCTCCAAATCACCATGGAGGAAGGCTGTTTTTACATCCATTTGCTCCAATAGCAAGTTCTCTGCAGCTACCATACTCAACACAATACGTATAGTGGTTAGCTTCACAACAGGAGCAAAAATGTCAGTATAGTCAATACCATGTCTCTGCTGAAACCCTTTCACAACCAGCCTTGCCTTGTAACGCTTGCTTCCATCAACCTCCTGCTTAATTCTATAGACCCATTTATTATGCAATGGTTTCTTGCCCTTTGGAAGCTCGACAAGTTCCCAAGTATCATTGGACATCAATGAATCCATCTCATCATCCATCGCAAGCTTCCATTTGGCTCGATCCTGTCCCTGGCTAGCCTCTGCATAACATTCAGGTTCACCACCATCAGTTAACAGCAGGTAATAACTTGACGGTGAATACCTGTCTGGTGAACCACACACTCTGGTAGACCTCCGCAGCGGAGCTATGGGCAGTGGTGTACTCTGCTCTGCCTCAATAACAACCTCATCATTCTGAACAGCCTTGCGCCCACCTGAGTTCGAAATATCTAACTCAACAATCTGGGTACCTACACTGTTAGAATCTGGTGCATCCAATCTGTCCTTGTACAGAACCTGCTCATTAAATATGACATCTCGACTACGAATAACTTTTCGATTACGTTCATCCCAGAATCTATAACCGAACTCATCACCACCATATCCAATAAACGTACATTTAACAGATTTAGCATCTAATTTAGTTCTAGCAGCAGCATCAACATGAACATAAGCAATACAGCCAAATACTCGAAGAAACGACAGGTTTACCTCTTTACCACTCCAAGCCTCCTCTGGTATGCCGTTCTCCAAAGGGGCTGATGGTCCTCTATTGACAAGAAGGCAGCAGTGTTGACTGCATCTGCCCAAAACATCTTGGGTAACCCACACTTCAGCCTCATGCACCTAGCACGTTCATTAAGTGTTCTGTTCATGCGTTCTGCAACGCCATTATGTTGAGGAGTTCCTGGCACAGTCTTTTCCATGCGAATACCATTATTAGCACAAAATTCTTTAAACTCACTGAGCTCATATTCACCACCATTATCAGATCTCAGACACTTCACTTTCAGGCCTGTTTCAACTTCTACCAGAGCTTTCCACTTTCTAAAGATATTAAAAGCATCAGATTTATTTTTTAGAAAATAAACCCATACCTTTCTAGTGGAATCATCAATAAAAGTCATGTAATATGACGCACCACCAAGAGATGTCACCGGCGCTGGTCCCCATAAGTCACTGTGTACTAACTCAAGCTTCTGCTTTCTCAAAGTTCTGCCAGCCTTCGAGAAACTTACCCTCTTCTGTTTCCCGAGTACACACTCCTCACACAATCCGACTTCAGTTGTCTTGAGGTCCGGCAGTTTTCCTTTTGAACACAGCTCCTTCATCCCTTTCTCACTCATATGACCTAGTCGGCAATGCCACAAATCTGCATCACTGTATGCTCCTGTAAGAGCAATACTATCCTTGAGATTTGTCGTCGTATACAATGTACCCTCCTTCTTGCCTCGAGCCACCACCATGGCTCCTTTTGTAATTTTCCAATTATTGCAGCCAAAGGTTACATCATAACCTTCATCATCTAACTGCCCAACCGAGAGTAAATTTCTTTTCAACGCAGGGATATGTCTCACGCCATGCAACTGTAATACAGATCCATTCGGTGTTTTGATCTGAACATCTCCATTCCCCACGATTTTCAGAGGTTCGTCATCAGCAAGATAGACTTCTCCAAAATCACCAGAAGTATATTCTTCCATTAACTCTGCACCACTGCAAGAATGAAACGATGCTCCAGAATCCAAAACCCACGATTCCAATGGACTGCTCACACTCAAAATTAATGCATCTTCGGTTTCATCTACTGTTGCATTTGCCTCCTTCTTTTTCTTCGGTGCTGTGCACTGATTCTTGAAGTGACCAAATTCCTGACAGTTCCAACACTTGATTTTACTCAAGTCCCTTTTCGATGCACTTCTTCCCCTGTTCCGACCTCTTGATTTCGATCTACCCCGATTCGTTTCCTTCGAATCAGATCTGCCCCTATTTCCTGTGTTCAAAACTGACCCTGAAGTAATACCTAATTCCTTCTTGCGAATTTCTTCACTAATGATCAGATCTCTTACTTCGTCAAATTTCAACTTCTCTTTCCCCGATGAAGCACTAACAGCTGTAACTGTTCCGCTCCAACTCTCTGGTAAGGAAGACAGCAAAATTAGGGCTTGGACCTCATCATCGAAATCAATATCCACAGCGCTTAATTGGGTTGTGATCAAATTGAACTCGTTAAGATGATCGGTAACCACAGTATTCTCTGACATCTTTAGGTTGAAGAGACGCCGCATCAGATGAACCTTGTTTGCTGCTGATGGTTTCTCATACATCTCCGATAACGTCTCAAACATCTCCTTAGTGGATTTCGCTTTTGCTGTATGAAGCGCAACGTTCCTAGACAGAGACAAGCGAACCACGCTCATCGCCTTCCTGTCCAACAATTTCCAGTCTTCGTCCTTCATATCCTCTGGTTTTGTACCCAGAGGCTGATATAGATCTTTACCATACAGATAATCCTCGACCTGCATCTTTCAGAATCCGAAATCTGCTCCATCAAACCTTTCAATCGGCAATTTTCCGTCACCCATCATATCTATCCCACCGAACCTGGGTGCTCTGATACCAATTTGTTACGAAATAATGAAGACGAAAAATAAAGATTGAAATGACAAAGACACAAAATTGTTTACCCAGTTCGTCACGGATTGTGACTACGTCTGGGGGCGCTACCAAGCCAGGATATTCACTATATGTTAGAGAGATATATGTATTACATAGATGTGCTATTTATAAAAAACCCTAATGACAATTTTACGTGAATTGCCTAAAATACCCTTACTAACAATAATAATGCCTTTTGGGAAGAGTTACAACTCTTCTATATACCCCTTCAAGAAAAGTTACATTGTTTCATATACAAGAAACATGTCCCTTCGCATATATATTGAGAAGAATTATGACTTTTCAAAGGTGTACAGTATTCAGGCTCCACAACCCAACAATTTTTACATGTTTAATGATAAAATAAATAATTACTATCGCGTTGATGTTCTATATATTACGTACATCAAAATTTTTATTGATGTCTATTATATACTGCTTTTTTTATAATAGACGGCGTATAAAATAGAATAAATGCTTTTGATTCTTCTATTGCAAGGCATAGCATACGTAAGCGGTTTGTAGTTTTATATGCTCTTTTACATCATGGAAGTTGACAATAGATAAACGTATAACGTAATAAAAAAATTTTATGAAATACCCTGAGGGACTACTAGCTGGAAAAATTATAATTATGTCTAATTAGTTGCTATTTGGGAATTTGTCTGTTCATTTTTATTCTTGTCTATATTAAGTTAATCCAGTTGAAATGTCAAAAGCGTTGTAATTTAGTAATTCCACGTTGCCGCTTGTATTGTGGGGATGCATAGAATAAGAGTAATGACAAAAATGTTTTCTGAATTTTCACAAAATATACATTCAAGTATTTATAGTTTTATTTTAAATAATTTAGTATTTAAATAAAGTTTTCGAAGATTTTTTTCGTACTTGAAATTTGATTTTGATAATTTTTGTACTTAAACAAAGTTTTTACGAACATTTTTAATACTTGGCGTAAGTTTTAAAAGTCCGTGAAAGTTTTGTTTAGGTACCAAAATTATCAAAATCAAATTTCAAGTATAAAAAAGTTCACGAAAACTTTATGCAAGTACAAACCAAACTTTAGGTATCTAATTAATTTTTTTAAAAATTTAGATAAATTTTTTGATATTATCCTGATAGAATATAGATTTATGGCTAATGCGCGAAACATGCCTTCAATTGTCACTATATAGCGCGACCATATCACCTTTTTAACTTTACAACTAAAGGTAAGCAACGAAGCTGTGGATCACGGAATCACAGTTGGATAAGTTGCTTAGGTATGAAGCATCACAAGGTAGGGTCATAAAAAATTATCGTGTATAAGATCCTATTATTAAATTGATTTAAAAAAATTAATATAGAAAAACATTTTATGTGTTTGGTTATGACTGAGTAATAATTCTGACCAATTCAATATTCATGTAGGATCAGTCCCGTAAGAAAAAAGCACATATACCTAGAATTTTCCAAATAGATACATGAACCTCAAGTTAAAACCTCATAAAAAATCTATTTGAAAATTATACTTAGATATTTGGTTTTCGGTTATTAGGTAATTGCTTTGTAATTCTTTTGATATTTATGTAGGGCCTGTGAACCTAAACTATTATTACATTTACTTTAATTTGATAAATAAATATGATAGAAATTCAATAATCATCTTGACTCAATGACCCACCATTTTATGGTAATACTCATTCAAGTAGATAAATTTATTACAAATTTTCAATTTAAGTCGTAAATTATGGCTAATGTTTGTTTGATCTGCCGTTATTATGTAGTTTTATTAAAATCATTGGATTTGTATTTGTTATAATAATTACATTAAGAGAAATATTTAATTAACAACTTGTGTATCATCATTTTGCTTATAAATGAGAGATAACATTTTCACTTAAAAGAAAGATTATTAAAATACCTCATGGGTTTTATGGTACTAAAATACTTCTATAAATTATATATCATATGTGAAATTTTTATGATTTCGTCCATTTTTATTAGGGAGACTCATAAATTATTAAATAGCTTACATTCACACACATATATCATTGAACTATTGAGATAGAGAACTTTTATGTCTCATCAAGGACCGTACCATCATTATCATCAAATTAAATTGATTATTGATGAGGACATGGCTATGCAAAGTATTTATCCGATTTGAGCTCCGATTGATCCAGTCATTGTTCGAACTAAGTAGTTCAATGAGGCATTAAACGCAGGTTAGACATTTGGACTCAAGCTAATTTGTGGAGGCTCATGAAAGTGATGGATGTGGATCACAAGGCTGGCAATCCATAATCCAAGCATTGTATTAATTGTAATAAGTTGGGCTCTCATGTTATATTATAAGCCCATACTGAGTTTTCTTAAGTTATTTTATGTTTTTGAAAATAAAGATCTAATCGTACTACTTTATATAGTACAGTACGAATTGTCCTACATTAAGTTAAGTGAGCAGGTAAGTGAGCATGTAAATGTGTATAAATACCTACAAACATCAATGAAAAGGACAACATAAGTTTTTATTAAAAATTGTGAGTTTCCTTGATTCTCTTTTGTTCTTTGAAGAACTAATCGAGCTTATCGGTATTTTCCATGGTGCTCAACATCAACTTATCAATTAATCTTCCACAAATGATCATGGCATCTTCGAATACCAAGGTTCTTACTTCGATATAAGCAACGGGTCAAGGTTCCATTTCAAACTAATCTTAGCAAACAAACCAATCGAGTAAGTTGTGTTATAGGTTTTGTCACAAGTTAGCAAGGTTCGTATCATTTTTATTAGAGCACAGGTTCCAAGTTAGTTTAAAACTTCCTATTTTTTCCCTTATTACTAGAAAAAAAAAATTGTGATATCATTTCTATGGTGTCTCCTCTCATCCTTAAAAAAAAAAAGATCCTATAATTAGTTTTCTTTTATGTTGAGATATTATTTCTTATCTTATCCTAGTCAACTGAAAAAAAAAAAAAAAAAAAAAGAAAGGAAATGTAAATTTAAAAAATAATAAAAAAGGGATCAAGACACAAAAAAACAAAAAAAAAACAAAAACAAAAATTGCTACTTTGGTGTTTCCAATTTCAATCTTTGAAAGTTATCTTTCTTTCACATATTTAAGCAATTCCTTCTATTGACTTGATGTTTGATTACCTTTTCTTTGTTCTTTTCTCACACTGAATTTCCTTAGGCACCATTTGGTGAGTTGCTACAAAATTTTCAATATTGTTTTTTTTTTTTTTCCAGTTTGATAAGAACTAAGTGAGAATTACTTCGAGGGGAAAAAGGAAAGAGTGGTGAACTTAACAGAGGGAAAAAGCTAAATTCATTGAGTGAAAATAAGTGGTATCGAGAGAATCATTTCTTTTTTCTAGTGAAACAAATGAGGGAGTGTGGTGAGGTCCTTCCTTTATAAATTTTTTTTTTTTACCTAGTAGTTTAAAAAAAATGTCAAGTAATAAGAAGAGAGTGTTGAAGGAGTAGATGATCATAGCTTGCTTATGGATGCTATGGTGGGAGAAATGAGGCATATGATGAGAGGGAATTATAGCAGATTCATAAAAGGTTAGACTAGTTAGAGATTGCACATACTGAGCAGCCCCGAAACGACCTGCGAATAAGTAGGTTTGGTAAGGCATGGCTATGGAGGCTTAGGGAGAAGATGAAGAGGATCATTGTGAGGGGTACAACGATGAGCATTACCATGATTCAACAGTAAGTTATAGGAGACATGGTGATTGGGAGGAATCGGACGATAGGAGCCTGAGTAGCATTAAGATGAAGATCTCATCATTCCAAGGGAAAAATGATCCAGAGCATATTTAGAGTGGTAAAAGTAAGCAGAGTTGGTTTTTGACTGTATCAGGTACTCCATGATTAAGAAAGTGAAACTGGCAGTTATGGAGTTCTCTTATTATGTTATAGTATGGTAGCACCAACAGGTGACAAGTAGGAGGAGAAATAGGGAAAGACCAATTGAAACATGGGATGATTTGAAGACCATAAAGAGGAAGCACTTTGTCCTTAGCCACTACTACTAGAGTTGTATCAGAACTACAAAAATTTAGATAAGGTAAGCAGTGTTGATGAATTTTTTAAGGATATGGACATGGTGATGATTCAAGCAAATGCAGAAGAGGAACGAGAGGCTACCATGGCTAGGTTTTTAGCAGGTCTGAATCAAGAGATAGCTAACACAGTTGAGCTATACCACTACATGGAGTTAGAGAAAATTTTGCACATGGCAATCAAAATAGATAACCAGCTTAAGAGGAGGGTAGTGGTAATCGTTTCCTACAAAGAGGGTCTAGCTCGAATTGGAAACCAAGTGCAAGTCTGAAGAAGATCGAGCAAACAACTCCAAAAACTAAAATAAAGAAAGCCCCCAATTCATATCAAGAACAAGGTAAATTCGATTATTCTAACTCTTATAATCGAGATATTAAGTGTTTTAAATGTTAAAGCAAGGGTCACATTGCAAGCTAATATCCAAACAAGCACGTTATGATCTTGCACAACAATGGTGAATATGAGATAGAGGAGGAGAGTGATGAAGAAGAAATTCCACCATAATGCTAGTGATGTCGAAGAAGCCGAAATGGGAAGGTCAGTGACAATTGTGAAGTGAGCCTTAAGTGTGCAATGAAAAAAGAATCAGAAGCGTAATGAGAAAATATCTTTCATACTAGGTGCTACGTTAGTGACAAGGTATGCAATATGATTATCGATGGGGTAGTTGTATTAATGTTAGCATATTTCTTATAGGAAAGTTAGGGCTCAAGACCACTAGACATCCCGTACCATATAAGCTGTAGTGGTTGAATGATAGCAGGGAGACCAAAGTGAACAAGCAAGCTATGATTTCATTCTGCATCGGGATGTATGAGGATAAGGTCTTTTGTGATGTAGTACCAATGTAAGTTTATCAAGTGTTCACAATGAAAGAACTTTATCCTTCCACCTTTAACCCCTAAATAAGTGTATGAGGATTAGTTGCAACTTCAACAATCATTTGAAAAACAAAGGAGAGTGAAAAATAAGAGAAAATGAGAGAGTAAAAGAAAAAGAAAAAAATTAAAAATCAAAAGGAAAAAGATAAGAAGGCCAGAAAGAGCGAGTGTGTCCAAGCTAAGAAGGGTCAACCTTAGTAGTGAGAGAAAGGAGAGTAAGGCCTTGCAAAAGGAGAGTTGTGTGGCAAGAGTAAATATAGTGAGAAGAGCGTTAGTTTTGAGGTAGCCTATGGTGATGTTGGTGTACAAAAAGAGATATTTGAATACTAATGAGCTTCATGATTCTTTGCTAGTTCTATTAACTCTCTCTTGCAAGAATATGAAGATGTGTTTCCCAATGAGATTCCAATAGGTTTACTACCTCTTCAAGGAATCGAGCATCAAATTGACTTGGTATCTAATTCCATAATTCCTAACAAACCCGCTAATAGAAGTAATCCAAAAGAAATGAAGTAACTTCAAAGACAAGTCCAAGAGATGCTAAATAAGGGGTATGTTCAAGAAAGCATAAGCCTTTATGCAGTTCCAATGATTTTGGTGTCGAAGAAGGATAGGATGTAGAGGATGTGCCTTGATTGTCAAGCGATCAACCAAATCATGGTAAAGTATCGACACCCTATCCCTCACTTAGATGACATGTTAGATGAATGGCATGGAGCCTGTGTGTTTTCAAAAATTGATTTAAAAAGTAGATATCATCAAATTAGAATAAAGGAGGGTAATGAATATAAAGCTGCATTCAAGACTAAATATGGTTTATTTGACTAGTTACTTATACCTTTTGGGCTGACCAATGCACCCAATGCTTTCATGAGATTGATGAACCATGTTTTACAATCTTTCATTGATAGGTTTCTAGTTGTTTATTTTGGTGATATACTTGTCCATAGCACATCCGTTGATGAGCATGTTAATTATTTAAAATCTATTTTGGATATGCTTAGGCAATAATACCTATTTGCTAACATCAGAAAATGCACCTTTTACACAAATAAGCTTATATTTCTTGGCTTTGTTATTAATTCTTTAGGTATACAAGTCAATGATAGAAAGCGAAGGCCATTCAAGATTAGCCTAGCCCAATGAAAGTCGCTTAGGTAAGAAGCTTCCATGGGCTTGCAAGTTTCTATCGTTGCTTTGTGAAGGATTTTTGCACAATAGCCACTCCATTGATAGAGGTAAAAAGAAAAATGTTGGCTTCAAATAGGAGGATAAACAGAAAGGGCATTTGTGTTGTTGAAAGAAAAATTGGCTGATGCTCATTTACTTACCTTATCTGATTTTAATAAAATGTTTGAAATTGAATGTAATGCCTCTGGAATAAGTATTGGTGTTGTTTTGATGCAGGGTGGAAGACCGATTGCATATTTCAATGAAAAATTGAATGGGGTTGCCCTGAACTACCCTACTTACTACAAGGAATTGTATGCATTGGTACGTGCATTACAAACATGGCATGACTACTCATGGCCTAAGGAATTTATGATTCACACAAATCATGAGTCCCTTAAACATTTAAAAGGCCAACACAAGCTCAATAGGAGACATGTGTTGGAGTGAATTCATTGAGACATTTCCTTATGTCATTAGGTATAAACAAGGTAAGGAGAATGTGGTTTCTGATGCACCACATGTATGCGTTACTCTCTACACTTGATGCAAAATTGCTTGGTTTTGAGCATAAAAAATATATGCTAATGATTCAAAATTTTGTGAGGAATATCGGTAATGTAGAAGCATGCTAGTAAGTTCTTTAGGTGGAATGGATTCTGATTTCAAGAAAATTAGTTATGCATACTTAATTGCTCTCTAAGGGACTTGTTGGGGCAAGAATCCCATAGGGGGTTTAATGGGGCATTTTAGGGTTGCAAAGACTTTAGCTATTTTGCAAGAACAATTATATTAGCCACACATGAAGCGAGATGTTGAGAGAATTTGTGATAGATTTATCACCTGTAGACAAGCTAAATCTAGAGTGCGGTCAAATGGTTTGTATAGTCCTTTACCTATTCCTAGTACACCATGGGTTGATATTTCCATGGTTTTGTTTGTTCTACCAAAGTCTAAACGGGGGAGAGACTCAATTTTTGCTGTTGTGGATAGGTTTTTTAATATGGCACATTTTATTCCCTATTACAAAAAGATAATGCTACCCATGTTGCAGATTTATTCTTTTGAGAGATTGTGTGTTTGCATGGTATGCCTAGAACAATTATGTCGATAGAGATGCCAAGTTCTTAAGTTACTTATGTAAGACTCTATGAGGGAAATTAGGCACCAAATTGTTGTTTTCCACTACATGTCACCCCTAAACTGTTGGTCAAACAGAAGTAATCAATAGGACTTTATCTACCTTATTGAGGGGTAATTAAGAAAAACATCAAAACATGGGAAGATATTTGCCACAAGTTGAGTTTGCTTATAACCAGTTGTTCATTCTACTACTAAGTTTTCACCATTTGAAATTGTTTATGGTTTAACCTATTGTCTTTTGGATTTAACACAATTACCTATTTGTGAATATGTTAACTTGAATGGAAAAAACAAAGGGCTGAATTTGTTAAGTAGATACATGAGAAGGCACAACTCAACATGGAGAGGAGGACTGAGCAATTGCAAAACAAGCCAACAAAGGGCGGCATAAGATTGTTTTTGAACTTAGAGATTAGGTATGGCTACATTTGAGGAAGGAACGATTCCCAATACAAAGGTGTTCCAAGTTGCTTCTAAGAAAAGATGGGCCAAACCAAGTTCTTGAATGGATTAATGACGATGCATACTAACTAGATCTACTAGGTGAGTATAATGTCAGTATTACCTTTAATGAATCTGATTTGAGTCCTTTAATGGAGGAACAAATTGAGGGCAAATCCTTCCCAAGAGGAAAGGAATGATGAGGACATGGTTACGCAAAGTATTGATCCTATTCAAGCTATGATTGGTCCAGTCACTCGTTCATGAACTAAGCAGTTCAAGAGACATTAAACAGGCTGATTAGAGACGTTTGTACCTAAGATAATTTGTGGAGGCCCATTGAAGGTGATGGATGTGGATCACAAGGCTAGCAATCCATGATCCAAGCATTGTATTAATTGTATTAAGTTGGGCTCCTTATGTTATATTATAAGCCTATACTGAGTTTTCTTAAGTTATTTTATGTTTTTGAAAATACTGATCTAATTGTACTACTCTCTATAGTACAGTACGAATTGTACTACATCTAAGTTTAGGTGAACGGGTAGGTAAGCAAGTAAGTGAGTGTATAAATGTGTATAAATACCTACAAACATCAATGAAAGGACAACACAGGTTTTTATCAAAAAAATCGTGAGTTTCTTTGATTCTCTTTCGTTCTTTGAATAACTAATCGAGCTTATTGGTATTTTTCGTGGCACTCAACATTGACTTATCGATCAACCTTACAACTGATCGTGGCATCTCCAGATACTAAGATTCTTGCTTTGATATAAGCAATAGGTCAAGGTTCCATTTCAAACTAACCTTAGCAAACAAACCAATCGGTTCAGTCGTGCTATTGGTTCCGTAACAAGTTGGTAAGGTTCGTATCAATTATAATAGAAAGTGTAAAAAAAGAAAAAAAATTAAGGAGTTTGATCACGGTTAATAAAGATCTTGATCGTTTAGTGACGTGATAGGACCAGTTCCATTATAACTACCACAAGACCATAGAATTTTTCATTGAGATATCTATTATTAACTTTGTGATAATTATTTCAATCATTAGATGACGGATTAAAGGGTGCTACAAACATATTAAAGTTCCCATAAATTGGCTTCACAAGATCATAAAGCATGTACATATTAAGATATTAATTCTAAATTGTTCAAAATTATCATTTAAATACATAATAACTCCTATTATTAATATAGATTATGGTCTATATTTTCTCAAGATCTAGTATTTCATGGTAAAACCAACAACATTAAGTATATTATAGGTCTGCGTAGCCTGATTAAAAGGTTTTCAAGTTGCCTATAGGGCTAGGTCTCACTGCGTTGGCCGTTGAGCAAAAGGTAAGTCTGGACCAAGTGAAGAAAAAGCTTCTTTGCTTCCATTTCATATAAACAATACAAATAATAAGCTTAATTGATTTTTATATGTTGACCTAAACATGAAATAAAAAAATTTTATGTAGAGGTTATAACTGAATTTTTGGTTCAATTTAATTGCTATATAAAGGTTCATTGAATAGTGATACAATCGGTTCAATTAAGGATATCTTAAAAAGACATCACTTGATAAGTCCAATGCATGTATCGTTGAACTTGTTTTTTGCTCTCAGACTCGCTCGGTTGTGTTATATACATTATAGTTATATAATCCATTTAATAAGCTTACAACTTGACTTCAATATCCCAAGAAAATTTAATAATACTATATAATTAATTATGAACTACAATTACAATGGACAATGATTATCTAAAAATTTCTTGAGCAATATTTTTGGATTTGTCTACCTAAACTCAAATCCTTAAATAGGTATATAATTATCGTAGAAACTATTAATTACATAAACCAAATTAGTACCCCATCCTCTTCAAAATTACAAGGCATTCTGGTGGTACTGAATCTAATGAAATGATCTCTTGCTTTAAACTTAATTCATGATTTTAGCTCCACCATTAATTGCATATAGACAGACAGCAAAATATATTTCAAAATAATTATACAAAATCCAAAGCACATAAACATAGGATTAATTTATTGCCTAAACATCTTAAAACATTTCATAACTTTAGTCACAATTAAGAAAATATTAAAACGACAATGGATGGGAGTTAAGACAAAAGTATCATAAAACTTAATTAAACCTGAACTAACCAACTAACTTGGATTCATCTAATTTGCAGGCCCACGTGAATCAATCTTCAAAAAATTTACTACCATTTGGTTCAATTAAATGCAAACTTTTCCATTCGGTATGGGATAAAAGAAGGTTTTTAATTAAAACTGCAATCTAGGACTGCTTTTAATGAATCATCTTACCAACACCACCCAGAGTACAACCAGAGCAGATTTGGAATGAGTTTTACAAAACCCAAATCCATCTTGTTATCTTGCAGAGTCTCTTGAAACTCATCGTAGTCGTATAAAAGTTTTTCAGTTTTTCTCCTAGAGCTGAAACACATCTGTAAAAAGCAAGCATGTACCTAAACCCAAACCCAAACCCAAACCCAAACCCAATAAACAATAGATGTTAGTCAGATTGCGGGAATTGATAAAATTCTCTCAAAGGATCTCAAAGTATTTCCTAAACTATGTTGTTATGGGCTCATGTGAAGTAGAACCAAAAACACTTCTATCTGTTGGCATAAGTTGTAATAGTAAACAAGCAACAACAACATTGCAAAAAACCCCACTCCATTGAACAAATTCACAAACACCAAAGTCCAAAATGAATTCGAAATATCAAATAGCTCCCGTACTAGAATTAAGCAATACACGAACGTAGAAATAAGATATTTGATAATCAATAGCAAAAGACAAGTTTACCATACAACATCAACTAATATATAAATCATAAGTTCCAGGGTTTTTATTTTTTTAATAATAGATTTCAATCAATTTGATTTTTAAACTCACCCTTTTTTTCTGTTAATACGTCCAATTTAAAAAGAAATGGTACAAAAGCCAGCTAATTCAAGGATTTGATAAGCCACAAGTAACTAGCCTGACAAAATCATCATGTAAGATAAGTCAATAAGATGTCTTATTCTTTAAAAATCAAGAGATCCAAATCCTATCTATAATGACAAGATAAATCTAACCAAATCAACTCTATGAAATTGTAAGAGGATCTTTCGATGCTAATACCAAATTCACCATCAAAGACGTACTGAAAACTTTCAAAAGAAGTTGAGAGGGTTCAAATCCTACAGTTACAATGATAGGATAAATTCGACTAAACCGGTCGAATTGTAGGAAGATCCACCAATACAAATACTAAGTTCAATCTGATTCCTTAACATTGTAGCTCTCTGTCTCATCTCTTCTCCTTCCTTTCGCGACATCAATCTCTCTATGGCTCTTTGTATCATTCCCTTCTCTATTATCCCATCATCCATTTCCAAACCAACCCTCCATACATGAGATAAGTACCTTGCATTCACTTTTTGATCCCCAAAACATGGTTAGCATATCATAGGAACACCTTCACATAAGCTTTCCAAGGTTGAATTCCAACCGCAATGGCTCCAAAATCCTCCTACTGCTTCATGTGACAACACTTTCTTCTGAGGTGCCCATTTAACAATCATCAACTATGTTATTGAACTCTTCATCTAGTGATTCAATAGATTCGACTTCCGGAATCAATCCAGGTCTTATTACCCATAAGAATAGGTGCTTGCTTCCTGCGACACCCCAAGCCATTTCGATGAGTTGGTCCTTTTTCATATGTGCGATGCTTCCTAAGCTAATGTAAAGGACTGAGTTTTTTCTCTGGTTAGCAAGCCAAGAAAGGCAAGTGATGTCCTCTTCTAGTAAATTGCTAGAGGAGGTAGGGGCTAGTTTGTGCAATGGACTGATTGGAAAGATTGGAATGCCAAACTTCTGTTGGAGACGCCTTATTGATGATGCTTCAAGCATTTCAACCGTGTTTAGTATGATAGTTGAAGATGTCCTAATTTCATATGAGGGTTTTACTATCTGCATAAACTCTTCTAGTTCCCCGAATTAAGAAATGGGCACGTCCTTAAACCTGAGAGGATCATGACTAGGTACTATATCCTGAAGCAAAGAATCTGAAGCATAAAACATGTTGTTAGACTCCTTATGCCAAAACTAGTACAAGAAATCTTGTTTTGTTTGTCTCTAACATAAAATAATTGTTACTATTAAGTGGTATTCTAGCATTTTTTCTTACTTTCATAAAACATGTCTTCTTAAATAAACTGACACAATTGTACTCAGAACATACCCTTCAAGGGAATAAGCCCTTCTTCCATGAGATGGGAAAATCTAAAGCATGCTAGCACAGCAGTTGAATTGTTTGTGCGTAAAACCATGCTTGGAAGCTTCAATTGTTGAGCCACAGACTCAGCAAAATACATGATAGCATCATAAATGATGCAAATAATATTACCACCATCCTTGGTTAGTTTTTCCTTGGTCAAGCTTTTCGTCAGTTTTGCTTCATAGTTCATATTAAGGGCTAGCACAAGTGTAATCACATTTTTTGCTTGGGCTTTAGCTTCTGATAAGCCATCTTCTATGTGGAGAAATTCGAACTCAAGATGGGTGGATGGGTCTGGAGAAGTGAATTTAGTGTAGGCAATTGTAATAGAAAAGCCCTTGGAATGAAGGATTGTGCCAAGCTGAAGCATTGGGGTCAGGTGGCCTTGGAATGGACCCGAAACAAGAACCAATCTGCGAGGCCTTTGTTCTTGAATTTCCATTGTGTTCTTTCACCTAATTCCTTAGGAAAATGATCGAAATTTATGTAAAGAGCCTTGATTTGACGGGAAAGAACTGAAAACTCACAATTCAAGTTTGGACAAACGCATAAAGACAGGCATCCAATTACCAAGGTAATATTTAAATTATAGAGTACAGTGCTGATTAAAGAGCCATATATAAATATTATCACCAAAATTTGTACTATATCGGACCCTTTTAATTATAATATAAAAATACGTATCCGGTGATTATTATATCGGGTGAGTGCGGTAGTTCGATCCAAATTTATTTCGGAACGTGGTGGACAATTATTTCTTTATTAGGAACAGCACACACATAAAACAAGAATTGTATGTATGACATCATGGTAAATATATTAAAACAGATGAACTTGGACGTTGTCGCATGCGTTATAAAGTATCAATGTCCGGTCGAATCTTGATGTGAGTGAACAATTTTTTTTGAACTTTTCCCTCCATAACAAGCCAATTGTGATACTCATTGAGTAGAAAGCTTGGCGCCTAGGAGCATGTAGCTTTTTGACGCAATTCCATATAATTAGATAAAATTTCCTGAAATAATTCACTGTTGTGGGAAGGTCAATATATTCAATTCTTTTGGATCCTTCGTATTAAAAAATTTATTTTCTTTTTCTAATTAAATTTTGTATAAATATTAGGATAAATCAATAATATTTAAGGTATTAAATGATATCTAAAAAAATTAAAAAGGAAGGATCCAGATGAAATAAAAAGGCCCTTAAGAAAAATAGGTTCTTAAAAAGGCTGAAATTAAAATGTTGAATATGCTCTATTAAGTACTGGACTTCTGATTTACAAATGCAGGAGGACAGCAAATAAAGTGATGCAAGAAAAGGTAACTTTATACGTGAACTGTGATAGTTAGAGGATTGTTTAAGAAACTGGATAAAAATTATGCTTACATTTTGGACTTCTAGGTAGTAGGTAATGATAGTGAGAAAAATGTTGGCAACAATATTTTTTTTTTTCTTTTTTCAAGCTTCAGGTAAGAAAGCTAGGCTTAGAGACGAAAATTCTATCTTTAAACGTAAATTTTCATCGCAGAAACTATCATCGCTGATTATACTTATAAAAATATAACTTGTTTTATCCATTTCCATAATAAAGTTTCTATTTTCAAAGGCCATTTTTTCTTATGGTGAGATCTATTTAGATTGTTTGAATATAATTTGTATTAGATCTGTATTTATATCTTATATGTATTTGATCTGTTTGATTTATTTATCAGTAAAAATATCTATTTTTGTATCTATATCTATTTTTGACAAACAATCTATTTGTAAATGATAAAAATAAGATGTCAAAACGATGAACTAATTAGGTCCATTATATAGTCGACTGGTTCTAAAGGTTACGTATTTAAATAAAGGTATGAAGTAGTATTCGTTACTAAATAATAATAAATATAAATTATATATAGATAAAAGCTAATCTATACGATGGTATAAATCATTTGTTACAAAAAATTATCATCCTAAATGATGAACAATAGTGTTAAATTCAAAATAAAGGATAAAATATTTTAATGATTCAATTGAAAGTGAAACATTAAAATATAATATTATAGATCCGATGAAATGCTGTTAGATCTTTGTGCTGTAGCACATTATTATTAAAAGGAAAGATATTCATCTTTTAGTATGTAATTTTCATCTTTATTTTAATAAAGTTCATCTATTATTTGTGCTTCTTTGATAACATTCATCAATTATTTGAACTCTACTTTGATTACATACATTATTTATTTGAACTACTAAAATGCTTTATATGATTTGAACTCCTCTAAATATGTTTATCTTCGTTGTCCTTGTTCACGAGGGTTAATTGTAAAAAATTAACCTTTGTTTTCAAATTTTTATAAATACACTATAGGTCTGTTTTTTTTTTTTTAAACAATTAAGTGATATATAATTTTATCCATTTTGTTCAGTCAATTATCTGTTAAATTTTTTTTAACAATTACGTTATGATTTGTCATTTGAAGTATGGATTTTCTAATCTTCATATTATGTTGTTTTCCTTTATTGTAGTTTTTATTATATTGTTATTCTTATATTATCATTTTTCTTTCCACAGATATACGTTTATTCAACTATAGAATTATTAATATGTAAAGAATGGAATGTGCACAAACAAAAGCCTAAGCAACAAAGAGTGTAAAAAGAAAGTAGACAGTTATTGAAGACAATGTAGTGGTTGAATGTATGGTGGAATTGTACGACAACGGAACACACAATTAGGGATGTGACTGATTGGAATTTTTATAGGTTACCCGACCCATCTAACCCAACAAATCCCCTATAGGATTTAGGATGGGTTTTGGGACATTGTGCTAGACCCTATAGGGATTTGGGACAAATATAAAATCCATTGGGAAGCTAAACCCGTTAAGAAAAAATATTATTAATTTTTTTCAATTAACAAAATTAAAATTCAAACTAATCTAAAGTTAATATATTTAAGGTATTAGTTTAATTTAATAAATAGTGTATATATTTTTTAAATTTGTAGTTCAATTTAATAAATAGTATATGCATGATTAATTTTGTAGATGATTCATTTTTAATAACATTTGATTTTAATTAATCATGGTAACCTATTGTAATGTTAACTAATTAGAAATAAAGAAAATAAATTTGGAAAGATTTATTCTATATAGAAATATTAATAGAAATAAGTTTTCTATGAATATACAAGAACAAAATTATGACTATGTATTTTAGGGGGAAAAAGTTTTTATTTTTTTTTTAGGATAAGTCTAAACATAAAATAGTTATAGTTGAAATATTATTACCTTTATCGGGTTTGGGTACCTTATAGGATCTATCAAGAGGATTTGGGGTTTATGAATAAAAATCTTATAGGCTTTAGGATGGGTTTTGGGAAGCCTAGAGGATATCGGGTTTAGGTTTTGTAAAATCTGTTCCAAACCCGACCTCATTACATTGATACACGCAATGTTAACATTGGCTTTGGAAGACAAAATCCTAATGAATTAGAGATGATACATCTCATCGAGTTTCCCAATTGTAGTTTGACGGCCAAAACCACATATTAAATATCACATTTGAACCCTAAAGAAAGATTGGCGTATAGTGTACAATATGGTCTATAGGAAAACAACTAGTCAATGTGTTTGGATGAGATCCAATCATGAAGATGGTGACTGTTAAGAAGCAAGTATGTAATACATACTTATTGATATGAAAACTCATTTCTTAAAATTATATTATTGCTTGGTTATTAAGATATCAATTTTGTTTAATTGATTGCTTGGTTGATTGGTAATTAAGAGGGCATGATTCTATCTAGTTCGAATGGATTTGCTGTAGGGGTGAAGTGAACTGGGGTATCCATTTGCTTAATTATATATGGGCAATGTAAGTATTGGATATAAGGTATGTTGGTGTAATTCAATTAAAGTAATCGATTATATTATTCTCATTAATTTACCTTTTGAGTTTTAGTTAAATTTGTAGCTTGTATTGTAATTTGCAATTGTCTAAGTTATATAGCCTTTAAAATTCAATATCTCAGTTGAATAAGCTCTGTAAATAACTTTAGGGTTAATTAAGAAAAAATTCTACTTGCGTTTTGACCTACTTGCAAATGCTAGACTTGTGTAAATTTTTTGGAAAAAATAGATGACTTGAATTATATTCAAAAGTATCAATATTATATAACAATTTAAAAATGACATGTGTCAACATTTTATCGGTCTTAAAAGTTTTATTTTACATTTTTTTTCGAATTTTCTCACTTTTTAAAAATAATTTTTAATATTTTATTTAGTAATATTTTTTATTAAATTAATTTTCTTACCAATAAAATACTAACATTTATCCCTCTGAAAGTGGTTAATTATATTAATACTTTTGCATCGAACTCAGATCACCTATTTGTTAAACACAAGTCATATGTGTACAAATTGACTAAAACACATGTAAAATTTTTAAAATAAACTTAAAATCTTAATAGTTTATTCTAAGTACTCAATGGAAGTAGATGCAAACATGTTACCATGAGCATTATGCCTTTGAGTTTTTTGTCAATTAATTAGAAAGGTATAGAATTTAACATTAGAGTTATGTTTAAGAAAGATAGTGTTAGAAAAGCCCTTAATTATATTCTAGCCCACTTCCTTTTAATCCTACTTTTCTCTATTCAATATTCCAGAACTCTCTTTATCACTTTATGCCTCATCCCAAGTTAAGTCCTCTCTCTGCCTCTTCCTTTCACATTTGTCTCTATGAAACTAGGGTCTTTATTTCACTAATGTATTTGTATTTCTTGGATGATTTACATATTTCTAATGAACTAAATGTCTTAATGAATGTTTAGCTACTTTGAGAGAGCCACTCTCCTAAACCAATCACACAAATTGATTTTCTTTAGCGATGTAATCAGGTTCCCTTTTCCTTCATTATTTTTATGTATTTATAGATGTTACAAGATAGTTGTTTAGCTATTTTTAGTTACAATCTGTTGAATGATCTATTATCTAGATCTATTATCTACAACAATTTTCAAAACAAATCAACTGCTATAACTACTTTGGTTACTTTATAGTTTTAGTTCAACTACTTTTGATCCTTATACTAGTTTTGGTTGTAACATTTCTCCGCACTCGAAAAAGACCTTGTCTTCAAGGTTTGAAATAGATGTTTAGTATTTGTTGCGTCGGAACAAACAATTTGAGACACCCATTTGCTACTGCTATAATCTCATCTTCTACCTGTTTGTGAAAATACCCCTATCGAGAAGAACAAAACTCTGAAATCCGCAACAGATTCTCAAGTTGTAGTTAATCAATAGCTTATTTAAGGACCAACATATGAAATTGGTGATGTAATGAGACTTTTGCTAGCAACTCCCCTTCAATTTATAGAAGCAAAATATCTAAATGGAAAAGTTTACCCCTTGTAAACAATGACCTTGTTGAACTTATCATTGTTTGTAATTTAGTAATGTTACAAACATCAAATTTCTAGGGATATAGTAAAGGTTAATCCTATGCTTGTCTACTGATTACTTTCCCCTAACCTGTGCATTCCATAGAGTAGTGTCAAGCTGATTGCACATATTTTCTTTGTTGTCTATAAAAATTTAGGGTAGACTAAATGTCCAAGTTCCATTACATATCATAAATTTCTATAGTAGTAATGATAAGAGGATAAGACAGTAGACGATGGCTACCTAATTTATGATGAAAGCAAAATTGATGGCAGTAATCCAACTTTGATGAACAAAATATCTCTTGACCTAACCCATCTAAATTAGTAAAAAATGGCAATGATGATATAGGAACTAAGGATAAGTGTTAGCTGCCCATGCTACTGAATATATAGGTAGTTGGTACTGTAAGAATGAGAATATGTCCCTGAGCCAACTTAGAAAAAAATTCCAGCAAGCTTCGCTGCTTGATCTTGACTCATTTGTGCTGCCCCAAAAAAATCATATTCATTAAAAAGTTCAAAATCCCTATTACTATCAAAATGCTGCATTTTTAGTACCAACAAATTTTATCATTTTAATATTCTCTTTATAAGAACCTGGTACATGTTGGCAATCATCCAAATCATATGTTTGCTGCTCTGAATTTTCATGCATTAAATCAGTAACTTCTATATCTTCATATTTACCCTCTTCCTCATTAGAACTAATGCTACCATCTCGATAGTCAACACTATAAAATCTGACTTATTGCTAATCATTATCAAAAGGTCTAAACCTTATCATTCATGCCTTAACAAAATAATCCCTTGTTTGAAAATGACTGAATTTGTCCATACACTTGTACCATAAAATAGTTGTATCTTGCATAGCAAAAATTACAAGCGTTGGATAATATTTTTGATTTATATGATAATAATCCAAGAAGAATTCCATTTTTAATACCTAAGAAATAGGATCTTGAATAAAGAAACATGAGATATCTTGCTTGATCATGTTTACTATGGATGAATGAATTGATTAGAATGATGGAGCTTACAAGATCTCAAAATAAGGTTGATTGAGTCTCAATCTATCTAGTCTAGAATTGAGAAATTGTATTGAAATATCATTATCACTTACTACTGTGTGGATACCCTCTAATTCTTATGATGGAAACTGAAAATGTGAATCTAATTATGATGATTCTTGCTGCAAATTTTGTTCAATTTGCTTATGAAAATGATGAAATTGATGCTATTGATTTTGAATATCCTAATGTTGCTTTTGTTACGTCTAATCCTTAGATGAAAACAATTAATCCTCATTTATATTGAAATGTGATGACTCTTTTTCTTTGATTTTTGCTGAGATGGAACTTCTTGAGTTTGATTCCATCAATTCTATTCATACTCACATTCATCTTTTCAAAATTTTCTTGAATGTCTACTAAAATCTTCCTTATCACCTCCGTATTGATTGCTTGTTGTGATTTACTTATAGTTTCCACCATGAAGCTTTGATGCAATGAAGTTCGAGAATGAAGCAAGAGCACTAAATGTTAGAGAAGCCTACTAATTATATTTTGGACCCCTCCTTGTTAATCCTACTTTTCTCTATTTAGCATTCCATAACTCTCCCTATCACTTTACGCCTCTTCCTATGTTAAGTCCTCTTTCTGCCTCTTCCTTTCACGTTTATCTCTATGAAACTAGAGTTTCTATTTCACTAATGTATTTATATTTCTTGGATGATTTACATATTAGTGATGAACTAAATGTCTTGATGAATGTTTAGCTACTTTAAGAGAGCCACTTTCCTGCACTCGTCATATAGGTTGATTTTCTTTAGGGATGTAATCAAGTTCCCTTTTCCCTTTATTATTTTCATGTATTTATAGATGTTACAAGATAGTTGTTTACTGTTTTCAATTACAATTTGTTGTATGATATGTTATTTAGATTTGTAATCTACAACTATTTTCGAAATGAATCAACTACTTGAACTACTTTGGCTACTTTACAGTTTTAGTTCAACTCTTTTGATCCCTATAGTTGTTTAGGTTGTAACAAATAGTTAGTTACACTAATAGATAAAGAGAAAAGGAAAAAGCCCATAAAGCAAAGAAGCCCCTAGGCGTCGTAAAGTGGTAGTCCTAATGTCATTATCTACTAAATTATAGTAATAGACATTAGTAGAAGAAGTGAATAAAGAAGTAATAGTAACAATTATAAAAGCAGATCTATGCAATGGAGGAAGTGTTGAAAAAAAAATAAAGTTATTAAAGCGTAGCTAGGGTTGTTCACACATATGCATCCGGAAGCGGAAGCTACAAGGAGGGTTTTTAAACCAATTTTAAGCTCACTTATCCAATCATTATCTCTTTTATCTTTTACGCACAATTATAACAATAATAATAAAGAAATAAGGGAATGAGAAGATTATACCAAATTTAATGTGGAGTTTGGCCCATCATCTAGTCTCCACGTCCATAATTGCCTCAGTCAAGCAGGACTTCACGCATTTCATTCAATCAAATAATTGCCTCGCGAAGAGGACTTCGCAAATGCCTTAACACAAAGGACTTCACACAATGTTTTACAATCGAGGACTTCACATATGCCTTATAACCAACGACTTGACGTTGCCTCTCAAGCAAGGACTCCATATTGCCTCACACACGAGGACTTCACATAAGTGCTTTAATACATGAGGACTTCACATAAGTGTTTTAATACATGAGAACTTCACTTATTACCTCAAACATAAGATGACTTCACTAAAATACTCACAAACAAATGCGTGAATAGTGCATTACAATATTAGCTCACTAATTTCACTATGGCACTATTCACTCAACAAATGCAAACACAAAATGAGATAGTATTTTCACATAATCTTATATTATTAAGCTCTACTCTCTTATCAAAAACATCACAAAACATTATATATATAGCAACTTTAAAAACATAGCCGTTCACCCTCAAAAGAACCTTAAGTGATCGAATTTAAAAGTCTATAACGGCTATTTTTTAAAGTGTCATGCCCTAGACTTGTTGCACCTTAAATTTCTCACATCTCGAGTTACCCTTCGATCAAGTCTATGCTGTTTGATCTCATTGCGCCTTGGGTATTATATATCGAGCCCTCGATTTGCCCCACAATGAAGGTCGTGATCAATGTTGTGCTTTCTCATTTTGTTCCACTTGTCGTGCCTTGGATTTACACTTGTTGTGCCTTAGATCATACTTCAAGCCCTCCATTTGTCCTTCGATCAAGGCCACAACCAAGGCTATGGTACTCAATTTGTTCCTGCACAACCTGCAAAGAACAATACACATATAAACACGAACATATATGTGCAAATTAAAGTTTAAACATATTAAAAACAAGTTTTGCTTATTAAATGTATCTTAACTAAGTTGTAAAGTGTCTGCACAATACATTTTATTATCAAAACAAGATTGTGACCAACCTTGGTTCATCAGGAAAGTGTCGGGTAATGTTGTTGTTAATGTTGGCAGATAATTCTAATTTCTATTGCAAGATAAAAAAAAAAAAAAACTACATTAAATCAACTTTTCCAAAGTCATTTTTTTTGTCTTAATCTCTTGATGGTAATTACATACATACATACATACATACATACATACATACACATACATACATACATAAATACATACATATAGATATACGTACATTTAGAAAGATGAATGGATTTTGTGTTCAAGGATCATTTTTCATAAAGGGTTCAAGCATATTTTGAATTTTTCTACGAAGTTTTTTTCCTTCATATATGTGTTTTAATAAATTAAAATTTTTTGTGTATATGTAGACATGTCTATTTGTTGGTTTCTTCTTTATATTCAGAATTTATAAGTTAATATGCACTCTAGAATAGGATCTTCACTTACCTAAGGAGTTCTCAATGACATATGAAAAGATCAAGAAACCATTTAACATTGTCAAGCCCAGATTTTGACTTCTAGTTCAATTGCTTTTCATTTTATTTACATTAAACTCTAACTCATTTGACATGAATCATTAACTAAGAAATAAGAGAAATTTTTAATCTTGCAAAAAATTTGAGTCGCCACTCGACTAAAGCTAGGAAAATTCAAATTAAGATCAATGGGTAGGATGATTCCAATTTTGCTACTAATATGCAAAAAAATTATTTTTTAAAACAATAACCAAAATTCACAAGTCTAGACTATCCTATTAAAACCAAATGATTATCACCTTTTAATTTTCTAATTATAACTTGTTCCCTTAATGTTTTAAGTTGTATTATTATGTGATATTTGCAAAGTTTTTGCCGATTTTATTAAGATGTACAAGTTCAGTCAAATTTATCAAAATTTAAAAAATATATATATAATTTAATTAATGCAATTACGTATAGTTAACAATCATCTTATATAAGTAAAAATATTTACAAGGTTTATCACATCAAATTATTAATAATCAAAAAAATTAATTTTTCTATATTTTAAGTCGCCTATTAGATACCTACATATCTGTTATTCAGGATCAGATGATACGTAGCTCTTTTAGAAATTTTGATGTGTTGGTTATTTTTAAATTTAAACTTCTTTTCTCTTTGAATTCTTTAAATTTATTAACTTTTCAAAAATTGACTTTTTTTATTGTGAACCCTAAATCTATCACTGTAGATTTTGGTAATTTTATGAAAACTTTTTTTCTAAGTGACAAAAAATTTTTGAACAATGCATCATGTATATCAATTCAATATACGTATTAAAATTAGGGTTTCTACGGGATCATCAATACAAACAATCTAATTCTAACAAGACAAGCCCATATAATTATATTCATTAGCAAGATCTCAATTTATGATATCATGATCATATATGTAATTAAATATTTACAAGGTTCAAAATTTTCCAAAATCATGGTATAATGAGATGTCACACATCAATTATAGATTTTAGTCAAATCAAGATTTTTATGTCAATATTATTAAAACAGGATTATTAATTGAACACGTTCACATTATGGTAAATATTGCATATTCATAGGCATGGTAACAATCACATATCAATAGAACATATACATCATGGTGAATATAAATTTACTAAATTATATGATATAAAATAATTTTGGCAATATAAAATTTAATCTAGAAAAATATCAATAGACAAATATTCACAAAAAACCATTACAATCAATATATCACCTTTACACTATTATTATATTAGATTTTTTTATTATTATTACAATTGAATAACTATTATTGAAATAATAGTATTATTATAATTATAATAAAATAAATTAAAAAATAAAGGAAAAAACACTAGTGTCTACTTGCTTCAATCACTGCAACAAATGGAAGTTTGTGGCTCTTTAGATGTGGCAACAAAGGCAAGCTCCAACGGTGGTGGCTTGGTGATTGTCAAAATCCAAAGGTACAAACCTACAAATTTCGACCTAATAAAGCCTCGTGAAACATCCAATTTGTTTAATCTTTCCTGTATAAACATGAATCAAGCGATTAGAACTCGAAACCCTAAGTTATTATAATCAAGAACACGAATTCAAGAAATTGAGAAAATTGAGAGAAAACTATGGATGGATTGTGTTGTTTATGTCCTATTTATAGTCTAGAGTTTCAAATTCATCCTTAGAACTTACCAATTTTATCAATTGTGAATCTAAGGTCCTTAAACTACTTTTATCATGAAATTAGGATTTTATCAAATTGGAGGATAACTCTCCAATTAAACTAGATACATGATGCTTATATTATGTTAGGAAGCTTCTCATATCTTCTAACCTACCTAAACTATTCAAATTTTATCATGAATTGTGATTTTTTAAAAAGTACCAAGATGATTTTTCCCAATTTTCATGGCCTATTTAATCTACCAAGCCCTAATTTAACTTGCAAGTTTGGTATCATTTAAAAGTACTCCATGCAGTGAAATTGCAAGCTTAAGATGACAAAAAATGGTTGAAGTAGGCTCAATAGACTATTTCATGCATGTTTGTCTGCGGCTTAAGGAAGAACATGCTGACGTCATCTCAAATGTCAGCATGGCTTGGTTCAATAATGTCATGCCACATGTCCCTCTTTATTCTAATTAAACTAAAAGGCATTTTGCCTATTGTTCATGATGTGAGTGTCTTACCAATAATCCATTGGCTTGTTCTTGTTCTCATTTGCACAAAATAATTTATTAAAGCTCATAATTTAGGATCATTCAAATTAATTAATTAATTGGTTAGATGAATCCTAAATTAAATATATGATAAAAATATTATATTAAACCTAAATAATTTCTAAAGCTCCTAAAATTTAAATTTCATGCCATTTTCTTTCCCTAAAATATTAAAATGTAAAATTTGGATTTAATATAATATTTTATTATTGTCATATACTAAAATATGTACATATTTTTAGGCTTAATGAAGCCAAAATGGGGTGTCTACATACATGTAATTGTTGAGGATGTCATTGATGAACCAGATAAAGAAGAAACATCTATACATGACATTGCAGATGAGGTGCCAATGAGAGATGAAGAAAATGAACCCTCTTCCCATCATAGTGGCACTCATTCTAGTATAAAAAGGAAACGAAGCTTGTGTAGAGATGGAGCAATATTTGAGCTTTCATATGTAATTGAAAGCTTTGAGACTGGCATGAGGTGCATGAAGAAGAGTATAGACTATGCTATGAATCGTTTGACAATTGATGAGGCAAGGAGTGAATTGTAAAGATGTAAAATGAAAAATTTCTTTGAACAATTGAGGGTCTAATGCAACAAGAATTGAAAGCTGTTTTGATTAAGTTGCCCAAGTAGAAGGACAATTTAGTTGTACTGTATGAACTTGAATCAGAAGATAATTCAAATTATGTTAGAGACATTTTGTAATCCATATAATGTCAAAAACTCATGATTTAGATTTTGTTAGGTTGCTTTTGGATTATATTAGAGACATTTTAGAGTCCACAAGTATTGAGACTAATTAGTTGGATTATGTTAGATTGCTTTTAATACTTTTATCAATCCTTTTGTGATCCACCGATGCTTTTAGACATTCTATGATATGCTATGATGAGTGAAGTTACAATACTATGTAAAGCATTTTTCATCATACTATTGATGAGCTTGGATTTTTAGTTTATTGGAGTTAAAGTTTAGCTTCTTTATATCCCTAAGTCTTCATATCAATAACATTATTTTTAGCATGGTACTTTCCCTTGTATTATGTAATATATATATATATATATACATACATATAATTTTCTATTAATATACTATTACAATAAAATTTTCTATTAATATATAGAATATATATTACATATATTAATATATCTTACATATACCTATACATATATTAAAATATATATTACAAGACAAGAAAGTTGTGTAGATGTATAGCATAGGCAGGGGTATTTTAGTATTTGCGTTATCAATTTATAGGCTATTTCTTACTTCAATTATCTCAAGTGAATAACATATTAGTAATTCATTGCATCTAAATGAATAGTGTTATATGTTTTCATAGCCTATTACATCTTTATGAGGTTTATTAAGAATGGTTATTCATTACACCTTTATTTTATTCAGCAAAGTGAACAACCCTAAAGTCAATATGTGTTGATTCTACAAATATCAAACAGCTCTTGTGTTGGAATCAAGCAACATAACGATAGGACAAAAATATATATAATTTGAAAATTTATTCTTAAAAGATGGAGGACATTGAAATCTTATTTATAATGACAACATAAACATAATAACCAATTTCAATAAAAAATAATAAAAGGGTCAACTAATGCTAGTACAGAGCCACCATTAAAGACGTATCAAAACTTTCAAAAGAAATTGAGAGAAGTCAAATCCCACAATGACAGTGATAAGATAAATTTGACTAATTTATCTATGGATTTGTAGGATGATCCACCAACACAATATTAAATTCAATTTGATCCCTTAAAATTCTAGCTCTCTACCTCATCTCTTCTCCTTCCATTTCCAACATTGATCTTGCTATGGTTCCTTAAATCATTCATCTCTCTACTATGTCACCATCAATCTTTAATTCAACCCTCCATACATGGTTAAGTACCTTACATTAACCTTCTAATCGCTGAAACATGGTTGACATATTATACGAACACCTTCGCATAGGCTTTCCAAGGTAGAATTCCAACCACAACGGCTCTAAAATTCTCCCATTACTTCATGTGCTAGCACTTTATTTTGAGATACCCATTTAACAATACAACATCTTTCTTCAGCTATGTTATGGATTCAATAGACTCGACTTCAAGAATCGATCCAGCCTTATCACCCATAAGAATAGGTGTTTGCTCTCTACCAAACCCAAGCCATTTCAATGAGTTGGTCCCTTTCATATGTGCTATGCTTCCTAAGCTAACATAAATCATCGAGTTCTTCCTCTATTTATCAAGTTAGGAAATGCAAGTGATGTTTGTTTCTAGTAAACTGGTGGAGAGGTCGGGCAAGTTTGTGTAATAGAGCCATTAGAAGATTAGAATGCCAAAATCATGTCGAAGACATTCTATTTTATGTATAAATAATTATAGTTAAAAAATTGTTAGATTTAGGTCTATTGAATTTGAGTTCAGGTTTGGTTTCAAGTACCCTGTATGATTTATTGGTTGAGTTTTGGTTTAATTAACGAAAACCTTATCAGCCCTTTACTTGAGATGAATAATATTAATTCTCTCATGGTTCTCCATAAAACTGTTATTTTGGTATTTAGTTAAGAAGAACGGTAATTTATAATAAATTGCTATTACATAAATTGATCAATAATAATTCATGTCTGAGATATCCATAAACTGTCATAGTTTATTTTCCAACTTTGTCATAAATACATAAGTCTTAAAATTATCACATATACTCTATAATAAAGACAAATATATATTTTATATTTTAATTTTATAATTATTTGTTTTATTTTTTATATCAAGTGAACAATAACATTCATTGCAACACTATTATATTCTTATTATATTAGAGTTTAAATTTCCCTTTTCCCATGCAACGAAATAAATGAACCATATAGAATTTGGTAATTGGTACACATTTCGAAAACCTTACAAGGTATTATATTTGGATTTTATAAAATCTGTCTCGATTGCATTCCTAAACAAAACAAACAAAATTGAGAAAGGAGTAAAATTAATCACATAAAATTTAATTGCATATTAAATAATCTACTTTAGATTTTTGGCTTCAAATTAGGCATGGTAAATGGATCATTCCATGCCATCCACGTGTCAAATTTTGCATGGTTTGCATGTTGCATGCTTTTGCGTATCTATTCCATTCGTGCTCGCGTACCTTACATGTTGTGCTTTGCGTGCTTTTTTTTCGCGTGCCCACCCATTCATTCATGTGCCTTTAATCAGGTCAATTTCACACGGTTTATTCAGGCTTTTTATTATTTTCGACTCGCAATTTTTTTCGATAGTTTTAGGAATTTTAATTAAACTAATTATTCAAATTAATTACAAATAAATTATTCATTGTAACATTTAACATAAACAAAATTTAGACAATTACTAAAGCAATATTTTTAACTCTATTAATAATATACATTACATTATTATTCACATTGTTAGTAAAAAAAGTAATTAATTTAATTTTTTTTAAAAGTGCGAATATGATGATTGGCTACCTTGTTGTCTACCTTGATCATCAGCATCGCTTAGGAGCTAATAATGATATAATGGTTGTGGCCCTTGTGGGGGTGGTAGTAGAGGATGCACTAGTCGATAACCTACCCATTCGGAGAAATTGTGCATGTGAGTGCTCATAGAGTTGAGCAAGTCCTATGTTCTTTTTGAACTTTGGTTATCTGTATTAGAATATTCATTATGTCTTCCATATTATATGTACCGATTTAGATTTTATGTTTTAGCTTGACTCTACCACTGTCCGTGTGTGTGCCCGTCTCTATTCCTTCATCGTGCCATGGGAAGGGTAGGAATAGATCACCTAAGTTGAGATCAGAGCTTGTTCATTTTATTCATTTTCATCTCTTGATTATGCTACACCACCGTAATCTCTAATATATTGGTAAGCTTCAGGATCATACTAAAAACACAACCTTCTTACTATGTCGCTCTTTGTGAATTTGGACCTTGATTCTGCTTTCTTGTAATTTGAAAGGTCAAATCCTCATGATTTCATAATGAGTGTGATAAGACGACCATATGCAACATGGGTGTTCTTTCTCCAAGCACTTGACGTGCATTGTATCACCAAATAGCTGAGATCTAATGCTCGGGGATCCACCATTGCATCTATCAAGAAGACATCTTTAACAAAGACGTTATTTAAATTTGCCTGTGGACATATATTGTAGCCAATCATATGATGGATTAGTCTACAAATTGATAAGTAATCTTTTTTTTTTGAGGTGCTTTACTTGATTAAATACATGGTTGAATGCATTAGTCATATCCCAATTTTTACACAACTTATCGTCCCCGATGGTTTGATGGAATAGACCTTTCAAATAATCCGAAGTAATATGAAGAACACAACCAAACATATAAGTAGTGATAGAGGTCCAACTTTGGTATCCACTATCCACCTAAAGAACCATATTGTCATCTTCTATGACATCGTTTGTAAGGGCATTTGAATAAAACATACAAACGAGTTAACATATGTCTCATTCGGAAGGTCCATGAGCGTAACCAAACCATTGTGACATAAAGTGTGAGTGAATTTGTGCCACTAATTTAACCCATTCATGTCATAATTTGTACCTAAAAGAACAAGCCAAGAGTAGAACTCAATTTCGTATCGTGTTCTCATTGCTGGGGTGGGCAATTGGATATAATTATTATTATCATCACATGGTGATGATTGGGTGAAGAAGTTTGGGATGGTGATGGGGACGGGGACGAGGACGAGGACGAGGATGGGGATAGGGATGGGGTAAGTGTTCTTTCCTGGTAGCGGCATCCTATGGTTACTTTGGTACGACAACGTAAACTTTGTGGACACTCTATTATTTATAATAGAAGGAATTTTTTATACAATTAGAAAATGACAAGTGAGTGCAAGTGCAAGTGCAAGTGCAATGGTATGAAAATGACACGGATTTGGAATCAACATGCCTACCTCAGTCGAAGGTATATATAGAACCGATGTGGGCACATTTAAAAAGAAAAAAAACTGGCCGATTTGGGCACATCGTTGACCAACGTGCCCATGCCGGTGGTTAAGAAAAAAAAAAGAAGGCCGATGTGGGCATGTTAATCGGTAACATGCCCATAGGAATGCAAGCGGGGCGGGTTGTTATAGGGTATCTGACCGCCCAACCCGCTAAAAACCCTATAGGGTTTTGGGATTAAAAAAAAAACCTGATAAGTTATAGGGTCGGGTTTTGGGTTTATTAGGTAACCTGTTGGGAAAACCCGACTCGGTATAAATTCAAAATATTAAGTTATTAAAGCAAGGATCCCATTTTATATTATATGTATGTGAAAGTAAGTGGAAATGAAGTGTTTGCATCATTTTATATGATATTATTGTCTAAAATTCATTCTTTCAATATAAGTGTTTGTATCATTAATAACTTAAAACAAAATTCTTTCTTTTGATTTTTTTTAAAGAAAAAAAAATTATAAATCTTGAAGTTGGGTCGGGTCGGGTCCAGTTATGGGTTCCTTAAATCCTAGCGGGGCGGGTTTTGGGATTGACAAAAAAAACCCGATAGGGTTTTTCTCGGGTTCTGGGACACCCATTAAAGACTCGGGTCGAGTTCGGGTTTCAAAAAACCCATCCCGAACTCACCCCGGTTGCATCCTTACATGCCCACATCGACTTAAAAGAAAAAAAAAATAGAAGTCTATCACGAGCACGTCGATGTTTACTTTCGAGTTTTTAGATCATATATTGATTTATGATGTTTATTTTTTATTTAAATAATGCACTTCATTTTGATTATGCAGTGTCTCCCTCACCTCATATGTGTGGGAATCTCCCATTAACGATGTACAAGCTAGCTATATATGCATAACCACTCACTAGATAGATGAACAATGGTTAATCTAGAAGCGGATAATTGCATTCAAGCCATTTTGGGAGAGACACACCAACCAAGCAATAGCAAGTAACATATTGGAAGCCATCCAATCGTATGTTATACAGACTACATTTAGTACATTGTTCGATAATGCATCAAATAACACTGCTGCCATTCGTAATTTGAAGTAGTTGTTGAAGCCGGTGTTTAATGGAAAGTTCTTTCATGTTCGATGTGTCTGCCATATTTTCAATTTGGCAGTGCAAGCAAGCCTTGCAGTTTGTGGCTTTGAATTACATATTGAAAAGATAAGATAGGCAATCAACTGTCTTCATATTTCACAGAGATTTAAACAAATATACATGGAGTTTGTCAAGGCAAGCCATTTAAAGGAAAAGATGCCCGCACTTGATTATGTAACTAGGTGGAATTCTATGTTCAAAATGCTTAACTGGGCATTGAAGTGCAGAAGGGCTCTAACTTATTTGTACAATACACCACTCAATCCCTCTAATCTTACTTAATACTTATTTCTACACCAGTTAGAGGAAAAGATGCCTACACATGATTATGTAACTAGGTGGAATCCTACATTCAAAATGCTTAATTGGGCATTGAAGTGTAGAAGGGCTCTAACTTATTTGTACAATACCCTACTCAATCTCTCTAATCCTACCACTAGTCTGATGGAGAGTCGAGATTAACAAATAATGCATGCACTTAAAGTTATAGCTGTAAATTTGATATATCTACGATACAAATAAATATCAAATAATCCAAACAGACCCACTTCCCTTGTCAATCAAGTGGTAATATTTTGCCAAGGTCATCATACACCCTAAAAATAGGAAAAATAGGCAATGCATAGCACTTATACACATATATGGTAAATAACTAGTAATCATATTTTAACATATAAAAAAAATGGCAGGTAATTTTCAAAATTACTATTGTCATCTAGATTCATAAATACGGTTATGTATTAAAAAATAATTAGTATTTATTTACCATATATATATTACACATAAAGTGCATTATCTGCTGAAAGCTTTCTCAAATAAAAATACTAGTTATTTAAGGGGATATATTTGGTCCAATGTTACCTCCTCATGTAGATGTTGTTGGTGTAAAGGGAAAAAAAAATGAAAACTGCAATGCTTATTGAGTTCGATAAAATTTTATGTAATCTAATTTACTACTATTGCCTTTAATAAGAGTTAAATATATATGTGTGTGTGTGTGTGCGCGCGCTTACACTTTAAAGGATTATAGTTAAATCATTTCCATCTAACAATATTTGTGGAGAAAGATTCAAATTTCAAATAAATAGAGACAACAACTTGTTTTTTTCTTATTTTTTTATACCTACATTTTCACCACTCAAGGTAAAATTAGTACATAGATTGGATTTGCCAAATGCATAGGTGGTTGATCTTATTGTTCTATGATATAGGACAACGACACAATGTGCGTTATGTAGCCCTGAGCGAAGGTTATACAACCAGACCCATCGAAGGAACTCTCTAGTTAATAATTTAACTATTAAATGAATATAATAAGTGATATATTAAGTATATTAATGATAATTGTTAACTAACTGACGAGATTGGTCCTTAAGAAAACATAATTGAACTATCGAATTTTCCACCATAATATCAATTCTATACAATATTCCCTTTCAACTTCTTAAAAATAGTTTTAACTCTTTTAACTTACAAAAATGTGCAAACCTTAAACACTTATCAATATTTAAGAAGGTTTTTGGTTGGAAAACTTTCTATGCTACATATTGCCAATAGCTTCATGATCATATTCTTATTTCCATTGGACGAGCATCGGTGATGAGGATTGGATGGCGTCATTGTATTTATTGATTAGTTTGAATTTTTTTTTAACTTTTCAGTTTTTCTTGTATTTATTACTTAGTTTGAATTTCTTTTATGTCTTTTCGGCTTTCCATGTATTTATTATTTAGTTGCTTAGTTTTAGGCTAACTAATGCCTATAAAAAACCATCATATGTAATCTTTTGAGACAAGACTAGAATGAATGAAAATTTGAGAGCTTTTTTCTCTTTGAGTTCTGAGAAAGAACTTATTTGAACTTATCAGGTTTTTACCCGTGGCGTTCACCATGACTTATCAATCGGGTTTTCCATCCTCGATTGTGGCGTCCTCCTTTATACCAAGGTTCTTAGTTGGTATTTCCTAAAGGGTCAAGATCCTTATATCAAGGTTCTTAGGATTACCCAACCAATGGGTCGTGGTTTTCCACCAGGTTTCTTAGACAATCCTTGGGGTTCAATTCCATTTGACGAACGTTGGGTCTTAGGTTTAATATACCTAAGATTTTCCGTATCATCAGAAAACCCAAAAAAAAGATTATGAAAAATTATTAACCCTCTTGGGTTCTTATCATTTGGTATAAGAGCTTTTGGTTCGGTGCGCTTTATTTCGGTTTCTTAGACGATCTTTGGGATTCAATTCCATTTGACGAATGTTAGGTTTTAGGTTTACTATACCTAAGGTTTTTCGTATCAATCGGTAACCTAATGTTAACGAAGGAACAAAAACTTGGATAAGGTTAAGACTAAGTGTTTCAAGAATACGATTACTAAGGTAGAAGTGATTAGGTTTATTAACATTATATTTGTTCTTAATAGTAAATCTCAAAGACCTTTAAAATGAAACTACATAGTTCTCTAGGGTGCTAGTGAATAGTGATCAATCCAAACACTAATCTTACCCTTGCTAATCTCAAAATAGATTTGTCTCCAATGGTCTTTCGCATGTTTAAGACTGTATTCCGTATCAATGAACATGCATGTGAAGTGGAAGCTTCAATTAAGTGTTTTAAAATGCATATAATCTATAAAGAGATCAAACTTTCAATCCTCAATTTCCACCAAAATTTAGACTTAATAGCACCAGTCACATAACTAAAGGACCAGAGACCTAAACAACCTTCTAATTGGATGATGAAACTTATCCAAAGAAACCCAATATGTGAACCTTGACTCCATTGAATTATATCCCATGAAAAATCTGCAAAGTTTTCCCAGGTTCTTTAATGACTCATTAGAAAGGTTAGATTGCCTAAATGATATAAAGGAAGTGAGTTAACATAAATATTATTAACTTTAATAGATCAAAACCCTTATTGGCTAAGGGTTCAAATTATTAAGAATAAGAATAATGACAAAAATGTAAAAGTAAAACTTATGAAAGGAAAACCTAATTAAAAATTAAAAAAAAAATGTTTCTAGTACTAAAATACCTAAACTAAACGCATAAAACATGTTAGGTTATAGATCCAACCCATATGAGTCTACAATCAAGGATATCCTAAGTATATAGGATACACTTAGAAGAAACATATGAAAACAAGGAGTTTTTGTGCAAACAAGGACTAAGAGCATGTACACAACCAGTCGAGAATGCTATGCCACTGGCCTACAAATCATGTGAATTTGGAATTTTTTGTCGAGAGCTCGCATTAGGCTGAGCCAACTTCAATGTCGCCGATGTTGAGTTGTCGTGGAAATGTCAAAGTTTGCAAAACTACCAGTGTCTAATTTACCAGTGCTAATATACAATTAAATGACAACAAGCATCCATTCTGTGTTGTTGCGCAAGAGAGGGAGAAAATTTCATTTTCTTTTCAACAAAAGCTAATCCTTCATCCTAGAAAGAGAGTCTAAAGAGAGAGAGGCTTGTTGTTGTTGTTGGTTATAATCTACTGATTGTGGTGAGAATTGTGAGATCCACTAGTGATATTTAGTGAGAAATTGTGTAACCCATTATATTGATATAGTGGAAGAATTTATGTGTGACCGTCTTGTGGTTTTTCCCCAAATTGGGGTTTTCCACGTAAATCATGGTGTGATTTAAATTCCACATTTTCTTTAATTAAATTTGTTGTTGTTATCGCATCAGCAAGAGGAAAAGGTCGAATCTTTTCCTAACAAAACTAAATTGCATGTATATATTGTTTGTGAATTTCATGAATTGATTTTGATGATATCATTTATAGAATTTCAATTACTGGTGTAACTAGGTATTATAATTTAAATGTGTTGAATTATATCGTATTGTGTTGATTGGTACATAATATTGGTTGTAATGTTTCGGATGAGTTTATTTTATATGTTGGTGTGCCTATGTCAATATATCAGAATGTATTAAATGATTAATATGTGAATTTGTTGTTAATGGAATAATTGATAAAGTTATGTATGTTATTATGATTAGGTATTAGATTAAAGCTTATGTTTGGATTAAAATTTGTTTTTGAAGTTTAAGAAGTTCATTTTGATTGCCAATTGTTTGAATTCGAAACCCAAACTTTCAAATAAATAAAAATTTTCCAAACTCTTCTAAAGATACCACAAAGTCAAAAAGGCAGATTAAGAGTTAAAATTTTGTAAAAATTTCTCCCAAAATAGAAATAAAACCGATCCTCACACACGCCACTTCCAAGCACCATTCCTCCATCTTTTTCAATCAAAATTTTCTTTGAAAATTGATAAGGGTTTTTTTTTTTTTTTAAATATCATCTACAAGTCAAGCTCCACTAAGTAATGTTCTACTTTCTTTTCTAATCATTTGTTTACTTGTTTCTTTCATGAATACCATTTTTTCTAAATGAATTTTTAGAGAATTATAAGTAGTTTTGATGAAATTAAGTTGATTTCTAAACTTAGATTAATCCTAAGAACTTGATAGAGTAAGAAATGAAGTGTTATGATTGTTTTGAATGAATACTTAAATTTGTAATCAGCATGATATACCAGTGATGAAGTTGAGAAATTATTAAGGAAATTGCTAAATGAAGTAGATGTTGAGTATATGTATATGGGATGCTATTAAATGTGTAATAAGTGAGTTGTTAAGTCGTTTTAGTTATTTTAACAGATGAAGTAGTTGACACGATGGTAGTGATGAAGCTTTAATGTTTAATTGAAGTTGTAAATAGGTGTGAGATCAACTAAATGTGAAATTTGTGTATATATGATGCCACTAAGTTGATGTACTAAGTATATGAACTGATTGAAACAAAAAAAATGTAAAGTTAAAGTGAAAAACGTAACTCATTCTGCAAGATGAGCACGAGGGGAACATGAAATCGTGTGTCAAGGCGTGCTTCTCACTAGTTTCTAAATTCAAGCTAATCGAGAAGAAAAATGACTAGTACGGGTACTCTATGCAGTCGTGCTTCTCTCTGA
Organism: Combretum micranthum; assembly: GCA_024138025.1. Classification (NCBI taxonomy): domain Eukaryota; kingdom Viridiplantae; phylum Streptophyta; class Magnoliopsida; order Myrtales; family Combretaceae; genus Combretum; species Combretum micranthum. Next base: position 1,605,510 of record JAMXBD010000122.1, on the reverse strand, counting down.
TTTGTTTAACAAGTGTATTTTAGGATAGCACAGGATAAACACAACTTATCCAATCTAACCGGGTTCCTCTCTATTTTCTTAAAGTTTTGAATTTTAACAATACACGACAAGAGCATGACCACTTGTATCTAGCCGTGTTTCTCTTTGAGCAAAGTTGGCAACTGAACACATGATTTGTAATCCATCGTGTTTCTCACCTGAAGACGTACACGGCTTTGTACCTGCTCGTGCATCCTTTTTAAAAATAATGATAATAATTTTAATTTTTCAAAATTTAAAATAAGGAATGTGAGATATAAATATATTTATAAATGTATGCTAAGCTATGTTTTGATAAGGGTGTTGAGTAAATTCGATAATTGACAAATGTATTAGTTGTAATTATGAATTAATATTACATTTTACATAAACTGATTTATTTTAATAGATTCCTCTACTCAGTTATATCTATCTGTTAGTCTTCCACCAAAAATATCAAATCTTTTAGATATAGTAACTTGTTTGTTAAATGTTGGGTTAGACATTTTTAAATCAACTATAATTAAAGATTGAATTAAAAATGTTTGAATTTGGTTGTGTATGTATTATCTAATTTAGTTCGGGAAGCAACAACCCTGCTTAGAGTTGAGCAGAGTAGTAAAGCTTATAGACCACCCTTTATCATGATGCAACTACATATTATATGGCTAAGCAAGTAATTGATAAGGAAAATTGTATCGCTATAACATTTTCTTTTTCGTAAAAGGAAATAATATGATTTAGATCGTGTTTATGGGATTGGTTAAACTAAGTCATAATATGAGTTAAGTTAAGTAAAGATGAGTAATGACTGTGAACTCTAGATAAGATTATTCTTTGTAAAATTATGCAGGAGATATAAGTATTTGGCTGTTTATGTTGACCTTCCGAGCAGCTGCTGTTACTCAGAACCCCCAGGTTCTCAAAGATTGCAATTGTAGTTTGAATACTCTAATATTGATTTATTTACTTAATTAGTTATAATTAATTTATTGGTTATTGCATTATATTAGTTAAGAACATGTGCCACTTTGTATTTGTTTATGTTGTTGTGCACTAGGCTACTTGCTTTAGGATGTAGGATGGACTTCGAGGAGTTTTTGGATGATTGGGACTAATAGGATCTAAGACTTTAGAATGTTGGTTTTTGTTGTTTTACAAAATGGAGTTGAAAAAGTTTTAAATATATTTAAACTTTTTTTTTAAGTTGTCCCTCTTAATATGACAACATAAATGGCTAGAAAATAATATAAAGATGTAAAATTTAAAAGATAAGGGATAAGAAGATTAGATAGCTATGTATAGAGATTCCTCTTTGTAAGTCAATCCTCTCTTCTAACTCTATGCTGGGAACCTGGTTGTTTTTACCAATTGCATTTTGCTATATCAAAAGAGAGAGAGAGGAAGTATAATCAAACCAAACACATTGATATAATAGATATGGAAGTTTTGAAAGAAAAGATATCATTCCACAAGTGATTCCACAATTCTCAGAATATCTCAACTTATCATATCTCCGTAAGTCTATCAAATTGAAGCTGTTACACGATATCTGGAGATATTTTCTCGAACAACAAAAGACTCTTTTGAAACTAAAGATATTTCAACATTGAATTGTTACAGATTTTTTAGTGATTCAAGAAACAATATGATGCAGATCACTAGTTCTACTTTTATAGATTATTGAAAATGATATCGAATTTCAAAACTACCATATCTATTATATCTTTATCTTTTCTTCATAAAACAAATCTCTAATAAAATGTTCTTCTTACCATAATGCTAGATCTTGTTAGAATAAAACTGCTGGAAAAATAAGAATCAACAACCTTTGATCGTAAACTGATTTGAAAAAGAATCCCCATGATATAATGTCCGATTTTTGTAAAACGCATCAAGTATATTACCTAAATATACTTGACATGTGGAGCTGGACTTTCAGAAAATATGAAAGATCTACCTTCAGTAAAATTCTCATAATACTGAAAAATCCATGTAAGATGGAATAAGGTTTTGTGAAAACTTCTATGTATTTGATAAAGTCATATTTTACTCAACTTTGCAATAATCAAATCATGTTTATCTATTATAGATTTTATAGAAATCGAATGGAAATGGTACTTAAGTATGCTTAAATTGTTATTTAAGGTCATTAAGGACAACAAATACAAGCAATTAGGAGAAGTTTCGTGCAAATTTGGGAAAGAAATCAAGCAAGGCCAGCCATGCAAGCATATCAGGATAGTTTTGGCGATGTTTTGTGAATTTGACGTATCTCTCTCATTCAAGATCCTATTGAGATGATTTAAAATACTACTAAAAGATAAGAGAGAGTTCTTCAATTTTCATGTTTTGGGTGTGAATGAATTAGGAATGCATCAAGGCCAAAACGTTCCATGAAGTTGCTGCCATTACAGTGATGATGTTCACGTTTTGGAAAATGATAGAGTTTGGTAAATTACAGATATCTCTCTCATATGATCTTCTTGTGACGTGATTCAACCTCCTATGGAAAGATAAGAGATATATAAACAATCTTCATGTTTTGAGTTTTTGATAATTATGAAATAATGAAGGTTGAAAATCATCTTGAAGTCACTGCAAGTGCAGAACATCAGCAAGATTTACAGATTGACATTGTTTTAGTAAATTTGATATATTTCTCTCATTCGAGGTCCGTTTGATATAATTCAATCTTTTATTGAAAGAGAAGAGAAAGATCTACAACTTTCGTTTTATAAGTTTTGGCAAATTTCAATTGGATTAAAGTCAAAAATTGCAATGAAATTTCTATACACAGCATTGCTTAAAGGCTGCCAGCTATCTTGCTCTGGAGAAAATTTTTACAACGTACACCGGCTACTGGAGATTCAAGGCTGCTAGCACTGAAGTCGTCGTACATTCAAAAATGCTCTCAGAAATCAATTTTTAAGAAAAAGGCTGGCTAGATCCAAAAGTACACCACCGGTGTAGAGTGCTAGCGTCTTCCCTGCAACTTTTCATACATAAACTTCTCTTGTTGTATCTTTTGGTAATGAAAAAACCCTAGGCACGATTTTCCTCTTTTTCCTCCATAGCTCATTGATAGATTAGGGTTTAGAACACTAAAGTAGTTAACTTTTTAATTTGATATCGGATTCCACACTAGATTTAAGTGGAAAACAACATTTGTGTTTGGATTTCAAGAACAGGACTCCATTAACATGGTTATTTTGTTCTTTTTCTTATATCCTCCTATTGGATGTTGTTTGACGCTTGATTCCTTTTATCTTAAATCAATTTTGAGTTTTTGATTTGATTTGATTCATATTATTGATGATTTTTCACAAATCATGTATTTTGGATTATATTTGGAATTCATGATGGATTAGGATTGCAATTGGGAAATTCTCTTCTAATTGATTTTTTGAATATCTAATTGGGATCTGAAATCACATAGGGATATGTAATTTGAATTCTATTAGGGTTTGGTAAATTACATAGATTTACCAATTTATCATTTTCCTAGGAATAGAGAACATTGATTGGTAAATCTAGGATAATAGTTCACTTTGGAAGAAGGGATTATTATCTGGTGCTTATTTGATTAAAATATTGAACCCATTGACAATTTGGATTGGCAATTGTATTTCTAATCTGTAGCATACATTGATTGATTATTCAGATCTGTTGGCTCATAACTTAATCAATTCAAAGGTGTTGGAAATCCAAGATTTTTTTATAGGATAGTCTTATAAAAGAAAATCTAAAAAGAGAAATAACTTTTGATTTGCCTAACTATGAATTGGACTAATATGGTTGAGAGCCAGTCCTCACTCCTTATGGATTCGACTTGGTATTCACCAATATATTATTACTACACAAGCACCCGATACACTATCGGTTAAAGATCTGCTTATTTAAAGGAAATTGAATATAACTAAAAAGAGCTTTAAAAAGCATATATTGAAAAAGCGTAATCATGTCTTTTTCTCGTCATAGAACTTCTAGAATACTATTTTTATATCGTGATACTTCCTTTGAAACTTCTGTTAAATGGTTCTGTTCATAATTTCACATATCATAAGTTCTAAATAAGCTTCCATTGAATTAAACTGTACTTATTAGCACATGTTAAATAATGTTTAACTTCTTTGCTATCATGAAAATTATGTAGAGAAATTAATACTAAAGTTTTGTAATCCTTTGAAGTACCAATTTGATAGTACTATTATTTTAGTTTATGTAAAGTTGATGTACACTTAATGTGTAGTTTTGTAAAGTTTTGTATTAAATACAGGTTTAATCAAGCAATCAACATAAACATTTCTTTATCGGACGACCTTACGTGTAATACCGTAGTGTATTATGCATGGTTGGGAACTTGATTTGCCTAATCATGGAATTAAGATAAGCTAGGTCTTTACAAGTACAACTTCATAAAATTTCTTGTCTATTTTCTTTTTCTAGCAAAATTTAAAAAACATATCTCCAAATCCCTCAGGGTTTAGTTTAAAGTCCACATTCAAGTCAAGAAGTATCTAAGCCACTCTTCGAAAGAAGGGTACACAACAAGCATTTTATTCTTTAAGTAATTATTTAGTGAATCTAATGCAATAAGTAGTGTAAAAGACAAGATCAATTAATAATTAATCATAGAAATTGAAACAAAATTGAGAAAAAATCTTCACTCAAGGAATTTAAGAATATTCTTTTGTGATAAAAAAGTATTTTGTAACAAGAAGAAAATCATTATATATCGTCTCTAAAAGAAAACCCTAAGCATCCAAATACAAAAATTTGAACTAAAAACTTAAAAGCCCGCTTTAGAGCCATAAAAGAAGGTTTTTGGGCTTGAAAACAAATCATGGATGCAACAAATATAGATTTTTAAAAGAGTTTCATGTGCATATATAATAGAAATTGAAACAAAATTGAGAAAAAATCTTCACTTAAGGAATTTAAGAATATTCTTTTGTGATAAAAAAGTGTTCTGTAATAAGAAGAAAGTAATTATATATCGTCTCTAAAAGAAAACCCTAAGCATCCAAATACAAAAATTTGAACTAAAAACTTAAAATCCCGCTTTAGAGCCATAAAAGAAGGTTTTTGGGCTTGAAAACAAATCATGGATGCAACAAATATAGATTTTTAAAGAGTTTCATGTGCATATATAATAAAAAAAAACGAAATTGTATGTAAAAGTTATAACTTTTGAAAGATAGGCTGCACATTTGTTTCTTCTTGTACTTTTTAGATTTGTTTAATTTATCAAGGAATGGTTCACACTCTTCTCCAAGTTAGGATCCATTTTGAAGCACAAAAGGATTACACCCCAAAAATCTTTCGACAAAAAAAGATTTTGGAAAAAGGAACAGCAATTTTCCTTAAGGCATTGCCCCCAAACAAGTTTCCATTTTCTTCTTCATATTTAATTATTTTTCTAATCAAATAGTTTGATGGCTTTGCATATTAAGTACACAAAACATTCAGCATGACTTTATCTAATTTATATTTATATTTTATTAGTATTTAATCTGGATATAAGTAATTAAATTTTCAATTTTTTCCTATCTTTCTTTAATCAAATAAATATCAAACAAATACCAAATAACCAATGACAATATAGTCTAATAGCATTTCTCATGTACTTTCAAATGAAAAGTACCAAGTTCAATTCATTCATGTTCGGTTAGAATGATAAAAAAACAAATACCAAATGGATTAAAAATGGACAAACAAACCAAACCGACTTGTACACTTTAACAACTTTCATTTTTTTTTTTTGGTGTCACTTTAATAATCTTGATTGCCTATTTAAACAATTGAAAGGTATCATCCTTTATTTAAATTTGACTCAACTGTCAAAATTTCAATATTCAGCCTTTAATATATAATTTTCCAAAAGTGATATAAAAGTGCTTTTGGCTGTTTTTAACTACTGTCTCCCTCCAATATTTCTCTTCTATATGAAGAGGGGAAATGAGGCGCAAATGCCGGCTAGATCCACGTAAGAATAGTGACAGAAGGATTTAAAATATTTATGCACTATATGGAGACGACCAGAATGCTTTCCCAAAGATGGAACACAAATAATTATCCTACTTCCCATGCGCTACCAAACATGATTCTTTCTGCATGTTTGTTTAGATCCTATTTGATGTTTTAAGAATTCATGAAATTATACGTGGGCTTTCACGCTTTACGTGAGAAGGATAAATAAATATATTGCACTTGAATTGATTATACAAATAATGGAAGGAAATAGGAAAGGAACAGAATAAATGTACAAATGATTATTGTGGACTCGTGTTGCAATGTGAGAAGTGGCAGAGGACTAGGAGACTGAGCATTGACTAGTGATGCAAGCGTGGGATGGGTCATTATAGGGTACTCGACCGTCCAACCTACTAAGAACCCTATAGGGTTTTGGGACGGGTTTTAGGATTGAAAAAAACCCGATAAGTTATTGGGTGGGGTTTTGGGTTTATTATGTAACCTGTTGGGAAAACCCGATCCGGTATAAATTAAAAATATTAAGTTATTAAAGCAAGGAACCCATTTATATTCTATGTATGTGAAAGTAAGTGGAAATGAAGTGTTTGCATCATTTTATATGATATTATTGTCTAAAATTCATTCTTTCAATATAAGTGTTTATCATTGATAACTTAAAACAAAATTCTTTAGTTTGCCTTTTTTTTAAAAAAAAAAACTGAAAAATTTGTAGTCGGTCAGGTCGGGTTATGGGCTCCTTAAAACCCTAGCGGTTAGGTTTTGGGAATGATAAAAAAACCCAATAGGGTTTTTCTCGAGTTCTGGAACACCAATTAAGACTCAGGTCAAGTTCGGGTTTCAAAAAACCCATCCTGAACTCGCCCTGATTGCATCCCTGGCATTGACAAGGCATGATGCTTAATTCGGGAGCATTCTTCTTCCTTTTTATTTTTTATTTGTTATTTTTATCATTTTTCTCTCTAGATTGGATCTGACCTAAATTTATAGAGAAGAAGGAATCTAAAATGCCTAGGAGTCCATGAGGAACATGAGATCCTTAGATAGTCAAGATTAATACTTGAAATTAATTAGAAATGTTTAGACTAGGTTGATGCCTCTTGGATTCTTAATAAGTTGAATTCTGAGTTCAGAGACCCAAAACCCTTAAACATTTGAAATAGGTCTAATTAACTTAGTTATATATGCATACTATCACTCACTCAAATAATTAACCTCATCTATGATGAGAATATAACAAAGGATGGGTAGTTCATTCTAGCGCATTTGCTCATTCAAGTTTTCAGCTGTATTTTCAATAGGAGATTGGTAAAATTTAATTCCATAATAAGTTGAGTTAAAAATTCAAACTTGTGAGTTTATAGTGGTTTTATGTTTGATGACGAGCACTCCTATTTGTATATAAATAGGACTTATTAAAGTTCCCATAGTAGACCACCTAATTAAACAAAGGTGGAACAATGAATAAAGGATAAGGAGTTTAATAAAGGGACTTAATCTTCCAAGATTGGTTTTTAGCATTTACATTTTTGTGTGTAAGTCATATCTTCTTTATGAAGTTTTCACCAGCCATAATGCTACTTGCGTTAAGATAGATGAAATGAGAAATAAAATATCAATTCCATTGCTACGTTTGAAATCCTATACATAATCATTAATTCAATTCATTTGTCACAGTGGCATTTGTATTAAAAAAAATCATTAATGCATGGATAAACAAAATATATTATATGTAACAAAGGCCGATTTTTATGGATTTCTAATAATAAGAGTCAAATGGAAGTCATTCCGCCCTCTCAAGGGTGGAAAAGAAAAATTGGATTCCTCTTCAAAATTACATGTAGCTCCAATTTCTAAAAACACTTTTAAATATGAGAAGGATAATCATAATTTCATTGTGGGTTCCTTCTCATTTGTCAAAATAAGTTGTTTGGAATCAGTATTACATATATATATATATATATATATGTTCCCTCCAAACTTCATATCTTTAGTTCCTCTATATGTAACATGTATCCTATTTATTCCATTCCTCTCATTTTAATAAATTGGATTTCTTGGCCAAAAATAAAAAATAAAAAATTGAATTTCCCCTTGTCATCTTCAGCAAGATATTAAGTCCCCGGGCAAATTTAAAACTTACACGAAACTCCCAAATGACACGCCGTGGAACTTTCGGTTATTTAATTTGAAGAAATCAAGGTCTTCCCCAAAAACTAAGCACTCCAACTCGAAACATGAAACGACAAATTCAGTGGAAAGCCTTTTGCCGATGTGAAGATGTTCGTCTTCTTGTGTCTCAAGACTTAATGTATATTAGGCTTTGATTTTTCGGACTTCTTAGTACTTTTATGTCTTACCCATGTGCGTGCGTGGTGCTCTAAGACTAAATCAGACTTCACTGGCTACGTTGAAACTTCTTTCTTACGCCTTGGCTTGGTGTAGGCCATGATATCGTCCTCACGCACTCAATCACGATAGAAGATGTCTTGTTGATTCTAGAATTAGATAATGGCTGCAGCTTTCCGACATGGAAAACTTACGTCTGAACTGTCTAAAAACAACCCGCCCAAAAGATGCCGCTTCACTTGGCAAACTCTTTTTTTTAGCATCACTAAATAAGAAAAATAATCGTTCATCTTCTTTTTTTGGATTAATCCCGTGATTTTTATCTCAACTTTACAAGTTCTTACAATTCTACATCTTAAATTTCAAGTTGTCAAATTATACATTCAATTCGAAATTGAATTATCACTATTACTATTTCTTCCTTTTTTTTTTTCTTTTTTTTTTACCTTTTAATGACCCTTATCTCCGTTATCATGAGAAATAATATTATTATAACTTGTGTGTGTGATTGTTGAAAGACTTGAAGTCCTCCTACGGTAGTGTTGGCTCGGTGGTGATTTTCAAATACAGTTCAAAAGCTAGAATAATCTCAACAGCGAAAATTGAAGTAAATACAAGAAGAAGGTTTTAAGGATACCATGAATCTTAATCTAAAATTAAGCTTTACGCTTGGCATCATATGATTCCTTTTTCATGATGATTTTGATAATGTTTAATAGTGTATTAAAATGACATAGTAACGGTAACAACTAAATTTTCACTTGGGATGACATCATGACAACTTGATCCTTGAGATGTAAAATTATAAAAAAAAAAAATGTATAAAGATAAAGTAATCACCATGACATTATTCATTCTTTTTTATTTGGTTGTCCCCGCCATTAATTTGAATCATATTACCACCCAGTATAAATAATTGATACGGCTAATATCATATTACTGGGGAAGAGGAGGAAATGAGATGTCATATTTCTTAATGACATCTTTATATATCTCTATCAAATTTCATTAGCCACAATTTAAAATTTAAGTGATATGAGATTTATTCCATGTAATCAATCAAACAGGAAGCATACAAATCTTTTAATTATGAGATTGTGATATCGAAATGGATAGATGAGTCTTTGGCCTCATAAGAAGTTAAGAACCCCGATAAGATAATTTTCGATAAGGCCTAAAACAATTTAGGGTTCAGTTTTTAATTTAATACTTATAGATTTTGCTCAGAGTTTTGAGAAATGAACATTGGTCTTCGACTATTGAATCTTAATTTAAAACACGTCACCTCAACATAGATCTAGATTATATCGTTTTCAAGGATATTTATTGGTAAAAATAAATATAAATTTTTATATTTTCTTTCATCAAATTAGATTAGTTTTAATAGTTTTGGTTCATAATGTGTTTCAAATACACTAAAATGCTTTGGGCCAAAAAAAAAAAAAAAAAAAACACTAAAATGCAGTCTTTTATACGTTTTAATTTTTAAGATAGCATAAAGATTTAAATCAGCTCGTTATACATATACATATTTGTTTAGATGGTTTGCTTTTCATTTGTATATTTATATTTGTATTTTATTTATATCTCATCTATAAGGTTTATTTATGAGTAAAAATAAATGTTTTTTATTTCTATCTATTTTTTATAAATAGTTTCATTGAAGCAAACATGAAATAGATATCAAACCGATGTCAAACCAATGAACCAAATGCACCCTTATATTATTAAAAGAATATAGGGAGTTTTCAACTCCACACCTTTGTCCTTATTTAAAATTGCTTAAATGTTCTTTTGTAATATATCAAAATCTATGATAACTAATTATTAAAGATTTTATCAATAGATATTGTTGAAGTCTAATCAACAATGGTCTTGTAGTTAATTGGTATCAACATTACTGGTCTCTCAAGTGGGGAAGGACTAGGTTCAAATCTCATTTTATTATAATAGTTTAAAAAATATATAATCTAGTTAAAAGGATGCAACTTTCATATATTCCTCTCGAATTATCGATCATGTATATATTTAATTTAATAATTATTTTATATTTTAAAACTTGCTATAATACCATGCTTAATTTTTTTAAGCGCGTATCCTGATTAAATGCTTACTTGTATTATTGAGTGTAACTCAGGGTTTTTAACGTACTTCTCGGGAAAGTGTAAGGAGAGATTAATGGAAACATAGAATAAGATTTTGGCGTTCTTCAAATTGGTCGTAGGAGATCTTGTCAAGTCCACCTATATTGGCACCGTGTGGTGGAAAGATCAAAATATCACAGAATATTATTGTCTTTTACGCGCTGTCGAAGTTTGAAGATTTGCACATCCGCGAAATAGCACATGGATTGGATTCACTTATAATACGTTAGCCGTTGATTTGTCCTTTTAGAAAAAAATAAATTAAACTTTATCACTTAATTTGCAAGCAATTTGTTATGCAACATTTTATACATCAACTTTTTATCCCACTATATGAGTTTATGATAATTGAGAGAATGTTAGATAGCTTTTAAGCTTTAAAAGACAAGGGACATAAAAAAATTTGATGCTTTTTAGGTTTTGACTGACTAAAATTTTTGCTCTTCCCCTTTTTCACTTTACCTTTTTCTTTTTTTTTTTTCCTTTTTTTTTTTTAAACTTTGGCAAGTACATGCTTGTGAGAATAAAAACAGCGAGTGTACATAATATAGTTATAGCCTAACAACATGAGCACTAAGTATCCCAATAAGGTATATCAAGTTTGATTTCTTCATTTCCTAATTTGTAATATATAAAATAATTGACAAAAAAAATTATTTTAATCGTCAAATCAAATATCTTTGTAGTTTACATAGACCGTTATAGGATTTTTGAGATGAACACCCATCCCAAATATGGATATAAGCAGGTAGGCCGTTATAGGATTTCCGACCAACCCAATCCATATAGAGTTTTAGGATCGGATTTGGATATATGGTAAAAACTCTATAGGGTTATAAAGTCAGGTTTTGGATCATATAACAAACCTGATGGATACCCAACAATCCGATATTATAATTTAAAAGAAAATAAATAAAAACATTACCATAGGGGCAATAAGAGGAAAGGAGATATGAAGGAGTTACCATCTCTTTTACCTCCTAAAGATGTTTTTTCTTTTATGTCTGCTAAACCAGCTATGGATTTTAGAACATTTTATTAAATTTTGTTCAATTAGTTGTTTGTTATATTTTAGTCTCAGCATGAGTTTTAATTTAGCAATGTTTTTAAGATATTACACTTGGAAAAAGTAATATATTTATATGTTTAAATATTGTATAATGAATGTGGTCTACAACATTTTCTATCAATTTTATATACATCTTTTCATTTTTGAATGTATAAAAACTTGTGTCAAAAGCATTGGCTTTTCTTAAATTTATCATTAAAATTTGAAAATAGGTTGAAAAAAAAAGTCAGGGTTTTAGGCTCAAGTTTCGAGTTCTAAATCAAATCATGTAGGTGAGTTTGGATATAACATATAGAGTTATAGGATAGGGTTTGGTAGATCCCTTAGGATAGTGGGTTGGGTTTCGAGCTTATATGATCCATTCGAAACCTGATCTGGTTACATCCCAAAGCCCAAGTGCAATGGAGCCCACCAAATAAAGAACCGGGTCTTCTTCATCATCCACATCTATGTAAGAATTTCTCCTTATTCCTTTTTGGAGCAATGGAGGGCTAGCATGGAATTTACTTGAAGATTTAGGGCCTAAGGACAGGGCCCAATCACACGGATTTATATTTTCATAGTTATTTTTCCTTTTTTTTTTCATTTGTTCGACACATTTAAGGAAGAAAATAGTTCGTATTGGCAAATTAATTTGGGATTAAAAAAATCAGTCCAGCCAATTTTTCTCTCCTTTTAGTTTTTACACACATACAAAATAAATAAATAAATAATTACATAAAAAGAAGGCCCACTCTTGTGATGTCTCACGTGCATGTTGATAAGCTGGTCTACCAATGTAAAATTAAGCCCATCAGATATGGGCTTTGTAGTATACTTGATGCAAATTAATGTTCCTTATCTGTGGCTGAGTAAGGTCTTTTTTCTTTTTAGTTTGGTCCAATTAGGCTGAGTAAGGTCGATTCTTTGTGTTCTTCACTCCACTTTTTGTTAATTTTTGGCTATTTTTAGACCTCTTTTAGAGATTTTGTTGGCCTTAGGATTGTAATGATATATATATATATATATATATATATACACACACACAATTGCTCAAGGTAATCAGAGAGAAATTAAAAATAATATATAATATATATTTTTCTAATCATGTTTTTTTTTTCTTTAACTTGCTTATTGTGCAAACATGAGGGATGGGAAAATAAACTTTCCTATTAGAACCATGAGGTTGTAAAATATAATCTCTAAATCTTGAATCACTAATTTTTGAGAAAAAGTAATCTCGAAATGTAGATTATGAGCTAAGTTAGAACCATTTCATCCATTTTTTCTTTTCTCTAAGTAGCTCTTTTTTAATCATCTTCATGAAGGTTGGGTCCGAATTTTCATAAGGCAAGAATAGTACTTGAATTTATGGGCTTCTTTGGTAAATTATCGAGGTAGAGATTTAATCTTGATAAATCTTGCATAATCTTTTCCAAAAACACAGGGAAGAGATTAAGCAAATGATTAGTCATACGATGTTGATCAATTTAACAAATAATATGGGAAAGTACTTAGGAATTCCAATCAATAAAGCAAAATGGTCTTAAGCAAATTGAAGACTTTGACTTTATTATGGAGAAGGTTTGAAGCAAATTTATTGGATGAAAAGCCCAAATGCTAAGTATAGGTAAAAGGAGATTAGTGATAAATTTAGTCATTAAAGTACCATCAACTATTTTTATTATGTGATTCCTCTACCTTGAAAAGTGAATGCATCACTTGAGAAAATAAATAGAGAATCATCATGAGATCAATAAAAGAAAATAAAAAATGAGGGGGGTTCATTGGGTAGAATGGGATATGGTGAAGAAACTAACATAAAGCAGTAATTTAGGGTTTCGGACTTAACTAAGAAACATTAACATTTGCCTTACCAAAAGGACGTGGAAGATGAGATCATGTGAATTGCAATGGGTAATCATGCTTAAGGCAAAATATGGATCTTACATAATACCTTCAAAAGGAAATAAGGATCCCAATTATATATAGTATTGATGAAAGCAAATAAGTGGTAGAATGATATATAATTGTCAAACCATCGAGAAAGAGGAAAGTAAAACTTTGGGATGAAAAATGGATGAGAAGAACAAGTTAAGAAAACTTCTATATGGACCTTTAAATAGAAACGCATGTGATATCACACTTGCATAAGCCTACACAGATCTAAATGAATGGAACAAAAGTATTTCGGTATCTAATTGATAATTATATTAGTTACCCATTAGGAAACATATGGCTAGAAGACTCCATAAAGATAAGGAAGAAAAGAGGATAAACTTATGGTAATAGAGACAAAATGACACTTAATTATGGCTCGTTCACTTCGCTGAATGAATAAGACTATAATAGAATTCCTAATACAGAGGAATGGAATAAAGCTTCAATAGGATTTTTCTTTATTAATTTTTTATTTAAATTTTCGTATTTTTTTTAAAAAACAGTTTCAGCATTGTATTGATATTCATAAGTTTGAATAAAGAACGACTATTCAATGTTTTGTATAATAGTGATTCATTGTGGAATCACAATTCAGTAAAATAAACGTCGTAATAGCTATTCATAAGGAATAAAGCTATAATAGAATTGCAATTATAGCAAAATAAACGAGCAATTAGTGTATAAACTTTTAGATGCAAAAGAAGATAGGGACAGAATCGAAAAGGATTGGAAATGAATATGGAGAACTCCAACCACACCTAAGAAACAATTATCCCTATGGCAAGTTGTGCATTATGGGATTCCTACACATGGTAACCTATTAAAAAGGGACATCTCAGTTAAGGATATGTGTGTCAACTATAGATATGAAAAAGACTCAATTGAGCATTTATTCAAAGAATGGTGTATTATCAAACAAAAATGACTTGTTTGCAATAATTTAAATCAATTCAAAAAATCCTTTTTAATAAACTTTGAAAAAGGGCTTAAGAGAAATGGTAGAATCACTATAGCAAGCTGAAAGACAGGTGTAAACCATGAGCTTGTTCTTTTTCTATTTATGTTGTGAGAAATCGAAAGAGAGAAACAAAAGAACTTTTAGAGAAGTATCAAATGTCATGTTTAGCACATAAGAATCATTTGAAATATAATGGATTGAAATCAAAAGAATGAAATGAATAAAGTAACGGTAGATTCATTTCCATGTTTAGATACATTCATGGAATGTAAGTGAAATGCAATGACTATAAGATAAGATTTATTAAAAATACCCATAATAATAAATATAAATAGGATAAGAATGTAACTAAAATAAATGGTATTAGTAAAGTGGAACAAAATCGTAATTCCGCCTTCTTAATTTTTATAAGAATGCTTCCAAATGTAGGAAAAGAAATGAAACCATGAATTGCGATTTCATTTTGATCCATTCTTATGTAGTAAACATAACATAAAGAAAGCGTAGAGACTAACAAAGCATAGGTTAATGCAATAGACTAGTGGGTGAACTAGATAAGGTAGAGAATGATAACAAAGGATAGTAATATTAAACTCAACTAGTATAAGCCACTTGCATGCTAGATGAAATTTAACTGTGATGCAATGATTTTTTAATAAAATCATAAAGGTACAATTGGTGGATTATGTATAAACCAAGAAAGAGGAATCCAATGTAAATTCTCTAATCGCATTGTTCATGTTTCTTTCCGAAAAGCAGAACTATAGAGCATGCTTGAAGCATTGAAAGTGGTGAGAAACAAGAATTTCGATATTATAAAAAGTCAAATAGACTCCTATTATGCTGCTAAACTGATGAATGAACAAAATGTGAGCAATCACTTTCTATCTAATGTTGCTTCTTTGTGCAAAGATGAAATTAGTAAGATGAAGCATCTCAAAGTCATCCATACCCATAGAGAAGAAAATATGCAAGCACATTAACTTGTAAAGAGAATAATAAGAACTTCTACATAACCGATATTCTCACAAACAATGTCTAGTGATAACTACTAAATGGTTCTCACATCAATCATTCTACTTAAACTTACGAATGTAGGGGTTTAGATTTTAGCACCATCCAATATAGTGTTTGATGGTGCCTAATTTGTATATATACGAATTGTTTCTTAGTCTAAATAAATGAACTATGTTTATCACCAAAAAAGCTTCTTCTTCTTCTTTTGTGACAACTTATATACTATAGAGTAGATTCATTCTAAAATCATATGTTTAAATTTTTGATAAATTGTATGGACACATCCTTGAAATATTTTAAAATGGCATAAACCCTCTACTTTTTGAAAAGACAACATCTAGAGCCTTGAACATTGAAACTTTTAACCTTTTTTTTTTAATTTCTACCCATCTCAATGTGATAGTTCTTCATCTTATGAACATGTTAACCTATTTACAACATAATAAATTTTGTGAAATGATCATGCTTAATAGTAGCTCCTTGTGAAAGTACATGCAGGATTCAATTATATGAATTCTATAAAATTTGTAAAGGCGTAAGAGGAAAATATTCACTAGATATGACAGAAACCATCCAACCCAAGAAGTGGATACTCATCATATCTTGCATGACAAGCACAAAATCAACAAAGAACTTATTCATCCTTCTATGGCATGGGTCTCAACTAATCTACGCTACCAAGTCATGCGGCCCAGGACATGGAACTAAGATCAACCAATTCCTAATAGTTTTTAGGAAAATCTTGAACACCCACCTGTTTTGGACGAACAAAACTGGACTAAATTAAATTTATATTCAAGTAGTTTTAGTCCATTGTATAATAAAATTCAGAGGATTTATTTTATTATTATTATTTTTTTTTTTTGCTTATACAAAACTATATCTAACTTTTTTTGTGTATCTTGATTACAATTAGATAATTTTAATGTTACTACTAGCTTTTAAAATATTATTAACAAACTCACATCTACTACCCTTCTTATAATTCTACATATCGGTGGGGGCTTGTCAATTTACGTATTATAAAGATCTTTATGAGAATCTAGCATTGTGGGACTTTTTAGTGCCAAACATTTTTTTGCAGGCAAACTCCAAAAGCTTACACATCATCGAGGAATCATGCCCACGAAATATAACAAAGTCAATTCCATAAACCCACTGCATGTCTTAACAAACTTCGACATGGCAAACTATCAACATCAATGGAGCAATTAAAGAAAGGAAAGAACAAAGGCAAGGCGACACAAGGGGGAGGACCTGGGAAACTCCCATTTAATCTTTGTTATAATTTTTTCCATTTAGAGCCCCTTTAAAAATTCATAGTAGATTTCTGCATTTAAATTGCCATTTGCATTTAGCACTTACTCAAAATTAATGTTACTTGCTTCTCCCGTAGCTCCTACAGTCTGGGAATTTAGAGGTGGTTTTGGAATGTCACATTTGAGTTCATGACTCATGAGTCCTCGTGTCGACGGAATATAACTGACACAGAGAAAACTAAGACAAGAAAAAGGAGAAGGAAAGTAGATTTTTAGGCACATAACTATTGAACAATCTTTATGCACGTAAGAAAAACTCTTTTAATAAAATTCGAGTAAGTTCATTTTGGTTTCTTAACCCATTACCTACATTTGTAAATCCTCTATTTTTCTTTATAAAAACAGGATATATTTAAATTATATTTATGATCCGATTTAACGTAATTTATTTGTGTATAGTGTAGAGTTCACACCTGTAGTCCAATAATTCATATGTATTTATTGTACTCCCTGTTTTTTACAATAAGAAAAATAAATAAATAAAAGAGGAGTTGAGTATTTCGTGTACTATGCCATACCGTTTCAAAGAAGACCAAGATAGATAGTGTTTTGAATAGTAATTCTTGTAGTGGAAAACGATGTGAGTGAGCCAAATATCAATTAATAAAACTCATTTTTTATTTCAAAAAACTTTTGTTCATAATCCTTGCTTCAGTTGAATTCGAAGATGACCCAACAACTTATCCAATCTTAATAATCAAATGAAAAAAGCAAGCTAAGTATAATAACAAATTTAAGTTCTTTTAATGTTTCTTTGGAGATGTTATTATATTATATGTGGTCGTTGTTACGTAAGTGATGACTAATGCAAATAAAGAAGATGAGTGTTTTTGGAAAAAGAAAGAAGAAGGTCAAGAGTCATGAGGGTGAAGGGTTTTTTCTTTATCCCACATCGTTAAATTTTTAATAAGCTTTCATCTTTATAATAGATCATTTCATAATTAAATGTCCAAATGAATATATTATGAGAAGTGTATAGGTTTTATAAGACCATAAAAGTTCTCAAGACTGAAAACTCTTTTTTGATTAAAATTTATACATTAGATCCCAAATTAGGGATGTAAACGGGGCGGGTCTGGGACAGGTCATTAAGTCCCAGAACACGACCCAGCTATATAAAGTGTGTCCTAGAACCCGACCCAATCCGAACCAAACCCGGGGTTCAATTAATGCAAGTTGAAATCTTTTTTTCTTTTTTAATTTTATATTTTTATGACTCTTCTTTCGTTTTTTAACTTTCCTCATGTTGAAGGCTCTAAATACACCTCCATGCTTGCGCGTAGGCCACAACGCCGATATCCCAGCTTTCACTCTTTATGAGGCTTTCCTTGCTTGGAAGGAAAATACTCTCCTTCCCTCATATTTATATATTCCTATTTTTATTCTTTGCAAAACAACCTTCTAGAGAGGTTGAGACGACTCTTCATGAAAGAGAAAATATTATAAATAGTATGCTGCTTTTTGCTATTATACGTGCTTATTGGGTAAGAGATGGAAATATAAAATAAATAAATAAATTTTTTAATGTATTTATTATTAATTTTTAATAAATACATATATGAAAAGCATCATTCAACTAATGAACAAGTAGATTCCTTAAACTAAAATTTTATTTTTTTTTTAATTATATCGGATCGGGTTTTCCCAACGGGTTATTAGTACAACCCAAGACCTGACCCTAAACTCTATAGGGTTTTTAGTGGAGCGAGCGGGCGGGTATCCTATAATGACCCGTCCCGGTTGCATCCCTAGACCAAATCAATACTACAGGCAAATATTTAAATTTTTGTTGTTTAATTGTATCAAATTAAAAGTTGTAAACAAAAGAAAAAATTATTTTGTAATACAGAAGGAAATAGTTTAAATGATCAGTATAATTCAACTTGTATTATGTATTCACACACACACACAAATAATGTCGTCAAGACCAGTGGTGACCTTGCTGGGTCCTTATCCTTAAGGATTGAGGCACGTATCGTCGATGATGGCACCGTTTGAAGCTAGCTAGAAATTTCCAGTTCACAACTCCAAATATAGGGAACCGGAGATTGGACTCATGGTGGAATGGCACGGGTCGATCTCCGATCAAGAGTGGAAATTTATGAGCTGATTCTGAACTTGTGGAACTAGCCTAGGCATTGATTTAATTTAATTTTTTTTGTTTTTACGATATAAGTAAAAGATAAAATATAGTATAAGAGTATTATAGTCTTTAGTCTATTTTCTTAAAAAATTATTTAAAATTTACATTTATTTATATATAAATACATCCATGTTTAGTTGTAGTATTAGTAACATGAGAATCGGGATTACAAACTCTCAAGATAAAGGCAAATTCCGTATCCTTTTAGGATAATCATCATATGGTTAAGAAAAAGAAATTTGTTTTTGGTAGAAGTATTGTTCTGTTTGTTTTGGCTTTTTTCCGGCAGATACAGACACTTTTTCAAACTTTTTGCTAACAAATTATTTATCAAGAAATAGATATAGATAAAAAAAATTGACAGTTCTTATCAAAAGATCAAATAGAATAAATATAGATAAAATTTAGATGCAAATCAAATATATTTACACATATCATTTTAAAAAAGATACAAATACAGATGCAAAACAGACAATCCAAACAGACCCGTAATTCTATCTAGAAATACTTTTAGATATACTTATTATTGTTTGATAATAAGAGATTGAACATTTATTCTCATTTACTTATAATTTTTTTTTTCCAAATTTCCTTTATATTTCTATAATGTCTTTTTTTTTTTTTAAAGTTAGTACTAGGGCCCTGCCAAGTCCCATGAGGTTTGTGCCTTAGACTAGGTCTAAATTCGTTGGGTTTCTAGTTGGGTCCCTAGCCTATACAGGATGGGTTTTGGTTTGGACTCATTGCTACTAGGCTCTCCCAATTTTTGCTGGTTAAATAAAGGACTTGTGCGTACCCAACCTGCATGGAATCCCTTCACTAGTCAAGCCCCATTCTTGATTCGATTTCAAGTCATGGTCCCAGCAGAGAATCGAGACACAATTATGGCCCATTTACTTTTCTAAATGGAATAAGAGGAGAATAGAATTTTGATTCAAAAGAAATGTAATAGGGTTGTAATGACTAATACAATGTTCATTTGGTAAAAAGTAAAACAAGTAATTATTAAAGTAAAATATAAAATATCGATGATACCCTCTGTATTTATTACAACGAGAGGATAACTGTTATTTTTAAGACAATGTATTTATGATAAAATTAAAAAATAGATCATTAAATAATAATTTATGGAGTTGAGATATGAATTGCTATTCATCATTTTACGTCATAGCAATTCACATCCCTTTCAAGTGAACACCATAATATCAGCTTTACATTAAACGAGAAGAAATAAATAACTATTTATGTTAACTGAATGGACTAATAGACTTTGTCCTAATTCGTCTTTAGAGGTGGTTTTAGAATGTCACATTTGAGTTCATGATTCATGAGTCCTCGTGTCGACGGAATATAACCGACACAGAGAAAACTAAGACACAAGAAAAAGGAGAAGGAAAGTAGATTTTTAGGCACATAACTATTGAACAATCTTTATGCACGTAAGAAAAACTCTTTTAATAAAATTCGATTAAGTTCATTTTGGTTTCTTAACCCATTACCTACATTTGTAAATACTCTATTTTTCTTTATAAAAACAGGATATATTTAAATTATATTTATCCGTTTAATGTAATTTATTTGTGTAGAGTGTAGAGTTCACACCTATAGTCCAATAATTCATAAGTATGTATTTATTGCACTCCCTGTTTTTGCAAAATAAATAAATAAAAGTGGAGTCGAGTATTTCGTGTACTATGCCATACCGTTTCAAAGAAGACCAAGATACATAGTGTTTTGAATAGTAATTCTTGTAGTGGAAAACGATGCGAGTGAGCCAAATATCAATTAATAAAACTCATTTTTTATTTCAAAAAACATTTGTTCATAATCCTTGCTTCAGTTGAATTCGAAGATGACCCAACAACTTACTATCCAATCTTAATAATCAAATGAAAAAAGCAGGCTAAGTATAATAACAAAATTAAGTTCTTTTAATGTTTCTTTGGAGATGTTATTATATATACGTGGTCGTTGTTATGTAAGTGATGACTAATGCAAATAAAGAAGAGTGTTTTTGGAAAAAGAAAGAAGAAGGTGGAAGTCATGAGAGTGAAGGATTTTTTCTTTGTCCCACATCGTTAAATTTTTAACAAGCTTTCATCTTTATAATTGATCATTTCATAACTAAATGTGTGAAAACTTTTCTTTGATTAAAATTTATACATTAGAGACCAAGTCAATACTAAAAGCATATATTTACTCATGGTTTTACAATTTCGTCAACGAGATCATCCAATCAACCATCTAATTATTCAAATAAATATAGTGATTGAAATATGAATTATTTTAGTTTTGAATCACGGTTGGGTATGATGTGAACTATTGGATAGCAACATGACTAGTCTCATCAAAATTAATAACAGAACTATAGAATTTTCTTTTATTATATTTGTAATGAGTAAAAGAAACACAAAAACATATAAGTAAAGTACATCAATAAATGGAAGCTATTTCTATGTACTTTCACTCCACTCTTTCAATATATATTCTAATGAATTCTAATGGCTAAATGATGATAAGCAATACCAATCAAACACAAACGTCCAATTCATTTTATAATATTCATCTACAAATCGGGTAAGCTCTAGTTTCAATTTTCTAATCATGTTTTCGTTTTTTTGCCTTTTTCTTTACTTTATAATGCTTTAAGCTAAAAGTAGTTCCAGTCAATACATAATTTAATATTCACAACCATAATCTTGATGATTTGATATTCGCAATAATGATCTTATAAACCAATACAAATTCTATTCCACAATCTAGGCGGAACTTCACTCATGTGAGATATTACAATCCCCTCCCCAGGACTTGAAGCGCCGTAGGCCAAATATAACCTATAGTTAAGCTAAGCAATAGAAAGTGATAAATGAGTATTTTTAAAAATTTGACTTGAAAGTATTTAACAATTTGGTATTTACTACCATATATTTTAATAGTAAGGTTTCTTATAAAATTTGAAAATTGATAAAGTAGAAATTTTGAGCGTCCATTAACCAGGTCATTTAATTCATCATATGCCTGTCATAAATACATGAGTTGAAATAATAAGGATTTTTCACCGTTAAATCTCAAAAATTAGGAGATTGACCGGACAACTAGGCCATAAAAAATTCTGAACGGATACCAATAAAAAAAGTTGAAGCAACTTAACATAAACTTTTGTTTCCTTCATTATTGGTTAGCCTCTGTCAATTGAAAAGAAACATTTCAAAAAACTTACAATGAATTAATGACCTGACAATGAAGTAAAAACATTTAATAAATATAGTCAGAACACACTTTATTTCTTTCTGTTTAATATAAGTGGCGTTCTTCTCTGGCCAAAAAGAGAAAAGGAAAAAAAAAATGAAATAAAATAAAAGCTTCGTCTTCTCTGAATAGGATCGAAGCTCTTAGGATCCGATTTGTTTTATCGTCTTTATATCGTTTTGGCTTTATCTTTTTATATTTTTAGAGAGATTATTTATTAAAAAAAAAAGATTCTAACAAAAAATACGTATACTTACTCATAAATCTATCATACAAACCATATACATATATAATATAGATACCGACACACATAACTATAATAAATAAAATGAAAAGAAATTTTTTTTTATGATGATGATGATGATACAATCCTATGTAGAATCATGCTAAAATAAAAGATTAAAAAAAATTAAATTATAAAATCCCAAAAGATAAAATAACCTTTTCGTAAAATAATTTTTTGAGATTCAAAAGGACCTAATTCTAAATACATGGGATCCCATTGTTGATCTCTATGCAACCAAAAAATAAATAAATAATTAGTCTTAAATTGTAAATTTTTCATGCTAGACAATTAAAGGCAGATATATGAAATCTCAATATAAAACTTATCTTATATATATATATATATAGATCTCGGATAATCCGTAACTAAAATAAGGAATTGAAGTCTGTAGAACATATTACAACAATACAAAATGTCTCACTGATATATAGATAGTAAACACATAATAAACAACAAATTATTCCATCAAGAAAAAGATAAAAAAAAAAAAAAAAAAAAAAAAAAAAAAAAGGAACAAGAAAACACCTCATTGGAAAAGTCAATCATCATCATCATCAGCAAGACATGGGAGGAAGATCAGATGTCTTCTGGAAAGTAGACTTCTGGAAAACCCTACTTCCAAAAACCAGAAACCCTAGGGCATGCCCGGCAACTGCCACAATGAAAACCCCACCATTGAAGGACATAACCGCAAGCATCACCATGTAAGCCAAGCCCATCCTAATTGCATGCATGAGGGTCTGTAAAAACCCCACAACAACGTTGTTGTCCGACTTTAAAAGCTGGCAATGGGACAGCCACTCGACGAGGATGCTCATGACAAACACAACCACTAGGCACAGGTAGTACATCCCGGTGTTGAATCCCGGCCACCCCGTGAACAGAACGACACCGTTTGCACCCCAATAGAAGGACATGCGCATCATCATCCTGTGGTGAGAACTAGAACCGTTCATCATCCCCATCCCGCCGGAGCTGTTGCCCCCCATCCCCGCCATATTGGGGTGAATGTGATCGTGGGTGTCGTTCATTTCTAGGATATTGAATTGATAAAGAAATAATTAAATTGATGGATTATGGTTTCAGTATATATGTGTGTGTGATGAAGAGAGATGAAATACGGCAGAGACTTTTCCAATGGAAGGAAAAAAATCTAGTGTTTATGTAATAGCCAATAGGGATGTGTAGTGCAGAAGAAGTACTAGTACTTGTTGGTTTTGTACTGCCTGGGACTGCCATAATTTTAGCAACACTATGTTTAGTCCTCCTCGGCATACCAATTTCGTGGTTGGCATTCATTTATGGATATTGAATAGAAAATATGAGAATATCTTACAACAACCTTTTTTTTTTTTTGTCATTTATACATTTTCTTCTACATTTAATATTGGGAATTTAAAATGTATAAACCATTTGGAAAATTCCATGCGTCTATCCTTTGTCTTTTTTTTTTTTTTTTCCCGTTTGCTAACGGGAGTGATTTATATGATTATTAAACAGTTCAAATTTATTCTAATAAATAACCGTGTTATAGAATCTAATATATTCTTTTTATATGAATAGTAAAAAATTAATAAACTGGTAACATTATAAAATTATCCAAATTATTTTTAAAAAACTTAGATTTCTTAATTAATTATATCATTATATCTCTATCAAAATACATGGAATATATAATGTAAATAAATGGTAAAAAAATGGCACAAATAGTTTGTTATTCATCTATCTTTATAAGAGAGGATTTTGATTAAAAGGAAAGAGCATAAGAAATCCAAAATATACATAAGGATTTTTTTTTTAATAAATTCCATACGCCACCGAAAACAACAATATACAACAAGCAAATTTTCAATTTTCATATTATAGTAAGTAGAACATTAATATTTCAAATTTTGAAAATTTAACCAAGTTTTACAAGCCCACGAAAGCATTTTAGTTTTAACATTTCACATGAGATATGAAGAATCATTAAGCTTGAAATAGGAAAGCATTAGCCACACACACACACACACATTTATGAATACTTCATTTTGTAATCTGTTTTGGTTTGAAGAGGGTCCAATTTGTTCATGGTTCAATTGTGTCACTGAAACAAACAAAATTATTAGTTGAACCAAACTGCTTCCTAATTAAAAATAAATAAATAAATGACATATTTTAGTTTTAAAACCCATCAACATTTCATTTTATCTCTATTTACTTTCTATTTCTAGTCATCTCTTATCTAACTCCTAGTCACCATAGTCCTCTTCTTTTTTCTTTTTTCCTTTTAAATATATAGTTGCCCGTGTCCCTCATCTCCCAATGACCTCAGATGCAATATTACTATAATATAATGCTATGTGGCTTCAATTATTAGTAGTTTTCTCAATACATGAATGTTTGATTAAAAAATCTAGTGAAATCAAAACAACATTTTTTAAATGTAATTTGGAGTTCAACTCAAACCAAATCCAACAACATTTAGAAGCGGACCAGCTCATTAAACATATGAAATGTATAGTTTCAAATGTAATTTAGAGTTCAACTCTTGAATTGGACCAAATTAAATCTCGAACAAACTTACATGCGTACTATGGAAACAAACCCAATATCGCCCTAGATATAAAAAGGAAAGCAATAACAACAACAAATCCCAAAACTACCGCAATCCCGCCCAAGATGTGAGTCCTAGTATGATCTCAGCCAATGCCAATTGGGATCATGGCAGGCATGGGCGCTTTACTTCTCTAGCGAAGCCCAACCACTCCGAAAGAGAGAGAAGCTCGACAGCTAGAGGAGTCAAACCCGGGGTGCTTTGATGAAATTCCTTACCTTTACCAGCTGGGCTACCCAATGCGGACGCTTCCCTTTCTCGTTCTACAATTTCAAATTGTTCACTTCTAGATAGGAGTAGACATAATTCGATTAAACAGTCCATAATCTCATTTTTTGAATTGAACAAAAATAATCAATTTTTTAAAATTTCAAACACAAACTGGTATGTTATTAATGGTTAACCATTTTTTTCGGTTAATATTTTCAGTTTTCGATTTTTAACCATTTAACATAATAATTAATCATATATTGCGGTTAATTATATTTTCAATTGATCCATAAAAAAAGTTATATCTTTTGTTTTATAATTACATTCAAAAATTACAAATTAACAATTCAATATCAAAATTACATTCAAAAACTACAAATCAACAAGTTAAATACTATAAAACCAACAACAAATTAGGAATTTAACTCTAGTACAATATTATACAAATTAAAACTCTATAGTCTTCTTTTTTTTTTTTTTTCAAATTACAACATAACAACAACATAGTAATTAAACATAAAACTTCATCTATTTATATTTTTTAAAAAATTAATTTTATATATATATATACTTATAGATATCAGTTAATCGTTAACCGTCGGTTTTCTCATAGTTATAAATCAAAATTGAAACCGAAGACAAAAAAATAAAATAAAACTGTCATCCTAAACTTAAACCTATAGACTAGTTAACCATATTTTTTTTTCATTGGTTTTTCAATTTCGGTTTAGCTTTTGGGATTTTATTTGTTTTTATGTCCACCCCTTCTCTTAGAAGTATATGCAACAAATATGATTCTTTCATTTGAATAAATAAGACTATCCATCTTTATATTTAAGCAAAAACAGGTGAGTTATAATCCAAAATTCCATACAAAGTAGCGAAAGCTCTATGTTGTTTGGACGTAATAGTAATTTTAGGTTCACTCATATGGAAAGAATTAAAAAGGTTAACATTATAACTAGCAAAACTAATACATAATTAATTTAAAAAATAGTTCATTGAGTTTTACACTCAAGAGGACATAATTAGATACAATATAAATCATACTACTAACATACACCAAATGTCATGTATTTCATCCCCATAGAGTGATAACTTGCAACGAATTGGCCTTTCAATGAAGATTGCAATATGTCACACACTAAGACAAGGACACCACATGCTTCGCCATACAAGGCCGCTAGAAATCAGTATATGGCTAAATCAAACAAATTAACATGTAAACTAAGTAGAACAGACACGATCATAGATTGCTTTAGAAATACTTTTATGGGAAACCACTACGCAAGGCCTTCAACCAATATATAAATCATAACCCTTATAGTTGCAATAATCTTCACCCATATAAGTAACACCGGAGAATAAGGACACAAATGAACTAAATTGGTTTACAGACTATTCAAGCGTAGCTTAATGTTCACTCCTATTTGATTTGAGAATAGTTGAGTCAGAGTTTATATTCGACTTACTCGAATAGTTTATTAAGCCAAGTTCAAGTTTTTTATATTTAGCTTGATTAGTTTGTAAGTCTAATTAATTTTGAGTCAAGTATAAATGTTAAGCAAATTCGAATTGAGTTTGGGTGTTATTAATATTTTAATTAGAATAATATATTTTTAAAATAAGTTGAGTTCTAGCAGGTTTAATCAAGTCAATTTTGAAATTTACATAATTTTTTTTCGATTCAAGCTCAAGCTAAAAATCTTAAACTCAGTAGTACACAAGCCAAGTTTAAACTTTAAATTTTGAGTTAAATTTGAATTCGAGCTCAATACTATACTATCTCAACTTAACTAGTTTGCGGTCTTACTTCAGAAAAAAGGGAACTACAAACCATTGTAGAACCACAAATGTGTCGCCTCAAAATCACATTGAGGAATCATTTTCATGAACAAAACAAATATTAGAAACGTTTCAATGAGACGAGACTGTTTGTTAATTTTGTATGCAAGTAAGACTAGTAGGGCCACCCTAGTAGTTAACTAGTTCAATATAGACGTCTATCATGGTCGGCCCGCCCACGATGGGTTAAGACATGGACCAAAGCTGTCAAGGCGGGTTTGACCTGCCAAGTGGACTCAATGGGTCCACGAGTCCAAGGCAAGTCCTATAAAAGGACCCGGTGGGTCCTTAAGGGTCTACCCTTTAAAACAAATAAATCAACATTTGCATTAATAGGAGACTGATCGGGATGGGTCAGACCCACCCTAGGGCACAATAGGTCCATGGGTTAGGCCCTCTATTCCCTACCTAGGACGATTCCAAGTTTTTTATTTTTGGATCTAGACTCGACAGGTCGGGTCATGGGTTGAGACTGACCCTGCCCTAAGGAGAGGTCTAGTTTAATACACTCTTTTATTTTATATATATATATTTATCAACCTTGCCGCATTCCAATTTTCTTTTTTGCCCCTTCTAAATTGTTGAAGTGAATGGCCACTACCAGCTTGTTGGCCAGTCCAGCCATAATTAATCCGATTCACGGACACTTGCTAATTGAAGTGATACTTATGTTAGATATAAATAAAAGAGAGATACGTAGTTGCGGCGTTTATAGGAATAACTCGAACCATCGTTATCTGGATGATTCGTTGTGGACTATCTGGAGAGCGCCGGGCCAACAGCAACAATTTAATAAAATTTATTAAATGATACGAATCAATTTTAGAAAGATCAAGATGACTTGTTTCTTTTTTTTTTCTCAGTAAATTTTCAGAAAAATAATGTCTTTGACTCTTGGCAATAATTGCAATTTACAAATTAAATTTTTTAAATTTTAGAAGCATATGGACAGAACTCATCTCCCCATCCATGGAACTGAAATGGGACGACAAGATGGGCAGAATTTTATAGAATTCAATAACATCTAAAAGATGTGCTTGTTAAATTTTTCATTATATCATTTATTAATATTATTTTTATTTATGTCTCTTATATATATGTTATGCGATTGTAATTTACTATACCTAAAATGCTTCTAATTTGTGACTAATATGTGTATTGATAGCGAAACAGCATTACAATGATAAACGATATAGAAAGGATGGGGCATTCCGCCTGTTAATCCCGTTTTGTCCTATAATAAATGTCAACCGTCGCTTATTAACATATAATAATAATATGCTAAAAGTGAATAGTAGATGTATGTGTATAACTGATCGATGAAATCCTGGGATTCGAATCAAAATGACGAAGGTTCCAACGAAACTCGACGGTAATTTTGCAACCGTATGAACACAGTCATACCACAGATAAACTTTCTATATATATAGTTTAGTAGAAACGCCTCGCGATGCTTGTTTAAAATATAAAATGTTAAATACTATATTAAATTAATTGAAAACTTTTACAAAATAATATTATATAAAGCATAAAAATTAGAATTATAGAGAACAAAAGTAAAAGAAAGTGATATATAAAATAATGCTGATCAACAAATATAAAATTAGTGACATATATTTATTGTACCAATAAAAAAAGAAAACAAATAAACTTATTGATTTCTATATGCATGACATAAAACCTACATAACTTTTATGAATGACTTATTTTCAATACAATAATCTTTGGAGAATCATCCATGATACATCTGTTTCATATAATTTGTCATGCCTCAAATAGGATCAAGGCGTGTTTAGTTCTACCACATATAAGACTTAGGCATTATACACTAAAATTACTGTAACTATTTGTTCATCATGATCATTCACTAACCAATTTTAGATTCTGAAAATGTATATTTAGGTTTTGAAAAAATTTAATTAAGCAGCGAAAAATAACATAATATCAAAGGTTCATAAATATCAATACAAGGTTTTTTATAAAATACTTTGCAACTTTTATTTAAGAAAACACTTGATCTTGTGTTCCTACCTACTCCAATCATTAATAAGCTCGTATTTATTTATTTATTTATCTATTTTTTAAGTGTGTATGTTATTAGTTATAGAGCATATAATATACACATGATGTGTAACTACTAATGATTTTTCAACATATTTAAGTAGTAGTTATTTTAAAAATTACTTACTACTTTATCCACATGTTAGCATATAATTGATAGTTACATATGATTGTATAAGTAAGTGGTTCTATTTATTTAATTAATATTATTTAAAGTATAAATAAAAGGCACCAATTTTTTTTTTTTTTATCCATGTTAATATAATATAGACGTGTGCATATAACATGTAATAGTCAATCATCAATTTCTTTCACGGTTGACGGGTCTAAATATTCCGTGGCAACATTAACGTTGACGATTGACATATAACATAATATTATATCATTATGAAAATATCAATATGGACTACTAGCTAGATGAAAATTACAATTATGTCCCAAAGTTGCTCGGGGGGTTTTGTATCTTGATTATGTAAATCTATAATTAGTTAATACTTTTGAAATTTGAAATCTATCATAATTAATCTATTCCATATTGCCTATTATGTGTTGGGTATGCATGCTAATAAATATTTGCTGCTCTCATTTTGCTACCTCAGTTATATTTCTACCTGTTATAATAACAAGTACGCAAATTATATTATAACTTAATATACATTACAAGAAAACTGGTCTTTAGAGATAGAAATTATACGATAAAAAATTGAGAAAAACAAGTTACACTTTTATAAATAAAATCGTGATGATAATTTTTACGATGAAAATTCACATTTAAAAATAGAATATTTATCTGTAAAGGTCAACAAATATTTTTCCTACTACATATATGCGAGTAATGCATGAAGTATGCCTTTTCTACTACTTTTCCTCGTTTAGTATTAGGTTAGTGGAGTACTCAAAACACATGCTTACTATTATGAACTGAAGTTCCAGAACATATAAGAAACCTTCTTACTTGAAGGATTACATTACTTAAAGAGAGAAATAACATGCATGTAATAGATTACAACATAATTTTAATATCTATAACTAGATCCAGTAGGCATAACAGTTCGGTAGTTGTAACCAAAACAATTGTAACAGAATGCTGAAGTATACAAGAGGACAGCATAAATAGAAAGAAGAACAGTAAGGGGAGCATCTTTTACCCCAAACAAAGCACAAAGCTTTCAGGAGTCTTCTAGAACTCGAATCCAGTATATCACTTTTATCTTCTTCCTCGCAACAGAAAGAACAACATAGAGTTAGTAAAAATTCGCAGTACAAATAAAAGAAACAAGTGAGTGCAGTCGGACATACAAAACCCTAACGGAGAGTATTGGGTATTCGAAAGCAAGGAGGAGAGCTTACCAGCTGTGAGGATACGGTTTCTGATTATTCAGAAACCCTAGGATAGAGTTTCACTCAACTTTGGTGGACCGGGCCTTAGTGTGGGCTTAACAATTGGTGCTCTATCGTTGAGTTGGGGTGATCACGGCAGATGGTACTCGCACTGCTTGCATATTGGAAGAACTCCAATCTCGTGACAACAAGATTGCTGATATGCAAAAACAACAAGAGAAGTTAATGGAGGATATGGATCAAGTATTGAAATTTGTAAAGGCACAAATGGTGAATCAGTCCAATCTTCCACCTGCTTCAGGAGGGATTGAATCATCATCTTCAAATCCGAATACACAGGAGTCTCTTATTAACTTCCTTGCCAACATAAAATTGGAGCTTCTGAAGTTTTTAGGTCAAAATCCATTACCTTGGATCTTTAAAGCCAATCATTTCTTTAATTTTCATAAAATACCTGAAAATGAGAGGTTAGAGTTGGTTGCATTTGCATTGGAGGGAGAAGCAAATGAATGTTTATGAATGGTTGTGTAGAAATAATTTGCTTACCTCTTGGCCTGCTTTTGTTAAAGCCTTAGAATTGCGCTTTGGACCTTCTCTCTTTGAGGATTTTCAAGGGCAATTGAGCAAATTAATGCAAACAGGATCTGTTTCTCAATATCAACATGAATTTGAAACTCTTTCTAAGAGAGTTATTGGCCTTTCCGAACAATTTTTACAAAGTTGTTTTATTTCGGGTCTTAAACCCTTAATAATGCAAGAAGTTCAGGCATCTAAACCTATGAATCTACTTAATGCAATGAGTTTAGCAAAATTGCATGAGTCTAAACTCACTACTCTACTTTCTTTAACTATTAAATCATCTACTGTTATCCCAACACATTCCTCAAATTCATACAAACAATCCATTTAATCAACCTTTATTCCTTCTAAACCTACCAAACAATTTTCTAGTACCAATTCCAATCCTTCATCCTCTTCCACCATTCAGCCTTCCAAAAAACCATTACCCTTTAAGCGTCTATCTCAATCTAAAATGGCCATTCGATGTGAACAAGGACTTTGTTATAATTGTGATGAAAAATTTAACAAGGGTCACATTTGCAAGGCTAAATTTTTCATGTTGATTCTGTCACGACTCTAACATGGGGGCCTAACAGGATTTATCTAAAGCCGTCATATCACGTGTGCACCCGTAATATGAGAGCCGTCTTGTATGTCAGAGTGTACAAGACTCTATTTATTTATAAAAGTTTATCATACAAATGATATAATATATTACGGTATTTCAACTATGGAATTCGATGTTCCAATTTCCACCAAGATCGCAGAGAATCGGTATCCCCCACCAAATAGTGAAATTGGGTTTCCAAACTACAACATACAAATTTCAAAATTCATTTATTTTACATTCTAAGTTTCCATATCTTATATCTCTACCTTCAATAAAGTTCGTTGGAGAAGCTCTCTTCGCACATTCCTAGCCCAATCCCAGCTAGTAATAATCCTGCACCAAAAACTGTTAGGGGGTGAGCGAACCACGGGCTCAGTGAATAACCAGACTTATCACAACAAGCAAGTTGTTATCAATCATATGTAATGCATCAATCAAACATATGAACAATTACAAGCTTAGACAACCCGGAATCCAAACAGGATGGAGATTTACGCCCTCTCATCGGGGTTGAAGGAGCCGATACCTGAATCACCTACCCAGGAGAAACTAAGTACACAGGAATCCATAATCCTCACATTTATTATTTCTTTGTGTTAATGATGTTTTAAGCACTCAGTTCCTGTCTTGTACATTAGAAACTCCACTAAGTGTTAGCCATTTCACAGCGATACCATGGGCGGCGTCCTTCGTTACCAGTTAGTTCCCATGGAACCGACAGAACAAGGTAAACTTGCGTAGAACTAATAGCCCATTGCCTAGAAAAACCAAGTATTACCAAGAACCGAAATTCTAACACGTGATGTGTTCGTAAAAACATAATGCAGTTTATGCAAATCGTGCAATGCATGTCCGTTTCATTTATAATACCGACAGTTGTTAATCAAGTTTGAGGCGATCATACAATTTACAGACAATCATCAACATATTTCATACAATATTTATCATCAATAGGATTATCGCTTATATTATGATAATTTGCCATTCAATCATACACCACGCATCATGCTGTATCCCAATCCCGCATGCATATCATTGATATATATATATTATTCCAAATGCAACTATACTACAAGCACAAACAATGTAACAAGTCTAAGTTACTCACCTGTGGTCCTCGCTAAGCTGTTGTGTAAGCTACCGGAAATTCGGGAATTGATCTATTTTCCTATGAAAGGAAATAACAGAGATTCATTATTGGATTATTTCTGTAAGAGAAGTCTTCCTATAATTAAAGGCGCTGATTCTAATCGCCGAATATTAGACTAAACCCGTTACTTAATTATTGCATCGTTAAATAATTTAATTAAATCATTTTAGATACCCAAATATTCCGTATCGGTGTTTGATATAGTTTTTATTAATTGCTAACTATATTTTTATTCAAGGGGTTTGTCTTTTCTTAATTTCTACTGCTTTTGATAGAAGATTTTTATTTATTAAATCTTTGCCTGTCAACCTTATCTGTCTCTCAAATTGGTACTTTTATTTATTTAAGGGTATGTTTTAGTATCTATATCTTTCAAAAGTTATAAAAATCGTATGTAGATATATCAAATTTTTATTACACTTCAGT
Organism: Combretum micranthum; assembly: GCA_024138025.1. Taxonomy (NCBI): domain Eukaryota; kingdom Viridiplantae; phylum Streptophyta; class Magnoliopsida; order Myrtales; family Combretaceae; genus Combretum; species Combretum micranthum. The sequence continues at coordinate 1,572,244 of JAMXBD010000122.1, read as the reverse complement.
TTCATTCTTATTACAAAATAAGCTAAGTTTAATAATACAATATTATTAGTAATATTAATTTTGAAACATTAATATTAAGATTAATATTAAATCCAGGTATAATAATAATAATCATCTTCATACTATTAGTAATTAATAGTACTAATGTCAAAAATAATAATAATAGTATAGATGATAGTATGAATATAGTAGCGTTAACGTGAAAATAACAGTATTAATAATCAGTCATAACTCTTAATGAAATATCATCAACATTGAATAATATACTCAGTAGTAATATTAATAGCAATAATTATATTTATACTTAGGGATAACAGTAAAATTGATGTTGGTTTATTAAGAGTGTAAATTGAATGATTTTCTAGTTTATGATTTCTTATTCGTTTTAAATCCGATTTCGTTGTATAAACAGTCGATTTGATAGTACCCGAAGAGTGCTTTCTAGTAGTGAAATTATTATTATTTTTTTTTTTTCAAGAAAAGAGATTTGTACAATTTATGAAACTCATGTATAGATTTCAAGTGAATCCTAATAGTTGTAATCAACACGGGTTTTAATCATATCTAATTCATTTCTAATCCGTTTGTTATGCATAAATAATTGTTTTTCATAGTATTTTCCGCGTACAATTCATTGATAAGGTCGTTTTTGGTTTATAATAAATATATCAATACAGTTTATTTGACCTTTTTAATATTTTTCTTTATTTGATTTCTTTTGGTTCCTAGTTTCCTAAAGCTTAGAGTCCTAACTTTCAAGTTGATGTCTCTATAATCGTAAATAATTATGTATCATCATTTGTTCGATTATATAACTTAAAACCATCATCTAATCCTCTTATCTATTTCTTTAGTTCACTCATAATTTGTAAAATTACTAATATGTATAATTTCTATGAATTGTTCATTATATTTTTCTTGTAATGTAAAGCTCCTACTCATGCTTTTGAAGCTTGTTTTATTAAGTTTTATGTTCATGTAAAGTCCTAAGGGCATTAGATATGAATTAAAACTAGTTTAGATGAAATTTGAGCATAGATTTGGCTTATTTCTTCCTAGATCCGAATTTACTATTCCTAAGTTTATAATATGTATAAGTTGATATTCTTCTTAGCCATCAACATTCAAGTATTTCTAATACAACAAGAATTCATCTACTTGAATTCCTACTTGGAATAATCATTTCTCCTAATCACATAATTTCCTCTAATGCTAGACATTTCAACTTAATGTATATACACACATGTAACAAAGATAGGTTGATAGTTTAGGATTTACCTTGGCTCAAAGTAGAAAAGGATTCCTTTCTCCCTTCCTTAAAAATCAAACCTATATCAAAGGTTGATTAGTGAGTTCCTAACTAAATTATAAGAACTACACTATCTATAATGAATGTTTACTAATTTTAACAAGAAATCTTATCTTGTTAAGCTAAGCTTCCTCCTCTTGAATCCTTAGGGTAACTTAAGACTTTTGATTTGGTTTTGGATGTTGTTGAAGAGGGAAATTGATGTTCTTGATGAGCTTGGTGTATAGATTGGGTATGGAAGTGAGCTAGGGATTTATGGTTGATCTTACAAGGGTTTTCTAAGCTTTCTAAGTTGAAGGTTGTAATGGAAAAAGAGAAAGGAAGAGGGCTGGACGCACTTCTCTTCATAGCTGTGTTTTTTAGAGGATTTTGTGAGAGTTATGAGCTCAAATTATGTCTAACTTAAGCTTATATACCTATACTAGGTCTAGGTTAAATTTTAGAGGCTAAGGAAATGGTTTTGGGTTTGAAAAAGGCTCACAATTGCAGCTGGAATTTCCATACGAATTTGGCAAATTTGGATGACAATTTGGTTTGTGTTTTGACAGATTTTTGTGGCTTGAGGGTCTTAATTGTGTTTGTTTGGTAGCTACTTAATGTCATGTATGTGTGTAAAATAGGGGCTCAAATTGCAAGAAAAATGGGGTCAAAATCGTGTTAGAATTTGTGTGAAAACAAAAGCAAATTTCCAATTTTCCTGCTGCAGTGTTTGTTGTTTTCTACCTTGATTTGCATGGATTTTTCTTCAGATTTCTTTTGTTGTTTTCTAGCTAATAAATGGTGTTTGAAGTGTCCATTTTGGGGCTTCTAATTGGTGCTTAATTAGTCAAAAATTTCAGCAAATGAGCCTAGGAATTTACAAAAATCAGAATTCAAATGCTGTATTCTTGTTGGTTTGTCCCTGCTGCAGCTGCTAGTTTGAAATTTTCTAGGCAGATTTGGAGTTGTTTGGGTTGCATAATTGAGTTGGAATTCTTAGCATTAAATATTGATCTGATGTGGATTGTTTTAATTGGATTTTATGTCATTTTCGTGTTGAATATTGGAGCTCAAAATTCGGATCAAGGTTGGACATGAAGGTTGAGTTTCTCCTCTGCTGTTTCCTCTGTCCAAGGGTGCCCTGTTTTCAGCCGAGAGCTTTGTTGTGCGTGTGGAAGGTGTGTGTGTGTGCTAGCCAACTGCTGTCCGTGTGTGGGGAGATGTGCGTGGAATGGCTGCTGCTGCTGGTTGGATGCGCGTGGAAAAATGGGCTGCTCAACGTGGATGCTGCTGCTGGAATTTTCTACGCAAGTCCCCTGTTTTGTGCGTGGGAATAAAATCTGCTACTGACTCCTGATTTCAGCATGCTATGCGTGGAGATGAGGACTCCTGCAGCTGTGGGATTCTGATCGTTCGTGGAACTTCGGCTCGCTTGTCTGCTGCTTCCATGTCCGTAGATTAAACTGCAACGCGTGGAGAGGCTTCTGTTGGTCTTCTGCTGTGTTTCCTTGCTGCGTGTGAAGCCTCTGCCTTGTGCGTGGATTGAATTGCTGCGTGGAGGCTGATCCGTGCACTGGGGCCGCTGCTTGCGCGTGAGAATGGAGCGCCTGACCTCTGCTGTGCGCGTGAAGTGCTTTGTCTTGCTCGGAGAGAATCAGCGCGCGTGGAAGGTCTGCTGATCACGTTCCAGACCTCAATTTCTACAGCGGTGCAATTGTCCGATTTTACATTCTCTCTTTTATATATATATATATATTTATAGTTATTACAAAAATATTTTTATTAAAAAAATAAATTATTTGCGTATCTATTCCGTTATTTATACGTTTTATCGAAATAGAGTTTCCTAATTACTACGAAACTCTAAGTTATTTGCTCGTACAATTTTTAGTTTCGAATTTACATAATTAATTGTTTTAAGTACTTAAATTTACATTTTTCAAGTTCAATAAATTGATTTAAAACTAAGTCATAATAAATTCAAAAGCTCTTAATAAGTATATAGCGATTTGAAATTTTTATTTTAGATCTAAATTAATAATTATTGCTCGGTATTAGTATCTATTATGTATGATAATCCTAGTAATTCATTTTGAGATTATCGTACTATACAAAGTACTGTTAATAGATTTGTAATTTCGGGTTGAAATTAATCGTTTGTTATGTGACTTAAATTCAAGTTAACTATGATTTCTTGTTGAACTAGTGATTATTTTACCAAATATTACGTTTTATTGTACATAGTTATCTATAATAACATATCTGTCTACTGCTACTTAATATTGTTATTAGATTTTGAATACTATTATTTCATTATTAACAAGCATTTGATTTATTCCCGAAGTATTGAGCTTAAAGATTTAGTAATTTTAAATTATCTGAGGTTATAGGAGTTCAGTTTTGTATTTCGAAATATTTTTATTGGTAACGATTTTTTTTTTCTAACTATAATTAAATTCATTCTTTGACATTTGTAAATCGAGAAAAATTTGGAGTGATTTTTACTACTTGTTCTAAATATTATATCTAATTCTATATTACATTTTTAATATTTGTTATAATCAGGCTACGTAAAATTTGGGGGATTACAGATTCACCTTGATATACATGATGATACTGTGGATATGCTAAATGATGAAATTTTTCCTGAGGTGACAGAGATAGGACAAGATTCTAATGTGGAAATCAGTTTTCATGCCTTATCTGGTGCTTTTGCACCCCAAACTCTACGTTTGAATGGAATCATTAAAGGTAAAGCTGTTTCTATTCTTGTGGATTCCGGAAGTACTCACAATTTCATGCAAGAGAAAGTGGCTAAACAGTTGGGTTTACCTATGGTTGTTGTGGCTTCATTTCCAGTTATGATTGGAAATGGAGAACGTTTGACTTGTTCTATTGTGTGTCAGCAGGTTCAATTGAAATTGAATAATGACTGTTTTTCAGTGGATTTCTATGTTCTTCCTATACAAGGAGCTGACTTGGTCTTGGGTATTCAATGGTTAACTACTTTGGGGCCTATTACAGTGGATTTAAGGCTTTGACAATGGAGTTTTTACCAGGGTCGAAGATTGAAATTGAATCTAGTTGACTGCTCAGCAAATCCAACATCACCAATTACATCAATTGGTGCAATCTAATAATGTGGCTTGTATGTTCAGTTTGATGGCTCAGAAGCCTTATTTACCTATCGATACCATCAACAATAATGATTTAAATTCATTATTGGGCAGATTTCAAGGTGTTTTTGAAGCTCCTTCATCATTGCCTCCATTGAGAAATGTCCAACATCGAATACACCTTAAAAATGAGTCGGAGCCAGTGAATGTTAATCCATACAGATATCCCCATTATCAGAAAGTAGAAATAGAGAAATTGGTGGAAGAAATGCTGCAGTCAGGGTGATAAGACCAAGTTCTAGTCCTTTCTCTTCACCAGTATTGCTGGTTAAAAAGAAGGATGGTTCATGGCGATTTTGCATTACAAAGCATTGAATCAAGCTATAGTGTTGGATAAATTTCCGATTCCAACTGTTGATAAACTATTGGATGAACTTCATGAGGCCACTGTTTTTTCTAAGTTGGATTTACGAGCAGGATACCATCAAATTAGACTGCTTCTTGAGGATATTCATAAAACAGCATTCATAACTCATGAAGGCCACTACGAGTTCGTAATTATGCCTTTTGGTTTGTCGAATGGACCGGCTACATTTCAGGCTATCATGAACACTCTTTTTCATCCTTATTTACGAAAGTTTATCATTGTGTTCTTTGATGACATGTTGATATATAGCAAAACTTTAGAAGACCATTGGCAGCATTTAGAAATAGCTTTGCAGTGCTTACAAGATCAACAGTTCTATCTTAAGCAATCGAAAAGTTCCTTTGCTTAAAATAGAGGGGAATATCTGGGTCATTTTGTGGATATTAAGGAGGTCAGTCCTGATCCTTCTAAAATTCAGGCAATTTTGGATTGGCCAATCCCAGAAAATCCTAAACAATTGCGGGGATTTTTGGAACTCACGTGTTATTATAGAAGGTTCGTCAGAGGGTATGCTACTATAGCTGCTCCTTTAAGGAATTTGCTAAAGAAGCACTCTTTTGACTGGAATACTTCATCTACATAAGCATTTCAACAGTTGAAGCAAGCTATGACTCAGACTCCGGTTTTAGCTTTGCCAAATTTTTCTCAGCAATTTATCATTGACACTGATGCCTCAGGTTTAGGATTAGGGGCAGTTTTGCATCAAGGTAAACAACCGATTGCATTCTTTAGTAAGAAGTTTTCTTTACGAATGCAAAAACAGAGTGCTTATGTTAGAGAAATGGTGGCTATTGTGGAGGCTGTTAAGAAATGGCGTCAGTGCTTGTTGGGAAGCCATTTTATTATTCGGACTGATCAAAAGAGTCTTCGAGAAGCATTAAATCAAGTTATACAGACTCCAGAACAACAATAGTACTTAGTTAAATTACTGGGATATGATTATGAGATCATCTATAAGCCAGGGGCTCAGAATGTGGTAGTTAATGCCCTTTCCAGGAGTTTTTCCGATGAATCTCAATGTTTTGCTATATCTTTACTTTCCTTATACTTTGTTACACTAATTAAAACAAAGTATCAAGAGAATAAAGAATGGAATCAATTGATATCTGATGTGCAGCAAGGGACAGTGGGACCTGTACCACTTTCTTATAGAGAGGCTCTCTTATATTATGGAAGTCGAATGTATATTCCTTCTCATTCTTCCATTATTAATTCTTTAATAATGGAATTCCATTCATCCCCGATTAGGGGACATTTAGGAGTTCTGAAGACAGTTAAGAGATTGGGTGCCTCTTTTTATTGGAAAGGAATGAAGAAGGATGTGGAGAACTTTGTGAAGCTTTGTCATGTGTGTCAACAAGTTAAGTATTTGACCACATGTCCTGCGGGGTTGCTTCAACCGTTGCCTATTCCACATAATGTTTTTAAAGACATTTCTATGGATTTTATAATTGGACTGCCAATTTCCAATGGCTATTCGGTTGTACTAGTGGTGGTTGATCGTTTAACCAAGTACTATCATTTTAGGTGTCTTTCTGCTCAGTTTTCTGCCTTTACCGTGGCCAGGTTATTTGTTGATATGGTGGTTAAATTGCATGGCATTCCTAAAACAATTGTCTCTGACCGAGACAAAGTTTTTATGAATAGATTTTGGGGAGAGTTATTCAAGCTCAGTGGTACCACTTTGAAGATGAGCTCAGCATATCATCCCCAAACAGATGGCAAACAGAGGTATTTAACAGATGTCTTGAACAATACCTCCGATCGTTTGTTATGGATTCCCCAAAACAATGGCCTAAGTTTTTACCATGGGCTGAATTTTCTTTTAATACCAGCTTTCACACAAGTGCTCAGATGACACCATTTCAGGCATTATATGGCAGGGAACCCCCTACGGTGCCTTCTTATATTTTGGGGACAAGTTCTAATGAAGTTGTGGATCATGAATTGCAAACTAGAGATGAGATTTTACGACAGCTTCGATCTCATTTATTGAAAGCTCAACAGCAAATGAAGTCTCAAGCTGATAAGCAGAGGATTGATAAAGATTTCGAAGTGGGTGATTGGGTGTATGTCAAGCTTCAACCATATCGGCAAACATCTCTTGCCAATAGGTTGTCTTATAAGCTTTCCAGACGTTATTTTGGCCCTTATCAAGTACTACAGAAGTTAGGAATTGTGGCTTACAAATTGGATCTTCCTAGTACTTCTCGTCTACACCCTGTCTTTCATGTTTCTGTTCTAAAAAAAGCTGAAGGGCGAACCAGTACTGAGGTGCCTCTTCCCTTACATTCATGGGATAATTTTCCTATTGTTCATCCTTTGGCTATTTTAGATTCAAGAAGGGTTATACGATAGGGCAAAGAGTTTTTACAACTCTTAGTTCAATGGGAATCTCTACCACTCGAAGAAGCTACTTGGGTCGATTGGTAGGAGTTTAAGAGAGATTTCCCAGATTATCACCTTGAGGACAAGGTGTTTTTCCCTACCACGGAGCAACGTGTTATGAACCGAAGTTCCAGAACACATAAGAAGCCTTCTTACTTGAAGGATTACATTACTTAAAGAGAGAAATAACGTGCATGTAATAGATTACAACAGAATTTTAATATATGTAATTAAATCCAGTAGGCATAACAGTTCGGTAGTTGTAACCGAAACAATTGTAACAGAATGCTCAAGTGTACAACAGAATGCTCAAGTGTACAAGAGGACAGCATAAATAGAAAGAAGAACAGTAAGGGGAGCATCTTTTACCCCAAACAAAGCACAAAGCTTTCAGAAGTCTTCTAGAACTCGAATCCAGTATATCACTTTTTATCTTCTTCCTCGCAACAGAAAGAACAACATAGAGTTAGTAAAAATTCGCAGTACAAATAAAAGAAACAAGTGAGTGCAGTCGGACATACAAAACCCTAACGGAGAGTATTAGGCATTCGAAAGCAAGGAGGAGAGCTTACCAGCTATGAGGATACGGTTTCTGATTATTCAGAAACCCTAGGATAGAGTTTCACTCTGCTTTGGTGGACCGAGCCTTAGTGTGGGCTTAACACTTACCTAAATATGAAAAAGTCAAATATATACCTATATAAAGGCTTTTCTTTTCTTTTTTTTTTTTTACTCCAATTGCACTAGGAAGGAGGATTTAAACTTAGAATACTTCCTTGAGACTAGAAAAAAGGGCACTAGGGCACAAAACTAATGGTCAAAAAAGAAAAATTACGGTTTCCATTAGTGGTCCCCCCATATTTTTTATATATTATTTTTCCAAAATTGTATCCTATTCTTTATAGTCTAATAATTATGGGAAATTAGTGAAAATCTGCGAAGCCTTTATACTTATTTTACTGGTTACTAGACCGAAGAGCCTCTTAAATAAATATTAGATGACATAGGGTAAATTTTCAATTAAAATTTTATAAACCCTTTAATTATGATTTAGACCTTTTATCTACTGTAAAAGCTTATCGAAACTTATGTTAGATACTAGGTAGTATTATAACATTCAACGGCACCTAATTAATTTCATGAATATATAGATTCCCTGAAAATTCAAGTTGAGGTATTACTATGAATTACAAATTGAGCCATGTAGAATTAATATATGAGAGTTGGAAGAAATACTTATATATTATATTAAAAGTATACTAAAGTATTTAATGGATCAATATTTATTATCCCAATGGTGATTAAACATGTGAGAATTTTTATAAGAAATATTTGTTTTAAGTTATATAATATGTTTACCTATTATATTATAATTGATGGTGATATATTTGAGACATCAATTTGGAGATAGCAAACATTTATCCATATTTAGCTACGATAGATTAATATTTTAATTTCGACTTTCAATTATTGTTGATAATCTTTTTTCACCCCTCACAATGAAATCCGATCACTGTCTCTTTCTTTCATTGTCCACATTTTTAAAAGTTAGTTTTTCTTACTTATATTCCTTCATTTATTTTTTTGCTTCGAATGGTACTTGATATTTACAAGAGCTTGCCCTTTTAGTTCTTATATATTTCCTTTGAGACAAGTAATCAGCAAATTTCAGTTACATCCAAATTCTGAAATTCCCCGGCCTCCTTGTCATTATACGATCGGGATGAACATGATTCGGTAGAACCTTGAAGATGTCGTTACAAAATTGCCTAGTTACGCTATTCAAGAATACATTTCTTGTTTCATTTGTTATTTTCATTTTCTTTTCAATGTTTACTTATTCATATATCCAATTGGTATATAAATGGTTGTATCTTATAAGTTATACTGTATCTGAACTATGTTTATTGTATGGTCAATTTGTTTATCATTTCATCAATTTTTGCTTATTTATTTATTTATTGCTGCATCCGTTTTCAAACTTGATATGAGTCTATTTGGATGGTTTATTTTTCATTTGTATATGTATCTATATTAAAACGATACGCATAAATATGTCCGATTTGCATTTGTATTTTATTTATATTTAATCTATTTATTATTTTAATAAGAACTACCAACTATTTGTTATCAATATCTATTTTTTTATAAATAATTTGTTAGAAAAAAATTAAAAAAAAAAAGATGTCTATATCCATGGTCTGCTAACAAACAAACAGACCCTAACGCTATGGAACTATAACGAGTGAATCCACCATGAATTTGATTTTGTCCTCACACGATTGCTAATCATTTAATAATTATGTAGACCTAGCTATATAAAATTGACTAAATGCATATGAACTTCACAATCATAAATTCTCGAAACGATAAAATATAACATATTTAATATGGATGTGCCACTCTTTTAAGAAGGAAATTACCACAATATAATTAATACAAATTTAATTATTAACTTATCATCGTAAAATTGCTTTTAAGACAGCACAATATAGAAAGCTCACATATAAAACATATTTTCTTAAAATTTTATCGTAACAAAATTACATTTAAACATGCAATCTATAATAATACACACAACCCACATGTAAAACATGCAATTTACTTATTATTACAAAACTGCATTTAAAGCATGTGATTTATAGAGACATTTGTATTATAAATTATATAAAACAGGCCTAAATTGTATCTTTCATGATTTATATCAGAAATTATAAATCACATGTTTTATGTGAGATTTTGCAATAGTATTGTAATAATTAATTTTATGTATATCTTATTATTGTAATTTTTTTAAACCACTAAAATAAGCTGCTCATTATCCAACTCTCAAATTATTTATACTATACATGAGGAAGTTCGTAATCACATGGTTAAACACAACTTCTTGTCCTTAATTTTGAACACAGACGGTCAATCACACCGTTGCGACATAAATCAACTCCCTAATAGCTGGGCAAACCCAAAAGAAAAAAAAAATTAAATTAAAGAAAAGTTTGAAAAATGACATGATAAGCATGACCCTAGCTAGTTCCAACACAACTATTTTACATAACATTCCTTAAAATAGAAAATCAAACTTGATCCACCCCGATTGAAGATCAGTATCCATGCCATTGGACTACACCAGAGTTTGAGTTCAACAAATACTGCATATCGCATCGCAAGCTTTACCTGGAGGAGGCGACGTCCTAAACACGGTACTAACAAAGAACAAAAATCCCACAGCATGTCCAACCACCGCAACAATAAGAACCCCAACGTTGAAGGACATGACTGCCAGCATCAATAAGTAAGCCAGAGCAATCTTAACGGCATACCAAAGGGTTTGGCATAAACCCCTCATCACATGGTTGTTTGTTCTTTGACTGGTTTCTTCGTTCTTGCCGAAGGGCCTGCAGTTGGAAAAGTATTCAACCATAACAGCCATCAGGAACGTCACGATAAGTGCCAAAACATACATGCCTGTGCTTCTCCCTGGCCATCCTTTGAATAGAATCTCGGAATTCCTTCCCCAGAAGAACGTCATGTGTGTCTGGTGTTTTGTCCCCATATTCATCGTACTATGCTCACCCATCTCCTCTCTCTCCCTCTCTCCCTGTCCCTCTTTCTCCCTCACCCCTTCCCTTTTCTCCTTTTACACACTGTAAGGATATATGATTTAGATAATCTCTCTATTAATTGGTACTAAAAAGATTAACGTTGATTTCATCTTTCATAAAGGCTTTGCTTTAAAAGGAGAGTTGGTGTCGTAAGATGGATCAAACTTGGGGCGGTACACAGAATCTTATTTATTAAATAGATACTCTATATGCTGTCGCGTAAATATTAACAAAATTTTGGATTATTGTCGAAAAAAGTTTACAATTTGACGATATGTGCCACTAGGTACATAAACTTTAAAATTTATTAATTTAGTAGAAAAAAATTTTCATATACATCAATAGTATTTTCATCAATTTACCTAATATCATCATCTTACGTGTCATTTTTAACTAATATAACAGAGATCCTGTTGGTGTATATAAAATGTTATTTTAAATACTTAATTGATCAGTTTTAAAATATATAGAGTAAATCAATCAATTTTAAAGTTCAGATACTTATTGCATATTTTATCAAATTTAGATACTATTCATGATATTTACCCTAAAAATTTTACATGTTTAATAATAAAATAAATAATTACTATCGTTGGTGTTCTATATATTACATACATCAAAATTTTATTGATATCTACCATATACTGCTTTTTTATAATACACGGCGTATAAAATAGAATAAATGCTTTTGATTCTTCTATTGCATGGCATAGCATAGATAAGCGGTTTGTAGTTTTATATGCTCTTTTACGACTTGAACATTGACAATAGACGAACGTATGACGTAATAAAAAAAAAATTTATTAAATACCCGAGGGACTACTAGCTGGAAAAATTATAATTATGTGTCTATTAGTTGCTATTTGGGAATTTGTCGATTCATTTTTATTCTTGTCTATATTAAGTTAATCCAGTTGGAATGTCAAAAGCGTTGTAATTTAGTAATTTCACGTTGCCGCTTGTATCTTAGAGATGCATAGAATAGGCTTAATGGCAAAAATGATAGATGGATCTTCATAAAATATTTAATAACTATCTATAATTTGGTATTTAAATAAAGTTTTTATAAATTTTTTTTATATTTGAAATTTGATTTTGATAATTTTTGTATCTGAATAAAGTTTTTAAAGCAAGTTTAATTAAGTATTAAAAAAATCCACGAAAACTTTATTTAGATACCAAAATTATTAAAATCAAACTTGAAGTATGAAAATAGTCCATGAAAACTTTCTACAAGTATCAAATTATTCAAAATCAAATTTTAGATAACTAACTAATCTTTTTACAAAAATTCATATACCATTTTTCACATTAGCCCAATAAATTAAATTTTTACAAAAATTCATATATCATTTTTTACATTAGCCCAATAGAATATAGATTTATAGCTAATGCGCGAAACATGCCTTTAATTATCACCATATAGTGTGGCCATATCACCTTTTTAACTTTAGAACTAAAGGGAAGCGACGAAGCTGTGGATCATGGAATCACAGTCGGATAAGTTGCTGAGGAATGAAGCACCACGGGGTAGGGTGATAAAAAATTATCGTGTATAAGATCCTATTATTAAATTGATTTTAAAAAATTAATATAAAATACGTTTTATGTATTTGATTATGACTGAATATAATTCTGGCCAATTCAATATTCATGCAGGATCAGTCTCGTTAGTAAAAAGCACATATACCTAGAATTTTCCAAATATATATACAGAGCCCCAAGTTTGAAACCTCATAACAAATCTATTTGGAAATTATACTTAGATATTTTGGTTTTCGGTTATTAGGTAATTGCTTTGTAATTTTTTTAATATTTATGTGGGGCCTGTGAATCTAAACTATTATTACATTTACTTTAATTTGATAAATAAATATGATAGAAATTCAATAATCATCTTGATTCAATGACCACCTCTTTATGCTAATACTCATTCAAGTAGATAAATTTATTTCAAATTTTCAATTTAAGTCATAAATTATGGCTAACGTTTGTTTGATCTGCTTATACTCTGTAGTTTTATTAAAATTCATTGGATTTGTATTTGTTATAATAATTACATTAAAAGAAATATTTAATTAGCAACTCGTGTATCATCATTTTACTTATAAACGAGAGATAATATTTTCACTTAAAAGAAAGAATATCAAAATACCTTATGAGTTTTATGGTAACAAAATCATATGTCAAATTTTCATGATTTCATCCATTTTTATTAGGGAGACTCATAAATTATTAAATAGCTTACATTCATATACATCCATCATTGGACTATTGAGATAAGGAACTTGTACAGTCTCATCATGGACCGTACCATCATTATTATCAAAATAAAATTGATTATTGATGAGGACATGGTACACAAAGCATTAATCCTATTCAAGCTCCGATTGATTCAGGTACTTGTTCATGAACTAAACAGTTCAAGAAGGCATTAAACGGGCTGGTCAAAGACGTTTGGACCCCAGCTAATTTGTGGAGGCTCATTGAAGGTGATGGACATGGATCACAGCAATCCATAATCTAAGCATTGTATTAATTGTAACAAGTTGTGTTCTTTATGTTATATATAATCCCATACTGAGTTTTTTTAAGTTATTTTAGGTTTTTTAAAATACGGATCTAATTGTACTACTCTCTATAGTACAGTACGAATTGTACTACATCTAAGGTTAGGTGAGCGCATAGGTGAGCGTGTGGTGTATAAATACTTGCAAACATCAATGAAAAGGACAACACAAGTTTTTACTAGAAAATTGTGAGTTTCTTTTATTCTCTTTCATTCTTTGAAGAACTAATCGTGTTTGTCGGTATTTTTTGTAGCACTTAACATCAACTTACCGATCAGCCTTCTGCAACTAATCGTGGCATCTCTAGATACTAAGGTTCTTGCTTCAATATAAACAACGAGTTGAGGTCCCATTCAAACTAAACTTAGCAAACAAACCAATCAAGTCGGTCATGTTACAAGTTTTGTCACAAGTTAGCAAGGTTCATATCATTTGGTATCAGAGCATGGGGTTCTATAAAACTTCCTATTTTTTTTCCTTATTGCCAAAAAAAAAAATAGTTTGTGATATCATTTCTATGACGTCTCCTCTTATCCTTCAAGAAAAAAAAAATCCTATAGTGAGTTTAGTTTTCTTTTCTGTTGAGATACTATTTCTTATCTTATCCTGCTTAACTGAAAAAAGAAAAAAGAAAGAAAAGAAACCTAGATTTAAAAAAAAAAAAAAAAGGATCTGAACACAAAAAAAAAATGAAAATTTGCTACTTTGATGTTTCGAATGTCAATATTTGAAAGTTATCATTCTTTCACATATCTCAGCAAGTTCTTCTACCGACTTAATGTTTTGATTACCTTTCCTTTGTTCTTTCATACAATTGAATTTCCTTGGGCACCATTTGGTGAGTTATTGTAGAATTTTTTATATTGGCTTTTTTTTTTAGTTTCATAAGAACCAAGTGAGGATTGCTTCGAGTAGAAGAAGGTAAGAGTGATGAGCATAATAGAGGGAAAAAACCAAGTTCATTGGGTGAAACACGAATAGTGTCGAGAGAATCATTTCTTTTTTGAGTGAAACACGTGAGGGAGTTTGGTGAGGTCCTTCCATTATAAACTATTTTTTTTATCCAGTAGTTTCAAAAAAAAATGTCAAGTAATAGAGAAGAGGGTGTTGAAGGAATAGGTGGTCATAGGTTGCTTATGGAGGCTACGGTGGGAGAAATAAGGCGTATAATGAGAGGGTAATTAAATCAGATTCATAAGAGGTTAGACTAGTTGGAGATTGCATATATTGAGCAGCCCCAAAATGGCTAACGAACAAGTAGGTTTAGTAAGGCACTACCTAAGGAGGCTCGGGGAGAAGATGAAGAGGATCATTATGAGGGGTATGACGATGAGGATTACCATGATTCAGCAGCAAGTTATAGGAGATATGGTGGTTAAGAGAATGATAGGTGGCAAAGCAAAAGGTTTAAAGATGGTAGGAATCAAGAGGATAGGAGCTTGGGTAACATTAAGACATCCCATCATTCCAAGGGAAAATATGATCCGGAGGCAAATTTACAGTGGGAAAAGAAGGTAGAGTTGGTTTTTTATTGTCACGAGTACTTCGAAATTAAGAAAGTAAAACTGGTGGTTGTGGAGTTCTTTGATTATGCTATAGTCTGGTAGGACTAGTGGGTGATAAATAGGAATAAGGAAAGACCAATTAAAACGTGGGATAAGTTGAAGACCATAATAAGGAAGAGTTTTGTCCCTAGCCACTACTACCAAGAGTTGTATCAGAAACTACAAAACCTTAGACAAGGTAATTGTAGTGTTGATGAATATTTTAAGGATATGGAGATGGTGATGATTCGAGCAAATGTAGAAAAGGAACAAGAAGCCACCATGGCTAGGTTTTTAGTAGGTCCGAATCAAGAGATAGCCAACACAGTTGAGCTGTACCACTACATGGAGTTAAAGGAAGTGGTGCACATGGTGATCAAAATAAAGAACCAGCTTAAGAGGAAAGGTAATGGTAATCGTTTCCTACAAATGGAGTCTAACTCAAATCGGAAACCAAGTGCAAGTTTGAAGAAGATCGAGCAAACAACTCTGAAAACTAAAATAAACAAAGCCTCTGATTCACATCAAGAACAAGGTAAATTTGATTGCTCTAACTCCTGAAATCAAGATATTAAGTGCTTTAAATTCCAAGGCAGGAGTCACATTACAAGCCAGTGTCCAAACAAACACGTTATGATCTTGCACGATGATAGTGAATATGTGACAAAGGAGGACAGTGACGAAGAAGAAATTTCACCATTGGAAGATGCTAGTGATGTTGAAGAGACCAAAATGGGAACGTTAGTGGCAATTATGAAGCAAGCCTTAAGTGTGTAGGTGAAAGAAGAATCAGAAGTGCAACAAGAGAATATCTTTCATACTAGGTGATACATTAGTAACAAGGTATGTAGTATAATTATTGATGGAGGTAGTTGTACTAATGTTGTCAGCACATTTCTTAAGGGAAAGTTAAAGCTCAAGACCACTAGATATCCCAACCATATAAGTTGCAATGGTTAAATGATAGTAAGGAGACCAAAGTAAACAAACAAGCTATGATTTCATACTGTATCAAGAGGTATGAGGATAAGGTCTTGTGTGATGTAGTACCGATGTAAGCTAATCACCTATTGTTGGGGAGACCATGGCAATTCGACAGGAAGGTGATTCATGATGGATTTTAAACAAGTGTTCACTTGTTCACAACGAAAAGAACTTTACCCTTGCACCTTTAACCCTTAAACAAGCGTATGAGGATCAGGATCAGTTGCAACTTTAGCAATCATTTGAAAAACAAAGGGGGAGTAAAAATTGAGAGAAAAAGAAAAAGAGAAAGAAGAACTAAAAATCAAAAGGAAAAAGAGAGGAAGACTAAAAAGAGCCAGTGTATCCAAGCTGAAAAGGGTTCGGCTTTAGTGGTGACAAAAAAGGAGAGTGTTGTCTTGCAAAAGGAGAATTGTGTGACAAGAGTAAGTATAGTGAGAAGAGCATTAGTTTTGAGATAGCATATACTGATGTTGGTGTCTAAAGAGACGTGTTTGAGTACTAACGAGCTTCATGATTCTTTGCCTACTTCTATTTACTCTATCTTGCAGGAATACCAAAAGGTGTTTCCCAATGAGATTCTAGTAGGTTTACCACCTATTCGGGGAATTGAGTGTCAAATTGACTCCGTACCTAGTTCCACAATTCCTAGTAGACTTCCCTACATAAGTAATCTAGAAGAAACAAAGGAACTTCAAAGGCAAGTCCAAAAGTTGATGGACAAAGGGTACATTCGAGAAAGCATGAGCTAATGTGCAGTTCCGGTGACTCTAGTGCCAAAGAAGGATAGGATGTGGAGGATGTACGTCGATTGTTGAGCAACCAACCAAATTATGGTAAGGTATGGATAACCAATTCCTTGCCTAATTGACATGTTAGATGAATGGCATAGAGCCTGTGTATTTTCAAAAATTGATTTAAAAAGTGGATATCATGAAATTAGAATGACAGAGGGTACTTAATAGAAAGCTACATTCTAGATTAAATATGGTTTATATGAATAGTTAGTTATGCCTTTTGGGCTGACTAATGCACCCAGTACTTTCGTGAGATTGATGAACCATATTTTACGTCTTTTATTGGGAGATTTGTGGTTGTTTATTTTGATGATATACTTATCTATAGCAAATCCGTCAATGAGGATGTTAATCATTTAAAATTTCTTTTAGATACGCTTAGGCAAGAATGCCTATTTGCTAACCTAAAGAAATGCACTTTTATCACAGATAAGCTAGTATTTCTTGGCTTTATTATTAATGCTCAAGGTATACAGGTCAATGAAAGGAAAGCAAAGGCCATTCAAGATTATCTTAGCCTAATGAAAGTCCCCTAGGTAAGAAGTTTCCAAGGGCTTACAAGTTTCTATCGCACTTTGTGAAAGATTTTAGCACGATAGCCGCCCCGTTGACAGAGGTAATAAAGAAAAATGTTGGGTTCAAATGGGAGGATGAATAGGAAAGGGCATGTGTGTTGCTAAAAGAAAATAATGCTTCTTTACTTGCTTTACTTGATTTTAATAAAACATTTGAAATTGAATGTGATGCCTTTAGAATAGATATTTGTGCTGTTTTGATGCAAGGTAGAAGACCAACTGCATATTTCAGTGAAAATTTGAATGGGGTTGCCATAAGCTGCCCTACTTACGAGAAGGATTTGTATGCACTGGTACACACATTACAAACATGGCATCACTATTTGTGGCTCAAGGAATTTGTGATTCACATAGATCACGGGTCCCTAAAACATTTGAAGGGCCAACAGAAGCTCAATAGGAGACATGTGCATTGGAGTGAATTCATTGAGACATTTCCTTACATTCATTAGGTATAAACAAGGTATGGAAAATGTGGTCGCTGATGCACTTTCACATAGCTATGCATTACTCTCTACACTTGATGCAAAATTACTTAGTTTTGAGCACATAAAAAATTTATATGTGGATGATCCTAAATTTTGTGAGGAATATCGACAATGTGAGAAGCATGCTAGTGGTAAATTCTTTAATCAGGATGGATTCTTATTTCGAGAAAATAGGTTATGCATATCTAATTGTTCTCTGAGGAACTTGTTGGTGCAAGAATCCCATGGTGGGGGTTTAACGGGGCATTTTGGGTTACAAAGAATTTAGCTATTTTGCAAGAACACTTCTATTGGCCACACATGACGTGAGATGTTGAGAGAAGTTGCGGTAGATGTATTACCTATGGAGAAGCTAAATCTAGAGTGCAACCAAATGGTTTGTATAGTCCTTTGCCCATTCCTAGTACACAATGGGTTGATATTTCCATGGATTTTGTATTAAGTCTACTTAGGTATAAACGAGGGAGAGACTCAATTTTTGTCGTTGTGGACAAGTTTTCTAAAAGGGTACACTTTATTCCCTATCACCAAACAAATAATGCTGCACATGTTGCAAATTTATTCTTTCAAGAGACTATGTGTTTGCATGGTATGCCTAGAATAATTGTATCAAATAGAGATGCTAAGTTCTTAAGTTACTTCTAGAAGATATTGTGGGGGAAATTAGGCAACAAGTTGTATTTTCCACTATATGTTACCCAAAAACTAATGGTCAAACAGAATTAGTTAATAGGACTTCATCTACCTTATTGGGAGGTATAATTAAGAAAAACATCAAAACATGGGAAGATTGTTTTCCACAGTATCACGCCTGTACCACTATAGGCACACCTCAGTGTGGGGCAACCCTTAGTGTCACAGTTCGAGAGTTGAAGGCCTTATGGGGGTGTTTAACTTGGACGTATAGCATTATGAGTGGCACCAGTAGACGGTTTCTTCGTAGTATGGGTTGTCTCTGATGGCGAGTCTAATCTCTCATGAATAAACTGGTTTGGACATAATGTCGCTTTCCTAATGAGGTCAGAGTAAGCTGAAAACCAGTTGATATAGTTGAACTTCCCAAACATATGGAGGATCATGGAAAAGCCAAGAGGGAACTCCTTATGAGAATGTGAGGCTCGGAACAGACCTGAAAAATCAAGGAAGATAAGGCTGGCTTCCCATCCAGATTAGCAGCAAACGATAATATAAGAGATGGTCGAGCGTCGCATGAGAACTCTTTGAGGGGTCAAACTCCCGTCCATAGGGGTGGGCAAAAAAACTAATCGAACCGAACCAAACCAATCCATAATCGAATCAATCCAAACCGAGTCAAACCAATCCTTAATCCGAACCAATCCATAAATTTATGGTTTGGTTTGAAAGGTAAACCAAATCAATCCGTAAAATCGAACCAAACCGTTTTAGAAAAATATAATAATATTTTACTATATGTTCATATGATTTCATTTAATATTTATTATTTGGTGAATATTGATTAAAATCAACTTGTTCTTTTTTAATTTTTTTAGGCTCATGATATGTATTTTTTTTATGATGAGCTATTTTTTTTAAAAGCTTTTAAATTAATCAAGTATGAAATTTATTTATTTAGTTATAAAAATTTTATTATGTATTAATTGTTTAATATATTTTGTCAGCGAATCATTTTATTTGTTGATGAATTTTGTTGATAGATGATTTTTTATTTTAGCTAAATTTATTGGTAGATAATTAACTTGATGGTTTTATTAAAAATTATAAATTATGATTTACTATGTATTAGTTGGTGAATATATTATATTAGTAGATAACTATATATTAAAAGTGTGATGAATTCATAAAGTATTTTATTGTGTTTTATAATATAAACTTGTAAAATGGTGTAAATATTTAAATATCTACATCAATGTAAAAATACTAGAAAAAAGAAAATTTTTAGTTATAATTTTGATTTAACCCGTAATCCAAATCGAACCAAACCATTATTTAATGGTTTATAAAATTTCTTATCTAAACCAAACCATTACTTAAAGGTTTGGTTTGGGATGAAAAAAAAAACCATAAATTATGATTTGGTTTGGTTTTAGGAAAAACTGAACCAAACCGATCCGTATCCACACCTACCCATCCCTGACAATTGGTATCAGAGCTAAGGTTTCTAGCTCCATCAAACCGCTTAAATGCTACCCATAGTGCTTATTGAGTAGGTAGTTCTTGTTGTTGATGTAGTTTGTGTGGGTGAAGCTCAAGTGGAGCGGCCACCGGAGAGAGGACATCATTGTTAGAGAGCAACTATGTCTCGAGCCATGGAGATAAGAGTTTACCCTTATCATGTTGTCAATTCAGCTCGTGTGGATGAAACTCAAGTGGAGCGGCCACCGGAGTGAGGACAACATTGCTTGAGTGCAGCTGTTGCGAGTTAAGACTGAAGTAAGATCTTATGCTCAAACCGTATCATTAGGTAACTCAACAAGAGGCGATCTTGGATGATAGATGAATGGTTAAGGGCGAGAGGAAGCCTATGAAAGCCCGAAGTCCTTGTGAGATGATCTTGGGTGTGGAGAATGGATTGAGAGCTTCGAAGTGGGTATTGGCAACAACAGATTTGCCTTACGATGAGGACATCGTGAATTTAAGTGGGAGAGAGTGTCACGGTCCGAGAGTTGAGGGCCTTATGGGAGTGTTTAACTTAAGTGTATAGCGTTATGAGTGGCATATAGAGGATCATGGCAAAGCAAAGTGGGTGTCCCTTATGAGAATGTGAGGCTCGGAATAGACCTAAGAAATTAGAGAAGACAAGGCTAGCTCGCCATCCAGATTAGCACCAAACAATAATATGAGGGATAGTCGACTGCCATACAAGAACTCTTCGAGAGGTCAATCACCCATCCTGTGACACTAGGCTCACAAACCACCCTAGGCAAGCAGCACGTGATGTTAGGTACACTGGCTCCCCAACGCACCTTTAGTTACAACTATGACATAAGAGGTATTGTTATGCATAGGTAGAATTGACCCCAACTGCAGCTGTTAAGAATCGAACCCTATACCTATGCCTTTTGTTTACCCCAAAGGCAACGCCTCTTAACAATTAAGTTGCAGCTCAATTGGTGAAAGGCGTTGCCTCTAAGGCAAACAAAAGGCCTAAGTCTAAGGTTTGACTCCCATAAGATGCAGCTTAGAGTGAATTCTGCCTAGGAGAACAATACCTGCTTATACTTCGATTATGCCTAAGGGTGCACTAGGTAGGGGAGAGGGGGGATAGGTGGGGGGGAATGTACCTAGTATCACGGCAACCTGCCTAGGATAGTATGCAGATCTAGGGATGCCCCAAATTGCGGTATGCCTAGGGTGGTGCAAGCCTGACAAACACATTGAATTCGCTTATAATCGTGTTGTTCATTCTGCTACTAAGTTTTCACTATTTGAAATTGTTTATGGTTTTAATCCATTATTTCCTTCCAATATAACACCATTCCCTATTTCTAAATATGTCAACTTTGATGGAAAAAAAAATGGTTGAATTTGTTAAGTAAATACATGAGAAGGCACGACTTAACATGGAGAAGAGGACTCAGCAGTATGCAAAACAAGCTAACAAAAGGCGGCATAAGATTGTTTTTGAACTCAGAGATTGGGTATGGATACATTTAAGGAAGGAACGATTCCCAGTTCAAAGGAATTCTAAATTGCTTCCAAGAGGATAAGTTCTTGAACAGATTAATGACAATGCATACTAACTAAATCTACTAGGTGAGTATAATGTCGATGCTACCTTTAATGTATCTGATTTGATCCCTTTTGGTGTAGGAACATATTTGAGGGTCTTCTCAAGAGGAAGGGAATGATGAGGACATGGTTATACAAAGTATTGATCCTATTCAAGCTCCAATTGGTCCAATCACTCGTTCGCGAACTAAGCAGTTCAAGGAGGCATTAAACGGGCTAGTTAGAGATGTTTGGACCCAAGTTAATTTGTGGAGACCCATTGAAGGTGATGGACATGGATCACAAGGCCAACAATCCATAATCCAAGCATTGTATTAATTGTAATAAGTTGGGCTCCTTATGTCATATTATAAGCCTATACCGAGTTTTCTTAAGTTATTTTATGTTTTTGAAAATACAGATCTAATTATACTACTCTTTATAGTACAGTACGAATTGTACTACATCTAAGACTAGGTGAGCGAGTAAGTAAGCATGTAAATGTGTATAAATACTTGCAAACATCATTGACAAGGACAGTATAGTTTTTTATCAAAAATTGTGAGGTCCTTTGATTCTCTTTTTTTCTTTGAAGAACTAATTGAGCTTATTGGTATTTTCCATGGCACTCAACATTGACTTATCGATTAACCTTCCGCAATTGATTGTGGTGTCTCTAGATACCAAGGTTCTTGCTTCAATATAAGTAACAGGTCAAGGTTTCATTTCAAACTAACCTTAGCAAACAAACCAACCAAGGTGGTTGTGTTATGGGTTTTGTCACAAGTCGGCAAGGTTTGTATCAATTATAAAAGAAGATAGTGTAAAAAATTTTAAGGGTTTTGATCATAATTGAAAAATATCTTGACCATTTATTGATGTGACTAGACCAGTCCTATTGTAACTGTCACAAGACCATAGAATTTTCCATTGCGATTCCTATTGTTAACTTTATGGTTATTTCAATCATTAGATGATGGATTAAAGAGCGCCACAAACATATTAAAGTTCCCATAAATTGGCTTCACAAGATCATAAAGTATGTAAATATTAAGATATTGATTCTAAATTGTTCGAACTTATCATTTAAATATATATTAACCCCTATTATTAATATAGACTATGGTCTATATTTTCTCAAGATCTCACTGCCTTGGCTGTTGGGCAAAAGATAAGTCTGGACAAAGTGAGGAAAAGCTTCTTTGCTTCCATTTCATGTAAACAATACAAATAATAAGCTTAATTAATTTGTATATGTTGATCTAAACATAGCATAAAAATTTTCTGTAGAAGTTATATCTATAGCTTGATTTTTGGTTCAATTTAATTGCTATATAAATGTTCCTTGAAATAGTGATGCAGTCAATTCAATCAAGGATGTCTTAAAATGATTTCACTCGATAAGTTGATACATGTATTATTGCACTAGTTTTTTGGCTCTCCGACTCGCTCAGTTGCTCCTTTTACATTATAGTCATATAATTCATTTAATGGGCTTACATCTTCACTTCAATATCCCAAGAAAACTTACGAATATTATTTGATTAATTATGAACGACAATTACTATCGACAATGATTATCTAACAATTTCTTGAGCAATATTTTTGAATTTGTGTACTTAAACTCAAATCCTTAAACAGATGTGTAAATATCAAACAAACTATTAATTATATAAACCAAATTAGTTTCCCATCCTCTCCAAAATTACAAGGCATTCTGATGGAAAGGATGTTCACGGTTCGATTAATCAGTCAGTGATCCTATTTGCTAAACCTAACCGTAATGATTGGTTTTTTAATATCCCAATCCTAAACCAATTCATTATAAACAGTTAACTATCTTAACGGTTAAGTTTTTTTTTAATCATTTAATACAATGGTTATGCAAAATTTACAGTTAATCGTATTTTTCAATATATACGTAAAAAATTAGAGCATTTTATTTTATAATTATATCAAAAACTGTAAATTAAGGATGTAAGACATGTAAAAGAGTAGTTAATGTAAATTTCTACAAAGGTAGAACTTGATAAGTTCAAATTCTCAATCCGTTTTTTGCTATTGCATATTTTGGATGTTTGATTTTTTTTCTCTAGATTATTGGTTAGCTATTTTTCTTTTTGCAATGACTGGTTGCAATAAAAATTTAAGGTTTTGGCTTCCTTCGAAATAGGTGTCAATGCTCCTTCAATCTTTTGCCTTTCGATTAGTTCTCTCCTCTACTTGTTCGCAATATCTAGGTTATGGTTTTCATCCCAAGACCACTCTTATCTTTTCTTCACTCCCATTCCCAATAATGTTGGCATCTAACAAAGTTGATTGATGCCATCAAGATAATCATTATAATAATCTTTTGATCATGTGTTCTTATCAGCCTTGATAAGTTGTGCTCAAAACATTATATAAGTCTATTATAAATTATATATATTTATAAATATGGATTAATTAACTGAAACCATTGCTTTCTAGATTTATAAAGCTAAACCATAACCGAAAACCGAAAAATTAAAAATATTAATCTTAAACCAAAGCTGATGGACAGGTTAACCATTTTTTTCAAATTGGTTTTTCGATTTCGGTTCGGTTATCCTAAACATTCGATTTTTTTACACGCCTCTGTCTAGTGTTACTGAATCTAATGAAATGATCTCTTGCTTTAACCTTAATTCATGATTTTAGCTCCACCATTAATTGCATAGAGGCACACAGAAAAATATATTTCAAAATAATTATACAAAATCTAAAGCACATAAACATAGAATTAATTTATTGCCTAAATATCTTAAAACATTTTATAACTTTAGTTACAATTAAGAAAATATTGAAACGACAATGGATGGGAGTTAAGACAAAAGTATCATAAAACTTAATTAAACCTGAACTAAATTACAATAGTTAACTAGGGCTAGCAATACCCCATGTTAGTTAATAGTTCTAGAGGACCGGGCCGTGTCGGCTCAAGGCTTTTTTTCCCGTCAAGCTGAATAACTTGGATCACCTGAGCTGAGTTTCACTATTCTTGCAAGTGAGCCCAAACACTTTCAGCCTAACCAGCTAACTTGGATTTATCTAATTTGCAGGCCCACGTGAATCAATCTTCGAAAGATTACCACCATCCGGTTCAATTAAATGCAAACTAGGACTGCTTTTAATTAATCATCTTACCAACACCACCTAGAATACAATCATAGCGGATTTGAAACGAGTTTTACAAAACCTAAAACCTAAATCCATCTTGTTATCTTGCAGGGTTTCTTGAAACCCGTCATGGTCGTATAAAGTTTTACAATTTTTCTTCCAGAGCTGAAACCCACCTGTAAAAAGCAAGCATGCACCTAAACCTAAACTAGAACCCAATAAACAATAGATGTTAGTCAGATCGTGGCAATTGATAAAATTCTCATAAATTCTCCCAAACTATGTTATTATGGGCTCATGTGAAGTAGAACCAAAAACACTTCTATTTCTTAGGATAAGTTGTAATAGTGAACATGCAACAAAAACATTGAGAAAAGCCCCCGTCCATTGAACAAATTAACAAACACCAACGTCCAATATGAATTCACAGATATCAAATAGCTCTCGTACTGGAATCAAACAACACACCAACGTAGAAATAAGATATTTGATAATCAATAGCAAAAGACAAGTTTACCATACAACATCAACTAATATATAAATCATAAGTTCCAGGGTTTTTATTTTTTTAACAATAGATTTCAATCAATTTGATTTTTAAACTCACCCTTTTTTTCTGTTAGTAGTCCAATTTAAAAAGAAATGGTACGAAAGCTAGCAAATTCAAGGATTTGATAAGCCACAAGTAACTAACCTGACAAAATCATCATGTAAGATAAGTTAATAAGATGTCTTCTTCTTTAGAAATCAAGAGATCCAAATCCTATCTATAATGACAAGATAAATCTAACCAAATCAACTCTATGAAATTCTAAGAGGATCTCTCGATGCTAATACCGAATTCACCATCAAAGATGTATTGAAAACTTTCGAAAGAAGTTGAGAGGGTTCAAATCCTACAATTACAATGATAGGATAAATTCGACCAAATTCCTAGTCGAATTGTAGGAAGATCCACCAATATAAATACT
Organism: Combretum micranthum; assembly: GCA_024138025.1. Lineage (NCBI taxonomy): Eukaryota > Viridiplantae > Streptophyta > Magnoliopsida > Myrtales > Combretaceae > Combretum > Combretum micranthum. The sequence goes on along the minus strand of JAMXBD010000122.1, from coordinate 1,546,666 downwards.
AAGTTCAATCTGATGCCTTAACATTGCAACTCTCTGTCTCATCTCTTCTCCTTCCTTTCCCGACATCAATCTCTCTATGGCTCTTTGTATCATTCCCTTCTCTATTATCCCATCATCCATTTCTAATCCAACTCTCCATACATGAGTTAAGTACCTTGCATTCACTTTTTGATCCCCAAAACATGGTTGGCATATCATAGGAACACCTTCACATAAGCTTTCCAAGGTTGAATTCCAACCACAATGGCTCCAAAATCCTCCTACTGCTTCATGTGCCAACACTTTCTTCTGAGGTGCCCATTTAACAATGCAACCCCTTTCTTCAACTATGTTTTGAACTCTTCATCTAGTGATTCAATAGATTCGACTTCCGGAATCGATCCAGGTCTTATTACCCATAAGAATGGGTGCTTGCTCCCTGCGACACCCCAAGCCATTTCGATGAGTTGGTCCTTTTTCATATGTGCGATGCTTCCTAAGCTAATGTAAAGGACTGAGTTTTTTCTCTGCTTAGCAAGCCAAGAAAGGCAAGTGATGTCCTCTTCTAGTAAACTACTAGAGGAGGTAGGAGCTAGTTTATGCAACGGACCATTGGAAAGATTGGAATGCCAAACTTCTGTTGGAGACGCTTATTGATGATGCTTCAAGCATTTCAACCGTGTTTAGTATGACAGCTGAAGATGTCCTATTTCATATGATGGTTTTACTAACTGCATAAACTCTTCTAGTTCCCCGAAATAAGAAATGGGCAAATCCTTAAACCTGAGAGGATCATGGCCAGGTACTATATCCTGAAGCAAAGAATCTGAAGCATAAAACATGTTATTAGACTCCTTATACAGAACTAGTATAAGAAATCTTGTCTTGTTTGTCCCTAACATAAAATAATTGTTACTATTAAGTGGTGTTCTAGCATTTTTCCTTACTTTCATAAACCATGTTTTCTTAATAAACTGACATAATTGTACTCAGAACATACCCTTCAAGGGAATAAGCCCTTCTTCCATGAGATGGAAAATCTAGATCGTGCTAGCACAGCAGTTGAATTGTTTGTGTGTAAAACCATGCTTGGAAGCTTCAACTGTTGAGCCACAGACTCAGCAAAATACATGATAGCATCATAGATGATGCAAATAATATCACCACCATCCTTGGCTAGTTTTTCCTTGGTCAAGCTTCCGCAGTTTTGCTTCACAGTTCATATTAAGGGCTAGCACAAGCGTAATCAAATTTTTTTTTCGAGCTTCAGCTTCTGATAAGCCATCTTCTATGTGAAGAAATTCGAACTCAAGATGGGTGGATGGGTCTGGAGAAGCAAATCTAGTGTAGGCGATTGTAATAGAAAAGCCCTTGGAGTGAAGGATTGTGCCAAGCTGAAGCATTGGGGTCAAGTGGCCTTGGAATGGACCCGAAACAAGAACCAATCTGCGAGGCCTTTGTTCTTGAATTTCCATTGTGTCCTTTCACCTAATTCCTTAGGAAAATGATCGAAATTTATGTAAAGAGCCTTGATTTGCCAGGAAAGGCTTGGTGCTTTTAACATATGGAAAATAACTAATTTGCTATAGAACTGAAAACTCACAATTCAAGTTTGGACAAACGCAAAAAGACAGGCATGCAATTACCAAGGTAATATTTAAATTATAGAGGGCAGTGCTGATTAAAGAGTCATATATAAATATTATCACCAAAATTTGTACTATATGACCCTTTTAATTATAATATAAAAATACTTATCCGGTGATTATTATATCGGGTGAGTGCGGTAGTTCGATCAAAATTTATTTCGGAAGGTGGTGGACAATTATTTCTTTATTAGGACGAACAAACACATAAAACAAGAATGTATGTATGACATCATGGTAAATATATTAAAACAGATGCACTTGGACGTTGTCGCATGCGTTATAAAGTATCAATGTCCGGTCGAATCTTGATGTGAGTGAACAATTTTTTTGACTTTTCCCTCCATAACAAGCCAATTGTGATACTCATTGAGTAAAAGCTTGGCGCCTAGGAGCATGTAGCTTTTTGACGCAATTCCATATAATAAGATAAACTTTCCTGAAATAATTCACTGTTGTGATAAGGTCAATATATTCAATTCTTTTGGATCGTCCTTCGTACCCAAAAAAATTATTTTCTTTTTCTAAATTTTTTATCAAATATTTGGATAAATCAATAATATTTAAGGTATTAAATGATATCTAAAAAAATTAAAAAGGAATGATCCGGATGAAATAAAAAGGCCCTTAAGAAAATAGGTTCTTGAAAAGGCTGAAATTATAATGTTGAAATGCTCTAATAAGTACTGGACTTCTGATTTATAAATGCAGGAGGACAGCAAATAAAGTGATGCAAGAAAAGGTAACTTTATACGTGAACTGTGATGGTTAGAGGATTGTTTTAAAAACTGGATAAAATATGCTTACATTTTGGACTTCTAGGTAGTAGTAATGATGGTGAGAGAAAATGTTGGCAACAATTTTTTTTTTTTTCAAGTTCTGGTAAGAAAGCTAGGTCAGAGACGAAAATTTTATCTCTAAACGTAAATTTTCATCGTAGAAACTATCATCGCTGATTGTACTTGTAGAAATATAACTTGTTTTATCCATTTTTCGTTGTAAATTTTCCGTCTCTAAATGTCAGTTTTCTTGTAGTGAGATCTGTTTAGATTGTTTGAATATAATTTGTATTTGGTCTATATTTATATCTTATATGTATTTGATCTATTTGATTTATTTATGAGTAAAAATGTCTATTTTTGTATCTATATCTATTTTTTATAAACAATCTATTTGAAAACATAAAAAATAAGATGTCAAAATGATTTGAAGACGATTAACTAATTAGGTCATTATATAGTCAATGGTTCTAAAGGTTACGTATTTAAATAAAGGTATGCAGTTGTATTCGTTACTAAATAATAATAAATATACATTATATATAGATATAAGCTAATCTATACAATAGTAAAAGTCATTTGTTACCAAAAATTATCATTCTAAATGATGAACAATAGTGTTAAATTCAAAATAGATGATAAAATATTTTAATGATTCAATTGAAAGTTAAACATTAAAATATAATATTATAGGTCCGATGAATGCTGTTAGATCTTTGTGCTGTAGCACATTATTATTAAAAGGAAAGATATTCATCTTTTAGTATGTAATTTTCATCTTTATTTTAATAAAGTTCATCTATTATTTTTTGCTTCATTGATAGCATTCATCAATTATTTGAACTCTACTTTGATTACATACATTATTTATTTGAACTACTAAAATGCTTTATATGATTTGAACTCATCTAAATATGTTTATCTTCGTTGTCCTTGTTCACTAGGGTTAATTGTAAAAAATTAACCTTTGTTTTCAAATTTTTATAAATACACTATAGGTCTGTTTTTTTTTTTTTTTTTTTAACAATTAAGTGATATATAATTTTATCCATTTTGTTCAGTCAATTATCTGTTACATTGACCACGTGGACAGCACGTGCCACTCATAGGTTTTTTTTTTATGCGTTTTACGGTGGCCATGTTGAGCTTTTTTCCATTTGTTGAGGTATTAGATCTGCAATCACTCGTCCACACACACAACATATGTAGTCTTAATCTTATATTCATGTTGTCCAAAACATAAACAAATAAATAAAAATAAAACTTATATTCATGAATATACTTACCTTGAGGGTGTGCTCCTAAAATTTTGAAAGCCATGATTTTCGGCCCAAATTCAGAAGATGCAACGGGATCGGATCGACACGCAACCAAACCACTCGACATGAGAAGAGGGACCAAAAAAAGAAAAAGAAAAAGAAAAAGAAAAAGAAAAAAAGTCTATTTTGAAGCAAGCAGGGGAACGATGATCTTTCAGGAAAACCGGACCCGGCGTGGCATGAAAGGGGATATACGAGAGTTTGAGCGAAAGAGACCAAAGGGAGGGGATACCTTGGGAAAATGGAAATGCCATTTACTGGAAAGGTCATAAATGAATTATAAATGATGTTGGTCATCGCATTAATTAGGAGCTAGTGGGTCCAACTTCTTTTTCTATTTTGGCCGCTGGATGGTTGAGGATTGATGTTTGCACCATCTTTTGTCTCTAGGAAATTTTGTTTTAAGAATGGGGATGTTAGGGTTAGAGTCCGGTGGAAATGGGGTTTTTCTTACGTGTTTGATGGATAAAGGGAGTGATAGGATAATTTGGTAAATTTTTTTACTTTTTTAAGATAGGTTTTTTTCTTTGGAATTAACCTTATTAATAATTTGACATATATCCTCATAGAATATCAAAATATGTAATATATAATTTAAGTATATATATTTTAGATAACATTGTGATTCCAATTGTTTTATACAAAAGTGTATTTAGTCATGTAAACTATATTGTTTACTAAACATATGGATATAATTAGTTTTTTTTAAGTATGAACTATCATTTTAAGTTTTGGTATAATACTTAGTGTAACGACTTTTTTGAAAACTTTCATAATTATATATATCATATGTTTATATATGTATATGTATTGTCTTATAAACAAACTTTGATTTTATACTTAGCGTTACAATTTTTTGAAAAACTTAAATTATATATATATATATATATTGTCATGTATAAATAAATACAACAAATATCTGATATCTTTAATAATATTATAAGAAAACACAAAGAACTTTGGTTTCTACAGCCTTACTACCATTAAAATTACTTTAAAAAATGTCATTCACTACTATATGAACATTTATTACAATTAACTAATAAGTATATAATAAAGAATCATACGTCTAAATTTTGTCAAAAGAGACGATGATAGCAGTTTTCTTTATTAATTCATTTATTTAATAGCATGGTGTATATTTTTTTTACAATTATTATTAGGTTAAACTGAAAAGTTTTACATAGTTTTATACAAAATCAATAATAAATCTTGTCTATTGTATCGGTACGTAGAATTTAGGGTTAAGCAGTTAATCTTGTTACGTAGGATACACAGCGTACCTTACTCAATTGGGTGGCTTTTAAGTACAACGTTTTCAAAACTTGGGATGAGGTATGGATGGAGATCTTTATGGACAATTAAAGAGGCCAATGTAGTTGGGCAAGGCTCGCCATTAGCAAGGAGACTAAATTATGATAAATTTTGTCTTGTCTATCTTCTGTTGTGTTGACTACTTAATGTTATAATTTGAAAGTCTTTTGTGGAGATAAGTCACAAAAACTAGACAGTATAAGAAAAGCAGAAAAACACGTATAAGAAATATTAGTCACACCAATTCACTTGTATTGTATTTATATAGACGGTATTGGATAATGAATTTTGTGTTTTATTGTTTGGTAAATAATATTATGAAAATTTTATTTTTGTCTAATAAATTAAGGATTTATCTCATTTTCATATTGTACTATTTTTCTTCAAAGTTGTCTAGTACTTTGAAGGTCTATTATCCAGTACCAAAGCCCACAACAACAACTAAATAAGGATTAAAATTTTATTATAGTAACCAAACGCTCCCTTACGGGTGTTGCCCGTGTTTGAAATGTTGCCCATGGACCATCCAAAGGCAATTTTGCCGTCTATGCGTTTCTCCAACAGTGAAACTTCCCCTTTATTGCTGAGGGAACGCAACGGAGTTACTTAATTTTGGAACTCTTATTACTAGTTATATGTTTTAATAAAGTGCTCGATTTACCCAATATATATATATATATATATATATACATATACGTTCTGCGCCCAAACCATTAATTGATCAAATTAGCATAAATATGAAACAAAATGAGATGAGATAGGAAATATAAATATATATATATATATTATTTACTTCAATGAACATGTCAAGAAATACCAAAACTCAGTATGTATTTAGTTCTATAAACATCAAATGGATCTTGTTTAATCAAACAACGGTCAACAATATCAAAACCGCAAGTATAAGCATTTACATAAGGATGATGTTGCTGCCTGGAAGATGGGAATATAGATGAACTTTCTGTTAAGGATGCATTAATGAAGAAAGACAAAGATAATTAAAAAAGTGAAACATGTCCGCTTATAAATTAAAATTATTTAAATACAAATTACATAATTTTATTACTTGAACAACAATATAAAATCGCATTTAAAAGATATGATTTTAATTTTTACAAAGAAATCACAGGTTCACACGCAATTTAAGAATTTCATATCATTGCAAAATCGTATGTTCAACATACAATATCCATACAAAAAGCCAACGTGCGATTTTATAATTATTTTTATATAATTAATATTTAAGTAAATAAATTTATAGCAGATGAGTAAACAAACAAATTTCTCTAAAAATATTTGGATCCTTATTAGAACAGAATTATGATTGGATTTGGAAAGCAATGTCCTACCCCAAGATTAAGTTCTTCATTCGGAGATGTGTATAAGCAAGATTACTAGCTAGGGATGATCTAACGAAGAGGGTGAGGGAAATTGAGACCAAATGCATCTTCTGTTCTACAGGAAATGAATCAACTCAACATATGTTTAAAGAATGCCCGAAATTTGGAAGTCATGGAAATTCTTTGGTAATTATAATGAGCAGAGAAATCAAAATTAACCTGAGTAAACTAGATGGGCTGGAGAAGAATCTGCTGGCCGAAGAGAATGAAAAATGAAACTCAATGTCCGTGGCAATGGCAATGTCTGTTCCCATTTATTCTTTGGGAATCATGGAATGCCGGAAATAAGAAGATTTTTTTTTTGACAATCAATGGGAGGAAAGATGGTTCAAAGAAAGAAGGAGAATTGGTATGCTAATATAATCTACATGATAAACTAAAATTCATATCACGTGTATATGTATTTATTTATATATATATAAAGTAAGTTTAAGTAATTTTTAATTTATTTCAAAACAATCAAATAGCGGCATAGTGATATTTATAATTATATTCCTAGTTTAATATTGAAATTGATAAGTTCAAGTAAAAACGATATGTGTATTATCATATAATCAAAGTTTAAATAAAATATATGCTGGAATACAACAATATCCTTATTTTATTATGGTAATACTTTTCTCAATGCAACAACAATATCGGGAATTCTGCATAACCCCCGTCTAATGAGTGCAATCACAAATATTAATGTTGGCAGTTTTTGCAATTAGGTAAGATGAAAGTATCTTCATGGATGAAATTTTAAGTTTGATCTTATTGTCCCCAACATAAAGGCGACGAGACCTTGAAGTTCCACCGTCATAAACTTGGAAGGATGGATAATAACAGCTTGGGATTTCAAAGTGTTTGTGCATTGAATTTGAATCCATCATTAGTCGTTCCTGACGAATTATTGTCGTCGTCTTTAGTCTTCATTATTTTTCAGTTCCTATGTTGTTTCTCTTCTACTGGAGACCCTGCCATATTTTATGTTTTGTTTCTTCTAGGAAGAAGTTTTGTCTATCTATTATTAATTTACCCTCATTTTACCTCTTTTTGCCCCCTAAAGTGTAGTGGCTATTATTTGATGCTGAACCCGTTAATAAGTATCATCGTAGCTCTTTGTCCTTTCTGTTGTGGTTTTGGATGTTCGTGCATCTTTTCGCATTGAAATGTGTCTATGATGTTGTCTGTCACATGTGGATTATAGCATATGCATATATAATACATGTTTATTTTGTAACTTATAAGATAAAGTGAGCTTGAGAGCATATCCTTATGAGGGAACATAAAAGGCACTGTATTCCTTTTTCTTTTTGTGTATTGTTGTTCTGTGGCACGTTATGATTTGTCATTTGAAGTATGGATTTTCTAATCTTCATATTATGTTGTTTTCTTTTATTGCAATTTTTATTATATTGCTATTCTTATATTATCATTTTTCTTTCCACATATATACGTTTATTCAACTATAGAATTATTAATATGTAAAGAATGGAATGTGCACAAACAGAAGCCTAAGCAACAAAGAGTGTAAAAAGAAAGTAGATAGTTATTGAAGGTTGAATGTATGGTGGAATTGTACAACAACGAAACACACAATTAGGGATGTAATCGGTCGGATTTTTATAGGATAGCCAACCCATCTAACCCAATAAATACCCTATAGGATTTATGACAAGTTTTGAGACATTGTGCTAGATCCTATAGGGTTTTGGGACAGATATAAAATCCATTAGGAAGCTACACCTGTTAAGAAAAAAATATTATTAATTTTTTTCAATTAACAAAATTAAAATTCAAACTAATCTAACTTAATATATTTAAGGTATTAGTTCAATTTAATAAATAGTATATATATTTTTCAAATTTGTAGTTCAATTTAATAAATAGTATATGCATGATTAATTTTGTAGATGGTTCATTTTTAATAACATTTGATTTTAATTAATCATGGTAACATATTGTAATGTTAAACTAATTAGAAATAAAGAGAATAAATTTGGAAAGATTTATTCTATATAGAAATATTAATAGAAATAAGTTTTCTACGAATAAACAAGAAGAAAATTATGACTATGTATTTAGAGGGAAGAATTTTTTATTTTTTTTTTTAGGATAAGTTTAAACATAAAATAGTTATAGTTGAAATATTATTACCTTTATTGGGTTTGGGTACCCTATAGGGTCTATCAAGAGGCTTTGGGGTTTATGAATAAAAATCTTATAGGCTTTGAGATCAGTTTTGGGAAGCCTATAAGATATCGAGTTCAAGTTTTGTACAATCTGTCCCAAACCCAACCTCATTACATTGCTACTTACAATGTTAACATTGGCTTTGGAAGTCAAAATCCTAATGAATTAGAGATGATGCTTCACATCGAGTTTCCCAATTGTAGTTTGATGGCCAAAACCACATATTAAATATCACATTTGAACCCTAAAGAAAGATTGGCACATAGTGTACAATATGGTATATAGGAAAACAACTAGCTAGTGTGTTTGGATGAGATCCAATCAGGAAGGTCGTGACTGTTAAAAGCAAGTATGGAATACATACTTATTGATATGAAAACTCATTTCTCAAAATTATATTATTGCTTGGTTATTAACATATCAATTTTGTTTAATTGATTGCTTGGTTGATTGGTAATTAAGAGGGCATGATTCTATCTAGTTCGAATGGATTTGCTGTGGGGGTGAAGTGAACTGGGGTATTCATTCGCTTAATTATATATGGGCAATGTAAGTATTGGATATAAGGTGTGTTGGTGTAATTCAATTCAAGTAATCGATTATATTATTTCATTTATTTACCTTTTGAGTTTTAGTTAAATTTGCAGCTTGTATTGTAATTTGCAATTGTCTAAGTTATATAGCCTTTAAAATTCAATATCTCAGTTAAATAAGTTTTGTAAACAACTTTAGGGTTAATTAAGAAAAAATTCTACTTGCATTTTGACCTACTTGCAAATACCAAACTTGTGTGAATTTTTTGGGCAAAATAGATGACTTGAATTACATTCAAAAGTATCAATATTATATAACAATTTCAAAATGACATGTGTCAATATTTTATCAGTCTTAAAAGTTTTATTTTACATTTTTTCCAATTTTCTCACTTTTTAAAAATAATTTTTAATATTTTATTTATTTAATTTTATTTTAGTAATATTTTTTATTAAATTAATTTTAACCAATAAAATACTAACATATATCCCTCTAAAAGTAGTTAATTATATTAATATTTTTGCATCGAACTCAAATCACCTATTTGTTAAATATAGGTCATATGTATGCAAATTGAATAAAACACATGTAAAATTTTTAAAATAAACTTAAAATTTTAACAATTTATTCTAAGTACTCAATGGAAGTAGATGCAAACATGTTACCATGAGCATTATGCCTTCGAGTTTTTTGTCAGTTAATTAGAAAGGTACAGAAGTTAACATTAGAGTTGTGTTTAAGAAAGATAGTGTTAGAAAAGCCCTTAATTATATTTTGGCCCACTCCTTATTAATCCTACTTTTCTCTATTCAATATTCCAGAACTCTCTTTATCACTTTACGCCTCATCCCAAGTTAAGTCCTCTCTCTGCCTCTTCCTTTTACATTTGCCTCTATGAAACTAGGGTTTTTATTTCACTAATGTATTTGTATTTCTTGGATGATTTACATATTGCTAATGAGCTAAATGTCTCGATGAATGTTTAGCTACTTTGAGAGAGCCACTCTCCTAAACCAATCATACAAATTGATTTTCTTTAGCGATGTAATCAGGTTCCCTTTTCCTTCATTATTTTTATGTATTTATAGATGTTACAAGATAGTTCTTTAACTATTTTTAGTTACAATCTGTTGAATGATCTGTTATCTAGATCTATTATCTACAAATATTTTCAAAACAAATCAACTGCTATAACTACTTTGGCTACTTTATAGTTTTATTTCAACTACTTTTGATCCTTATACTTGTTTCGGTTGTAACATTTCTCCGCATTCGAAAAAAACATTGTCCTGAAGGTTTGAAATAGATGTCTAGCATTTGTTGCATTGGAACAAATAATTTGAGACACACATTTGCTACTGCTATAATCTCATCTTCTACGTATTTGTGAAAATATCGCTATCGAGAAGAAAAAAACTCTAAAATCCGCAACAAATTCTCAAGTTGTAGTTTGAGAGTGAAATGTCTATGCATGGTATTAATGTCTAATATCCATGTTGTCCCACTCGATTCATTGGTTGAATCATGAAATTAATGATTTTGATATGTTGATACATGAAATGGTAGTTAATCAATAGCTTATTTAAGGACCAACATATGAAATTGGTGATGTAATGGACTTTTGCTTGCAACTCCCCTTCATTTTATAGAAGCAAAATATCCAAATTGAAAAGTTTACCCCTTGTAAACAATGACCTTGTTGAACTGATCATTGTTTGTAATTTAGTAATGTTACAAACATCATATTTCTAGGGATATAGTAAAGGGTAATCCTATGCTTCTCTATTGATTACTTTCCCTTAACCTGTGCATTCCATAAAGTAGTGTCAAGCTGATTACACATATTTTCTTTGTTATCTATAAAAATTTAGGGGGGGACTAAATGTCCAAGTTCCATTCCATATCATAAATTCCTATAGTTTTAATGATGAGAGGATAAGATAGTAGACGATGGCCACCTAATTTATGATGAAAACAAAGTTGATGGCAATAATCCAACTTCGATGAACAAAATATCTCCTGACCTAACCCATCTAAATTAGTGAAAAAGGGCAATGATGATATAGGAATTAAGGATAAGTGTTGGTTGCCCATATTATAGAATATATAGGTAGTAGGTACTATAAGAATGAGAATATGTCCCTGAGCCAACTTAGAAAAAAATTCCAGTAAGCTCTGCTGCTTGATCTTGACTCATTTGTGCTGCCCCAAAAAAATCATATTCATTAAGAAGTTTAAAATCCCTATTACTATCAAATTTTGCGCTAATTTTTCAGTATCAACAAATTCTATCATTTTAACATTCTCTTTATGGGAATCCATGTTGGCAATCATCCAAATCATATGTTTGTTGTTCTAAATTTTCATGCATTAAATTAGTAACTTCTATATCTACATATTTACTCTTCTCATTAGAATTAATGCTAACCATCTCGATAGTCAACACTATAAAATCTGACCTATTGCCAATCATACTCAAAAGGTCTTAACCTTATCATTTATGCCTTAAAAAAATGAATGCATGTTTGAAAATGACTGAATTTGTCCATACACTTGTACCATAAAGTAGTTTTATCTTGCATAGTAGATATTACAAGCATTGGATAATATTTTTCATTTATATGTTAATGATCCAAGAAGAATTCCACGTTTAATACCAAGAAATGGGTCTTGAATAAAAAAACATGAGATATCTTACTTGATCATGTTTAAATGGATGAATGAATTGATTAGAATGATGGAGCTTACAATATCTCAAAATAAGGTTGATTGAGTCTCATTTATCTAATCTAGAATTGAGAATTGTATTGAAATATCATTATCATTACTACTGTGTGGATACCCTCTAATTCTTATGATGGAAACTGAAAATGCGAATCTAATGTGGATGATGCTGCAAATTTTGTTCAATTTGCTTCTAAAAATGATGAAATTGATGCTATTGATTTTGAATATCCTAATGTTGCTTTTGTTACGTCTAATCCTTAGATGAAAACAACGAATCCTCATTTATATTGAAATGTGATGACTCTTTTTCTTTGATTTTTTCTGAGATGGAACTTCTTGAGTTTGATTTCCATCAATTCTATTCATACTCGCATTCATCTTTTCAAAATTTTCTTGAATGTCCATTAAAATCTTCTTTATCACCTCCATTTTGATTGCTTGTTGTGATGTACTTATAGTTTCTACCGTGAAACTCAAGAACATGCAAGATTCCAAGCAAGAAACCAAAAATCACAATGAAGCTTTGCTACAATGAAGTCTGAGAATGAAGCAAGAGCACTAAATGTTAGAGTAGCCTACTAATTATATTTTGGACCACTCCTTGTTAATCCTACTTTTCTTTAGCCCCCACCTCACTCTTCTATCTGTGTTTGATGCTGCAGCAAATTTGGAGGTGATAATGACTGCTTCGATCTCGAGTCACTATCCTCAAGGCACCAAAAGTGTGGGTTCATCTGTTTCCTACTAATAGTATTGGACTAATCTTTTAAGCACACACATGCTTCAACAATGGAAGCTTTTAGCTTATGGCGATGCAATTCGAAGACCGTCCATCCGAACTGAAAGCTAACTTTAATGAAACTATTGAAGCCGGAGAAGCCAAAACATCCTGTACCAATATGGAAAGCACCGGCATCAATATCCTTAGTTAGTGGAAGAAGATGACAGATATGATGCCGATGCTTTCCATATTGGTATAGGATGTTTTGGCTTCTCCGACTTCAACAGTTTCATCAGAGTCAGCTTTCAATTCGGATGGACGGTCTTCGAACTGCATCGCCATAAGCTAAAAGATGTCATTGTTGAAGCATGTGTGTGCTTAAAAGATTAGTCCGATACTATTAGTAGGAAACAGACGAACCTAAACTTTTGGTACCCTGAGGATAGTGACTCGAGATCGAGGCAATCATTATCACCTCCAAATTTGCTGCAGCATCAAACACAGATAGAAGAGTGAGGGTGGGGCTAGAGAAGGTTCGTAGGAGGGGAGGGTATATAGTTGATAACCTTTTTTTTTTTTTTTCAATTCTTATATTCTTTTGTAGTTAGAAAAATGTTACTAATAAAAATTTATTTTTCCATCGATCTCAAATTCTCAATGCATTTATTACTTTTCTTTATTTACGATTTGCAATTATTTAATAAATTAATTAAGCAAGTTAACTTTTAATATAAAATTAATTATAATACAATATTATTTTATAATTTCATTTTTTTTATATCCCAAAAATTTGAAGTAATATTTAATATTAATATGTTAATAGTAATATATTGGAATCATTTAAAAAATAAAATACTAAATATATTATATTTTTTAAGAAGATAAAATATATTTAATTAAAATAATAAAATAATTTACTTAAATACAATTTAAATTAAATTTAAAAAATAAATCACGATTTTTATATTATTATTTTAAAAAAGGATATAAATTAATTACAATTTTAATATTTTTATAATTTCATTTTCTTTTATTTCCTAAAAAATATTGAAGTTAATAGTAATACAATTTGAAATCATTTTAAACAAATAAAATATACTAAATATTTAATATTTTTTTAAGAAGACAAATATATTGAATTAAATAATAAAAATAATATATTTAATACAATTTAAAGTAAATTAAATAATAATCATCATTTTATATTAATATTAAAAAAGACATATAAATTAATTATACTAAATATTATTCGATAATTTTATTTCCTTTTATTTCTAAAAATATTGAGTTAATATGTTAATAGTAATATAATTGAAATCATTTTAAGCAAATAAAAATACTAAATATATTATATTTTTAAGACGATAAATATATTTATTAAAATAATAAATTAATTTATTAAATAATAAAATTTAAATTAAATTATAAAACAAATCATTTTTTTATATTATTATTTAAATAAAGGTATATAAATCAATTACTATTACAATATTATTTATAATTTCATTCTTTTTTTTCTAAAACAAGTAAATAATATTGAAGTTAATATGTTAATAATATATAATTGAAGTCATTTTAAACAGATAAAATTACTAAATATATTATATTTTTTAAGAAGATAATAAATTAAAAAATAAATCACTATTTTTATATTATTATTTTAAAAAAAAAAAGCATGATGAGTCGCGTGTCTTATGTGTCATGTTATGTTGATTCATTTATTTTGCATGCTTTACATGTAACGTGTTGATCTTAGGTGTTCATATAAAAAGCAGATGCACCTGCACTTGACTTTAGGGTCTGTTTGGATTGTCTGTTTTTCATCTGTATCTGTATCTTTTTAAAATGATATGTGTAATATATATCCGATTTGCATCTGAATTTTATCTATATTTATTCTATTTATTCTTTTGATGAGAACTGTCAACTTTTTTTTCTCTATATCTATTTCTTGATAAATAATTTGTTAGAAAAAAATTTGAAAAAGTGTCTGTATTTGCCAAAAAAAAGCCAAACAAACAGACCCTACACATGTCTATACAGTACCAATGTCTGGACGAATATTGATGCGTGGACGAATCCTTTAAATTTTTCCTCAGCCAACTCCGTCAGTATACAGTATTTATCAAAACCAACGTATTCAAGATACTTTTTTCACCAAAGCAAAACCTTCTGTTTTTGCCGAAAAAGCAAAACTTTATTCAAAAGCCCCGAATAAGCACTGGACTTATGATACTCACACGGGGACAGATCGTGAGGGAAAAAAAATTAAAAAATAAATAAGTCCAAAAATCCATACTTCACAGGAACGTGAGATTCCTTTGACTCGCGATTTCATCGCAACAAAGCTCTACTGCCATGTTTGGTACTCAAGATTATTTTAGATTTAGATGTATTAGAATGAGAAGAATTATATAAAATAAGTTGTAGAACAATAAATTCATTCATTTATTTAAATACATAATAAAATAAGATGAAATTAGTATATCATTTGTTTAAAATAGTCTAAGTAATACATATGACTTATAAATGTATAATGTGATAAAAAGGTAATTATAATAGTAATTATTAATAAGATGGAAGGCAATCGTGATTCGACCTTTTCAAGAACAAAATCGAATTATTCTTAAAGTTGGAATGGTCAATTTCAAAAATCATGATTTCGATTTTTAAAATGAATCTAAACATAAAAATGAGAAAAGAGCCTACAATCATGATTCCATTTCAAGTCTATTCTCGTCAGTGAAACGTAATATATATATAGTCAAGCAACCTAAACCCTCTTTTATTCCATACATGTAACAAGAAATCAAAGCAATAGAATGATACCAGCTTTTAAGAATGTACAACATACCCAACTGAATAAACGTGTGGTAAGGAAAGTAACCTAGAAGGGATTTTCCACCAGTACGACAAAAGAGAGAGAAGCCCAGATCGATTCGCAGTCCGGGCTGCAACCAATTTATGATAATTTCTTTTGCTATGGTTTGTGTGTGTATACAAAGGTAAAAATGATTGGAGTTTATTTGCTAGTAGGACTACAAATGACTTAAGTTGTTCACGAGCTATTGAAGCTCAGCTTGGCTCATTTAGCTAAATGAATTAGGGACGATCTCAAACTTATGCTATGTTTGAGAAGGCTAAAATCGGCAAACAAGAAAAGAAGTTAGCGGAAATGGTGATGTTTGGATTCTTAAAAATGAAAAGAAAATAAAAGAAACCATTGAAAATCCACAAAAACTAAGGCAATTTCGTTTTTGTCCAAAATCGAGCGGAAAGGGAAGGAAGCCAGGAGAAAACAAAGTAAACTTACAAAAATACCCTTAAAAGTAAAGATAAAGCTAAAAAGCATAGGATATTTTAGTCAATTTATCTCAATATTTCATCCCATTTCCTTCCATTTCTATACTAATGATCCAAATATAAAATATAACATTTATTCCCTTTCATCTCTTTTCATTTCATTTCTTTTCATCTTATTTCAATCTTTTTCTATTACTTTCCACACTATACTAGACTGCTAAACACAGTGTTAAGTTCGTTTAGCTAAACAAGCTAGGTTTAAGCTTGTCTTCATGCTCGTGAGCCAGCTCATAAACAGGCTCGTTAAGGGCTCACATGCCAAACTCATAAACAGACCTGTTAAAAGCTCATTTTATTATACATATATATATATAATATTATATAATTATTTATATTATTTTAATATTAATATAAGCTGGCTTGAGCCTACACATCAAGAGCCTAACTCGCTTGTTTAACTAAAATTAGCCTAAGCTTACACATTTAGAGCTTGTTAAGAGATCGATTTGGCTCAACCCCATTAAGGATTTAAAAGAGCCAAGCTCGAGTCGATAAAAGCTTGGCTTGTTTGCATCTCTATTTGCTAGTGGGTGATGCAATAAGACTGTTATAATAAAGGTGTAATAATTGTCCACATAGAGAAAGGAGGCTGTGAAGCAGCCAGTTTTTTATTAGTAGATTGGAGAAGACATAAACTGCGCCCACGGTTTTGATTTGTGTTGGGGTATGGTTTTAATATTATGTTTGAAATACTGGATCAAACGAAATGAAATGAATTGAAAATATAAAAAATGGAATGGATTGAAATTAAAGAAATGGAATGAATAAGAAAGAAATTTATTCTTATGCTTCTGCAGTTGTGGACATGAAACAGTTGGATTTGGTTGGATTTTTTTATTAACAGTTTGGTTTGGATTGGAAATTTTTCAAACCATTAAATGGTGGTTTATTTCGGTTTAAATTACAAATTAAATCAAGATTTTAATTAAAAAAATTTTTGTTATAATATTTTTATATTTGTAAATATTCAAATATTTAAATTACTTTACAAAATTTATATTTGTGAATATATACACTTTTGTAATTTAAATAATTTACAATTTAAATAGTTACGTGGATAATATACAAGTTGTTGGATAAATTGGTAATTTAAATAATCAATGTTAATAAGGGCAGAATCGAATAATGATTCCCCATTCTAAAAGCATAATCGAATTTCGACTTTTGATATCGCTTTCAACCATGACAATGTTTGGATAATATCCATGATATCTCTCAGCAAAAGAAAACAAAATAGCGAGAGTTTATATTGCGATCTTACTATTATATTTCTAGAATATTGTTAAATATGGATTTTTTGGAAATATTTATATTTTTTTCCTTTTTTAATTACTCTATTATCCCAAAGATATTGAAATATATTTTAAAAACTAAATAAAATATGCTTATGAACTACTGAGAAAGAGACTTTCTTAACAATTATTCTTCGAAGATTTTAGGAAAAGTTCAGAGTGAAAATATTCTAAGATGTTGCTCGTAAGAGAGGCATACCAGAAAATTCTAAAACACATATTGTGATATGGGCACATGAATTTACATATAAATATTATATATTTATATTCTTTAAAAGATTACACATTTCAATAAAGATATATAAGTGAGTTACATGTTTATATCTGTTTTTAAATTATCAAAATAAAAAGTATACAAAAATAATTATAAAATTATTAATGCCACATCGCATAAAAAATATATTGCATTTAATTTGTGCGCTAAAGCAATACAATTTTGCACAAAAGAATTGCATGTAGGAGTGGGCATAGATCGGTTTGGTTTTTTTTTTTTTTCCATCCCAAACCATATCTTAAGTAACGGTTTAGTTTGGATTATAAATTTCTTAAACCATTAAATAACAATTTGGTCTGGTTTGAATTACGGATTTAATCAAAAGTCTAACTAAAAATTTTCTTTATTCTAGCTTTTTTACATTTGTGCATATACTTAAATATTTATATTATTTTACAATGTTTATATTATAAACTACGATAAAATACTTCATGAATTCATCATACTTTTAATATATAGTTCTCTATAAAATCAGTTATCCACCAATAAAATATATTTACCAACCAGTACATAGTAAGTCATAATTTATATTTTTTAATAAGATCATCAAGTCAATTATCTACCAATAAATTTAACTAAAATAAAAAATCATCTATCAACAAATTACATCAATGAATAAAATGATCCACTGACAAAATATATTAAATAATTAATACATAATAAGAGTTTATAACTAAATAAATAAGTTTCATACTTTATAAAATTAAAAGCTATTAAAAAAACAATAATTCATCATCAATAAAAAAATACATATCATGAGCCTAAAAAAAAATTAAATGAACAAGTGATTTTAACCAATATTCACCAAATAATAAATACCAAATGAAATCATATGAACATATAATAAAATATTATTATATTTTTTTAAAATGATTTGGTTCGGTTTTACGAATTGATTTGGTTTACCTTCCAAATTAAACTATAAATTTACGAATTGGTCCGAATTGAAAAATTTTTAAACCAAAATATAAAAAAAATCATATTTTCAGTTTGGATTAGTTCGGTTCGATTAATTGTTTTGCCCACCCTAATTGCATGTATAGACTTTGCTAGCCGTCATGTTCGGTGCAGAGAAGTCTAGAGTCTTAATTTCCTTGGCAAGATGGGGCCTGGAAATCCCCTTTTTTCCTCGCTACGCGCTCCTTTCTTATCTCGTTTCACCTAATAAATGCCACAAGTAGCTTCAAGCCTTGATTATCTGCGTCATCTTCACGCAAAACCATTGTTGTTATTACCAAATATATGATTCAGTTTTTATCCCATATTAATAATACGATACACGACTCTTACTATGGTATCGCAATTAGTTTATATAACATACATGGAAGTCGTCTATCTCATTATAGCCAGTGTATTTTCATAAATTCTTTTATCCAATTGGCATAATATATATATATATATATATGTGTGTGTGTGTTGAATGAATTGGTAAACAAGAAATTATCTGAACGATATATATTAGTATTTATTATTGGATGATAGTAAATATATATCATATATAAGCTAATCTTTACAATAATTTCTGATATTTATAATTGGAAAATTACTTATTGATGAACCGTATGAATCAAATTTCAAATAAAGGATGAAAAATCTACAATCAGGAGAAACTGAAAAGCAGTTACAATGACGATATAAATTTGACCAACTCCTCTACAGGATGGTAGGAAGATCCATCATTGCTAATACTAAGTTCAATCTGATTCCTTAACATAAAAGCTCTATGTCTCAACTCTTCTCCCTCTTTCCCTGACATTAATCTTTCTATGGCTCTTTGAATCCTTCCTCTCTCCATTATCCCATCATCTATCTCCAAAGCAACCCTCCATACATAAGTTAAGTACCTTGCATTCACGGTTTGATCACCGAAACACGGTTGACATATCATAGGAACACCTTCACATAGGCTTTCCATGGTTGAATTCCAACCGCAATGGCTCCAAAATCCTCCCACCGCTTCATGTGCTAATACTCTCTTCTGAGGTGCCCATTTAACAATACAGCCTCTCTCTTCAACTATTCTCTGGAAATCTTCATCTAGTGATTCAATAAACTCAAGCTCAGGAATCAATCTAGGCCTTATTACCCACAAAAAAGGATGCTTGCTCTTTGCTAGGCCCCAAGCCATTTCGATGAGCTGATCCTTTGTCATATGTGCCATGCTTCCTAAGCTAATGTAAAGGACCGAGTTTTTCCTTTGTTTATCAAGCCAGGAAATGCAAGTGATGTCCTCTTCTAGTAAACTGCAAGAGGATGTAGGAGCAAGTTTGTTCAATGGACCGATTGGAAAGATTGGAACACCAAAATTATGCCGAAGACGATCTATTGATGAAGCTTCAAGTACTTCAGTTGTGTTTAGTATGACAGCTGAAGATGCCTTGATATCAAGTACTACCTTTAGTAGTTGCATAAACTCTTCTAGTTTTTGGAAAGATAAATCGGGCAAATCCTTAAACCTAAGAGGGTTAAGGTCGGGGACCATGTCCTGAAGTAGAGAATCTAAAGCATATAGCATGTTGTTAGTCTCTTTATGCCAATCAAGTAAAAGTAATCTCATTTCATCATAGGGAAGACAATAATAGAGGATGTTGTTTTCCATATTTATAAAACCTTGTAAATTATCCAAAAACTTTATAGGAAAATCTATATAGTATAATATTCTTAAATACACAATCATGGTGTATTAATTTAAAAGCAAAAGATCTTAAGTTCAAATCCTTGTGCATCTTCTTTAACCCATTTGATTAAATTGTTCACATGATAGGTATCAATCAAAGTTTCGACCCACAATTGATAAGAAATATTATATAATAAATATAATAGTCCATCTTTTAGATTAAATGGTTACAGTGCTAACACAAATTGTTAGAACATACCTTGTAAAGGAATATACCCTTCTTTCATGAGGTAAGGAAATCTTAAGCGTGCTACCATGGTAGTTGGATTGCTTGTGTTCAAAACCAAGCCTGGAAGCTTCAATTGTTTAGCCACAGCCGCACCAAAATACATGAGAGCATCATAGATGATGCAAATCATATTATCACCACCCTTGTTCAGGTTCCCCCTCGTCAAGCTTCTTATCAATGTTGCTTCACAGTTTATATTAAGGTCTAGCACAAGTGCAACCAAACTTTTCGATTGGGCTTTGGCTTCTATTAAGTCATCCTCTATGTGCAAAAATTCGAATTCAGGATGGGTAGATTGGTTTATAGAAGCAAGTGGAGTTTGGATTATTGTGATGGAGAAGCCTTTGGAATGAAGGATGGTACCAAGCTGAAGCATTGGGGTCAAGTGACCTTGGAATGGAGCCGGAACTAGGACTAATCTGCTAGGCTTTCGCTCTTGATTTTCCATCAATCAATCACTTATGATTTCTTAGGGAAATAATGGAACTAAATGAATAGTTTTTATTTTCCAGGAAAGGCTTGATATTTCCACATATGGAGAAATTAATAAATTGCATATGGATTGGAAAATTTAATTCATTCTAGGACAAAAACCTGGAGATAGTAAAATTGAAAAGGGCAATACTAATGACATAGAAATATATGTAGTTTGTAAGAACTTATTTTGTGGTACTTCAATAATTTGCTTTTAGGATAGATGCAAGAAATTTTGACAGACAGTTACTTTGGGAATTTTCAATAATCTCACTTAATTAATTATAAGAAATTTTTACATCTCTCAGATCAACTATTGAAAGAAAAATAATTAAACAGCAACAAAGAAATCAGCAGGATAAAAATTTACATGAAAAACTTTAAACGTAGAGAAAAACCACAGGTTTTGTCAAGAGACAACTAAGAAAAATATTCACTATAAAAAACATTGTTACAACCACATAATATAAATACAATATTTTTCTTACTTCCAAAACCCAAAGAACAACAAAAAATAACCTAGAGAAATTTTTGCTAAACTCTCAATATTTTTTTTTTTTTTGAGTTTTGGGCCTCTCTCACAAACCTCTTCATAGGACAAAACAGACACACATACAATTTGTGCCAATGCCTATATATGTAGGCAAATTTCCTTAGTTAAGACTTTGTCAAAGTTGCTTTTCACCTACTTAAATTTTGCTGCTCACAATGTCAAAAATTGTTGGCTACAAGATATACTTAATAATTGAAGACAGCTGGCCTTAATAGTTGCCAAAAAAGTCATTTCACCTTAGATTTCTCTACTTCCAACCATTGGAAATTTCCTCATCATCGAGGCCTTATGCTTCCTTTTTTTTTTTTCTTTAATACACTTTTACAATCTCCACCATGATTTTTTTTTAAAGAAAAAAAGGAAAATTGCTACTATTACATTGTCTATTACAAATAACCATAAACCTACTTCACCATAAAGAGTATATCTACTTGGAATTAAATCACTAACTCCAAGAATTTTTCTTGGCTCATGTCGATAAATTGCTAATAGATTATGATGCAACTTCCATGATGATTTTACCTTGAAGTTCATTAACCATTGACGTCCATTCATTCCACCTATACATCATCACAGTTTCGGAACCGGCGATCTTGAAAATGAGGAACCAGAACCGTTTCCACGATTCCGGTCCAATTCTATGAAATCGTCGGTTCCCGGTTCCGGTTTTGGAATCGTAAAACTGTTTTTTTAAATAAAAATAAAAAACAATTTTTAATTTGTAATAAAATAAATTTTAAAAACTCAAAATATTTATTGGATTTAAAAGTGTTAAATTATTTAACCAAAATTTTTAAAAATTCATTTAAAATACACATTTATATGTATACAAACATATTCTATGATTTTAAGCTAATTATATATGATTTTAAGCTATGTTTACTTGTGTTATTGATAATAATATATTAACTATTGTGAATAAGTTGTAAATTTTACTATTTATATGAAATAATTTAAATATTAATAATTATATATTTAATATTATTTTTATGTTTTTCAATGAAACGGTCGTTTTTACCGGTTTTAGATTAAAGAACCGCCTAGAAATCATGAAACAGACAATTCCATAGCTGGTTCTGAAACCAACCAACTGGTCCGGTTCCAATTTTGGAACCGCCGGTGACGGTTCCAATTCGAAACCAAACCATGCTTATGTCTTATTCCACCACTCACCTTGCATAAACATCAACCAATGCCCATGTGCATATCTGTGGACATGCTACCAATCATATGTCTTTTTACATGGCTTCTCATATGGTATCTATCATGCTATGAGGACATATATTATTTAATTAAATTCATCATCTCCCTCTTCCAGGGAGACAACATTAGTAGCATCACTTTTCCTTTGGAACTATTGGCCAAACCATTATTTATACATTTCTTCTTTACATGCCCAATTTGTCTATAGCCCAACATACATTTTGATTTTTCATGGAGTTTTTCTTCTTCCCATATCTACCAACAACTAATACTAAATTTTCAGCAAATATGTTACCTCCATCTTTTAGGCTTCTTTCCTAAAAAACTAGTTTACTTGCTACTTCTAAGAAAACTATATTTTTCTTTCCATACATCAAGATGGGTTGCATATGCTTGTAGGAAGATGGGAGAGACAAGATGAGTCGTAAGGGTTTATCCTCCTCATCTATTTTAACTCCAATAGTTTACAATTCACATATAATCCCATTAAGGACATTTAGATGATCTGAAATTTTTCTACCTTCTTCAATTTGCAATTTATAAAATTACTCCTTCGAATATAAACTATTTGAAGCACTTTTTGTTTGGTGTAATTCGCCAAGTTTATCCCAAAGCTCCCTTGTTATAAACAATCCAACCACATTAGCAAGAACATTTTTCTCTAAACATAAACAAATTAGACTAGCCACTTTCCTATTTAACTCTTCCAGTCTTCATCACTCAGTTTGGACTTCCCTAAGCTTCCATTATCATCACCATCTACATCTAAATTGTTCATCTTTATACAACCCAGATTGAGTCAATACATGCTTGACCTAGACTTGCTATAAGCCAAAAATTATAATTCTTCCATCAAATTTCTCAATATCAAACTTGACTGTTGACTTTTTTCTTTATGCTTTCAGTTTAGTGCACAAAGTAACCTATAGGTTTTGATACTAGTTGTTGGGAATTTTTTACAATCCCACTTAATGGATTATAAGAAATTTCTACACCTCTTAAATCAACTCTTAAAAGAAAAATAATTAAACAACAATAGAGAAATCAACAAGACAATAATTTACATGAAAAACTCTAAAAGTGGAGAAAAACCACTAATGTTGTCAAGAGATAACCAAGAAAAATATTCACTATATGAAAAATTATCACAACCACATAATACAAATACATTATTTTTCTTATACCCAAAACCTAAAAGAATAGTAGAGAATAACCTAGATAAATTGTTGCTAAACTCTTAATATTTTCTTCTTTTTTTTTTGGGCCTCTCACACAAATACCTTCTTAGGAAAAAGCGAGTGCACATACAATTTGTGCCAATGCCTATATATATATATATATATATATATATATCAGAAATTCTTAAGTCAAGTCAGCAACTTGTGTACAAGTTGAAATGTCCCATGTAGTATATTTTGTTCCAGATTTAGTGTATCTTTGTTCCATGTGCAAAAAGTGCTAAGTCCAATATATTTGTTCCAAGTTGGTGCATTTGTTCCAAGTGAAAAAATGTGCTAGATATGTACTAAGTCAGTATATTTTGTCCCATGTGTAACTTGACGCAAGAGTAACCCTCTATATATAGGCAAATTTCCTTGCTTAAGACTTTGTCAAAGTTGGTTACTGACTTAAATTTTCTTAGCTCACAATGACAAAAATTATTGGTTGCAAGAGAGAATATTGCATGTATACCGTACGATTTTTTTTTTTTTTAAATTACATGAGGACATGCGATATTCCCTCAAACCTATATCGCACATCGAATGAGCGATACACACATAATTATATGTATCGCCTGTTGAAGATGTGATACAACCCCAAATCTATATCCTACGTCCAATGTGCGATACAATAATTTTTAAAATTTTTCACACAGTAAGTCATTGTATCTCGTTTTCAAAATATGACACACACATATAAAACTTTATATCTCTTCTTCAACATGCAATGCAGCGATGTTGTTTTGGTAATTTTTTTTATACAATTTGTATTTGTGTAATTTTTTTTACAAAGATGGTGGACATGTCTTACCCCCACTGCAAGACATACTTAATGGTCGAAGACAACTGGCCTTGATAGCTGTCAAAAAAGGTTAATTCTAATTGTATTTCTCTATTTCCAACTGCTAGAAATTTCTTTGCCATCTAAGGCCTTGTGTTTCCATTTTTTTTTTAATCACACTTTTACAAGTTATTCCTCTTTTTGGAAGAACAAAGATTATGAATAAGATTTCATTAACAATACGAGCGTGAAATTAAACATATGGTTATTTATAACGACACCACAGTTTATAAAAAATGAAATGTCCTTAGCAATTACATTTACTGGTTACAACTCGTACCTGCCACTTAATATATATGTGTCAAAATAAAACTTATGAGGAAATTCTTGGGAAAGTGTCCAAAATCTTTTCCTTTTGATTATGTTAACTTGGTTGCAGTTGGTACATAACAATAGCATTATAATCTAATGGTATTATATCCGATATCTTATTTAAGAGATATTAGATTTGATTTCTTCCTCCCGTTTATAATGAACAGAAAATTATATATATAGTTGCAATTGCACTGTGCCTGTGTTCCCCTTAGTCATGAGTATGTTGTATGCATGTGCTGTGTGTGTCGTCGTTTTGGTTATTGTGTGTATCTTATGGTACGGCGTATCTAGTGGATTGGAGTAGGATGATGTGGGGGTGGAATTAGATAAGCAGCTAAATCCATGTAAGTACGTGTCAGAAAAATGAAGGTTGCAACTACTATATGCATATAGGTGGCAGAAAAAGAAGAAAATTAGATCTGTTGGTTAGGGGAATTGCATCAAATATTAAAATTCAAATTTTAAATATTTTAATATATGATTATAATTAAATATAAATTTGAGCCATAAATAAATAATAGACAATTTCATAAATAAACATGACAAGATTATAAAATTTTTCATACATTTCTAAGTGTAATTGTGTCATAATAAATAGTTGTAAATCAATAATGGAAAGAAAATACAAGAGTCGATTTTCTCAAAAAGAATTTTCCTATGAGATCCTTGGTTATTTCTAAAAAAAATTTTTAATCTTTCATGATAGGTAATCATGGGGAAAAAACTCATTGAATTATTACTGAACGTGATTTTACCTTAAAAATGCTAAAAACACGAGATTACTAGGATCTATAACATCATATATTAATATAAACATCCTCTATTGTGCTCAATACGTTTTCAAGGTCAATTTAGTAAAATTGATAAAAATATTTATTAATGAAAATAATTAAGATATCAAAGAGCCCATTAGCACATAAGTTTTATGGAAAAAATGAAAGAAACAAAGAAAAGAAAAACATATGCACAAACCTTCTCGAAATACACCTATTACATTGTTTACTTGCAAAATAAATAAAAAATTTTATCTAGAAATAATTTTGATATTCCCACTAATAGATAATAATTAAACCCACGTGTTAAATGGTTTTTTTTTTATTTTCTCTCCATTCTCCCTCCAATAGAAATAAAATAAATTAAATAATGTGACCATTTTACCCTTGATTAAATTATAAATTGATAAAAGTATTCATAAAAGAAACCAATAATATATATAACATTTTATAAATTACATAAAGAACATATATATAACATATATAAAACATAGATCATATTTAACAAATAAAATATTTTTTGCCTCAAATGTATATATTAATATACAATTAATATATTTACTACATATATAAAATGTATACATATAGGGCCCAAATGCATGCCACCCTCCATTAGGTAGTACCTAGCTTGTGCACTACCCGTTTGTGTTCCTTCATGCAACCCATTCTGATCAGACTTGTTTTATAATTCAATTAACTTTTGGGGCACATCCCCTTTGAAGAGAGAGAGAGAGAGAGAGAACTATAAAAGATATTCATGTTTGGGCGGGGGAGGAGTTGAGTAAAATCGTAGGATAAACCCTATAGAAGCTACAGGGTGGTGAAGAAGAGTGTCTTAACAGAAAGTAGAAAATTCAAGTAAAATGTGATTAGTGGCTTCTAGCTCCCAGCATTTCATAGTGCTGTGTATTCCGAGAAAGTTTACTTATAACTACCATGCTAACAATAGCTTATAAATGTTAAGTAAAACTTTTGACACGTAGTATCATTACTATATATTAAAATATTATTGATATCCTATAACATTCATATATACACGTAACATATTAGTACTAGTAATTTTTTTTTCTCATCTATCTCACATGTCTTCATGTTTAAATAATTCTAGCACTTTGCTTATGGTTTTAGCCGCGGAGAAGTCTAGTTTCTAAAGACTTTGACTTGACTCATTTAAAATATATTGAGCTCGAATCAAACCTAGAATTAAAGCTTAAGTTTGACTCATGTAAATAAATAAATTTTATTTCATACTTAAGTTGAATTAAGCCGAACTTTTATTTACCTTAAAATTCATGTTGAAGTGTGGAACAAACTTTGCTTCAACTTCAAGCTTAGCTCATGCTAAACTCAATCAGGTCAAACTTAAAGCGAGTCAAACTCGAATAGCTCACGAGCAGCATGCCTTCCGTTTAGCCTTAAAATATGAGATAAAGTTCAATTCGATATTATAAATATATAAAATGAATAAAGATAAATAACACAAAAGTCAATAAGCTTATTTAAAAGCCTTTTTAGTGAGCCTATTCTATAGCGTGCAAGCATACCTGTTCCAGAGCATTTTACAAACATTCTTACAAGCCTATAGATAACCCTAAACAAAGTTAACTCGTAAGCTTAAATTAGAGCCCATAATTAGCTCATTTAAATAAACAAGTTTTATTTTAAACTTAAGCTTAGCTCATTTATTAATTGAACTTGAGTCTAGTGAAGATTAAAACAAACGCCCCACAAGCTACTCGATTATTTTGTAGCCCCACTTTTGCAATAATTTTTTCCTTTTTTCCTCACAACTATCACATATTATAATAATAGAATTTGATTCATTTCACTATTGATGATATTTAAAGAATTAAAAGTCCATAATTATTATAATTTAATGTTCTTATTACAATTGAAATAATTGTATTACATCATTTAAAAAAAACATTGTGATAATTATGTAAAATTTGTTCGTTTCAAAACCATGCAAAACGGGGAAAAAGAATTTTCCTTGCTTTTATTAACTTTCTTATATAGTATATAAAAAGAATAATGACAATAGTTACAATTTTTTTTTATATGATATACTGCATTAGAAAGCATAAACACAAACAACAAAAAGTTAATTATCGTTGGTTTGATGTACCACATCCAAAAAATTTAACCGCATGTGATATATTTTTTACTACAATTCTTAAAAAAGTTTAGAAGTTTTAATTATTTTGATAAATTTTAATTATTTAGAAGTTTCAAGAGTTTTCCTTACTTTTACAAACTTTGTTATATAGTTTATAAATAGAATAATGGCAATAGTTACATTTTTTATGATATACCGCATTAGAAAGCAAAAACACAACCAACAAAAAGTTAACTTTCGTTGATTTTAAGTACCACATCCAAAAATTTTACCGCATGTGATATATTTTTACTACAATTCTTAAAAAGGTTTAGAAGTTTTAATTACTTTGATAAATTGATTACAATGCAATGAAAATGCAACGACTTTTGCTATATTTGATATACTTTTATTACAATGGATAAATGTCAAAATTGGTATCGAACCTTACATAAAAGTTCAATTCAATACATAAACTTTAAAATGATCAATTTAATATCTAATCAAAATTTATTTGCATACTAAAAATAGTACAAGAAAATTACAAATTTTATTGTCCATTTCTTTTTATCTTTCAATTTTTCCATTTAAATGCTAGCATAGTTTTGCATCAGTCAAAGAATTAAAGTTAAAGAATAATATATTTTAGCAACGCTAAATTAACAAATATACGATGTTATAGGCGATAAGATTGGAAAAGATGCAACTTATATATGTCGACTATTTCAGGAGTCAAAACAAAGTAAAATACACCAAAGCCCATTGAATTCTAGAAGCATCAAATTCTTGAATCAAGCAGCACTCAACAAATGGAAACAAGACATTTGTTAATCCATATGAAAGATAGGTTTACAGCATCAAAACATAAATCAATCATAAGATCCAGGATTTTTATGTTTTCAAGGAAAGATTTTAACAAATTCAAGCAATAAATTGACCCTTTTGCCTGTTAAGTTTCAAAAAAGTTATAAAGATATTGATTGAAAGCTAGAAAACTCCAGGATTTCATAAGCCACAAGGTAATTAGTCTGATAAAGTCATCATGCAAGATTGAGTTGATAAAACGAAAACTAACTCTAAAAACATTGAGAGGATCCAAATCCTATTTATAAAGACGAGATAAATCTGATCAACTCTATGAAGTTGTAGGAGGATCCACCAATGCCAATACAGAATTTAACATGAAAGATGTATCGAAAACTTTTGGAAAAAAAAAAATGAGAGGATTCAAATCTAACATTTATAACGATAAGATAAATTCGACCAATTCCTTTGTGGAATTGTAGGAAGATCCGCCCATACCAATACTAAGTTCAATTTGATGCCTTAACATTGCAGCTCTCTGTCTCATCTCCTCTCCTTCCTTTTCCGACAGTAATCTCTCTATGGCTCTTTGAATCATTCCCCTCTCTATCATTCCATCATCCATCTCCAAACCAACCCTCCATACATGAGTTAAGTACCTTGCATTCACCTTCTGATCACCGAAACACGGTTGGCATATCATAGGAACACCTTCACATAGGCTTTCCAAGGTTGAATTCCAACCGCAATGGCTCCAAAATCCTCCCACTGCTTCATGTGTGAGCACTTTCTTCTGAGGTGCCCATTTAACAATACAACCTCTTTCTTTAACTATGTTATGGAACTCTTCATCTAATGATTCTATAGACTCGACTTCAGGAATCGATCCAGGCCTTATTACCCATAAGAATGGGTGCTTGCTCTCTGCCAAGCCCCAAGCCATCTCAATGAGTTGGTCCTTTTTCATGTGTGCTATACTTCCTAAGCTAATGTAAAGGACAGAGTTCTTCCCCTGTTTATCAAGCCAAGAAATGCAAGTGATGTCCTCTCCTAGTATATTGCTAGAAGAGCTAGGAGCAACTGTGTGCAAAGGACCGATTGGAAAGATTGGAACGCCAAAATTCTGCTGAAGACGTTCTATTGATGATGCTTCAAGTACTTCAATTGTGTTTAGTATGACAGCTGAAGATGTCCTAATTTCATATGATGGTTTTATTAGCTGCATAAACTCTTCTAGTTCCCCGAAATAAGAAATGGGTAAATCCTTAAACCTGAGAGGATCATGTTCGGGGACTACATCTTGAAGCAGAGAATCTGAAGCATATAACAAGTTTTAGACTCCTTACGCTTAAGCAAGTACAAGAAATTCTATTTCATTTTTTTATGACATAAAATATTGTTAAGGTCAATTTACACTATTAAATGATGTTTTAGCATTTTTCTTTATTTGCATAACCCATGTTTTCTTAAATAAACTAACATAATTGTACTCGGAACGTACCTTTTAAGGGAATATACCCTTGTTTCATGAGGTGAGAAAATCTCGAGCGTGCCAACACGGCAGTTGAATTATTTGTGTGCAAAACCATGCTTGGAATCTTTAGTTCTTGAGCCACAGTCTCAGCAAAATACATTGTAGCATCATAGATGATGCAAATGATATTATCACCATGCTTAGCTAGTTTTTTCTTTGTCAAACTTTCCATCATCTTTGCTTCACAGTTCACATTAAGGGCTAGCATAATTGCGATCACATTTTTTGCTCGGGCTTCAACTTCTGTTAAGCCATCTTCTAGGTGCAGGAATTCAAACTCAGGATGGGTGGATGGGTCTAGAGAAGCAAATCTAGTGTAGGCAATTGTAATAAAAAAGCCCTTGGAATGAAGGATGGTTCCGAGCTGAATGATTGGGGTCAAGTGGCCTTGGTTTGTACCCGAAACTAGAACCAATCTTCCAGGCTTTTGTTCTTGATATTCCATTGTTTCGTTCGTCTGGTTCATTCGGAAATTGTTGGAAAAATATGTAAACAGTCTTGATTTGCCAGGAAAAGCTTGATGCTTTTAACATATGGAGAAATTAATAATTTGCTAATGAAGTGATAACTCACAATTCGTGCCAGGACAAATGCAAAGGACAGGGAGAGACATATATAAATACTATCACCAAAATTATACGACATTTTTATTAGAAAAAAAAATTGGTTTCTGTTGATTATTATAGTTGGGTGGGTATGTCAGGTCAAAATTTATTCAAGAACGGGATGGATGATTGTGTCCTTATTAGAAAGGACAAAGACATAATACAAGAATTGTATGACATCATTTTAAATATATGAAAAAATCTCAAATTTGGTATGCAATCTTTATAATAAATATATAGATATATATTAAATTTGGTACATGAATATTCAATGAAACTTTATTGACATGAAAAACAACCTATCAATGTTTACTGTATTATAATAAAAATTTAATGATACTTAGTCTCTTTAACATTAGCAAAGAAAACAAAAAAAGGTAAAAATAAAATTAGTCACATAAAATTTGGTTAGATATTAAATTCATTACTTTAAATTCAAGTTTCAAAATGAATTTTTATGTAAGGTTTAGATACCAAATTTGACATTTATCCTACATGTACAAAAACAAATGCACATTGTCATTGTTCGATTTGATTCAAAAGCCAAACCAGGCCCGTTAAATCGGATCCCAATTTTTAGGAACTACTATTCACATGATTTGATTCCAATTCCTTTAGATCTATAAACTGATATTAAAAAAAATAAAATAATTTACTTAATTTAAGTATAAAAAATGCAAAACAAACTTTTAATATGAGATGAAAATAAGCTTAACAATGTTTTTACCGCATATATTTTAAAGAAATTTTAGAGTTGTGCAATTATTTGTACACAAGCACTTTCAAATTTAATTGTAATGTTAATAATATGGTACTAAAAAAAATACAAGATACAAAGAAGCCCCTCAAATGTAAAAAAAAAAAAAAAAAAAAAAAAAAAAAAAAAAAAATTCAGGTTGTTAAAAAATATTGTTCATTTTAGTTAGAAGTTTGTATAAACTCAACAACATATGATTCCAAGTACATTCAATACCTGTGTCGTTAATAAAAATACATTGAATACTGTGAACAAGAAATAAATTTTATCTATTAAAGTAAAAATAGTTTAAATATTTATTTCATATTTACAGCAAGTTTTTTCTTCTAATGCTAATTCAATCATTCTCAAGCAGGTTCTAAAACTGGCAATAAGGCTACAAACAAGTGAAACTGCTCAAAAGCTACTTGAGTTCGCCTCTCAAGCCTTGTTGATTTCAAGCTCGACTTAGCTTAGCTAATAAAAGAGTCGAGATAGAGCTTAAAAAAAACTCATTTATCTAATCGAATCAAGCTTGAGCTTTAATTTAGACTTAAGAATTCATTGGTGAACAAGTTCGTTTAGGTTCGTAAACAAATTTGCAAATAGGTTCGTGAGTATGCTCATCAATAGGTATATGAACAAGCTCGTAAATAAATTTATGAGTTTTATATTTATGATATATTATATATAATAATTAAAATATTAAAAAAACAAATTTTTATTTGATAAATATGCATATTTATTTATAACAATTCTTATATATTATTTTTAAGATTGAAAAAATGGAAAATAGGTTATCTAAGTGAGTTAAGCTCCAACTTAAATTCTAAGATCGAGCTTGATTTATAAATGAGTTAATTTCAAGTTTAAAATAAAGTTCGTTTAGCTAAACAATACGAGCTAAATCTAAATTTCAGATTTAATAAAAACTCGATTTGAACTTAATAAATTTTAAAATAACCAATCCTAAGCATTTAAAAACCTCTGCTCGGCGATTTATTTGCAATCCGAATCTCCGTACTTAAACCACCAGATCTTTAAGCCGGTTTTAACATTTTGGATCGGTTTCCGATTCAAAAACCGACCCGTGATGTGTGTAATTGCGCATGTCTTATACAGTATCAATGTCGGGTCGAATCTTGATGCGTGGACAAATCCTTTGAAATTTTAGTCAGCCAAGTCTATATTTTATCAAAACCAACGTATACGACATAATTTATTCAGCAAAACTTGGCTCCAATAAGCACTGGACTCCTGATACATGCAAGGGACACGATCCGACTCGCGATTCCACCGTGACAAAACTCTCCAGAGATAGCCAAACGACCTAAACCCACTTTTATTCCATACAAGTAACAAGAAATCCAAGCTAGAAAGTGAAAATAATAAAATAAAAGCTCAAACTTTAGGCAAATGCTACCAGCTTTCAAGAATATACAACATACCCACTTGATTAAACTTGGTCAGGAACATAACCCAGATGGGATTTTCCACCAGAATGACGAAAGAGAGAGAAATCAAGGTTTCGTCAGGAATGAAGTCAAGTTTCGATATTTTCTCCTGCCACGATTTATGTGTATATATAGAGGTAAAACGTAAAAGAGGGTTGGAGTTTATTTGTCACTGGACGATTCGGTGAGAGAGTGAAAAAGAGGAAGACCGTTCATTTAGGGACGCCAGATACGAAAATAGGATTGTATGTGATACTATACGTGAAACTGTAACAATGCTATTAACACAACGCGATAGAGATAAGTTCGATTTTATAAAAGTAATCGAATCATAATTTTAGGTTAAATTGAATTCGGGGTAAAAACGGACAAAACTGTATCACGTCCACCCGTGATTTGAACCAAGTTATTGTTTTTCCAATTTTTTTTTTTTAATGAAAGATTAAGCACTAAGATAAAAAACTTCCAAAACTCAAAACGAAATTGCATGTCCGTGGCAGGGGCAATCAATATCATTTCAAGCTTTTCACTAATTTTCACTGTTATGTGGTACTTTTTCCACCGAGCACTGTTCCACCGTCGGAAAATTCAATGCATGCCTTTACTTTTTCCGAGAAGCACGATTCAACCTTATGGCCAAATGCATGCCTTTTTTTATTTATTTACATTTAAAACTTAATTGGAAAAATAAAGGCATAAATTAAAAGATTGAAAGAACGAAAAAAAAAAAAAAACAAAAACCGAGTTAAATTGAAATATGCATCCTGACCGCTGCAACTTCTACCAAAAGCCAAATGCATGAGTCAAATCCTTTTCCTTTCTATTTAGCGCCACTTATGGACAGCAGACCACAGCGGATCCACTTGGATCAAAGCGGATCTCAGTTCAAATCCGACCCAAGAAGATTTCTAGATGAGAGAGTGTTTATGAGGATAAACATTACAAATGGTATTTTAACTTTATTAAAATTTATAACAAGATACTTGAGTTTTACCATAGATTAATTTAGTACTTAAACTTTAAAATTGATTGATTTAGTTTTCTAAAAGAACTTTTGATGCAATACAATAGTATTTCTATCATGCTGGTTTAAAGCGTCACATAGATGATATTAGTCAATTTAACAAAGATATTATTGACGTATATAAAAAAAATTATTTTAAATATTAAATTGATTAATTTTAAAATTTATAATTATATATTTTGTTATAATTAAAATTCCATTCATAATATTAGAAAATTATAATAAAGGTGTAATAATGCGCTATACAGAGAGGAGAGCAGCCGGTTTTTGACTGGCAGGTCTGGAAAAACTTAAACTGCCCATGGTTTTATACAACATTTTTGTAAAGTCGTCGATTTGGTATGATCGTTTGGTAGGAACGTTTGGTAGGAACGTTTGGTGAAGCTACCGTTGCATAGACCGTCTCGGTCTCGCAATGCTTGGGAACTACTATTATATCGACTTGTTTGGGAGTTGTGCTGATATTGATTAGATAGGATTTTCTTTTTTTTTTTTTTTAATCTTTTCCTTCCCCTCCTGCTATTTACAACGGGAAAAAAATTTAATTAAATCTGTATTATTTCTACAGAATAACAATACTCATACAGAAAAGTTATATGATCTTAGCATAATATTGGTTTCATTCCATTATGATGAACTTTCTTTATCTAAACAGCATAAAATTCATCAAATAATAGGAATAGTCAACAAATTTTAATGTGTTTGTTTCATTGTTTTCTGAATTTCTTCGATATTTATTACAACTAACAACTTTTATTTGTTAAATAAATCAATTTTTTATTTTCCCTTAATATTTTCAGTAACAGTGAGCAATATCATCTTTCACCAGTGACCATTAACAAAGATCTTGGCATCATGCCAAACCCACTAGATCATGAGCCATTGCAAGAGCAACTCGAAACTGACCTATCAATACCCAATCCAGGTTAGTGCGGGCCAACTCTCTCGTTCATAACTCGTTGAACCAGTTATATTCATTGATTTAAAAAAATAAAATAAAAAATGTGAAAATCTATCTTTAATAAGATAAAATCAAAAATTAGAAAAAAAATTAATTAAATAGAAAATTTTAAAAAAAGTCAAAAATAAATAATACAAATTTTCAACTTGAAATAAAATTGACCATTTGTTAGAATAGTTGAAGGTGTGCATTTATTTATATACAAGTACATCCACATATGGTTATAAAGTTAGTAATATGTGATTTTAAAACAATCAAAACGAACTCTATAATAATAAAATAACTTTTGTATCGTTAATAAACTAGAAATTACTTTTGCTATAAGCCTATAAAAGCCCAACTAGACATCCTTTGAAGGAACACCTTGACAGCTTGAAAAATGGAAAAATAGGGACGGTATTTCACATGTAGCATTGATGGTTGTTTTCCTTTTTTATTATCATGAAGAGTTTCATAATTTGTGCTTAATGAAAACAGCCATGGCTAAATTTATTATGATGCAATATAATATGCTGAGATATGACTGGTAGAAAAACTCTTTTCTTTTCTTTTCTTTTTTTGTTAGAAATTAGAATTTGGTACTATCCTAATTTTCCTTTTTTAATACATACTTTCACATTATTAGTTAACATATCGTGATATGCTCATTTTTTTTCCCATTTAATAACTAATTACTATTACTTTTTGACGTATTATCCAATAATCAAATGCAAATGCAAATCCAATTGTGGTTGATGCCGTGTTTCAAGGATGCTACTTTTAGAATTTCTGGTGTTGGTTTTATATCGCAGGTCTAAGTTTAACTGTAATTTACCCTATTGTAGATCTATCAAGAAGCTTCAAATAAATGGATGGTGAACTGAGAAATCGGTTAATAGTTGGACCTTTAAAATGATTTTGTGTTCGAGGTATATATATTCTATCTTTCGAAAGCAAAACCATGGTTTTTATTGGAAACCTTTGTTGCATTTTAAATCAAGGACCTACCCGTGTAGCTGATTTTCCTTAATTGTTTGAGTTCAAAGGACCAAAATGCTACTAGCTAATCTCATATGTGATGGGTGATGGGTGAGTAGGTTTGATGAATACAGGTTGGGACCAAAGAGAATAATTATTATAATATGTTAAATAATGTTCGTTTATTTTCAATTCTCGAATTGAACAATAAATTTTAATTCTTGGAGGTTCGGTTGGTTCATTGAAATAGAAAAAATAATATATTTATAACAAAATCTATTTTACGTTAGGAATAAATATTTCTTTAGTAAAATAAATAAATAAAAATTTTTCACCTATTCTATATAACATAAAATAAATATTTTTATAATAAAATTTTTTGCCCAACAAATGGAGGAATAGCCATTATAAAATAATCGAGGGTGTTTTCATAGTTGACCGGCCGTTAGGGCGTTTTCACTTAAACAGGCATCCATTTCACCCTCCAATTGCGACTTTTGTGACACCTATTTACCATCCAATTATCGATAATGTGGGGCCGATTTGCTTGGATATTCTTAATCTTCCTCCAAAAGTAAGTCTTGAAAAATTTTAATAGGATGATTTAGTCAATTCGTGTGCGCCTTGGTGTCTGGGTCTATGGCTTTTAATCAAAGAAGAATACTCTTGTACGTAATTTATTAGTTTTGTTATTATCTTTAAATTTCTAGTTGATTAATTATAATTTTTTTCTTTATTTTTTAGTTTATTCGTTGAAGGCTCCTATTATAACTATAAAATTAGTAATATGAGATTTTAAAATATTCAAGGTAAACACTTAAAATACATTCACATCTTAAATAAACAAGAAATCGCTATTGATACAAGTATTTAAAAGTCCAACTAAACATCTTTTGAAGAATATTTATTATATGTGTTGGTAAGAATCACAACACATTTAATATTTTGAATATTTACTTCTTTTTTTTTGGATATTTTTTCTTTTATCAGTTTTTGTTATTTCTATTTTTTTTCAATTTTAAGGGTTTGACCCACCTAATCCACTGGATTAAGCCTTGAACCAGCCTTGACTAGCCAACTAGTCATGTTGGCATGTGTGTCATGACCCATGTGGCCAAACTGGATCAATAGGTCAGAATATTGATGCCAGGTCGGGCCAGTTCATGAATCCAATGCGAAGGTATGGTTAATGCCTTTGTTTTGCATAATTAGATGCCACTAAAAAATTGCCAATAATTGCAATCTCAATGAAATTACTACAATAAAACCGTCACAGGATTCAGTGAAAAGCAGGAAAGATATAGTATGAGAAAGATTTAAAATAATTCAATATTTTTTTTTTAAATTGATAATAACCGTGGTATCTCTGTGAAAGGAAAAAAAAAATGGTGAGAGTTTATATCATTATATGCAATCCTACTGCTGCACTTTTGTAATTTTTATCTTAGAAATACGGATTTTTTTAGATTTTTTATTCTTTTCCTTTTATTATTACTCTATTATCCAAAGATATTGAAATATTATTTTAAAAAATTAAACAAAATACGCTTACCAAATGTACTTCTGAGAGAGAGCCTTTCGAAAATAATTCTGCAAAGATTTTAGAAAAAGTTCAGAGCGTAAGAAAAGCATACCAGAAAATACTAAAACACATATTGAAATACGGGCATATGTATTTACATATAGATATTGTATATTTATATGCTTTGAAAGATTACGTGTTTAAATAAAGATATATATTAGTATTTGTTATTGCATAATAGTAAATATATATATATGTATATATATATATATTGAAATAATCCAAACACCACTTATAATTAATTAAAATTCAAATAAAATAGCCGAAAAATCATTAAGAGATTAAAATAAGAGGATGAATAGAATTAATTAGTGGGTTGGAGTAAAATAGAATTTAAAGATGGTGAATTGATGGGGTCAAAAAACTACTAAAGAAAAGCTTAATGCAAATGGACGACTGAGATTCTGTCATGTGGCACCTAGAAAGAGACCTAAAAACCCTAAACCTTAGCCCCCATTTAAATAATCTTATATTTTTTGTCATTCTCCTTTAGGAAACCTACTACAACCCTAAGGTAAGAAGCTTTGACCCCAATCTTCTTTCTTATGTTAACTAAGTGAGATTAAGGAATGATTAGTACTAATCAGCTGAGATTACCCATTCATGATAGGAAATATGGACAATGAAAGCAAACTAGGAGAAAGAGAAGGAGAAGCACAAGAAACTCAAGCAAATTTGTAACAAGTTATGAGTAAAGATTTCCAAGTGTCAAAATGCAAAATTTATGGTGTTTTAAATGTAGATTCTTACATAGGATTGTTGGTAGGAAGTGAATGAAGCAAGGAAATTGAGTTTAGAGGTGATTTGAGCTTGGAGAACCACCTAGCAGCTACAACAACAAGGTAAGACCTAAAAATCGACTCTTAGTATTATATATGTGTAATTAAGAGTAAATAAAAGAAGTCTTGAAATGTTAGAGAGGAGAATAAACATGTTTCAATTTGAAATCTTGCTAAAGACTAACTTTGAGAAGAAATGAATATTGCTACATGTCTGAAATTATGGACAAAATCATGGAATAAGCAGGAACTTATGATATTGCCATTAGAATAAGTTGAATGAAGGATTGCACATGAAAAGTTTTAGACATTTCAGAAGAAGCATGATAACTTATAAATTGC
Source organism: Combretum micranthum (assembly GCA_024138025.1). NCBI lineage: Eukaryota > Viridiplantae > Streptophyta > Magnoliopsida > Myrtales > Combretaceae > Combretum > Combretum micranthum. The sequence continues at coordinate 1,507,985 of JAMXBD010000122.1, read as the reverse complement.
TGACAAACATAGATGATTTGGGGTTTAATCTTGGACTAATCATGCTTTAGCATGTTAGAAATGAACATAGTTGAGTCTAAGCATAAATACGATCATCTAATACCCTTAAAGTCACCGAAATTTGTCTCAAAGATGTGTTTTGATAGAAATGACAAGTTAAATTGTGAAATACACCAAACCTAGAAGAGCACAATGGAAACAGGTCGCTGTGTTTTCCATCGTACTCCTATCTAACCTTTAAACACGAAGGAAATGTGAAACCCAAAACAGCATGATGGGAACATGATGCGGTATTTCCATCGTGCTTCTCTCTATCCAAAAAGCATAAGAAAACACAGAAAAACACGGGGAGATGTTTCCCTTGTGTTTCTTTGTTTCCAAAAGCGTGTTGAAGCACTAAGAAACACGGGAAAAACAAGGTTTTGTGTTTCTCACTATGCTTCTCTCTGGAGTGCCTGAGCAAAGAAGAAACACGACCATTTTTTTTTACCGTCCATCAGCCATGCTTCTCCTATTTTTCTTAAATCCATCTTCAATTTAAACAAAACTTGATCCAATTTTTCCCTTAGACTTAATTAACCTTCCAAACATGATCTTTAGGTGAAATGACTAAGCCAATATGACCTAGACATACTAAATGAGATAAAGGAGTTGGAGATAATTAATTGGTGTGCGTTATTATCTTGACCGAGTTAATTAATTCCTATGATCCTTTTCCTATAATATGGTCAACGCTAGGCAAGTGCACCTATCAATCGTAGCATAGGATCAGATTATAGGGTTGTATTCTTCGGGGCCGTAGACAAGTACTATTACTCGCCCTCTTTATTATTATCTAGCAGATCAAAAATCAATATCTTTAACTAACTAATTTTAGCTACAACTACGACTAACTTAGATCGAATAAATTAAGACAACACATTAGACTCGCTTCACCAATGGGTTAACATGCACTACAATTTTCTTTAGTTGTTGATTCTTTCTCAACTGCAGGATTCCTATCTTTAGTTCAATACCTCTCCCAAGTGTATTGGACCCTAATTCTAGCCGTATCTACTGGAATCTCTTCCTAGTTAATAGCTAACTACAATTGCACTACAAACATGATCCAAGATTATAATTGACATGCAGAAGATTCTATGATCCTATCTCTAGGTATCATAGTTAATCCTTCTCTATAGCCTAGATCTCTTCCACGGGTAGATTTCTCAATCACATCCCGTAGAAATCTGATCTAATCCTAAGTTATGCACTACTTAGAATTAGAATACGTTAATGCATTATAGAAACTAGGAAAGCCTATAACATTAGATGTTTAATGCATTGATATACATGCTACCACATGTGGCTACATGAGCCTTGCACAATTACTCACTCATGATATGAATGAAGCAATACATAAATAGAAGAATAAGAAGAGAGAAAAAGAAAACAACCCTTAATAATGGAAGATTACTTCAGGTCTTGAAAAAAATAAACTATGTACACGAGTACATAATATACTATTGTTTTTTGTTACATAGATGGTTGTAGGAGAAAGGAACGAGAAAGATGTGTGTGAATGGTGAGTGTTCTATTACAATGATTCCTCTCTTGTAATGATTGGAAAGACTATATATATGTTTCCCTTGACGAATATATCCGATGGGCAAACGTATACATCAATTAGGCTTCATTTCCTTTAAAAAAGGTACCAAAAAATCCGAAGTGGTGCGTAATAAGCAAATTGTAACTTCCATAACGGTCGTTACACGGGCAGTTATCGTCTCTAGAATGTTGTTCCAACAACAATCATGGTCGTTATCCAAGTCGTGATCTCCTTGAATGATATTTTCCCTTGTGCAATCAAAGTTAAGACACACAGGTTTTCACTGTTGGAATTGTTGCTCTGTCTATCACAGTCGTTATCGTCGCTTGTGATCTCCACTGTGGCTTCCCTTGGTCCTCAATGCCTGTCATTATCTGCTGCTTAAGAATAGTACAGAGGAGATAGCGTGCTTGGTCACGGTCGTAATTTAGGTCGTGATCTTTTCTGATGATATTTTATCCTTCTTCTCCCGGGCAAAATCAACTGCGTCAAAGTGACTCAAGGAGATAACGGGATTAAATATGGTTTTTATCTAAGATCGTTATTTCATGTCTTATAGATTCCGTCCTTTATCCGGTCGTGGTAGTGCCTGTGTTTTTTACATGTTCATCTCCAATTCTTGTTGCTTTTGATCAAATTATTGATGTTTGCTCCATTTATACCTAAAATGAATATATTTTCTATTTAAGTACCAATTATCTTTAAGTTAAGCAAGAACTAAAGCATATTTGATAACAAATTCACCCAAATAAGTATGGTAAATTGCTCCTATCATTAATCATGAACTGATTTCATCTTCAATTATGAACTGTTAATTGGACTCCTAGCTTAGGAAAGGATAACAAACTTGGATTGACCAACAGGTATGCAATAATTGCATGTTGCTTGTTAGAATAGTTTTGATAACCAGACTAAGAATTTAAACTTGGCTTCATTGATTGTTGGTTGGTTATTGGCCACTTACTCTAGAAGTGGTACCCCCAGACTAGGTTGTGAGTTTCATTGAGACTTTGGGATGACGTGGTGGTTGTAGGCACTTGGACCCCCACGGAGTGCATGGAAAGGATAGGTGGGTAGTCGATAGGGGATATTTTAGAATTTGATGGGCAATAAGGAACTAATGCGAAGTTGCGATGAAATTTTGCAAGCGTTGCAATGGACTGTGCTTATTGATGGTTGTTTGTGTGAAATTGACCAGTACGAGACTATTTCTTTATATTCTTTTCGATAAGTTCTGGTGACTTATCGAACCCCCCCTCTTAGGTGCATGATTTCATGAAGGAATCCTTCCCCATTTTGTTTAGTGAGAATCATGAATACTCTTATGTGTGTTTGTATTTTTAGGATGCTGGGAACACTTATCAATTAACTTGAAGCTTAATTAAACTTAATTTATGCTTATTGAATTAGCTTAAGTGTGCATGACATGCATGCATGTGTTTGATTACTATTGTACTAGGCTTCATCACTCACTTTTCAATATTTTAAGTGATGACAAGAGTCCACATGTGGATCTCCAATATGATTCTATGAGTTTCAGGACTAGCGAGTACAAGGAGTCATCTCGATGATTTGAGAGCTTGAGAGGACTTTAGAAACACTTTCTTTTTATGAATATATGGCTTTAAATTGATGGATAACTGTAAACACTTAACTTTGTTATCTCTTTTGGGCCGAGTGCCAAACTTGTATTAGGGTTGAGACTAGCTCCCCTTTTTATCATTATCTTAAATGTTTTGGACTTTGAAATTCTATTTTACTCTTTTCTTAAAATGCACTTTTAAGCATACTAATATAATGGTTTCTAAATCATTTATAAATCATCTTTTGGCTCACTATGATTTTACTAAAGAACTTAATCACGATTTCATAACTAAAATATAATTAGAAATTCACCTAGTTATTGGAAGCCTTGCGTATATTGCTTGGAGGCGATGTGTGCAGCGAGATAACTACATCCTTAAGCAACCTAAGGGTTGGGTTGTTATATATATATATATATATATATATATTAAGCTAATCTACATAGTAATTCCTTATATTTGTAATCAAGGTTGTCAAACTTGTGATTTTGCATAGAATCCTTAGATGATCTATAGAATTGGAACGTAATATTGAAATGTGGAAATGTAAGTTTCTATAGCCTACACTATGATGATACATTAGATCAGTTTTGTCTTACTTTTTCTTTTATTTACATTAGTGCCACTTCTCACTTTGTTATAGGCTATCAATAAGTATATATATCATGCAAACCTAACATACTAATAACGGACTAGTAATACACTTTCTATTTTTGTTTTCTTCTTGGAACCACTTCAATCAATTGCAGTGCACTTATATTGTACTCGACTTCTTCTCATCCACTATACTACATGGCCATGGATAGTAGGTTATTGCTTAACTTTTACACATAGTATCAATACATCATCAAGTTTTGTCCCTTCATCATTTTATGTTCATTTCATTAATTCTTAGATTGATTCATTTTAGAAATTAGACTATAAGTTGTTCGTAGTTTTTCCTATATCAACATGAGTTCTAGTATTCAAGCGATTAGTGATCCGCTATATCTATCAAGATCTAATGTTCCTAGCAAGAGAATAGGAAATATTTTTTATGGTAAGAATTTTCTTCCATGGAATCATTCGATTAGAATGATGCTAAGCGCAAAGCTAAAGTTTGGGTTTATCAAAGGTACTATACCTAAACCCAAGGAAAAACACTCTTGATTTTATTCATTGGTCTAGTTGTGATTACATGGTTATTTGTTGGATCTCAATTCGATGACACTAGATTTGGCACATAATTTCTTGTATGTGAACTTTGGTTGTGAATTAGGGAAACAAATTATTGAACAATATAACAGTGCACCAGGCCTTCTGCTATTCCAATTGGAATGTGAAATCATGAATCACAAACAAGAAAGTCTCTTTTTAGGTGCATATCATAATAGGTTGAAGAAGTGTTGGGATGAGTTGAATGGATTTCGTGTTTTTCCTACATGTACTTTGGTTAAATGGAATTATGTGGATGTAATCTAAAGGAAAGAATACTAGAATATGATTCTCAAACTGAACTAATATAATTTCTCATGGAATTAAATGAAGCATATGAGAGTGTTAGGAATCAAATATTGTCAATGAAGTCATTGCCAAATGTTAATAGAGCTTTCTATTTGGTCTAACAAGCAGAAAAACAAAGAGAATTGACTGGAATTATTAGTTTTGGAGTGGAGGCATCAACTTCTAATGTTAAGGCCAATAATGTTTATAATTTTATGGATAGGAAGAAGTTGAAGAAATCTTTTTGTAAGCATTGTAAGAGAGATGGTCATACTAATGAGAATTGCTTTTAATTGGTGGGTTAACCAGAATGGTTCAAAAACAAACATTTAATGGTAAGTAAAGTAATGAGTGTTAATCTAGCAAAGCGTAGTAAACAGGCTGATACACCTCTTGATTCTGATTTTTCAAATGTCCATGTAGCTAAAACATCAAGTACCAACGGTGATAAAGCTATGTTGCAGTCAATTTGTAAGGAAATGATGAAGATGCGAAGAGAAAAAGTAGTTATGTAGCACTTTGCAAAAGCAAACTCTATCCATTATGCAAATATCTCACTTACTTGTTGTTGTTTTAGTTCTATAACTAATGAGCTTGGTTCTTGGATAAAAAAGAGTTGTGCAATTGATCATATGATACCCTATTTAGACATTTTGTTTGATGTTCAATATATGCTAAATCCTTTACCTATTAAACTACCCAATGGTTGTTTAGTTTCTATTGAAGGACTTGGTTCTGTCCACATTGGTTCATTTCTTACCCTAAAGAATGTTCTCTTTGTACCTCATTTTAAACACAATCTCTTATCTATTCATAAGCTTGTTCGTGATAACAACCTTCTTGTTAAATTTATATCTTTCATCATCTTTTCTAGGACCAGAAGCTTAGTAAAATTTTTGCTATTGCACACATGCAAATGGCTTGTACATTCTTCAAAATGAAGGTCTTGGTGTTTCTCGAGTTTTAGCTTATTGTTGTAGACATTTATCGTCTTGTAACCAATCTTCTTATAATAATGATTCTCATGCAAGATTCTTACATGAGCTTCTTGGTCATTATTCTCTAGTTAAACTTCAATACTTGGAAGGTTTCAAGATCTTAAATACAAAGATTTTGTTTATGATATATGTCAAGAAGCTAAATATCATAAACTTCCTTTTACACGTAGTGATTCTATGTCTCATTTTCCTTTCCACTTACTTTGTATAGATGTTTGGGGTCCATATGATATTCCATCATTGTTTGGTGTCAAATATTTCTTTGCATTTCTTGATGATTGTACCAGATTAACTTGGACCTATTTGATGCATCATAAGTCTCAAGTGAGTTCTATCTTAAATCATTTCTTTAAACATGTTTCTAACCGCTTTGATGTTTGCGTAAAACACATTCAATCGAATAATAGAGGAGAATTCATTTCAACATCATGTCATTTTTTGTTTCACTCTTTAGGAATTATACATCAATGCACCATACCTTATACACCACAGCAAGATAACAGAGTTAGAAGGAAACAAAGATACCTACTTCACACTGCAAGAGACCTATGTTTATTTGCCAAAAGAATTTTGGCGAGAATGTATCCTGACAGCTATTTTTCTTATAAACCAAATGTCTACATCAATCCTTGGTTGGAAAAAAAACCATTTGAGAAGTTGTTTAGGAAGCCACCATCTTATAATAATTTGAAGGTTTTTGCCTGCCATTGCTTCATTGGAAAATACACACCACCCTATGATAAATTTGACCTACATAGTACACAATGTACATTCCTTGGTTATGATCATGCTCATAAAGGTCATAAAGTTTATGATCTCAAGAACAAGTACAATTTTCTATCTCGAGTAGTTGTTTTCTTTAAAACTCATTTTCCTTTCAAAGATACTGCCTCATTTGATAGGGACATTTCTATTCCTATGCATCCACATCTTTCACTTTATACCGATGCTTCTGAGTCTATTATCCCTTCAATTGGTACACAAAATGATACACACATGAATGTTATTGAGCCTTCCCTTGATGATACTGTATTACAACAGTCTATTAGAACTAGACAAACACTAAGATGGCTACAAGACTTTATTCATTCTGTTCATTCTACCCTTCCCTTGAATTTTTCTTTAAAATCCTTATACCCTTTGTTCTCTTCTCATTCCTTTTCATCCTACCCCTGTGATTATGTTGTATCATTAGCTAATGCCTAAACAATATGAGAACCATCTTCTTACTTAGGAGCAGCTAAACACCAAGAATGGGTTAATGCTATGCAACATGAGTTACATGCTTTAGAAGTATAGAGCTTACTTCCCTTCCTCATGGTAAGAAAGCCTTTGGTTTTAAGTGGTTTTACAAAGTTAAATATTGGCCTAGTGGGAATATTAAGCACTACAAAACACAGTTAGTAGCCAAAGGCTTTACTCAGATTGATAGTGAGGATTATAATGAAACTTTCTCCCAATCACAAAATTGGATTCCGTATGAGTTGTGTTAGCTATTGCTGCTAATTCTAGCTGGCGACTTCATCAAGTTAATATAAATAATGCTTTTCTTTATGGCCATTTAGATGAAGAGATTTATATGCTTCTACTACCTAGTTATTCTAAAGCTTAACCATCACTAGTTTGCCGCTTCATGCATTCTTTATATGTTCTAAAAACAAGTGGCATGGTAGTGGAATATTGAGCTCTCTAATTACCTGATTTTGCTTGGTTTTGCCAATCTTCTCATGATCACTCTTTATATACAAAGTTTTCTTTAGCTGGTTCTATTATTGTATTGCTATATGTTGATGATATGTTGATCATAGGCACCAATTCTTCTGGCATCTCTATCTTGAAGAATGGTTTACATGATACTTCTACTATCAAAGATCTTAGATTCGCAAGGTACTTCTTAGGTCTAGAGCTTTGTCATAATAAGGCTGGTCTTTCTATCAATCAAAGAAAAAATTTATAGTTAATGTTTTACTTGATGTAGGATTAACTACTGCTAAGCCTACTTTGACAACTTAGCTTAGTGGATTTAAGACTATTGTGGACCAAGGTGATTTGCTTGATGATCCAACATTTTATCATCGATTGATTGGTAAGCTTTTGTATGTAACCATGACTCGACTTGATATCACTTTTAGTGTTCACTACTTAAGTCTTTGTTGCATAACTTCATGTTCCTCATTTGCATGTTGCTCTTCATTTGCTGTGCTATCTTAAAGGCACGATTGACTTAGGTCTTTTCTATTCATCCCATAATATGCTGGTTTTAAATGGTTTGAACGACGCTAATTGGGCTACTAGTACAAGTGATTGTAAGTCCATCTCTAGGTGTTACATGCTGCTTGGAAATTCTTTAATTTGATGGGAATATAAGAAACAGAGCACTGTATCTACATCTAATATAGAAGTTGAATATTGGAGTCTTGCTTTTACAACTAAGGAACTTTTATGGCTTTCATATCTTCTACGTCATCTACCAATTCCTCTCCATCTTCCTCTTTGTTTATCTTGTGACAATTGCTCCACTCTATTGATTGCTTCCAATCCTTGCTTACATGGACGAGCAAAGCATATCGATATTAATATTCATTTTGTTCATAATCATATTCAAAGTGGTTTTCTTCAAGCTCAATATGTTTGCTCCAAAGACCAAATTGCTGACATGCTTACCAAACCGGTTTCAACTCCTCACCTTTAGCATCATTGTTCCATGTTATCTCTCTACAGAGATCTAACTTGAGGGGGGGATATGAAGATATATTATATAGTTTTTTTTGTTTTTACTTAGTTTATTTTATTTATATTAGTGTCCCTTGTCACTTTGTTATAAAACTACGAATAAGTATATATATTATGTAATCCTAACAAACTAATAATAGAAATAGTAATACACTTTCTATTTTCATTTTCTTCTTGGAACCACTTCAATCAATTGCTCTGTATTTCTTATTGTACTAGACTTCTTCCCATCTACTAGACTACACAGTTGTAGATGGCAAGTTATTGTTAATCTTTTGTATATAAAAAAAAATAGCTTTGAAAAACTATAAATATGTTTATAAAAGTTGTAAAAAACTTGAAATAAATAATGATATAAATAGAACAATAAAGAAACTAAGTCTCTTTTTCATAATAATTCTTATTCCATGCATAACATACATAAAATAAAAAAGAGCGACTAGAGTTAGAATTAAGTTCTTTACTATTATATTATTTGAAAGAAGTTATGAAACGAAGGAGGATCTAACTTTTCAATTTATCGTAGTTTTTTAATTACATAAAAGAAATAAACAATCTTTCTCGTACACTTTATAGTTATGACTCAACTTGAATGGATTATATAAATGTAGAAAAGAAGTGTTGGGAGAGGAAGGGAAAGAGATAAAGAAAGTGTGTGAAAACTATTAAAGTTGTGTGCTTTGATAAGGAAATTAGTTGCACAATTAATCATTTAATTGTGTTAAGTTACACTTAATTGGTTAAACAAGTTTGATCAATAAAATGTTGAATATGGACATTCACATATGCTTATGCTTTGTGTTCGTTTGTGTTGTGTTCTATTTTTTTTACAAGAGTTACAGAACATAATGAACCGGCGAGCCAGTACAGGTACATTACCAATGAAGCTTTTTAGGCACTTCTAAAAGGGTCACCATGCCACCCACTAGTGCACATGAAGAACACATAAATTTGGTATACCAGTTAGCCAATACGGCAAAAACTAACCATTAGCTTGCATTTAATGTTCAATAAAAAATGGGTGTTTTAGGGGTAACCATTAGAACTTTGCTGAAGGGTATAAATACAAGTCTTTAGGGAGTTAATGTGGGGTTATTGAGCTTAATAATTGCAAACAAATCATTATATACACTCTCTAAATCTTGTTTGTAATAATTTTATTAATTTGTGAAAATAGAGATTAGTGTAGTATCTTTTGTATTGTATTTGTTATCTTATTGTAAAGTATTATACTAAGTGAGTTAAGTGGGAAATCTTATGTTGTGCTTATTATATGTAAGAGATTTTTGTAAAGACACAACTCAAGTAATTGTGTTTGTGTTATTGTAGCTCCAGTGGAGCATTAGATTGGTTGTGTAGAATGAAGTGCGAAGTCCTCATTGAGTGAGTCATTATTTGTAGACCGTGGAGCCTAAAGCCTAGGGGGCAAGTGGATCGAAGAGCTTGGAGCCTAGAGGCAAACCAAACTCCACGTTATATCGTAGTGTAAACTTTTCTTTCCCTATCTCTTTACTTATGTTATTTTGTTTATTCATTGAATTTTATAATTAGGTACCCTAGTTTGAGAAAGAATCTAAATTAAGTATAATCAACATTTCCTTAGGTATTACATAGTTTCAACAAAAATAAAATTAAAATGTGATCAGAAAAATATATTATCTTAATAGTTGAGGAGCTTATGAAAAACGGTTATAGTTTTTTATATTTTAGCTTATCTTGCTCAAACGGGTAAAATATGTAAAGTCAATTAAAAACGTAGGAGTTTACTGAGTCTATATTTAGAGTTGGTTGAAATCATAAGATTCAATTAAAAAAAAATCTATGCATGAGTTAACACAAAAGGATCTCCTAACATTGTAAACTTATAGAGTCGTATGGGAAAATCATAATTTTGACAACTATGTGTGTAATTGGAAAACGAAAATTTTGAATCAAATTCAAATAAAGGCTGAAAAAAAATCAAAATTCAAATGGAGGTTGAAAAATCTATAAATTGAAGAAGGATTGTAAACTTTTTACATACCTTTTTAATACTTCACTTAACTCCATCATAAGGGTAGATGATGTGGAAGGATTATGCCAATGCTAGTTAGGCACGTGTCAACCGTTGAATAGTTCTTATAAGCCTACATGTGTTTATGTAGATTCAGTGGAGTTAGAGTTAACTAAAGTAAGTGAGATCCCTTAATTAAAAAAGGCGGATCACGAGGCATAAAACAAATCAAAGAAGCCTCAATCATAGAAACCCTAACCCTGAATTAGAAGCTTGCTGATGTTAACGCCCTAATTTACTCACCTACTACAAATCGTAACCTATAAACCTTAATTAGAGAAACCCTGACCCTTAATTACAATGTGGGTGAGTGTTACCAAAACCACCCAAAAACTAACCCTATTCCATGATTGATGCCCATCAAAGTAAACAACACAACAAAAATGCTAGTATCAAAAGGGATACATCATAACTGGTTCAAGTTACAGTAATTGAGATTAAGAAGAACATGACTGAGTGTGGTTGTTTTTCCTTACCTCATATCGTATCTAGCATAGATGATGGTTGTAAGCCATGACTTGGATGTCTTTCGAAATGTGCAAATCCCCTACCCTTTGCCGCCTAAGGAAGCTATTATCGATCAATCTTGAATAGTTTTTAGGGTAAGGTTTCATTATATAAATCCCCCAATTCAGTAACCTTGGTTATACAATATTTGTGAATATAGTTAATGAATAAAAGATCATAATATGAGGTGAAAGTGAAACATCAGACTGTTGTGACCGCCACGTGGTACATTGCAATTGGTCTTTTATTTCACATCATCTGCGGTTATGATGGAGTTAAGTGAGGTATTAAAAAGATACACGAAAAGTTTGCTCAAGTACCTAATTGAATTTTGCTAAAGTTTATCTACTATTCCTAACATTAATTAATTGAAGAAATTAAAAAACAATTACAATGATAATATAAATTTGACTAAATCCTCTATAGAATTGTAGGAAATCCACCATCACTAAAACTAAGTTCAATCCGATTCCTTAACATTAGAACTCTATCTCATATCTTCTCGTTCCTTTCCTAACATCAATCTCCCTATAGCTCTTTGAATCGTTCACTTCTCTATTATTGAATACGAATGTGTAAAAATAAAACTTACAAGATGTCTAATGTTACAGCTGATTCATCAATTATAATTTAGACATTCATTTAAAAAATATATTTTGAGTTAATGGATTGGATATAGCATAAAAGAAAACTTTTCAAGAAAAATATCCTAACTAAGAAACTAATTTCTATGCCTCGCCTCGCCTCTACATTTCATCATTGAATTTTATAAGTAATGGTTTACAATTTAGTAAATATTAAATAGAGTTCTCAAAATCCATGCCTTTTTTATTTAAGATTCATTTTCATAACTTGAACGTCTTTTTTTTTTTTAATGAACTATCTTGTACAAGTCTTTATAGTGTCAATCTAAACTAATACATAAAAGGATACATCCTCAAGAGACAGTAAAGCTGTAAATGGGTCGAGCAAAACTTCTTGATCCATTTAGAATATATCGAACTCAAGCTCGAGCTAAGTTTTATATTGACCCTCAAATTTAGATTCGAACTTAGGTTATTAAAATAAAAAGACTTTTTTCTCAAACTTAAGCTCAGCTCATTTAAATAGACAAGCTTGTTTCTCAAGCTCAAGCTCAAGTAGCTTATGATTAACTAAATATAGAAAATAATAAATATATAAATAAATGAGAGGATAGTGAATAAAATTTAAGTTATTAGTATATCTATTATTTGAAAATTATTTTTTTAGATAATCAAGCTTGTTTACTAAGTCTGCTCACAAGTTTACTTGCAAGCATAAATAAGCATGTTCTTGAGTCTGGTCGCAAACCTAAATTATAGTTCAAGCATGGGTCATTTGAATAAATGAGCTTCACTTTAAGGTCAAGCTTATCTTGTTTAATAAACGAACTTAAGTCAAACTAAGCTCAGGTAACTCACAAATAATTCGACTTGGTCCCTATTAGAAAGACATTTTAACAAATGGCATTGAGTTACGAGTAGCATTTAATACTACAATCTTTTATGGTTCTAGACAAGACAAATGTTATTATACCATATTTCCTTCGTAAAATCCATTTCATATTGAATAAAACTCTATTTTATAATACTAAACAAAACCTAAAAATTTTGTCTTTTATACTTAATGGTATAAAAATTTTAAAACTAGACAAAAATAAAATGACTTAGCAAAGAAAATGTCTTTGTACTATCACCATTATCTCATTTTTACCACTCTAACATTTATACCATTGTAACAACATGGCTGCAGCCACTCTCTCTGCCACCATTATTACCACCACTACTATTATTACCAAAATACAATACCATAAAAGTACCAATAAATGATCGTCATAGTTCTTAATTATATTATTTATGCATCATAAAATAATGATATAATTGTTAAAATATAACATCTTGTATTGCAATTGAAACGACCCAGCCCTATTGTGCTTAAGGGCATGGTTGTTTCACTATACACATCGCCTCCAAGCGATATGTGCAAAGCATGATGTGTGTTGCTAATCAAGTTTTTGCTATAAAACTGTGATTAGGGTCCATAGTAAAACCACATCGCATCAATTGACAAATTTGCAATGATTGAGGAACTATTATAAAAAACATGTAGAAAAGCAGTTTAAGAGAGTGAAACAAAAGTTTAAAATCTAAAAACCTTTTAAGATAGTAGCCATAAAAGGAAAGCTAGGCTCAACCCGGTTACAAAGTTTGACACATGGCCCAAAAGTAGTACAATAACTTAAAGTTTACAATTTTTCACTGAAAGTAAGGAAAAATAAACATTCAAATCATTTTCTCAAAGTTCCACATGGCTTTCTACTCATCTATGTCACTCTCCAAACTCAGCGGTCTTGAAACCCGTGGAATCATAGTGAAGGTCCAAGAAGTAATCACTCTTAATACCTGAAAATAGTGAAAAATGAGCGGTGAAGCCCAATACATAGTAATCAAACACATAGACACATGTCATATACGCCTAAGCTAATGTAACAAGCACAAATTAAGTTTGATTAAGTTTTAGGTCAGCAAACAAGTATTCCCAACGTCCTATAAATACAAACACACACAAGAATACTCATGATGCTTGCTAAACAAAAGGAATAGGAGTCCCTCAGCAGATCATATACTAAAGAAGGGACTTTAACGAGTCCCCAGAACTCATTAAGGAAAAAAAAAAGAAGAACAAGAAGTAATCTCATACAGATTAATTCTACGCAAACATCCATCAATGAGCACAGTCTATTGTGACATTTTATGCAAGAGTTCATACCCCCGGCATAACTTCATTGCAACTTCGTACCAACTCCTAATTGACCATCTGGTTTTGGAATATTCCCTATCGACCACCTACCTATCCTTACCATGTACTCCGTAGAGGTCTAAGCACCTACAACTACCGCATCATCTCGAAGTTGCATCAGGCTCGCAACCTAGTTCGGGGTTGCCACTCATGGAGTAAATGGCCAAGCAGTAACCAACACTTAAAATTAAGCTGAGTTTTAAATTCTTAGTCCAGTTATTAATACTACTCTAGCAAGCAACATGCAATTACTGTGTACTTGTCCTTCGGTCTAGGTTTGCTATCCCTTTTTAAACTTGATATCCAATAATTGTTCAAAATTGAAGTTGGGGATTAGTTCAAGATTTACTACCTTTATTTCATTTGTGTTGTTTGTTACGTCTAAGTGACTCTAATTTAGTCATATCTACTCAAAAATAAAGTTTAAAGCGTCATTTATTTCATTTAGCTAAGTTGTCTAGTTAAGTATGTAGGTTAGGGTCCTTTTTTTTTTTTTTTTTTTGCTTAGGTCCACCAACTTTTAGTAGGCTATACTTTGTGAGTCTTGATTCTTGACCTTTCGAGAATAGGTTCCCATCGTTCACTAATTCGCTTAGTTTTTAGTGTCCTACTCCAATTATTAAATATGAATTACTTTAATTTACATAAGGCATTTTATGCTTAATGTGTTTAGATAATGTACATCGTGGTTGGGGTACAAGTATTTGCAAAACTTTTGTTTTGAAAGGTTTTAGAAGGTTGATTAAGGTTAAGGGAAGAACTGGGTCAAGTTAGGTGCATTTTGGATAAGAATTGATGAAGTTATGATAGGGTTGGAAAAGTACACAGGAAGGGACATAGGTACATGTATGCCCCTGTGTTCTTTCAAGGTTAATTAAGTTTTGAGACTAGAGAGGAACACAAGAAGATACATTATCTCATGTTCTTGCTTGTTTTATTCTAGAAAACTTTTTTTTGAGTTTTGAAGTCAAAGAGGAACACGGGCAGATACATTACCCCATTTACCAACCATGCTCTTCTGGGAAACTCGATTTCTTTGAGTTTTTGAGATCAAAGAGGAAGACGGGATGATACATGACCTTGTGTTCCATCCATGTTCTTTTGGATTTTTATTGTTTTGAGTTTAAACTCAAGTTTTTCAATGAAAAGTGTTTTTATAATACTCTTTAAGGGTTTTAAAAAAGCTAAAAGATCGTGTTTGAAACTAATATTTGTTTATCATGGCTCACAATCCCTTGGAAACATGTTTTATCATAAATTTCTCCAAATATCTAAGATGAATCCATCATTTTACAACTCTAACACCAAATACACTAAAATCCCTCACTCACAACTTATTACAACAAAACCCAACCTTTAGGTCAGACCTAAAACACCATTTAACACTCTTATAGTAGACCCAACTCAAAAACCATCATAAGCTCATGAAAAGTAAGTTATTTTGATGTCTTACCTCACTTCAAATGATAGTTTTCACTTGCATCATATGGGTAAGAGATTTAAGACTTCAAAATCACTCCAAAACTTAATTTATTGACACCCTAAACATATAGTAACTCACCCAAGTCAGTTTTCATGCTTAAAATGCTAAAATACTTACACTATAATATCTTAAAATCTCATGCTAACCTTGACATGAATTTTGATGTGATGGTGGGTCTTCTTCCTCTTCTAACACTGCTTCATCCTCTTCATTTTTCTCATGCAAAAGACATCACATGAGCTAATTAATGCTATACTTTTGTTGATTCTACTTATTTAGCACTGATAAGGGGTTAGGATTTTAGAGAACCTTACCTTAGGTCTTAAAAGAGTTTCCTAAAAAGGAAGGAGGCAGAAAAAGAAAAGACATATTTATATGGAAAAAGGAAATGACGAAATTAGGGTTTTAGACAAGAGGAAAAGGATCTCGTTTTAGAGTTTTTCCATGTGGCATGTTTTTATGCGTCTAAATCTTACGTGTGTAAAAACCTTAGCTAGTTTTTAAAAGTTTAGGATTTTTAAGTAACCTCTTGGGCTAATGATGATTCAAAATATCTCAAATAAGTTTACTTTATTTACAACAACTAAATTTTTGAATTTTTAATTTGCATAAACTCCAATTTGGGGTAAAATCATAATTTTGCAAAAGTTAGAGCTCATTTATGCATCGTTTTTTATTTTTCTTTTAAACTTTTGATTTATAGAACTATGATTAAATTATACTTACTTTTAGTTCGATATTTAAATTTTTTTTGAATTTTCAAAATTTTAGTTCTCGATTTATGGAAAATTTGGAATTTTGAAAAATTTAGTCATTCAAATTTGTGACTTTAATTAGTTTCCATTAACTTCATTTGATTTTGATTTATTATAATTGGTGACTGGATCATTTCAGTAATTACCATACCAAAACAATAGATAATACAATAATCCAGCTTTACTAAAGAAAAAAAAACATTACACAAATATTACTTGGACAAAAAAAGATTACATAATTAGCAATATTATATCACATTTAATATATGCGACACTATACTATTAATGTATATCGCATGTATTGAATGTGATACATATTGAAAATATGACATATATTAAATGTGATATTTATGTCACGTTTATTGCATGCGATATACATAGTAATGGTATTTTGGTAATTGTGCTTGTATGATTAATATTTTATTAATTTTTTAAAGATAGTAGACATGCGTTTGACCCCAATAATCCCTATCAAATACCATGCATACTAAGTATGGTACCAAAAAATCATACCATCCAATTCTTTTTCACTTTCAATTCTCCTTTCCAAATGCCACCATAGTTTAACATCAAGTCAAAAAAAATTAAAATTAAAGAATAATATATGATAGCAACGGTAAATTAATAAAGTGTCTATGTTGACCATTTCAATTGTCAAAAACGAAGAAAAATACACCAAAGCCCAATATGTGATGAATTCTACAAAGACTAAACAAACCTGTTCCTAAATCAAGCAAACACTCAACAAAATCAAAACAAGATACTTGATAATCAATATGAAAGACATGTTTATAGCATCAAAACATAAAATCAATCACAAGTTCCAAGATTTGATTTTTTCAAGGAAAGATATTAACCAATTCAAGCAATGAATTGACCCTTTCCTTTGTTACTATGTCCAAAGTTATAAGGAATTGTATGAAAGCTAGGTAACTCTAAAATTCATAAGCCACAAGGTAATTAGGATGATAAAGTCATCATGTAAGATTGAGTTAATAAAACAAAAACTTATTCTTAAAGCATCAAGAGGATCAAAATCCTATTTATAATGACAAGATAAATCTAACCAACTCTCTATGAAGTCGTTGGAGAATCCACCAATGTCGATATAGAATTCACCATGAACAATAGATTGAAAACTTTTGATATAAAGAAAAATTGAGAGGAATCAAATCCCACACTTACAGGGATGAAATAAATTCGACCAATTCCTTTGTAGAATGGTAGGAAGATCCGCCAATGCCAATACTAAGTTCAATTTGATGCCTTAAAATTTCAGCTCTATGTCTCATCTCTTCTCCTTCCTTTCCTGACATCAATCTCTCTATGGCTCTTTGAATCGTTCCCCTCTCTATTATCCCATCATCTATCTCCAAACCAACCCTCCATACATGAGTTAAATATCTTGCATTCACCTTTTGATCACCAAAACATGGTTGGCATATCATAGGAACAGCTTCACATAGGCTTTCCAAGGTTGAATTCCAACCGCAGTGGCTCCAAAATCCTCCCACTGCTTCATGTGCTAGCACTTTCTTTTGAGGTGCCCACTTAACAATACAACCTCTTTCTTCAACTATATTATGGAACTCTTTATCTAGTGATTCGATAGACTGAACTTCAGGAATTGATCCAGGCCTTATCACCCATAAGAATGGGTAATTGCTCTTTGCCATGCCCCAAGCCATTTCAATGAATTGGTCCTTTTTCATATGTGCTATGCTTCCTAAGCTAATGTAAAGGACCGAGTTTTTTCTTTGCTTATCAAGCCAGGAAATGCAAGTGATGTCTTCTTCTAGTAAACTGCTTGATGAGGTAGGAGCAAGTTTGTGCAAAGGACCAATTGGAAAGATTGGAACGCCAAAATTTTTCCCAAGACGTTCTATTGATGATGCTTCAAGCACTTCAGTCGTGTTTAGTATGACAGCTGAAAACGATGTCCTGATTTCATATGCTAGTTTTACTAGTTGCATTAACTCTTCTAGTTCTCCAAAATAAGAAATGGGCAAATCCTTAAACCTAAGAGGATCATGGTTAGGTACTATATCCTGAAGCAAAGAATCTGAAGCATAAAACATGTTGTTAGACTTCTTTTGCCAAAAATAGTACAAGAGATCTTGTTTTGTTTGTCTTTGACATAAATAACTGTTAAGGTGAATTTACACTATTAAGTAGAGTTTTAGCATTGTTTCTTACTTGCATGACTAGCATTTTCTTAAATAGACTAACATAATTGCACTCAAAACGTACCCTGTAAGGGAATATACCCTTCCTCCATGAGATGGGAAAATCTAGAGCGTGTCAGCACGGCAGTTGAATTGTTTGTGTGCAAAACCATGCATGGAAGCTTCAATTGTTGAGCCACAGACTTAGTAAAATACATCATATTATCATAGATGATGCAAGTGAAATTATCACCTCCCTTGACTAGTTTTTCCTTGGTCAAACTTTCCATCAGTTTTGCTTCAAAGTTCACATTAAGGGCTAGCAAAAGTGTGATCGCATTTTTTGCTTGGGTTTCAGCTTCTGATAGGCCATCTTCTATGTATAGAAATTCAAACTCAGGATGGGTAGATGGATCTGGAGGAGCAAATCGAGTATAGGCGATTGTAATGGAAAAGCCCTTGAAGTGAAGGATGGTGCCAAGCTGAAGCATTGGAGTCAAGTGGCCTTGGTATGGACCTGGAACTAGAACCAATCTACCAGGCCTTTGTTCTTGAATTTCCATTGTTTCATTCGCCTGATTCACCAGGAAAATGCTGGAAATTTATGTAAAGAGTCTTGATTTGCTAGGAAAAGCTTGATGCTTTTAACATGTGAAGAAATAAATAATTTGCTAATGAAGTGACAGCTCATATGCCATGTTAGGACAAATGCAAAGGACATGCATGCAATTACCTAGGAAACACTTAAATTATAGAGGATGTTACTGGTGAGAGAAACAAATATCATCACCAAAGTCATACGATATGTTTAATAAGAAAAAAAATGTGGCTGTTAGGTTAAGATTTATCCCGAAACGTCATCAACCAATATTATATCCTGGTAAGTTGCATCAGAAAAATTTTAATGTTTATAGAGATAAACATTTTAAATTAAAAAAAAAGTATTATTTCAAATGATGAAAATAAAAGATTAATATTTGAGTGGTTTAAAAAAGAATATTTTTTATTTTTTTTATTACCCATTCACCTTCTTAATAATTTAAAACAACAATATGTTATGCCCACCACTTTATGCAACATCGATACTTATTTAAATTTATCCTCAACGTGGAATTCATTTGGCATGATATACCCTTAACCACGTCCCAGTCAGGAACGACAAACACATGAAACAAGAACCGTCGGTGCTGCACATGTCTTATGAAGTATCAGTGTCCGGTCGAATCTTGATGCGTGGACAAATCCTTTTAATTTTTCGTCAGCGAACTCCATATTTTATCAAAGCCAATGTTCTCGAAAGTCGAGATGGCTTCTATTTTTTTATTTTTTTTTTTCTGGGGTGGGGTTGGGGGGGTTTCTCAAAGCGTGCTCAAGATGCATTATTCAGCAAAACTTGTCTCCCGATAAGCACTCAACTTCTGGTGAACATACATACAGAGACAGCAAAAAAAACAAAAAAAAAAAAAAAAACGCAAGACGGCAATTCTACACGTGAATTGCAATAATTGGAAGGTTATTATTACTCTATGATCCCAAAGACATTGAAACATTATTTTAAAAACTAAATAAAGTATACTTACCAAATGTACTTCTGAGAAAGATACTTTCGCAACAATACTTATTCAGAACATTTTCGTCGAAGTTCAGAGTGAAAGTATTCTAAGATGCTGCTTTTAAGAAAACCATACAAGAAAATTTTAAATCACATATTGTAAAACGGGCGTGGGTATTTACATATAGATATTATATAGAGAAAATATCACAAATAGTATTTAAATTTTGATAAAAAATATGTTAAGATATCTAAACTTTAAAATTAATGAATTTAACATTGTTAACGTATACAAAAAGTTCTTTTAGTACTAAATTGATCAATTTTAATATTTATGTATCTAATTACATATTTTGTCAAAGTTCAGATATCACTCGTAACATTAATCCATGATATATTTATATGCTTTGAAAGATTATACATTTCAAGATAAGATATATGTATATATATATATATATATTAGTATTTGTTATTAGATGAGAAATCTATAAATCAAACTTTTTCGAAGAAATTGAGAAATAGTTACAATGCCAATATAAACTTGAGCAACTCCTCTACAGAATTGTAGGAAGATCCACCATTGCAAATACTAAGTTCAATTTGTTTCCTTAACACCAAAGCTCTGTGTCTTAACTCTTCTCCTTCCTTTCCTGACATTAATCTCTCTATGGTTGTTTGAATCCTTCCTTTCTCCATTATCCCATCATCTATCTCCAAACCAACCCTCCATACATGAGTCAAGTATCTTGCATTCACGGTCTGATCGCCAAAACATGGTTGGCATATCATAGGAACAGCTTCGCATAGGCTTTCCAAGGTTGAATTCCAACCGCAATGGCTCCAAAATCCTCCCACAGCTTCATGTGCTAATACTTTCCTCTGAGGTGCCCATTTAACAATACAACCTCTTTGTTCAACTATTCTATAGAAATCTTCATCTAGTGATTCGATAGACTCGAGTTCAGGAATCAACCCAGGCCTTATTACCCACAAGAATGGATGCTTACTCTCTGCTAGGCCCCGAGCCATTTCGATGAGCTGGTCTTTTTTCACATGTGCTACACTTCCTAAGCTAATGTAAAGGACCGAGTTTTTTCTCTGCTTATCAAGCCAGGAAATGCAAGTGATGTCCTCTTCTAGTAAACTGCAAAAGGATGTAGGAGCAAGTTTGTGCAATGGACCAATTGGAAACACCGGAATCCTAAACTTCTGTCGAAGATGTTCCATTGATGATGCTTCGAGTACATCAACCGTGTTAAATATGATAGCTGAAGATGTCTTGGTGTTAAGTGCTAGCTTTAGTAGTTGCATAAACTCTTCTTGTTTCCCAAAAAATGAAATGGGCAAATCCTTAAATCTGAGAGGGTTAAGTCCAGGTACCACGTCCTGAAGTAGAGAATCTGAAGCATATAGTATGTTGTTAGCCTCTTTTATGCCAATTAGGGAAAAGTAATCTCAATCCGTCAGCATAGAGGATAATAACCAAGGATGTTTATTTCAATGTTTATAAAACCATATAAATTATCCAAAAACTTTCTAGGAAAATCTATATAGTATAATATTGTTAAATACAAAAATTATAGTTGTCCTTGAATTTAGCACTATAATCATTTAATCTAAAACTACAAGGGTGTGAGTTTGAATCCCCACACATTTACTTTAACCCAATTTAAAAATTGTTTGTTTGATAGGTATTAGTTAAAGTCTCAACCCACAAATGATAAGTGAAGTGTTATATAATAAATATAATAACTCACATCAATAATTATAAGTTTGAGCTTTTAAATTAAATTGTTGTAGTGCTAACTCGATTGCTTAGAACATACCTGGAAAAGGAATATACCCTTCTTTCATGAGGTGGAGACATCTTAAGCGTGCTATCATGGTAGTTGGACTGCTTGTGTTCAAAACCAAGCTTGGAAGTTGCAGTTGTTCAGCCACTGCCGCACAAAAATACATGAGCCAATCATAGATGATGCAAATTATATAATCACCATCCTTGTCTAGGTTCCTCTCAGTCAAGCATCTCATCAGTGTCGCTTCGCAGTTCACATTAAGGTCTAGCAAAAGTGTAATCAAATTTCTTGATTGGGCTTCGGCTTCTATTAAGCCATCTTCTATGTGCAAAAATTCAAACTCGGGATGGGTAGATTGGTCTAGAGAAGCAAGTGAAGTGTGGATGATCGTGATGGAGAAACCCTTAGAATAAAGGATGGTGCCAAGCTGAAGCATTGGAGTCAAGTGGCCTTGGAATGGAGCCGGAACTAGAACCAATCTGCCAGGCTTTCGGTCATGATTTTCCATCAATCAACCACTTATAATTTCTTGGGGAGATAGGCGAACTGAATGAATAGTTTTTATTTTCCAGGAAAGGCTTTTTAGTTTTTATTTCCACATAGTAATTAAAAGACCACGTATGGATTGGAAACTCTAATTTATTTTAGGACGAATGGAAAAGGTCGACACGCAATTGCCTAGGAGATAGTTGAATTGAAAAGGACAAGACTAAGGACACAAGATATCTGAATACCATTGAATTTTGTGGTCCCTTTGATTGAAAAAACTTGTCATGCTGTGACAATTAGTGGCTAAAAATGGTAGTTGTTCAAAATTTATTTCACGGTGCTAAGATATTTTTATTTTAGATGTAGACAATAAATTTTGGCAGACACTTTACTCCTCTGTTTGGAAGGGCAAAAATAGGAACAAGATTTCATTCACAATACAAGTGTGAACTTAAACGTGTGGTTATTTATAAGGACACGACAGTCTTCTTTATTTTATTTTTTTTGAAAAAAAAAATGTTATCAGCAGTCTCATTTTCTAGTTACTACGCATACCTGCCACTTATTTAATATGCATGTGTAAAAATAAAACTTACGATAAAGTTCTTGGGGAAGGGCACAAAATCTTTCCCTTTGAACATGTTAGTCCGGTTGTTTTAGGTTATGGTGTGTATTTTATGGTACGGTGTATCTATTACAATAGGACGATGTTGGGTGTAATTAGGTAAGCACTTTATGCATGTAAGTACGTGTCAAAAAAAAATAAAGATAGCAATTACTATATATACATAGGTGGCAAAAAAAAAAAAGAAATTAGAAATGTTGGTAAGGGAACTTCTATATGTAGCTCAGTAAATAGGATGAATCAATCTTTAAAATATTAAAATTGATCTATCAAATTTTAATAATATGATTATAATTGCATATAAATAACATTGGTTAAATAAATGGTGAAATCGATTTAAAAAAAATATTATAGGACTATAGGTTTTCGGTACATTATTAACGTAATTGTGTTATAATAAATAGTTGTAGATTAGCAACGGCAAGAAAATACAAGAGTAAATTTTCTCAAAAAGAATATTTCATATGAGATCCTTGGCTGTTTCCAAATAAAAACCTAATTTTTAATCTCGAAAAAAATTTATTGAATTATTATTGAACCTATTTTGTGCTTAATGCGTTTTCAAGGTCAATTTAGTAAAATTGGATACAAAATGTTTATTAATGAATATAAGATACCAAAAAGCCCGTTAGCATATAAGTTTTAAGGGGAAAAAAAAAGAAAGAAAGAAAGAAAAGAAAAACTTATGGACCAATCTTCCAAAAATAAACCCCCACCCACCCACCACCACACCTGTTTACTTGCAAAACAGATAAAGGAATTTTTCTTTTTATAAATAATTTTTATATTCCCTCATAATAGAAATTAGGTAAACCAGATGTCAGTTGGTTTTTCTTTTTCTTTTTTTTTTTTATTTTCTTTCCATCTCCTACAAAAATAAAATAAATTAAAGAATGTGACCGTTTTACCCCAAATAAATTATAAAAAATTCACACAATAAACCAATTGTATATATAACGTTTTATAAATTATATATAGAACATATATATAACATGGATCATATTTAACAAATAAAATATACATATTAATACATAATTGATTTATTTGCTTCCTTTTATCCATATAGGGCCCAAATGCATGTCATCCACCATTAGGTAGTACCAGCTTGGTGCACGACCCGCTTGTGTTCCTTCAGGCAACCCATTCTGATGAGGCTTTTTTTATAATTTAATTAACTTTTGGGGCCTTGAGGGGAGTGAGTCAAGTAAGATTGTGGGATATACCCAACGGAAGCTACAGGAGAGGAGAAGATATATATATATATATATATAACATTTATATATGCACTTGCACACAGCATATCAGTACTAATAAATCTTTTTCCATGTATTTCGCATGTTTTCAAATTTAACAATTTTTAGTGCTTTTCTTTTCTTATGGTTTTGCTTAGCCTACAAAGAAGTTTAGCTTTTAAAGGCCTTAACTTGATCCGTTTAAAAATTGTCGAAGTCGAATTAGATACAAACTTTCTATTGAACCTGAAATTCAAGTTCGAGTAGTTTTGTTTCCTGCTCTAACTTGAATTAAGGTGAACTTTTAATAAACTTGAAATTCATGTTTAAGTTTAGCTTATTTAAATAAACAAACTTTATTTCAAATTCAAGCTTAGCTTGTGCTAAGCTCAACCAGGTCAAACTTAAAGCAAGTCAAATGTGAATAGCTCACGAGTAGCTTGCCTTGCATGTAGCCTTAAAATATGAGATAAAGTTCAATTCGATATTGTAAAAATATAAAATGAATAAATATGAATAACTCAACAGGAGTGCAAAAGAGCTGAGCTGGGCTTTTGCAGACTCGAGCTTAACTCGTTTAATAACTTAACGGGCTCGAGACAGCTAAGCTCTTAACCAGCCTAGAATATACAAGCTCGAGCCAGAGCCCATTAAGGATTCTCAAGCCAAAACTTAGCTCATTAGGCTTGTTTAGCTAAACGAACTTGAGCGCAGCTTGTTTATGTATATAATTATATTTATAATATTAAATTAATATAAAAAATTAGATATAATATTATAATAATATGTTATTATATTAATCGAGCCTTTAATAAGCCTGTCTGCAAGCTTATTAATGAGCCTAAGAAAAACTTAGTCTTGAGTCATTTAGCTAAATAAGATTGAGTTAAAGCTTGAATTAGCTCATTTGCAACCCTATAACTCAAACCTTGTTAATATTCAAGAGCCATTTGCAAGCCTATTCTAGGGTATCCACCAAACCTATTCTATAATCTAGTATAAATCTATAACAAAGCCTTTTACAAGTCTTAAGCAAGCTTATAAACATCTAAACAAGTTGATTCAAAGCTTAAAGTGGAACTTGTCTTCAACTCATTTAAATAAATAAGTTTTATTTTAAACTCGAGTTTGAATCATTTATTAATTGAGCTTGAGCGCTAACAAACAACACAGCTACTTGAGCTCATTCTTTTGCAAGCCCGGTTTGCACAAAGTTTTTCCTTTTTCTATTTTCACAACTGCCATGTATTATGATAATAAATTTAATTCATTTCACTAATGATATTTAAACAAAAATTAAAAGTCGATAATTATTTTAATTTATAAATTAATGTTCTTATAACAATTGTATTACATCATTTAAAAATTATATTGATAACATGCAAAATTTGTTCGTTTCAAAACCACGCAAAAAAAAAAAAAAATTCTTTCAACCACAATTAACATTATTTTAGTACGATTTTGATTATTCAATAATTTCTAAGAAATTTCCTTTCTTTATAAACTTTGTTATATAGTTTAAAGATAATAATGACAACAGTTACATATTTTATGATATGCCGCATTAGAAAGCATAAAGACAAACGACAAAAAGTTAAATTTCGTTGAGATGACATACCACATCGCATCCAAAATAACTTTACCGTACGTGATACATTTTTACTAACAATTCTTAAAGAGGTTTAGAAGTTCTAATTATTTTGATAAATTGACTACAATGCAACTAAAACGCAACAGCTTTTACTAAATATTGATACATTTCCCTATAATGGTTAATGTTAAATTTGATACTTGAACTTTATATAAAAAATTTAATTTGATAACTAAGTTTTGAATTGGTAAATTAATGCTCAATCAAACCTTCTGCAACTATTTATAATACTTCTTTAACACTATTTTTTTTGTTTGATGATTCGAAAAAGGCAGCATATCATTAAATTTTTACTTTTTCTTCTAATACTATCTAGCAATAATAGGCTGTCTTTTCACATTATAAAGTAGAGAAAACAGTGTTAATGGGTGATAAAATAACTAATAAAAGTTTAATTGGATATTAAATTAGATACTTCAAAGTTTAATACCAAATTATTTTTGTGTGAAGCTTATGTGCCAAATTTAATATTTTCCCTTCTATAAAAGATGCTAGTCCTGATAATAGTTTAGTTAATATATCCAATGTTAGTGAACTTTGACAAAATATACAATTACCTAACTAAACTTGGAATTGATCAATTTAGTCCTTAAACTTTGAAATTGATCATTTCAATATTTAAAAGAATTTTTCATGCATGCTAATAATACCTTTGTCAAGTTTACTTTAGGTACTGCATTGATTAATTTCAAATTTTTTTAATTTATGTACTAAATTAATCAATTTCAAAGTTTAGATATCCAATTGCATATTTTGCCAAAGTTTAGATACCATT
Source organism: Combretum micranthum (assembly GCA_024138025.1). Classification (NCBI taxonomy): domain Eukaryota; kingdom Viridiplantae; phylum Streptophyta; class Magnoliopsida; order Myrtales; family Combretaceae; genus Combretum; species Combretum micranthum. Next base: position 1,481,698 of record JAMXBD010000122.1, on the reverse strand, counting down.
CGCGATATTATCCCTAATAATTTTAATATACTCATAATAATGGAATAGTTCTAATAAAATAGAATTATCTTACTACAACTAATAAAAAGGTCTAACATGAACAATTTTGACAATTTACCAAATAGTAAATTTTTTATCATATATAATGTAATTTAAAAATTTGATGAATAATTGATAATAAATTAATATTTACCAATTTTTATCTATTTCGTTGAATATATCTTGAATGTAGCATATGTTACAAAATGGTAAATTTTGAAATTACAATATCGACAGCTTTTTGTTCAATGTGAGAAAAATATATTAAATATAAAAAATTTCACAAAAAAGAGCAAATTTTAGAAGTTATCTACTACAAACTTTTTACAAATTTTTTAAGGAAGACATTATTGTGGTCTCTTGGCGATAACAAAAGGACCAATTCCACGATCATTCAATAATTCAGATCTATTCCAATCATGAAGTCTTTATATTTTTTATACTAATTTTTTATAATTAATTTAATTATAAAATTAGTAACGTTATGGTTCCATGATAAGTCCCCATTGTAGGAATATGTTTGTAGTAGCAAAATAATTTTACTTTGTCAAATGACATTTAAATTCATCACTGACTTTTTTTCAATAAGTAAATTTGTCGTAACGTGATTAATCATAAAAATAGTAAACTCGTTTGCATAGAGGGCCCAAAGTATTCGGTGAAGATGGCCCATGGGCACTTATTCCATGTAAACAAAAAACAAAGCTGAATCCCATCTCACTAAACTTAATGGATACAACACATTTATTATTCATGTATAAAAACTTAAAAGTCTAAAATTATCAAGTCTACTAAAACATCATAAAAGATTAATATCTAATTTATTCAAAATCCCTATAAGATCTTAAAGAGAAATGCTAAATACTTGAGTAGAAATATATTATAATAAAAAAATGCTAAAAACATCAGGGAAAGAGTTTGATATTTTTCAGTCTTCTTATAGTATGTTCATCTCCTCAAAAAATTAGCTGGTGTAAACAGGTATATGCAAATTGTTTAAATCTAAATCCATTTGTATAAATCAAATATGGCTTTATCAACAGTCAATATTTTCAAGCATTTGATACTAAAATTATTGGAATGTGTAAGGATTCAAAATCTTGCAATATAAACTTACTATGGAAATATGAATATCAACGGTATAAGTCATTAAAAATGGAATCATACATCGTAAGACCACAAATGAAACTCCGAGCATAAGAAAACCATCACATATGAGATAAGAAGACCATAAAATTATACATATGAAATGAAGATTCTATCATACATAAACAATCAATTAAAACTTTGGGGAATTCTATGGTCCAATTATTGATTTTGATGGAATCGGTCCGTCGACTATCCAACAGGTCATAGTAATCTAATCGTGATCAAACCACTAAAAAATTCATATTTTAATTACTATATTATTTTAATAGTTAGATAGTTGGATGGAATTGTAGAAGCTACTAAGGCTGTTTATTGAATCGAACCAAATCGAATCGAACTGCAAAATACGATTGTTTTATATATTCTATTCGATTTGCGGTACGGTTAGGTTCTAGAGATTGAAACGAACCGAACTGCTTCACATAAAAAAAAATAAAAATATATAAGATCATTTTATTTATTTATAACTCTTGAGCATTACATATTATAACTTGTATTGCTCTACGATTAATTTAACAAAATGCAAAACTCTTATCATATAATACATCTATAGGACAAGTTTTATTCTAGGTTGTAAAATCTACAACTAACAATACTGAGATAATTTAGAACTTTAAATTAATTAGTACAACATAAATTTAAATATGTTATAAAGGAAGAATATTATAAGTAATATGGAATTAATGAAAAAGAATAATTTTTGTATTGGTGTTATATAGACTTATTAAAAAAATATGTTATTTTAAATTCACATTGAAAAATATTTTTAGAACGAAATAATGTATGTATTTGAAGATTTAAATATATGACCGGATATAATGATAAATGACTTTAGTTCTTGTACAACGTTCCTCAATCTAACATTTTTTTTTCTTATGAACTCAAATGATTATTAATATCTATAAATTAAATCTTTTAAAAGTTGCTTAAATCGAACTAAAACCAAATCGAATCAAAGTGATTGTTCAATTCAAAATCCTAAACCAATACGGTTTGGTTCCGTTCCGTTCAGTTCGATCCCTGAACCGAACCATGAACACCCTTACAAGTTACTGTAAAACTTCTAACATTCTAGTATATGAAAGGAGATGCATACTTAATTCTCAATTCTATTAGATCTCTCCCAGACTTAAACTTGGGTTCTAACTCTAGCTTACATGATTGTTAAAATCATAATTTTACTATTCACTTATATTTGTAAAATCGGTAGAATCATACAAATCATGCAAAATCAGTAACTGTAAGTATGAAGAATCGTATATCTAAATTCATAATATTATCTACATTTACACCATAATAATTTTTCATCCATTTTAATAAGAAAAAACTTATAAAATTATAAAATCGTAGAATCAATATTGACTCGTGATTTTGACAACCATGATGACTTAACAAAAAAAAAAAATGTAAAGAAGTCTCTAATCTTAAACAGGTTAATGGCTTTGTAATCGCATCTAGATACTAAATCCAAACTTATGTCAAAACATATCTGACAAATTTTTAACGGTAAGGAATTTTGCAACACATGTACAATGTTTAGATTAATGGATTTCGTGCCAAATTGCAAGCATATTTATGAGTTATTTAGCAGCTATAGAAGAAGAATAAAAATAAATTAATGTTATAAAAAATTGAAAAAAAACGGATTAATGGTAGTGCACAAAATTAAAACCTTAGCATTTTTGAGGGAAATTCCACTTTAGTATCCTTTCACTCTTTGGTGTTTTAAATACCTATGTCCTTTATTTTTAACAAGTTGTGCACCCAGTTATTTCTCTTAATGTCAACCAGTATAACAAAATATAAATACCTATTGTTATTTAAACATCCAAATCAAATAAATAATTTCATTTCAAGATAAGATAAATGTATATATATATATATATATATATAGTATTTGTTATTAGATGAGAAATCTATAAATCAAACTTTTTCAAAGAAATTGAGAAATAGTTACAATGCCAATATAAACTTGAGCAACTCCTCTACAGAATTGTAGGAAGATCCACCATTGCAAATCTAAGTTCAATTTGTTTCCTTAACACCAAAGCTCTGTGTCTTAACTCTTCTCCTTCCTTTCCTGACATTAATCTCTCTATGGTTGTTCGAATCCTTCCTTTCTCCATTATCCCATCATCTATCTCCAAACCAACCCTCCATACATGAGTCAAGTATCTTGCATTCACGGTCTGATCGCCAAAACATGGTTGGCATATCATAGGAACAGCTTCGCATAGGCTTTCCAAGGTTGAATTCCAACCGCAATGGCTCCAAAATCCTCCCACAGCTTCATGTGCTAATACTTTCCTCTGAGGTGCCCATTTAACAATACAACCTCTTTGTTCAACTATTCTATAGAAATCTTCATCTAGTGATTCGATAGACTCGAGTTCAGGAATCAACCCAGGCCTTATTACCCACAAGAATGGATGCTTACTCTCTGCTAGGCCCCGAGCCATTTCGATGAGCTGGTCTTTTTTCACATGTGCTACACTTCCTAAGCTAATGTAAAGGACCGAGTTTTTTCTCTGCTTATCAAGCCAGGAAATGCAAGTGATGTCCTCTTCTAGTAAACTGCTAAAGGATGTAGGAGCAAGTTTGTGCAATGGACCAATTGGAAACACCGGAATCCTAAACTTCTGTCGAAGATGTTCAATTGATGATGCTTCGAGTACATCAACGTGTTCAATATGATAGCTGAAGATGTCTTGATATTAAGTGCTAGCTTTAGTAGTTGCATAACCTCTTCTAGTTTCCCAAAAGACGAAATGGGCAAATCCTTAAACCTAAGAGGGTTAAGTCCAGGTACCATGTCCTGAAGTAGAGAATCTGAAGCATATATATGTTGTTAGCCTCTTTATGCCGATTAGGAAAAGTAATCTCAATCCGTCAGCATAGAGGATAATAACCGAGGATGTTTATCTCCATGTTTATAAAATCATATAAATTTCCAAAAACTTTCTAGGAAAATCTATATAGTATAATATTGTTAAATACAAAAATTATACTTGTCCTTGAATTTAGCACCATAACATTTAATCTAAAACTATAAGGGTTTGAGTTTGAATCCCCACACATTTACTTTAACCCATTTAAAAATTGTCCGTTTGATAGGTATTAGTTAAAGTCTCAACCCACAAATGATAAGTGAAGTGTTATATAATAAATATAATAACACATCAATAATTATAAGTTTGAGCTTTTAATTAAATTGTTGTAGTGCTAACTCGATTGCTTAGAACATACCTGGAAAGGAATATACCCTTCTTTCATGAGGTGGAAATCTTAAGCGTGCTATCATGGTAGTTGGACTGCTTGTGTTCAAAACCAAGCTGGAAGCTCAGTTGTTCAGCCACTGCCGCACAAAAATACATGAGACAATCATAGATGATGCAAATTATATAATCACCATCCTTGTCTAGGTTCCTCTCAGTCAAGCATTTCATCAGTGTTCTTCGCAGTTCACATTAAGGTCTAGCAAAAGTGTAATCAAATTTCTTGATTGGGCTTCAGCTTCTATTAAGCCATCTTCTATGTGCAAAAATTCAAACTCGGGATGGGTAGATTGTCTAGAGAAGCAAGTGAAGTGTGGATGATAGTGATGGAGAAACCCTTAGAATGAAGGATGGTGCCAAGCTGAAGCATTGGTCAAGTGGCCTTGGAATGGAGCCGGAACTAGAACCAATCTGCCAGCCTTCGGTCCTGATTTTCCATCAATCAACCACTTATAATTTCTTGGGGAGATAGCGAACTGAATGAATAGTTTTTATTTTCCAGAAAGGCTTTTTAGTTTTTATTTCCACATAGCAATTAAAAGACCGCGTATGGATTGGAAACTCTAATTTATTTTAGGACGAATGGAAAAGGTCGACACGCAATTATAGGAGATAGTTGAATTGAAAAGGACAAGACTAAGGAGATGATATCTGAATACCATCGAATTATGTGATCCCTTTGATTGAAAAAACTTGTCATGCTGTGACAATTAATGGCTAAAAATGGTAGTTGTTCAAAATTTATTTCACGGTGCTAAGATATTTTTATTTTAGGATGTACACAAGAAATTTTGGCAGACACTTCACTCCTCTGTTTGGAAGGGCAAAAATAGGAACAAGATTTCATTCACAATACAAGTGTGAACTTAAACGTGTGGTTATTTATAAGGACACGACAGTCTTCTTTTTTTTTTTTTGAAAAAAAAAATTTATCAGCAGTCTCATTTTCTAGTTACTACGCATACCTGCCACTTATTTAATATGCATGTGTAAAAATAAAACTTACGATAAAGTTCTTGGGGAAGGGCACAAAATCTTTCCCTTTGAACATGTTAGTCCGTTGTTTTAGGTTATGGTGTGTATTTTATGGTACGGTGTATCTATACAATAGGACGATGTTGGGTGTAATTAGGTAAGCACTTTATGCATGTAAGTACGTGTCAAAAATAAAAAATAAAGATAGCAATTACTATATGTACATAGGTGGCAAAAACAAAAAAAGAAATTAGAAATGTTGGTAAGGGAACTTCTATATGTAGCTCAGTAAATAGGATGAATCAATCTTTTAAATATTAAAATTGATCTATCAAACATTTTAATAATATGATTATAATTGCATATAAATAACATTGGTTAAATAAATGGTGAAATCGATTTAAAAAAAATAATATAGGACTATAGGTTTTCGGTACATTATTAACCGTAATTGTGTTATAATAAAAAGTTGTAGATCAGCAACGGGAAGAAAATACAAGAGTAAATTTTCTCAAAAAGAATATTTACTATGAGATCCTTGGCTATTTCCAAATTAAAACCTAATTTTTAATCTCGAAAAAAATTCATTGAATTATTATTGAACCTATTTTGTGCTTAATGCGTTTTCAAGATCAATTTAGTAAAATTGGATACAAAATGTTTATTAATGAATATAAACCAAAAAGCCCGTTAGCATATAAGTTTTAAGGGAAAAAAAAAAACGAAAGAAAGAAAGAAAAGAAAAACTTATGGACCAATCTTCCAAAAATAAACCCCCACCCACCCACCACCCACACCTCTGTTTACTTGCAAAACAGATAAAGGAATTTTTCTTTTATAAATAATTTTTATATTCCCTCATAATAGAAATTAGGTAAACCAGATGTCAGTTGGTTTTTCTTTTTCTTTTTTTTTTTATTTTCTTTCCATCTCCTACAAAAATAAAATAAATTAAAGAATGACCGTTTTAACCCCAAATAAATTATAAAAATTCACACAATAAACCAATTGTATATATAACGTTTTATAAATTATATATAGAACATATATATAACATGGATCATATTTAACAAATAAAATATACATATTAATACATAATTGATTTATTTGCTTCCTTTTATCCATATAGGGCCCAAATGCATGTCATCCACCATTAGGTAGTACCAGCTTGGTGCACGACCCGCTTGTGTTCCTTCAGGCAACCCATTCTGATGAGGCTTTTTTTATAATTTAATTAACTTTTGGGGCCTTGAGGGAGTGAGTCAAGTAAGATTGTGGGATATACCCAACGGAAGCTACAGGAGAGGAGAAGATATATATTATATATATATAAAACATTTATATATGCACTTGCACACAGCATATCAGTACTAATAAATCTTTTTCCATGTATTTCGCATGTTTTCAAATTTAACAATTTTTAGTGCTTTTCTTTTCTTATGGTTTTGCTTAGCCTACAAAGAAGTTTACTTTAAAGGCCTTAACTTGATCCGTTTAAAAATTGTCGAAGTCGAATTAGAAACAAACTTTCTATTGAACCTGAAATTCAAGTTCGAGTAGTTTTGTTTCCTGCTCTAACTTGAATTAAGGTGAACTTTTAATAAACTTGAAATTCATGTTTAAGTTTAGCTTATTTAAATAAACAAACTTTATTTCAAATTCAAGCTTAGCTTGCTAAGCTCAACCAGGTCAAACTTAAAGCAAGTCAAATGCGAATAGCTCACGAGTAGCTTGCCTTGCATGTAGCCTTAAAATATGAGATAAAGTTCAATTCGATATTGTAAAAATATAAAATGAATAAATATAAAACTCAACAGGAGTGCAAAAGAGCTGAGCTGGGCTTTTGCAGACTCGAGCTTAACTCGTTTAATAACTTAACGGGCTCGAGACGAGCTAGCTCTTAACCAGCCTAGAATATACAAGCTCGAGCCAGAGCCCATTAAGGATTCTCAAGCCAAAACTTAGCTCATTAGGCTTGTTTAGCTAAACGAACTTGAGCGCAGCTTGTTTATGTATATAATTAATTTATAATATTAAATTAATATAAAAATTAGATATAATATTATAATAATATGTTATTATATTAATCGAGCCTTTAATAAGCCTGTCTGCAAGCTTATTAGTGAGCCTAAGAAAAACTTAGTCTTGAGTCATTTAGCTAAATAAGATTGAGTTGAAGCTTGAATTAGGCTCATTTGCAACCCTATAACTCAAACGCTTGTTAATATTCAAGAGCCCATTTGCAAGCCTATTCTAGGGTATCGCACCAAACCTATTCTATAATCTAGTAGTAAATCTATAACAAAGCCTTTTACAAGTCTTAAGGCAAGCTTATAAATGAGTCTAAACAAGTTGATTCGAAGCTTAAAGTGGAACTTATCTTCAACTCATTTAAATAAATAAGTTTTATTTTAAACTCGAGTTTGAATCATTTATTAATTGAGCTTGAGGCTAGCTAACAAACTACTCAGCTACTTGAGCTCATTCTTTTGCAAGCCCGGTTTTGCCACAAAGTTTTTCCTTTTTCTATTTTCACAACTGCCACGTATTATGATAATAGAATTTAATTCATTTCACTAATGATGATATTTAAACAAAAATTAAAAGTCGATAATTATTTTAATTTATAAATTAATGTTCTTATAACAATTGTATTACATCATTTAAAAATTATATTGATAACATGCAAAATTTGTTCGTTTCAAAACCACGCAAAAAAAAAAAAAAAAATTTTAACCACAATTAACATTATTTTAGTACGATTTTGATTATTCAATAATTTCTAAGAAATTTCCTTTCTTTTATAAACTTTGTTATATAGTTTAAAGATGGAATAATGACAATAGTTACATATTTTATGATATGCCGCATTAGAAAGCATAAAGACAAACGACAAAAAGTTAAATTTCGTTGAGATGACGTACCACATCGCATCCAAATAACTTTACCGTACGTGATACATTTTTACTACAATTCTTAAAGAGGTTTAGAAGTTCTAATTATTTTGATAAATTGACTACAATGCAACTAAAACGCAACAGCTTTTACTAGATTTGATACATTTTCCCTATAATGGTTATATGTTAAATTTGATACTTGAACTTTATATAAAAAATTTAATTTGATAACTAAGTTTTGAATTGGTAAATTTAATGCTCAATCAAACCTTCTGCAACTATTTATAATACTTCTTTAACACTATTTTTTTGTTTGATGATTCGAAAAAGGCAGCATATCATTAAATTTTTACTTTTTCTTCTAATACTATCTAGCAATAATAGGCTGTCTTTTTCACATTATAAAGTAGAGAAAACAGTGTCAATGGGGTGATAAAATAACTAATAAAAGTTTAATTGGATATTAAATTAGATACTTCAAAGTTTAGATACCAAATTTATTTTTTGTGTGAAGCTTATGTGCCAAATTTAATATTTTCCCTTCTATAAAAGATGCTAGTCCTGATAATAGTTTAGGTTAATATATCCAATGTTAGGTGAACTTTGACAAAATATACAATTACCTAACTAAACTTGGAATTGATCAATTTAGTCCTCAAACTTTGAAATTGATCATTTCAATATTTAAAAGAATTTTTCATGCATGCTAATAATACCTTTGTCAAGTTACTTTAGGTACTGCATTGATTAATTTCAAATTTTTTTAATTTATGTACTAAATTAATCAATTTCAAAGTTTAGAATCCAATTGCACATTTTGCCAAAGTTTAGATACCATTCGCGATATTATCCCTAATAATTTTAATATACTCATAATAATGGAATAGTTCTAATAAAATAGAATTATCTTACTACAACTAATAAAAAGGTCTAACATGAATAATTTTGACAATTTACCAAATAGTAAATTTTTTATCATATATAATGTAATTTTAAAAATTTGATGAATAATTGATAATAAATTATAATATTTACCAATTTTTATCTATTTCGTTGAATATATCTTGAATGTAGCATATGTTACAAAATGGTAAATTTTGAAATTACAATATCGACAGCTTTTTGTTCAATGTGAGAAAAATATATTAAATATAAAAATATTGTCACAAAAAAGAGCAAATTTTAGAAGTTATCTACTACAAACTTTTTACAAATTTTTGTAGGAAGACATTATTACGGTCTCTTGGCGATAACAAAAGGACCAATTCCACGGATCATTCAATGATTCAGATCTATTCCAATCATGAAGTTTTTATATTTTTATAATTTTTTATAATTAATTTAATTATAATATTAGTAACGTTATGGTTCCATGATAATCCCCATTGTAGGAATATGTTTGTAGTAGCAAAATAATTTTACTTTGTCAAATGACATTTAAATTTATCACTAACTTTTTTTTCAATAAGTAAATTTGTTGTAACGTGATTAATCATAAAAAATAGTAAACTCGTTTGCATAGAGGGCCCAAAGTATTCGGTGAAGATGGCCAACACATTTATTATTCATGTATAAAAACTTAAAAAGTCTAAAATTATCAAGTCTACTAAAACATCGTAAAAGATTAATATCTAATTTATTCAAAATCCCTATAAGATCTTAAAGAAAAATGCTAAATATTTGAGTAGAAATATATTATAATAAAAAAATCTAAAAACATCAGGGAAAGAGTTTGATATTTTTCAGTCTTCTTATAGTATGTTCATCTCCTCAAAAAATTAGCTGGTGTAAACAGGTTTATGTAAACTGTTTAAATCTAAATCCATTTGTATAAATCAAATATGGCTTTATCACAGTCAATATTTTCAAGCATTGATACTAAAATTATTGGAATGTGTAAGGATTCAAAATCTTGCAATATAAACTTACTATGGAAATGAATATCAACGGTATAGTCATTAAAAATGGAATCATACATCGTAAGACCAAAATGAAACTCCGAGCATAAGAAAACCATCACATATGAATAAGAAGACCATAAACTATACATATGAAATGAAGATTCTATCATACATAAACAATCAATTAAAACTTTGGAGAATTCTATGGTCCAATTATTGATTTTGATGGAATCGGTCCCGACTATCCAACAGGTCATAGTATATCTAATCGTGATCAAACCACTAAAATAATTCATATTTTAATTACATATTTATTTTAATAGTTAGATAGTTGATGGAATTGTAGAAGCTACTAAGGCTGTTTATTGAATCGAACCAAATCGAATCGAACTGCAAAATACGATTGTTTTATATTTCTATTCGGTTTGCGGTACGGTTCGGTTCTAGAGATTGAACGAACCGAACTGCTTCACATAAAAAAAATAAAAATATATAAGAGTCATTTTATTTATTTATAACTCTTGAGCATTACATATTATAACTTGTATTGCTCTACGATTAATTAACAAAATGCAAACTCTTATCATATATACATCTATAGGAGCAAGTTTTATCTAGGTTGTAAAATCTACAACTAACAATACTGAGATAATTTAGAACTTTAAATTAATTAGTACAAACATTAAATTTAAATATGTTATAAAGGAAGAATATTATAAGTAAATATGGAATTAATGAAAAAGAATAATTTTTTGTTGGTGGTATAGACTTATTAAAAAAATATGTTATTTTAAATTCACATTGAAAAATATTTTTAGAACGAAATAATTATGTATTGAAGATTTTAAATATATGACGGATATAATGATAAATGACTTTAGTTCTTGTACAACGTTCCTCAATCTAAACATTTTTTTTTTTCTTATGAACTCAAATGATTATTACTATTATCTAGTAAAATTAAATCTTTTAAAAGTTGCTTAAATCGAACATCATGTGAAGTGATTGGTTCAATTCAAAATCCTAAACCAATACGGTTTGGTTCCGTTCCGTTCAGTTCGATCCCTGAACCGAACCATGAACACCCTTACAAGTTACTGTAAAACTTCTAACATTCTAGTATATGAAAGGAGATGCATACTTAATTCTCAATTCTATTAGATCTCTCCCAGACTTAAACTTGGGTTCTAACTCTAGCTTACATGATTGTTAAAATCATAATTTTACTATTCACTTATATTTGTAAAATCGGTAGAATCATACAAATCATGCAAAATCAGTAACCGTAAGTATGAAGAATCGTATATCTAAATTCATAATATTATCTACAGTTTACACCATAATAATTTTTCATCCATTTTAATTAAGAAAAAACTTATAAAATTATAAAATCGTAGAATCATATATTGACTCGTGATTTTGACAACCATGATGACTTAACAATAAAAAAAAAATGTAAAGAAGTCTCTAATCTTAAACAGGTTAATGGCTTTGTAATCGCATCTAGATACTAAATCCAAACTTATGGTCAAAACATATCTGACAAATTTTTAACGGTAAGGAATTTTGCAACACATGTACAATGTTTAGATTAATGGATTTCGTGCCAAATTGCAAGGCATATTTATGAGTGATTTAGCAGCTATAGAAGAAGAATAAAAATAAATTAATGTTATAAAAAATTGAAAAGAAACGGATTAATGGTAGTGCACAAAATTTAAAACCTTAGCATTTTTGAGGGGAAATTCCACTTTAGTATCCTTTCACTCTTTGGTGTTTTAAATACCTATGTCTTTATTTTTAACAAGTTGTGCACCCGAGTTATTTCTCTTAATGTCAACCAGTAATATCAAAATATAAATACCTATTGTTATTTAAACATCCAAATCAAATAAATAATTTCATTTCAAGATAAGATAAATGTATATATATATATATATCTATATATATATTAGTATTTGTTATTAGATGAGAAATCTATAAATCAAACTTTTTCAAAGAAATTGAGAAATAGTTACAATGCCAATATAAACTTGAGCAACTCCTCTACAGAATTGTAGGAAGATCCACCATTGCAAATACTAAGTTCAATTTGTTTCCTTAACACCAAAGCTCTGTGTCTTAACTCTTCTCCTTCCTTTCCTGACATTAATCTCTCTATGGTTGTTCGAATCCTTCCTTTCTCCATTATCCCATCATCTATCTCCAAACCAACCCTCCATACATGAGTCAAGTATCTTGCATTCACGGTCTGATCGCCAAAACATGGTTGGCATATCATAGGAACAGCTTCGCATAGGCTTTCCAAGGTTGAATTCCAACCGCAATGGCTCCAAAATCCTCCCACGGCTTCATGTGCTAATACTTTCTTCTGAGGTGCCCATTTAACAATACAACCTCTTTGTTCAACTATTCTATAGAAATCTTCATCTAGTGATTCGATAGACTCGAGTTCAGGAATCAACCCAGGCCTTATTACCCACAAGAATGGATGCTTACTCTCTGCTAGGCCCCGAGCCATTTCGATGAGCTGGTCTTTTTTCACATGTGCTACACTTCCTAAGCTAATGTAAAGGACCGAGTTTTTTCTCTGCTTATCAAGCCAGGAAATGCAAGTGATGTCCTCTTCTAGTAAACTGCTAAAGGATGTAGGAGCAAGTTTGTGCAATGGACCAATTGGAAACACCGGAATCCTAAACTTCTGTCGAAGATGTTCAATTGATGATGCTTCGAGTACATTCATGTTCAATATGATAGCTGAAGATGTCTTGATATTAAGTGCTAGCTTTAGTAGTTGCATAACCTCTTCTAGTTTCCCAAAAGACGAAATGGGCAAATCCTTAAACCTAAGAGGGTTAAGTCCAGGTACCATGTCCTGAAGTAGAGAATCTGAAGCATATAGTATGTTGTTAGCCTCTTTTATGCCGATTAGGGAAAAGTAATCTCAATCCGTCAGCATAGAGGATAATAACCGAGGATGTTTATCTCCATGTTTATAAAATCATATAAATTATCCAAAAACTTTCTAGGAAAATCTATATAGTATAATATTGTTAAATACAAAAATTATACTTGTCCTTGAATTTAGCACCATAACTATTTAATCTAAAACTATAAGGGTTTGAGTTTGAATCCCCACACATTTACTTTAACCCGATTTAAAAATTGTCCGTTTGATAGGTATTAGTTAAAGTCTCAACCCACAAATGATAAGTGAAGTGTTATATAATAAATATAATCACTCACATCAATAATTATAAGTTTGAGCTTTTAAATTAAATGGTTGTAGTGCTAACTCGATTGCTTAGAACATACCTTGAAGAGGAATATACCCTTCTTTCATGAGGTAGGGAAATCTTAAGCGTGCTATCATGGTAGTTGGACTGCTTGTGTTCAAAACCAAGCCTGGAAGCTGCAGTTGTTCAGCCACTGCCGCACAAAAATACATGAGACAATCATAGATGATGCAAATTATATAATCACCATCCTTGTCTAGGTTCCTCTCAGTCAAGCATTTCATCAGTGTTGCTTCGCAGTTCACATTAAGGTCTAGCAAAAGTGTAACCAAATTTCTTGATTGGGCTTCAGCTTCTATTAAGCCATCTTCTATGTGCAAAAATTCAAACTCGGGATGGGTAGATTGGTCTAGAGAAGCAAGTGAAGTGTGGATGATAGTGATGGAGAAACCCTTGGAATGAAGGATGGTGCCAAGCTGAAGCATTGGAGTCAAGTGGCCTTGGAATGGAGCCGGAACTAGAACCAATCTGCCAGGCCTTCGGTCCTGATTTTCCATCAATCAACCACTTATAATTTCTTGGGGAGATAGGCGAACTGAATGAATAGTTTTTATTTTCTAGGAAAGGCTTTTTAGTTTTTATTTCCACATAGCAATTAAAAGACCGCGTATGGATTGGAAACTCTAATTTATTTTAGGACGAATGGAAAAGGTCGACACGCAATTATATAGGAGATAGTTGAATTGAAAAGGACAAGACTAAGGAGATGAGATATCTGAATACCATCGAATTATGTGATCCCTTTGATTGAAAAAACTTGTCATGCTGTGACAATTAATGGCTAAAAATGGTAGTTGGTCAAAATTTATTTCACGGTGCTAAGATATTTTTATTTTAGGATGTACACAAGAAATTTTGGCAGACACTTCACTCCTCTGTTTGGAAGGGCAAAAATAGGAACAAGATTTCATTCACAATACAAGTGTGAACTTAAACGTGTGGTTATTTATAAGGACACGACAGTCTTCTTTTTTTTTTTTTTTTGAAAAAAAAAATTTATCAGCAGTCTCATTTTCTTGTTACTACGCATACCTGCCACTTATTTAATATGCATGTGTAAAAATAAAACTTACGATAAAGTTCTTGGGGAAGGGCACAAAATCTTTCCCTTTGAACATGTTAGTCCAGTTGTTTTAGGTTATGGTGTGTATTTTATGGTACGGTGTATCTAGTACAATAGGACGATGTTGGGTGTAATTAGGTAAGCACTTAATGCATGTAAGTACGTGTCAAAAAAAATTAAAGATAGCAATTACTCTAAGTACATTGGTGGCAAAAAAAAAAAAGAAAGTAGAAATGTTGGTAAGGGAACTTCTATATGTAGCTCAGTAAATAGGATGAATCAAATCTTTTAAATATTAAAATTGATCTATCAAATATTTTAATAATATGATTATAATTACATATAAATAACATTGGTTAAATAAATGGTGAAATCGATTTGAAAAAAATATTATAGGACTATAGGATTTCGGTACATTATTAACGTAATTGTGTTATAATAAAAAGTTGTAGATCAGCAACGGGAAGAAAATACAAGATTAAATTTTCTCAAAAAGAATATTTCGTATGAGATCCATTGGCTGTTTCCAAATAAAATCCTAATTTTTAATCTCGAAAAAAATTCATTGAATTATTATTGAACCTATTTTGTGCTTAATGCGTTTTCAAGGTCAATTTAGTAAATTGGATACAAAATATTTATTAATGAATATAAGATACAAAAAGCCCGTTAGAATATAAGTTTTAAGGGGAAAAAAAACGAAAAGAAAGAAGAAAAGAAAAACTTATGGACCAATCTTCCAAATAAACACATACCCCCCCCCCACCCCCCCCCCCCCCCCCCCCCATGTTTACTTGCAAAACAGATAAAGGAATTTTTCTTTTTATAAATAATTTTTATATTCCCTCATAATAGAAAATAGGTAAAACAGATGTCAGTTGGTTTTTCTTTTTCTTTTTTTTTTTTATTTTCTTTCCATCTCCTACAAAAATAAAATAAATTAAAGAATGTGACCGTTTACCCCAAATAAATTATAAACAATTCACACAATAAACCAATTATATATAACGTTTTATAAATTATATATAGAACATATATATAACATGGATCATATTTAACAAATAAAATATACATATTAATACATAATTGATTTATTTGCTTCCTTATATCCATATAGGGCCCAAATGCATGTCATCCACCATTAGGTAGTACCAGCTTGGTGCACGACCCGCTTGTGTTCCTTCAGGCAACCCAATCTGATCAGGTTTTTTTTATAATTTAATTAACTTTTGGGGCCTTGAGGGAGTGAGTCAAGTAAGATTGTGGGATATACCCAACGGAAGCTACAGGAGAGGAGAAGATATATATATATATATATATAATATTTATATATGCACTTGCACACAGCATATCAGTACTAATAAATCTTTTTCCATGTATTCCGCATGTTTTCAAATTTAAAAATTTTTAGTGCTTTCTTTTTCTTATGGTTTTGCTTAGCCTACAAAGAAGTTTAGCTTTTAAAGGCCTTAACTTGATCCGTTTAAAAATTGTCGAAGTCGAATTCGAAACAAACTTTCTATTGAACCTGAAATTCAAGTTCGAGTAGTTTTGTTTCCTGCTCTAACTTGAATCAAGGTGAACTTTTAATAAACTTGAAATTCATGTTTAAGTTTAGCTTATTTAAATAAACAAACTTTATTTCAAATTCAAGCTTAGCTTGTGCTGAGCTCAACCAGGTCAAACTTAATGCAAGTCAAATGCGAATAGCTCACGAGTAGCTTGCCTTGCATGTAGCCTTAAAATATGAGATAAAGTTCAATTCGATATTGTAATATATAAATGAATAAATATAAATAACTCAACAGGAGTGCAAAAGAGCTGAGCTTTTGCAGACTCGAGCTTAACTCGTTTAATAACTTAACGGGCTCGAGACGAGCTGAGCTCTTAACCAGCCTAGAATATACAAGCTCGAGCCAGAGCCATTAAGGATTCTCAACCAAAACTTAGCTCATTAGGCTTGTTTAGCTAAACGAACTTGAGCGCAGCTTGTTTATGTTATAATTATATTTATAATATTAAATTAATATAAAAAATTAGATATAATATTAATAATATGTTATTATATTAATCGAGCCTTTAATAAGCCTGTCTGCAAGCTTATTAGTGAGCCTAAGAAAAACTTAGTCTTGAGTCATTTAGCTAAATAAGATTGAGTTGAAGCTTGAATTAGGCTCATTTGCAACCCTAACATCAAACGTTGTTAATATTCAAGAGCCCATTTGCAAGCCTATTCTAGGGTATCGCACCAAACCTATTCTATAATCTATAGTAAATCTATAACAAGCCTTTTACAAGTCTTAATGCAAGCTTATAAATGAGTCTAAACAAGTTGATTCAAAGCTTAAAGTGGAACTTATCTTCAACTCATTTAAATAATAAGTTTATTTTAAACTCAGTTTGAATCATTTATTAAATTGAGCTTGAGGCTAGCTAACAAACCACTCAGCTACTTGAGCTCATTCTTTTGCAAGCCCGGTTTTGCCACAAAGTTTTTCCTTTTTCTATTTTCCGCAACTGCCACGTATTATGATAATAGAATTCAATTCATTCACTAATGATGATATTTAAACAAAAATTAAAAGTCGATAATTATTTTAATTTATAAATTAATGTTCTTATAACAATTGTATTACATCATTTAAAAATTATATTGATAACATGCAAAATTTGTTCGTTTCAAAACCACGCAAATAAAAAAAAAACTTTTAACCACAATTAACATTATTTTAGTACGATTTTGATTATTAAATAATTTCTATGAAATTTCCTTTCTTTTATAAACTTTGTTATATAGTTTAAAGATGGAATAATGACAATAGTTACATATTTTATGATATGCCGCATTAGAAAGCATAAAGACAAACGACAAAAAGTTAAATTTCGTTGAGATGACGTACCACATCGCATCCAAATAACTTTACCGTACGTGATACATTTTTACTACAATTCTTATAAAGGTTTAGAAGTTCTAATTATTTTGATAAATTGACTACAATGCAACTAAAACGCAACAGCTTTTACTAGATTTGATACATTTTCCCTATAATGGGTATATGTTAAATTTGATACTTGAACTTTATATAAAAAATTTAATTTGATAGCTAAGTTTTGAATTGGTAAATTTAATGCTCAATCAAACCTTCTGCAACTATTTATAATACTTCTTTAACACTATTTATTTTGTTTGATGATTCGAAAAAGGCAGCATATCATTAAATTTTTACTTTTTCTTCTAATACTATCTAGCAATAATAGGCTGACTTTTTCACATTATAAAGTAGAGAAAACAGTGTTAATGGGATGATAAAATAACTAATAAAAGTTTAATTGGATATTAAATTAGATACTTCAAAGTTTAGATACCAAATTTATTTTTTGTGTGAAGCTTATGTGCCAAATTTAATATTTTCCCTTCTATAAAAGATGCTAGTCCTGATAATAGTTTAGGTTAATATATCCAATGTTAGGTGAACTTTGACAAAATATACAATTACCTAACTAAACTTGGAATTGATCAATTTAGTCCTCAAACTTTGAAATTGATCATTTCAATATTTAAAAGAATTTTTCATGCATGCTAATAATACCTTTGTCAAGTTACTTTAGGTACTGCATTGATTAATTTCAAATTTTTTTAATTTATGTACTAAATTAATCAATTTCAAAGTTTAGATATCCAATTGCACATTTTGCCAAAGTTTAGATACCATTCGCGATATTATCCCTAATAATTTTAATATACTCATAATAATGGAATAGTTCTAATAAAATAGAATTATCTTACTACAACTAATAAAAAGGTCTAACATGAATAATTTTGACAATTTACCAAATAGTAAATTTTTTATCATATATAATGTAATTTTAAAAATTTGATGAATAATTGATAATAAATTATAATATTTACCAATTTTTATCTATTTCGTTGAATATATCTTGAATGTAGCATATGTTACAAATGGTAAATTTTGAAATTACAATATCGACAGCTTTTTGTTCAATGTGAGAAAAATATATTAAATATAAAAATATTGTCACAAAAAAGAGCAAATTTTAGAAGTTATCTACTACAAACTTTTTACAAATTTTTGTAGGAAAATTATTACGGTCTCTTGGCGATAACAAAAGGACCAATTCCACGGATCATTCACTGTTTGTTCACTTCGATGTAATTGTAATTCCATTACAACCTTATTCCTTATGAATAGCCATTTACCGTTTAGTTCATCGAATAGTAATTCCATAATGAATCTTTATTACACAAAACATTGAATAACCATTCTTTAGTCAAACTTATGAATATCAATTCAATCCTGCAACTATCTTTTTTTTAAAATACCACCATTTAAATAAAAAATTAATAAAGAAAAATCCTATTACACTCTATTCCATTCCTCGTAATAAAAATTCCGTTACAGCCTTATGCATTCAGCGAATTGAAAGTCATCAATGATTCAGATCTATTCCAATCATGAAGTTTTTATATTTTTTATACTAATTTTTTATAATTAATTTAATTATAATATTAGTAACGTTATGGTTCCATGATAAGTCCCCATTGTTGGAATATGTTTGTAGTAGCAAAATAATTTTACTTTGTCAAATGACATTTAAATTCATCACTAACTTTTTTTTCAATAAGTAAATTTGTTGTAACGTGATTAATCATAAAAATAGTAAACTCGTTTGCATAGAGGGCCCAAAGTATTAGGTGAAGATGGCCCATGGGCACTTATTCCATGTAAACAAAAAACAAAGCTGAATCCCATCTCACTAAACTTAATGGACACAACACATTTATTATTCATGTATAAAAACTTAAAAAGTCTAAAATTATCAAGTCTACTAAAACATCGTAAAAGATTAATATCTAATTTATTCAAAATCCCTATAAGATCTTAAAGAAAAATGCTAAATATTTGAGTAGAAATATATTATAATAAAAAAATCTAAAAACATCAGGGAAAGAGTTTGATATTTTTCAGTCTTCTTATAGTATGTTCATCTCCTCAAAAAATTAGCTGGTGTAAACAGGTTTATGTAAACTGTTTAAATCTAAATCCATTTGTATAAATCAAATATGGCTTTATCAACAGTCAATATTTTCAAGCATTTGATACTAAAATTATTGGAATGTGTAAGGATTCAAAATCTTGCAATATAAACTTACTATGGGAAATATGAATATCAACGGTATAAGTCATTAAAAATGGAATCATACATCGTAAGACCACAAATGAAACTCCGAGCATAAGAAAACCATCACATATGAGATAAGAAGACCATAAAATTATACATATGAAATGAAGATTCTATCATACATAAACAATCAATTAAAACTTTGGAGAATTCTATGGTCCAATTATTGATTTTGATGGAATCGGTCCCGTCGACTATCCAACAGGTCATAGTATATCTAATCGTGATCAAACCACTAAAATAATTCATATTTTAATTACTATATTTATTTTAATAGTCAGATAGTTGATGGAATTGTAGAAGCTACTAAGGCTGTTTATTGAATCGAACCAAATCGAATCGAACTGCAAAATACGATTGTTTTATATTTCTATTCGGTTTGCGGTACGGTTAGGTTCTAGAGATTGAAACGAACCGAACTGCTTCACATAAAAAAAATAAAAATATATAAGAGTCATTTTATTTATTTATAACTCTTGAGCATTACATATTATAACTTGTATTGCTCTACGATTAATTTAACAAAATGCAAAACTCTTATCATATAGTACATCTATAGGAGCAAGTTTTATTCTAGGTTGTAAAATCTACAACTAACAATACTGAGTAATTTAGAACTTTAAATTAATTAGTACAACATAAATTTAAATATGTTATAAAGGAAGAATATTATAAGTAAATATGGAATTAATGAAAAAGAATAATTTTTGTAGTTGGTGTTATAGACTTATTAAAAAAATATGTTATTTTAAATTCACATTGAAAAATATTTTAGAACGAAATAATGTATGTATTTGAAGATTTTAAATATATGACCGGATATAATGATAAATGACTTTAGTTCTTATACAACGTTCCTCAATCTAAACATTTTTTTTTCTTATGAACTCAAATGATTATTAATATCTAGTAAAATTAAATCTTTTAAAAGTTGCTTAAATCGAACATCCAAATCAAACATCATGTGAAGTGATTGGTTCAATTCAAAATCCTAAACCAATACGGTTCGGTTCCGTTCCGTTCAGTTCGATCCCTGAACCGAACCATGAACACCCTTACAAGTTACTGTAAAACTTCTAACATTCTAGTATATGAAAGTAGATGCATACTTAATTCTCAATTCTATTAGATCTCTCCCAGACTTAAACTTGGGTTCTAACTCTAGCTTACATGATTGTTAAAATCATAATTTTACTATTCACTTATATTTGTAAAATCGGTAGAATCATACAAATCATGCAAAACCAGTAACCGTAAGCATGAAGAATCGTATATCTAAATTCATAATATTATCTACAGTTTGCACTATAATAATTTTTCATCCATTTTAATTAAGAAAAAACTTATAAAATTATAAAATCGTAGAATCATATATTGACTCGTGATTTTGACAACCATGGTGACTTAACAATAAAAAAAAAATTAAAGAAGTCTCTAATCTTAAACAGGTTAATGGCTTTGTAATCGCATCTAGATACTAAATCCAAACTTATGGTCAAAACATATCTGACAAATTTTTAACGGTAAGGAATTTTGCAACACATGTACAATGTTTAGATTAATGGATTTCGTGCCAAATAGCAAGGCTTATTTATGAGTTATTTAGTAGCTATAGAAGAAGAATAAAAATAAATTAATGTTATAAAAATTGAAAAGAAACGGATTAATGGTAGTGCACAAAATTTAAAACCTTAGCATTTTTGAGGGGAAATTCCACTTTAGTATCCTTTCACTCTTTGGTGTTTTAAATACCTATGTCTTTATTTTTAACAAGTTGTGCACCCGAGTTATTTCTCTTAATGTCAACCAGTAATATCAAAATATAAATACCTATTGTTATTTAAACATCCAAATCAAATAAATAATTTCATTTCAAGATAAGATAAATGTATATATATATATATATATTAGTATTTGTTATTAGATGAGAAATCTATAAATCAAACTTTTTCAAAGAAATTGAGAAATAGTTACAATGCCAATATAAACTTGAGCAACTCCTCTACAGAATTGTAGGAAGATCCACCATTGCAAATACTAAGTTCAATTTGTTTCCTTAACACCAAAGCTCTGTGTCTTAACTCTTCTCCTTCCTTTCCTGACATTAATCTCTCTATGGTTGTTCGAATCCTTCCTTTCTCCATTATCCCATCATCTATCTCCAAACCAACCCTCCATACATGAGTCAAGTATCTTGCATTCACGGTCTGATCGCCAAAACATGGTTGGCATATCATAGGAACAGCTTCGCATAGGCTTTCCAAGGTTGAATTCCAACCGCAATGGCTCCAAAATCCTCCCACAGCTTCATGTGCTAATACTTTCTTCTGAGGTGCCCATTTAACAATACAACCTCTTTGTTCAACTATTCTATAGAAATCTTCATCTAGTGATTCGATAGACTCGAGTTCAGGAATCAACCCAGGCCTTATTACCCACAAGAATGGATGCTTACTCTCTGCTAGGCCCCGAGCCATTTCGATGAGCTGGTCTTTTTTCACATGTGCTACACTTCCTAAGCTAATGTAAAGGACCGAGTTTTTTCTCTGCTTATCAAGCCAGGAAATGCAAGTGATGTCCTCTTCTAGTAAACTGCTAAAGGATGTAGGAGCAAGTTTGTGCAATGGACCAATTGGAAACACCGGAATCCTAAACTTCTGTCGAAGATGTTCAATTGATGATGCTTCGAGTACATCAACCGTGTTCAATATGATAGCTGAAGATGTCTTGATATTAAGTGCTAGCTTTAGTAGTTGCATAACCTCTTCTAGTTTCCCAAAAGACGAAATGGGCAAATCCTTAAACCTAAGAGGGTTAAGTCCAGGTACCATGTCCTGAAGTAGAGAATCTGAAGCATATAGTATGTTGTTAGCCTCTTTTATGCCGATTAGGGAAAAGTAATCTCAATCCGTCAGCATAGAGGATAATAACCGAGGATGTTTATCTCCATGTTTATAAAATCATATAAATTATCCAAAAACTTTCTAGGAAAATCTATATAGTATAATATTGTTAAATACAAAAATTATACTTGTCCTTGAATTTAGCACCATAACATTTAATCTAAAACTATAAGGGTTTGAGTTTGAATCCCCACACATTTACTTTACCCGATTTAAAAATTGTCCGTTTGATAGGTATTAGTTAAAGTCTCAACCCACAAATGATAAGTGAAGTGTTATATAATAAATATAATAACTCACATCAATAATTATAAGTTTGAGCTTTTAAATTAAATGGTTGTAGTGCTAACTCGATTGCTTAGAACATACCTGGAAGAGGAATATACCCTTCTTTCATGAGGTAGAAATCTTAAGCGTGCTATCATGGTAGTTGGACTGCTTGTGTTCAAAACCAAGCCTGGAAGCTGCAGTTGTTCAGCCACTGCCGCACAAAAATACATGAGACAATCATAGATGATGCAAATTATATAATCACCATCCTTGTCTAGGTTCCTCTCAGTCAAGCATTTCATCAGTGTTGCTTCGCAGTTCACATTAAGGTCTAGCAAAAGTGTAACCAAATTTCTTGATTGGGCTTCAGCTTCTATTAAGCCATCTTCTATGTGCAAAAATTCAAACTCGGGATGGGTATATTGGTCTAGAGAAGCAAGTGAAGTGTGGATGATAGTGATGGAGAAACCCTTGAATGAAGGATGGTGCCAAGCTGAAGCATTGGAGTCAAGTGGCCTTGGAATGGAGCCGGAACTAGAACCAATCTGCCAGGCCTTCGGTCCTGATTTTCCATCAATCAACCACTTATAATTTCTTGGGGAGATAGGCGAACTGAATGAATAGTTTTTATTTTCCAGGAAAGGCTTTTTAGTTTTTATTTCCACATAGCAATTAAAAGACCGCGTATGGATTGGAAACTCTAATTTATTTTAGGACGAATGGAAAAGGTCGACACGCAATTACATAGGAGATAGTTGAATTGAAAAGGACAAGACTAAGGAGATGAGATATCTGAATACCATCGAATTATGTGATCCCTTTGATTGAAAAAACTTGTCATGCTGTGACAATTAATGGCTAAAAATGGTAGTTGGTCAAAATTTATTTCACGGTGCTAAGATATTTTTATTTTAGGATGTACACAAGAAATTTTGGCAGACACTTCACTCCTCTGTTTGGAAGGGCAAAAATAGGAACAAGATTTTATTCACAATACAAGTGTGAACTTAAACGTGTGGTTATTTATAAGGACACGACAGTCTTCTTTTTTTTTTTTGAAAAAAAAAATGTTATCAGCAGTCTCATTTTCTAGTTACTACGCATACCTGCCACTTATTTAATATGCATGTGTAAAAATAAAAACGATAAAGTTCTTGGGGAAGGGCACAAAATCTTTCCCTTTGAACATGTTAGTCCGTTGTTTTAGGTTATGGTGTGTATTTTATGGTACGGTGTATCTAGTACAATAGGACGATGTTGGGTGTAATTAGGTAAGCACTTAATGCATGTAAGTACGTGTCAAAAAAAAATTAAAGATAGCAATTACTATATGTACATAGGTGGCAAAAAAAAATAAATTAGAAATGTTGGTAAGGGAGCTTCTATATGTAGCTCAGTAAATAGGATGAATCAATCTTTTAAATATTAAAATTGATCTATCAAACATTTTAATAATATGATTATAATTGCTTATAAATAACATTGGTTAAATAAATGGTGAAATCGATTTAAAAAAAAATATTATAGGACTATAGGTTTTCGGTACATTATTAACCGTAATTGTGTTATAATAAAAAGTTGTAGATCAGCAACGGGAAGAAAATACAAGAGTAAATTTTCTCAAAAAGAATATTTACTATGAGATCCTTGGCTGTTTCCAAATTAAAACCTATTTTTAATCTCGAAAAAAATTCATTGAATTATTATTGAACCTATTTTGTGCTTAATGCGTTTTCAAGATCAATTTAGTAAAATTGGATACAAAATGTTTATTAATGAATATAAGATACCAAAAAGCCCGTTAGCATATAAGTTTTAAGGGGAAAAAAACGAAAGAAAGAAAGAAAAGAAAAACTTATGGACCAATCTTCCCAAAATAAACCCCCCACCCACCCACCACCCACACCCATGTTTACTTGCAAAACAGATAAAGGAATTTTTCTTTTTATAAATAATTTTTATATTCCCTCATAATAGAAAATAGGTAAACCAGATGTCAGTTGGTTTTTCTTTTTCTTTTTTTTTTATTTTCTTTCCATCTCCTACAAAAATAAAATAAATTAAAGAATGTGACCGTTTTACCCCAAATAAATTATAAACAATTCACACAATAAACCAATTATATATATAACGTTTTATAAATTATATATAGAACATATATATAACATGGATCATATTTAACAAATAAAATATACATATTAATACATAATTGATTTATTTGCTTCCTTTTATCCATATAGGGCCCAAATGCATGTCATCCACCATTGGTAGTACCAGCTTGGTGCACGACCCGCTTGTGTTCCTTCAGGCAACCCATTCTGATGAGGCTTTTTTTATAATTTAATTAACTTTTGGGGCCTTGAGGGGAGTGAGTCGAGTAAGATTGTGGGATATACCCAACGGAAGCTACAGGAGAGGAGAAGATATATATATATATATATATATAATAACATTTATATATGCAATTGCACACAGCATATCAGTACTAATAAATCTTTTTCCATGTATTTCGCATGTTTTCAAATTTAACAATTTTTAGTGCTTTTCTTTTCTTATGGTTTTGCTTAGCCTACAAAGAAGTTTACTTTTAAAGGCCTTAACTTGATCCGTTTAAAAATTGAAAGTCGAATTAGAAACAAACTTTCTATTGAACCTGAAATTCAAGTTCGAGTAGTTTTGTTTCCTGCTCTAACTTGAATTAAGGTGAACTTTTAATAAACTTGAAATTCATGTTTAAGTTTAGCTTATTTAAATAAACAAACTTTATTTCAAATTCAAGCTTAGCTTGTGCTAAGCTCAACCAGGTCAAACTTAAAGCAAGTCAAATGCGAATAGCTCACGAGTAGCTTGCCTTGCATGTAGCCTTAAAATATGAGATAAAGTTCAATTCGATATTGTAAATATATAAAATGAATAAATATGAATAACTCAACAGGAGTGCAAAAGAGCTGAGCTGGGCTTTTGTAGACTCGAGCTTAACTCGTTTAATAACTTAACGGGCTCGAGACGAGCTGAGCTCTTAACAAGCCTAGAATATACAAGCTCGAGCCAGAGCCCATTAAGGATTCTCAAGCCAAAACTTAGCTCATTAGGCTTGTTTAGCTAAACGAACTTGAGCGCAGCTTGTTTATGTATATAATTATATTTATAATATTAAATTAATATAAAAAATTAGATATAATATTATAATAATATGTTATTATATTAATCGAGCCTTTAATAAGCCTGTCTGCAAGCTTATTAGTGAGCCTAAGAAAAACTTAGGCTTGAGTCATTTAGCTAAATAAGATTGAGTTGAAGCTTGAATTAGGCTCGTTTGCAACCCTATAACTCAAACGCTTGTTAATATTCAAGAGCCCATTTGCAAGCCTATTCTAGGGTATCGCACCAAACCTATTCTATAATCTAGTAGTAAATCTATAACAAAGCCTTTTACAAGTCTTAAGGCAAGCTTATAAATGAGTCTAAACAAGTTGATTCAAAGCTTAAAGTGGAACTTATCTTCAACTCATTTAAATAAATAAGTTTTATTTTAAACTCGAGTTTGAATCATTTATTAATTGAGCTTGAGGCTAGCTAACAAACCACTCAGCTACTTGAGCTCATTCTTTTGCAAGCCCGGTTTTGCCACAAAGTTTTTTTTTTTTCTATTTTCACAACTGCCACGTATTATGATAATAGAATTTAATTCATTCACTAAAGATGATATTTAAACAAAAATTAAAAGTCGATAATTATTTTAATTTATAAATTAATGTTCTTATAACAATTGTATTACATCATTTAAAAATTATATTGATAACATGCAAAATTTGTTCGTTTCAAAACCACGCAAAAAAAAAAAAAAAAAAACTTTAGCCACAATTAACATTATTTTAGTACGATTTTGATTATTCAATAATTTCTAAGAAATTTCCTTTCTTTATAAACTTTGTTATATAGTTTAAAGATGGAATAATGACAATAGTTACATATTTTATGATATGCCGCATTAGAAAGCATAAAGACAAACAACAAAAGTTAAATTTCGTTGAGATGACGTACCACATCGCATCCAAATAATTTTACCGTACGTGATATATTTTTACTACAATTCTTAAAGAGGTTTAGAAGTTCTAATTATTTTGATAAATTGACTACAATGCAACTAAAACGCATCAGCTTTTACTAAATTTGATACATTTTCACTATAATGGGTATATGTTAAATTTGATACTTAAACTTTATATAAAAAATTCAATTTGATAACTAAGTTTTGAATTGGTAAATTTAATGCTCAATCAAACCTTCTGCAACTATTTATAATACTTCTTTAACACTATTTATTTTTGTTTGATGATTCGAAAAAGGCGGCATATCATTAAATTTTACTTTTTCTTCTAATACTATCTAGCAATAATAGGCTGTCTTTTTCACATTATAAAGTAGAGAAAACAGTGTTAATGGGGTGATATATAAAAAAAAAGTTTAATTGGATATTAAATTAGATACTTCAAAGTTTAGATACCAAATATGTGAAGCTTATGTGCCAAATTTAATATTTTCCCTTATAAAAGATGCTAGTCCTGATAATAATTTAGGTTAGTATATCCAATGTTAGGTGAACTTTGACAAAATATACAATTACCTAACTAAACTTGGAATTGATCAATTTTCCTTAAACTTTAAATTGATCATTTCAATATTTAAAAGAATTTTTTATGCATGCTAATAATACCTTTGTCATGTTACTTTAGGTACCGCATTGATTAATTTCAAATTTTTATACTTTAGGCACTAAATTAATCAATTTTAAAGTTTAGATATCCAATCGCACATTTTGCCAAATTTTAGATACCATTCGTGATATTATCCCTAACAATTTTAATATACTCATAATAATGGAATAGTTCTAATAAAATAGAAATATCTTACTACAACTAATAAAAAGGTCTAAATGAATAATTTTGACAATTTACCAAGTAGTAAATTCTTTATCATATATAATGTAATTTTAAAAATTTGATGAATAATTGATAATAAATTATAATATTTACCAATTTTTATCTATTTTTTTGAATATATCTTGAATGTAGCATATGTTACAAAATGGTAAATTTTGAAATTACAATATCGACAGCTTTTTGTTCAATGTGAGAAAAAATATTAAATATAAAAATATTGTCACAAAAAAGAGCAAATTTTAGAAGTTATCTACTACAAACTTTTTACAAATTGTTGTAGGAAGACATTATTATGGTCCCTTGGTGATAACAAGAGGACTGATTCCACAAATCATTCAATGATTCAATCTATTCCAATCGTAAAGTCTTTATATTTTTTATACTAATTTTTTATAATTAATTTAACGATAATATTAGTAACATTACGGTTCCATAATAAGTCCCCATTGTAGGAATATGTTTATAGTAGCAAAATAATTTTACTTTGTCAAATCACATTTAAATTCATCACTAACTTTTTTTCAATAAGTAAATTTGTGGTAACGTGATTAATCATAAAAATAGTAAACTCGTTTGTATAGAGGGCCCAAAGTATTCGGTGAAGATGGCCCATGGGCACTTATTCCATGTAAACGAAAAACAAAGCTGAATCCCATCTCACTAAACTTAACGGACACAGCACATTTATTATTCATGTATAAAAACTTAAAACGTCTAAAATTATCAAGTCTACTAAACCATCATGAAAGATTAATATCTAATTTATTCAAAATCCCTATACGATCTTAAAGAAAAATGTTAAATATTTGAGTAGAAATATATTATAATAAAAAAATGCTAAAAACATCAGGGAAAGAGTTTGATATTTTTCAGTCTTCTTATAGTACGTTCATCTCCTCAAAAGATTAACTGGTGTAAACAGGTATATGTAAACTGTTTAAATCTAAATCCATTTGTATAAATCAAATATGGCTTTATCTACGGTCAATATTTTCAAGCATTTAATACTAAAATTATTGGAATGTGTAAGGAATCAAAATCTTGCAATATAAACTTACTATGGGAAATATGAATATCAACGGTATAAGTCATTAAAAATGGTATCATACATCATAAGACCGCAAATGAAACTCCGAGCATAAGAAAACCATCACATATGAGATAAGAAGACCATAAAACTATACATATGAAATGAAGATTCTATCATACATAAACAATCAATTAAAACTTTGGGGAATTCTAAGGTCCAATTATTGATTTTGATGGAATCGGTCCCGTCAACTATCCAACAGGTCATAGTATATCTAATCGTGATCAAACCACTAAAATAATTCATATTTTAATTATATATTTATTTTAATAGTTAGATAGTTGGATGGAATTGTAGAAGCTACTAAGGCTGTTCATTGAATCGAACCAAACCGAATCGAACTGCAAAATACGATTGTTTTATATTTCTATTCGGTTTGCGGTACGGTTCGGTTCTAGAGATTGAAACGAACCGAACTACTTCACATAAAAAAAAATAAAAATATATAAGAGTCATTTTATTTATTTATAACTCTTGAGCATTACATATTATAACTTGTATTGCTCTACGATTAATTTAACAAAATGCAAAACTCTTATCATATAATACATCTATAGGAGCAAGTTTTATTCTAAGTTGTAAAATCTACAACTAACAATACTGAGATAATTTAGAACTTTAAATTAATTAGTACAACATAAATTTAAATATGTTATAAAGGAAGAATATTATAAGTAAATATGGAATTAATGAAAAAGAAAAATTTTTGTAGTTGGGGTTATAGACTTATTAAAAATATATGTTATTTTAAATTCACATTAAAAAATATTCTTAGAATGAAATAATATATGTATTTGAAGATTTTAAATATATGACCGGATATAATGATAAATGACTTTAGTTCTTGTACAACGTTCCTCAATCTAAACATTTTTTTTTTCTTATGAACTCAAATGATTATTAATATTATCTAGTAAAATTAAATCTTTTAAAAGTTGCTTAAATCGAACTAAACCAAATCGAACATCATGTGAAGTGATTGGTTCAGTTCAAAATCCTAAACCAATATGGTTCGGTTCCATTCCGTTCAGTTCGATCCCTGAACCAAACCATGAACACCCTTACAAGTTACTGTAAAACTTCTAACATTCTAGTATATGAAAGGAGATGCATACTTAATTCTCAATTCTATTAGATCTCTCCCAGACTTAAACTTGGGTTCTAACCCTGGCTTACATGATTGTTAAAATCATAATTTTACTATTCACTTATATTTGTAAAATCAATAGAATCATACAAATCGTGCAAAACCAGTAACCATAAGCATGAAGAATCGTATATCTAAATTCATAATATTATCTAAAGTTTGCACCATAATAATTTTTCATCCATTTTAATTACAAAAAAACTTATAAAATTATAAAATCGTATATTGACTCGTGATTTTGACAACCATGATGACTTAACAATAAAAAAAAAAAGTAAAGAAGTCTCTAATCTTAAACAGGTTAATGGCTTTGTAATCGCATCTAAATACTAAATCCAAACTTATGGTCAAAACATATCTGACAAATTTTTAACGGTAAGGAATTTTGCAACACATGTACAATGTTTAGATTAATGGATTTCGTGCCAAATTGCAAGGCATATTTATGAGTTATTTAGTAGCTATGGAAGAAGAATAAAAATAAATTAATGTTATAAAAAATTGAAAACAAACGGATTAATGGTAGTGCACAAAATTTAAAACCTCAGCATTTTTGAGGGGAAATTCCACTTTAGTATCCTTTCACTCTTTGGTGTTTTTAAATACCTATGTCTTTATTTTTAACAAGTTGTGCACCCGAGTTATTTCTAATGTCAACCAGTAATATCAAAATATAAATACCTATTGTTATTTAAACATCCAAATCAAATAAATAATTTCATTTCCTTTAAATCAAAATCTTATTCTCGAATCTAATGTTCCGCAAATAAGAATCACACGCCATTCATTATAGGGTCGACCTATACATCATAAACCCTCCATTTTTCTAATTGAATCTATATTCATCTTTGTTAACCACTAGTTATATTTTCTAGTTACGTTTATTGAAAATGTAAATTTAGAATTTATTGTTTTCCATTTTCCTTAAGTACACAAGAATGTCATTTACGTCCTCCCACTATATATTCTTTATGTTCTTAACTCCAACAGTCTTGTATTTTTTTAAAGGTAACAGTAGCTTGGATGATTGATGATAGACAAATATTCATGAATTGTCAGAAAATTTTCTATAATAATGCTTTCATTGTATGTACTCCATTGTTAAATTTGTTTCTCTTAACGAATTAGCATTTTTAAGCTCTCATAAAAATATTATGAGATGATAATAGGATCATTGTCAAAGAAAATGTTTTAGAAATATAAAATTAGAATGCTCTACATAAGCATCGTTGCTTTTATCGCTTTAACACATGCTAAAAGAGAAAGAAGCACACTTGAGCTTGCTATCAAAATGAACCAAGAGCTTATGCAACAACGAAAGATAATAATTACGATTCTTAAAATTTTGAAGTCTTGATCTGAGGATGTTAGATTTAGGGTTTAGATTTCTTATTTTGTAGAATAAAACTATGACATTAATAGAAATAACTTGGGTGTGTAATTTGTCAAAAATGAAAATACATGGACTAAAAATATCAAAGGGTGAAAATTAAAGCAGAATTTGCCCCTTTTTTATAATTTACATTTTTTAAAAGGGAAAGTCGTTTATCAAACTACTTGTTACAATAAATAATATTTTAATTGCACACATATTATATTTACATAAAATTAAAATTAATGTCAAACAACCTTTTCAACATATTTTACCGAACATTACCAAACATATGCGAAAATGTCATTTTTAGAAAAATATTTTTAATGGAAAACATATTCTATAAATAAGAAATCTTCCTATATCTTCTAACACATTTTCCTTAAACAAACATGATCCGAGCTGTTTGATCTTACAATAATATTGCATTTGGAGCCTATGTTATATAGTTGATTTTTCAGTTAATTACTTAAAATTTAAAATTTTCAATTTCATTTCTTTTAAGATCAGTAGCACCATCGGGGTTATTTGTGTATTTAATTGGATTTCTTAACCATCCTACAGAATCACATATCCCAAACTTTTTTTTTTTCTCTTTTTAGGACATTCCACTTAGATGCTACTCACCTGTAGAAAAAAGAAAATAATCTAAGAGTAGATGATGTCATCTATCTTACTTATAAAACCACAAGCCATCTAAATGAAATATCTTTATTAAAATAAATGCTTAGATTATTCAGCAATACATTATTATTAAGAAATCGAATTACAGAGTTTAGCCGTTAAAGTTAGGCAGCATATGGCACCCATTGCCTCATTACTCTTCTCTCGCTACATGGATTAATATCTTAGAAACAAACGAAAGAAATCACATGAGTATTGCTTCAGGTGTGGAGACAGCATATTGTGGCATTCACATGTTTGCCTCTTATCTTTACAGGTGCAGTTGTGTTAATAAATGTGTTGAATGTTGTGCAATTATATTTGATAATTGAATGAAGCTCTTCCTTGTTGACTCAATCCATAAAGGTTTCATAAGATATAAAAAAGCTCTTCACATCAATTAAGAACTTGTACGGTTCCATCAACGGGTTTATCTAGTCAACCATAAAATCGTTAAAATAAATATAATAATCAAGATATTAACTATTTAGTAATTTGATCACGATTGAATATAGTGTGAGCAGTTAAATAGTAACAGGACAAGTTCCATCAAAATTAATGATAGGATCATGGAGTTTTCTCATGTATTAATATAATATAATATTTCATCCTATCTTTTACCAAGTATTATATATAACATATCAATTATAATTCTACAGCAAAATTTATAATAGCTTGAAATATTTTTTTTTTTCATCCTCAAATTCACTATAGCGGGCCATTAAATTTTACTATGCTTGTTATTTTTAAAATAGACCATAACAATTGCCTTTATAGAACATCAATCAAGCACCCTTCCAATTGATATCTCCTATAAAACTGTTTAAAGACTTTGAAAAAAAACCGAAGATCGATTATTTGACATGCATATTCTATTAAATTTAACAACTAGGTGACCTTCACTTGTCGAAGTTAAAGGAAAATATATGCTAACAAAAAGCTATAACTTTAAGTAAAAACTCTAGAACCTATAATAGTCCTACGCGATGTTTTATTTTACGCTTCGTGATCGGCAAAATAATTGGTAATGTTATTGTGCACTGTCCTTCTAGCCTTACAATCTACCACAGATCATGGGTCCATCCTTAATTTTCTTCTTTTAATAGACATTCAGTTGTAAAACCCACCGACTTGAGGAGTGACAACTTCGCTACATACTCATATTAAATGAATAATCGAAAACATATTAGTATCCATAAGAATGCATAATTAGAAAAAGACCACTAATCTAACTCATAAGAAAAACAATATAGAGTGATACAATCATGAGCATCTCATATGAGTCTAACTCGAGTTGACATAGCACAATTCATGATATCCTATTTGGATAGATTGTTTGGTTTTATTATCAAATTGAACCGATACAAGTAAAATACCGATGAAAAACCGATAATTTTACTCATAAACGACCACCCCAAACCAATACCGAACCGATGCCAATCTAATACCGATAAGCTACTAATATAGATAAAAATCCGACAATTCAAATAAAAAAAAGTCATAACTCATAAGTTTATCATCAAGTATATAGAATCCACTCTAAATAACAAGTCTATCTAACAGAACCAAACCGAGGCAAACTGCAGTAAGTCTTTAAATCTAGCTTCAACCTTAAAACTAACATCCTCTAATCATTATAGTACTCAAAGCTACTAACTGCCAATCTCTCTTCCATACACTTCCATGGTGCATATCATATTCGGGATATGGGTTCAAGTTCTCCATAGTATCTATCCTTGAAAAATAAGTCGCACAAGGGTAAAAACCAAATCCTAGTACATAATTACCATACGTACACCTAAATGGCATAGAAACCAGTCACAAATAATTTTATAAATAATCCTTCATTCAATCAGTTATTATCTTTAGTTGGATGGTACTGAATTACAAAATCTTGATATCCTAAACTTAGAGTCACTCATGATTCCGTATTTCGAATCCCCACTAGATAACTAGGTAATTACATAAAGGATAATTTAATTAAAGAAATAATATCACAAATGGTATCTAAACTTTGGCAAAATATGCAATTAGTACTTAAAAGTTTGAAATTGATCAATTGAGTACCGGGATTTTGAAATTGATTAATTTACTACCTCAAAAACTTTCAAATCGATCAATCTAGTACCTGGAAAAAATCTAAGGGAGGTACTATCAGCATGCATAAAAGTTTTTTCAAATACTAAATTGATCAATTTCAAAGTTCAAGTACTTAATTGATCAATTTTAAAGTTTAGGTACCTAATGGCATATTTTGTAAAAGTTCAAATATCATTTTTGACATTAACCCTTAATAAAATCATCGGTGTTTTTGAACTATAAAAATTTCTATTATAAATTGATATCTCTCTTAAGAATACCAATTACTAATATTAGATTGATAAACTAGAATCTCTTCCTAGTTAAAACCCCGAAAGCAGCATTAAGTTATATGAACTTCCATATTTGATTTGACCTTAATATAGGTGATTTGCACTATTTTTCTCTAGATTACGTGCAACTCTATGTTAATTGTGAATTTATTCATACAAGTAATCACTCAATTAACAATTATTAAACAAAAATCAAGAACTAATACTCTAAATTGTAAGTTCAAGATCAACATGCAAAGCACACAATTATTCAAGAAATAAATGATTTATTAAGAGATCTAACTTTTCCTTTTAACATATGCTTGTGAGTGTCAAAAGAAATTAACACATATAAATAATAATCTTTTGACACTTACAAGCATAAAATTAAATTATAAACACTATAGATATCAAACTTAAATAGGTTCGTTGGTCGGACCTTAATATGTAATATGACCTCTATATTAAATGGGCTTAAGAACCTGAGTCCAAACCAAAAAAATATTTATAAACGAGTTCAAACCCAACTAACTTATCTATTAGTTACTTCAAAAGTTGCTTGCACATATCCAAGTTGAGAAGGGAGGGAGAGAAAATAAATTGTACCTTTTTATTTATCTCTAATTCGATTCCAAAAGCTTCCACACAAACATAAGTACTAACAAATTGTCACTACTACGATTCATACAAATTCCTTCAAGAATATAAGTTCTAGTTTAGGAATTTTATTGAATTCTTATATGGGAAAAAACACTTGCTAACACTTACAAAAGTCATCTTCCACACAATTGTACTTCCTTACCCTGAATCCATCATATCCTCTTTGCTAAGGCTTACTTAAATTCATAGAGCATAACTGATGAAAAGTGGTAGA
Source organism: Combretum micranthum (assembly GCA_024138025.1). NCBI lineage: Eukaryota > Viridiplantae > Streptophyta > Magnoliopsida > Myrtales > Combretaceae > Combretum > Combretum micranthum. Next base: position 1,446,288 of record JAMXBD010000122.1, on the reverse strand, counting down.
ATGATTGATTAAATTCATAGAGATTAGAGCATAGTTATTCTAATATTTATAGTTTACGATATATCTTTCTTTCTCTATTCTCGTTAGGGTCTATTGCATAACTTTTATAAAAAGTAACTTCAATAATGCATTTTAATAGTTATGGGCCTCTGGCCAAACCAAACGCAGCACCTTTCCGGCAAGCCTTCTTAAATCAATAATGATACATATTCTCAGGGTACCATGTTTCCAGCTTCAGGACATGGCAATGGGGCTTTCTTGTCCTTCCACATGTAGACAAAACACCGATATTGGCTAGAATTAGACACCGTCCTTACAGTTAAAAATGGTGACCTATGATTGATATTTGAAAGGAAAAAAGGGAAAAAGATGAAGCAATACCAGTGGAATCCATTAGGGCAAAGAGTGACTAGATCATGGGGCCATATTGGTCGAATGATTAAGACTAAGATTTAATGTTAGGATTCTGGCATGATCGTTGAAACCTCATTTTATTATCATGGACCAGAAGAGAACATAGGATCTCATTGCTTTTTTAAAATTTTTGATTCATCCAGTAATTATTATGGTCGAACCCTTTTTTATTTGTTTTATGTAGTTACTTTCCTTTCTGTATATCTCCCCCTTGTACTTTTTTTCTCCCCCTTCTTTTCACTTCTTTTGTGGAAAGTAATTTTTGCTTTTATGTTAAAGGCTCCCAATCTCTCCATATTCAACAGTATGTCACTTTCACTATTGTTGTTGTTGTTGTTGTTGTTGTTATTATTATTATTATAGAAAAGCATTGCCAACAAAAAAAGAAAATGGAGCAAGGTATGTTTTGAATAAAGATTTAAATTTTTATTATTTTCTTTTCTTAATTTTCCTTATATTACAAATTAGTGGTTAATATTGCTTATAGTTTTGAAATTCCTTATGATATTGTTGTGATCTTTTTATATAATCTTAATTATTATTTATATGTAACGGCATGTTGAGAAGGTAAATTGAAAAAAAAAAAGAGAAAATAAATTTAAAGAATCCATTTCCTTCTTATTATAGATTTGGCACGAAAAAGGGATGCTGGTTTAGAACCATATTTTTTTGTAGATAAGAAGATTTTTCATCTAAAGTCTATTAGTTGATATGAAGTATTTTGGATGTCTACATGATACTAAATACCAGTTTTACTCGAAATTATGAGTCAAGCATAGAGGATTGAACCTTAGTTTTATAATGGATAGATTGAAATTGATTCATCCTTCCCTCAAAAATGATTATATGTATTAAAAAATAATATAAAACTCAAGCCAAGATTCAAAATTGTGTGAATAGATTTGAGATAATGTCGTGGTTTATATACTAATTTTACATCTTTTTGCAATTATATACTAATTTAGCTTGGTAGTAATCTACAACCCCATTGCTTGCTAGACTATATGTCCAAATTCATGTCTAGACGGTTTTCGAAAATACTTATTAACGATTAAGAGAAAGGGAAAGGGATTTCTCTCATTTTTAAGAATTGATTATATATATTATTGAAAAACAAGTTAACAGAAAAAGGTTAATAGCTTCTTTATTCATCTTTTAACAAGTGTCTGTAAGAAACGTGTATAAAAAGTCAAAACTCGTGAGTTTCTGGAATCTTTCAGTTAAGTGATAGGGATTGGAAGGGTTAAAATAATCACATGTTTAAGATTTTTACAGAGATCTGACATTATGAGTGTAGAGTAGAAACAGTTGAACCAATTCATTAATAAGAGGATTCATTTTATTATGATTCAGTGAAGGTTGGAGTCAAATTTGATTAATATTCAAGAAATCCTCCCCATTTGACACATAAAATTATAGAAAAACGTCATCATGTTGTTAAATTTCTATTACAAATGATTATGTCTAAACTTAAACTAAAATCTAAAAGGAAAAAAAATAATGCTATTTATTTTTTCTATTTGTCATGTATACAAACCTTAGAGTAGACATCATCACGGATCGGTTCCGAACCAGGAACCGACCTGACCCGTCACCTAAGGCTCCTGAATCGGGAACCGGCTTGATAATGGTGGGTCTAAACCGGTAAAGGATCCGTCGGTTACATCCCTAAAAACCGTATGACCCGATGGTTTTTGAACCATCGATTCAAAAACCGGTGTTACCATAAAAATTATAAAAAAAAGTAAGAAAAAAAGAAAAGAAAATTATAAAAAACTGTAATTATAAAAAAAATATTTAAAACTATTTTTACATAAATAATAAAAAATTTATTTCCTATTCACAATATTTAATGTGTTATTATTAACAACACAAGTAATAAATATATTTAAAATCATATAGTGTTGCATTTATGTAGACTTCTAATCAAAGTAGACATTCTTTCTTAACAATGTGTGATTCATTTTTTGTTATTGAGAATTATTTATATCTTTGAATATTTTATAGTGTCATATTTTTAATATAACAACTAAAATAGTGCAAGTGATTGTATATAAATACATAATTATAGAATTTCTTTTAACTAATGCTATGAACAATTATTGTTAGGCTCAATGTTATTTCAAGTTAAAAATTTATTTTGTATTTTTTTTAGTTAAATTAAGTAAATATTTAATTGATTTTTTATTTTTTTCATAGTTCCCGGTTTCGCATGAGAACCGGTGGTTCCTAAGAACCGAAAACCTGACTGACTCTCATGGGTTTGGTTCCGATTTTACCACTTTTGAAATTGAGAATCGACGATTGGAATCGTGTTTCAGATCAGAATCGAATCGTGACTATGTCTATCCAAAAGTATTGTCCCTAATGTAATTACATCATGCACAAATATAAGAATCCCACTTTTTCAGGCAGAGGTGATGCAACTTGTATATAAATGCCTACTCCTGCTGCTACTGGCTACTGCCACTCTAGCCTAATAATTAATACGTACACTTGCATTTTTTCAATCCCAACACCAGCCAAAAAGAGATGTGGTCATTTTTTTTGGCGTTAAATTATGAAACCGCGTATGCTTTCGCAATTTTGTCAGGGAATCATGGAAGTATGCGACCCGAAGACTAAAAACGAATGATTTGGAGGTAAATCGACAGTGATAAAAAGACAAAGAAGACAACACTACATGACATGACTAGAGTCTTCGAACTCATAAAATAAAACCCTTTTCTACGGGACCTCAATTCTAACCACAATCACACGCTCCCATGACATCACTCCCACGAGGATAAAAGTTTTCCAATCCCTTCTATTTTTTATTCTTACCTAAAATGTCATTCCTTTTAAATCTCAATGAAGTATACTTTAAGTTGTTAAGAAACAACCAAGGTTCTATAAAATTATTAAAAAAATAAATATATTCTTAAACTTTCACTTTCACCTAAGTACGGATATTTACTTTTAAACTTTCAAAATGTGATTTTTGACTCATTGAACTTTTTTAAATTAATACCGTTAAGAAAAATGAGTATTTTTTATTAAAATAAAATAAAGAAAATTGCAATTTATCCTCTAAACTTTTAAAGTACAAAGAATATGCTTTTTTCTTTTTTTTGACCCTACACATGAATATGTTAATTATCATTTATTATACCAACTGTTAAAAGTTTAAGAGATATAAAAATGCACTTTAAAAATTCAAAGGTGAATATATTTCTTAGTAAAAGTTTAAAAGAGTAATTTGCAATTTTTCTAAAAAACAAATAATACATTTAAAGGTCAATTTAAGTAAATCAACAATATTTTATGTGGTTAAAAAATGAATCAACTTTATATAAGTAGTTTAAATAAGATATTAATTATTTGAAGTGATTAAAAAAAGAGATTAATAATGTTATATAAATAGGTGTAAATAAAGAATCCCTTTTTATTTATTTATTAGTTTCTTAAAACCTTAATCGTTTTTTAACCTATTTAAAATATTAATATTTTATTTGAATTATTTTGTATAGTATTAATTTTCTTTTTTTGACCACTTAAAATATTAATTTCTCATTTGAACTTACCTAAACTTCAATGTTTTTTAATGTGATTTTTCCTTAAAAATGATGTAATGTAAGTAAATTATAAGATTTAGGAACCTTTAAACAAAGGAGAAATTTTATCTCTCATATCAATCCTCTATAAACCAATACAAGTTTTAGTAGGAGTGTAAGGTACAATAAATGCTAAACTAAACTATAAGTATGGATGAATAAACATCCAACATTATTATTTGTAATTACACATGGTGATTTAAGTAGAAGTAGGGAGGCCATATATCATGTAATATGTGTGCTTAAACTCTTATCTTTTTTTTTTTTTTTGGTCTATTAGATATGTTTAGGAATCCCTATAAGTTGTCAAGAGATAGATACCAAAAAATAAAATAAAATACATATATATCTCAATTTAAAAATAAAAAACCTAGTAAATTCCTATAAAGTTTTACTTACTTACCCTTCACTTTATATATTTTTACAAAAATAGCAATTAAAATTTTATCTTTCAATGCATAAAACATAATTTTTAAACCCTTTCTCAAAAGGAAAGGTAAGTGAATTTTTAATTCATAATTCCCATACACTAATCACTACTATTACCATCATTATAAAAAAGAAAAAACAAATAAAATATAGATAAAATAGTTCTCCCTATCAAATTTCAAACATATCCGGGCCAAATAAAGATAAGTTTAAAAACAAAATCCAAATATATTCTAAAATAAAAATAGCTAACATTTCATTGGTGTTCTAAACATTAAAAAATAGGTAAATAATCAAGTAATCAATCTCCTCTGTAATTGTTAGGAAAAGTTGCAAATTTCAGTAAAATGTATAAGTTAATCGAACTTCTTGGTTATAATTAATATATTTAAATCAAACAATTATGATTAGATATGAATTTAAACTATTAAATAAACAACAAATTAGTCTACTAAAAAATACGTTGAGACCATAAATTTTGATAAACTAAATAAGCCACCTAAATATTTTCTTTCCCAATATTATCTCTTTTTTCCCCACTTTCGCAGGACCGTTCTCCTTTAACTTTCCAATTATCTTTACACACACATGCACACGTTACAATATATTTTTGGAAGACATATAAAGTACCTCATTTTCTTTATTATTATATGCAGATAACAATATAAATTATTACATCTACAAGTTTTTAAAGAGAAAAAAAAAGCGTGAATGTAATTTTTTGAAATATTAAAATAAAAGAAATTAGATGCATAAAAGTAGATGAAAAATAATAATAATAAATTTAGAAAAAGATAATAACAAAAAGATAAAATTAGTCAACTTTCAACATGTAAATAATTTTTTAAAAACTATATATTATAATTAATACCTACCTACTACACAACTGGAGACACGAATATATTAATATTAAGCACAGCATCTAATAATATTTTATTAATCATGGCGTCTAATAATATTTACTCTCATGTGAGGACTGAGGACCCTACCATACCCTGCCCATTTCGTCGCACCTGTCAATTGTGGGTCCACATCCCATTTAATCAAAGCTTTTTAACATGTCATTTTAGGACATAAATAAACACACCCCGAAACCTCGAATAAAAACAAATAAATAAGGGCGTCAAAGTGGGGGCCAACAAAATGCTTTCGCGCTCTATGATGTGACCTTTTTTATGGCTTATTTTAGTCCTCCGATGATGACACCTTTTAAAATAACATATCCGTATCTATTTCTAATTATCGGCATTATTTTAAAATCAAACCAAATAAGAATCCAAATCATTGGTTTCCAAATCTTAAAATTAAGAAATTAGAATTAAAATCGATTTTCATAGTTCTGGTCTGATTCCATAGAATGATCGATTTTCGATTTTGATTTTAGAATTGCAAAATTATATATAATTTTAATCTATAATTGATTGTGTTGTTGATAAGAACATATTAAATAATGTAAATAAGTAATAAATATTACTATTTAGATGAAATAATTTAAATATTAACAATTATATATTTTATTTTTTTAATCGAATTGTGAAATCAACTGTTCCATAACCGATTCTAAAACCGACTAACCGGTCAGGTTCTAAAACCGTCAATGATAATTTTGGCTCCAGTTTAGTTTTGTTCGGAACCGACCCGTGTATATGTCTAGCTATTTCATTTTTGGGACTACTTGTTTCATATATATATTTATCAGTTTGGTATTTTATTTTTATTTTTTAAATAAATATTTATCAAAAAATATATAGATAAAAAAATAAATATATTTTTACTCATAAACTGATAAAACAAACCATATACAGATGAGATATAAATAAATTACATATACATAACAGATATGAATAAGATACAAATAAAGTTATTTATCTAAATGCATAAAGTTCAAGCTCTTATTTAAATTTGCGATCGAATTTTTTTATAGACTTTTTTATATATAATATTAGTTTATCCAATTATATATTTATATATTATATGGTATAATAATTGATGCCAGGGATGGAGAATATACTATTATTTTAGGAAGATTACAATTTCTTTTTCTAGATTTAATAGGATTAATATTAATTTAATAGGAGTGTAATCTTTTTTAATAGAATTAATGTCATTCTATTTATATCAAATCACTTAATTAGATTTTATCTCAATCCTATAAGCAAACTAGACTTATAAATGTTGAGATAGAGAATTATGATGAACTAAAATATTATTTTGTTTATCCTATCTCTTCCGGTATTTTATGGAAACAACAAGTTGATGGAAAGATTACTTTATGGTATTCATGTGCGAATCAACAGATTCCAATGTTTGTCCTCTTTTCAAAATTTGTACTCTTATTGAGATTTTGAATTTTGATGCTTATTTGTTTAGGTATTCTCAGAATTAACAGACATATAGGAGATCATCTTCCGACAATCATGCACGATTCAACAAATTTGATTTTATCACTTGTCACTCTATGGGTATTCACAGAATCAACAGATTGTGATTTTTATCTCTCTTTTCTTCTGCTGCATCAATAATATTATATTATAATAAAACCAAAAAGTAAATCATTACTCAATTACATAATAAAATTAATTTAATAGTCTATTCGGCATAGGTCCTATTTGGTTCATCATTCTGGTGTCATTTTAGCATCGTTTTTGTACCAAATAGATACTGAACCGATATAAATATGATACCAATGAAAAACTAACAGTTTTACTCATAAACTGACCAAACCGAACTAATACATATTCGATACAAATAAAAAACCGAGAATCCAAACAAGACCTTATAAGTCAAACTTAAATGATCTTACTTAAAGATTTTGCATTTGAAAATTCTTAATGAACTAAAACTTATGCTTTTCAAATTTAGTAAAACCTCATGTTGGCTCAATTTTGATAATGTTTTACACTAAGCTAAGTCAGCATCTTAAAAAACTCAGCTTGGTCTACTTATTTGCATCTCTGATCATGAATCTACACGAACCAATTTCTACAATGTGGCACTTAAATTTCTTATTGAAAATTTTCGTTTGAAATTAGCCATAAATCTACTCCTTTTGTTTATAAATATATTCATGTAGCTATTCCTTTAGGTCAATTTCTCTCTTGATACTGTAACATCTTGAAACTTTACCCACTAAGGTATTGTCTGCTTTGGTCGCATGTTACACAGTTTTGTTCTTTTGGTGTCAACACTTCCCAAAGGCTCACCTATATTAGGATTGCTCTATACAAATCACGCTTAACTTTAGAGTTTCAACCAACTTTAAGCCATTACACCCAAAAGCACTTGTGTGATTAGAGTTTCACAACCTATATTTGAGGGGTATCACATATTCTCCCACTTATAGAACTGATGTCCTCGCCAGTTTCGATATACATATTTAGAACCACACCAAGCAATGAAGATATACTCCTCCATTTTTCTGACCAGTGAACTGCTTAAATACACCTATAACGCATCAGAACTCAATCCACTAAGGTATCATCCTCTTTATCCACACGTTGTATGATTTTGTTCTTTTAGTATCAGCGCTTTCTAAGGGATATCCCATCTTGGGATTGCTCTGCACAAATCACGCTTAACTTTAGAATTCCAATCAACTATAAATCATTACACCAAAAGATACATGTGTGATTAGTATTCTACAACCTATATTTTGAGGGGTATCACGAATTCCATTTGAGAGTTTCTTTCACAATTAGTATTTAGGTCAATATGTGTCAAGTAGGATCATAGAATTGGCTTAAAAATGAAATTATATACTAAAACAAAAGATAAATTCGCTATTACATCAGATGAAATATGTTTTATCATAAAATTGTTTAAGCAATCTAATTCTTTAGTGTAATTTCTATAGCTTTTATAAGTGTCTCTCTTATTAACCCCCATTTTATTATGATATCAATTAATTAAACTTTCTTATTATTATGTACTAAATATTTATTTAATAATATATCAAAATTCCTCTAACCTTTCAATAAGCATCCTTACTCCTTAGTTTCTATAGATGTAGGTAGCATATGAAAATAAATTAATTAATTATTTGAATCAGAATACCATATCTTTTGTATTTATTATTTTTTTTAATCGATGATAATACACACTTGCTTATGATTCCTAAGAAAAGAATTTATAGTACTGGTTCATTAGAATGGAATAAAACTAGAATGAAATAGTAATTCATTATTTTATAGTTAGAGATATTTTTAAAATAAATATATTTTTTGGTTATGAATAATTATTCATTCAGTAAATAAAAGAAATATGGATTCCTTATATATTTCGTATCACATGGAATAGATATTTTTTTTTATAGAATTTTTACCATACCAAATAAATGAATAGATATTCAGCGAGAATAAAGTTGGATACTGATTGTATTACATCCAACCAAACATAGTGTTAATGTAATTTATCTACCCAGAACTAAGCATAAATATGACGTGTTGGTTTCTTTTTTATTTTTTTATATCAAGCCATAATATTTATTTATTAGCAAACATACTTAAGGGATAGAATCCCTGTTAGTACATCTACAGTAGTCCAGGGGATTTATGCCTCGTTACCACCAAGGTTGGTTTTCTTTTTTTTTATTAACCATGAATGAGGACTTCAAATATGATACAGAGGAGGAGTAATACCACTTTTGAGTATAGAATATATAGACTTTATATTAAACATATCCACTGGGATATGATTTAAAAGAACCTCCTTGGCTGCTTTAAAGTGGAAAAAAAAAATAAAAAAACATCCTCACCTCCATACGAGGAATCATCGTTTTATTATGGTTGTTAAAATAATGAATTTTATTATTCACAGGGATAAATCAGTGAAATCGTATAAAATCATGTAAAATCAATAAAAATCGTAAATATATAGAATGATACATTTAAATTAATATTTTTATTTAAAATTTACATCTAAATGAATTTTGTATCTATTTAATTAAAAAATATAAAATTATGAACTCGTAAACTCATATGTTTGATATACAATTTTGATAACTATTGTTAAGATGCTCATGTCAAGAGATACCAAAGAAAGCAACTTCAACAAGTTAATATATAATACATTCTAGCCCCCATAAAAGTGAATTGCATGTTGAAATTTATTTTAATATCTGAGTATTGCTTGAATAACCGTATTAATGATATAGAATCTGAATGCATTAATTTTTTCTGATTTTATACAGAATTGCAAGCCTCACAATCCCCAAATTTCCTCATTGATCACATCAACTTTTCTTTTTTTTCCTTTAGAAAATCCGGCCTCCTTCCTCGTCTTATGTAATCCCTCCTATCAATTATCATGATGTGTTCATTACTCGAAAATTTATAACAATTTTACATTGAGCTAATCTATTAATTATACAACAAGCAAGATGAGGAAGAAGGAACCAATCCTATTCACTGTCATGGAAGGTGATGAAGTCTTGTATGATTTTGCTTCTAGGTTGATCGGAATGAGAAGCGTGTTGGAGTTTAACCGGGATTCATTCAATATGAAAATATAATTTATATTTGGGTAAATCCTAAATTTAATCTTTGAATTTTATATGAAAATTTAATTTGGTATCAATAATTTTTCAAGTGATTCATCTAATATCTAATATTTTTTTCTTCTATTTTTTACTACATTTCAAACACTGACCACTTTATCTACTGAGATATGTATGATAGTATGACCATGTTAAACTATATGTACCTAATCAACATCATGCAAAGTTTAGGGATTGAAATTTGCTATCTCAGAAATATTGTTTCCATTCTACCAGGTGAATAAATGATTGTCACGTGTTTATAAAGTGATAATAATTGCTCACTATTATTATAAGGATGTTTTTATTTTTTAAATTTATTTAACACGTGAAAATATTTATTTATTAGGTATGCCATGTTAAACTACCTATACCTAATTAAACATCATGCAAAATTTAGGGATTGAAATTTGCTATCTCGCCATTCTACCTGGTGAATAAATGGTTGTCATGTCTTTATAAAGTGATAATAATTGCTCACTATTGTTATAAGGATGTTTTTATTTCTTAAATTTATTTAACACGTGACAAATATTTATTTATTAGGTCAAGATGAAGACATCATTTCTGATACAACAAATATTTATACCAAAGGAATGGAAATTTGTTGTCTTCGAAAACGCTGTCCCTATCATGTCCAGTGAATAAATGATTGTTATGTGTTTATAAAGTGACAATGATTATTTGCTATTGTTGGAATATTTTTATTTTTTAAATTTATTTAACCCAAGACAAAGTTCAATGTTGGAGCAGGATGAAGACACTATTTCCGAGATAGCAAATATTTATCATAAAGTTTAGGTACTAAATTTGATATTTTATTATTTATATTTATTTAATGAAATTAAAATTAGCCTCTTTAAATTGAAATATCTTTAAGAAAAATGGTAAAAAAGTGTATATTCTATTAAAAAAAAAGACACTGATTAGATCCATAATAATTGAGTTGGACCGGCTAGACTCATCGAGTTGTTGTGAAGTGGAATTAAAAGGGTAGCCTGTACCAATCGATGGTCAAATCCAATTGAATGGATCACATTGGCTGATCAATCTGGATGTAAGTTTTTCTTTTCTCTTATCTAGATTTATTTTTTAAGTAGATTTGGCAATCTTTAGAGGGTAAAAAATTGCTACGTTCTTTCTAATATGACAAGACGAATCATATCCTATAGAAAACCATGTAGGCCGTATGGTTTACCTAAGTCATTATAAGAAGAAGGATTATCTGAATCGATTTATAGTCAAATCAATCTATTATAATGCGAAAACATAGAGTCATTATAATATTAACGTGAATAATCGAATATTATACTTCAAGAATGGAGACTTAAGATCGAATATCGCTAGATTATAAAACCACTAGCATATATCATCTACTTTATTAACACCTTTAGGTGCCCCATTTTCCACTTTATTGACTCTTTCAGCTGGGATATACTCCCAAACAATTATTTTATTCAATAAAACATATAGCAGAAGTCTAGATCGACTAATGTTCCAAAAATTCTATGTTGTACTGTACCTATCTCTTCGTAGTCTGATTCATAAGTTACCAAAAGCTCAATTTTTATACAACTACAATCAATTTAATAAAATATCTATCAAATTAAATTTTATAATTATTTATGTAATTAAATAATAAATTAGATCGCTGCACAAAATAAATGTGTTATATCTATAAAAAAATATAACATCGAGTAAGTGATAGGTAGATATTAATATAAATAAGTAATAAGATTGGTATATAACTTTTATTAAACTACAATAAAAAATAATAACTTTATCATTTTTATAAGTGACTAATAATTTTACATGAGGTATCAAGCTCTCGGTTTATCGTTATACATGTTTAATTCATGTGGTTGTATCATAGTACAAAAGCATTATTGTTTTAGGAAAAAAAGATGTTTTGTGATGTTTGTTGCAATCACAGATAAAGATTGGTGCTTTATTAAACATGAAACTCACTTTCATTCACCTCTCTCTCTCTCCAGGCACTGTACTCTTACTGTGGCAGCATTATTATGAGAAGAGAGTTTTTTAGCCTGAAATACTTCTGTGTTTAGTTTTGGAGTTTAGAGAACAACAACAGCAACAACAACAACGTTATCAGGATTACGAGGCGATTTTTTTTTTTGGTTATTACTCTCTGCCCTTTCACACATATCTTTTAGCAGCACCGACACAAGCACTCTCTCCGAAGGTGTTGACCAAAGTTGCATAAATAAGCCATTGGTACGTGCTTTTTCATCAGTTGTTTATTTAATTTTAATTTTTATTTTAATTATGTAATGCTTAAAGCTTGCTTTTTACAATATATAGACTCTAAAAATATGAACTTTATATTAAATTTTGCATATTCCATTTCTTTGAAACGATGATTCTTATGGCTTTTTGAAGAAAATTTTGCTTCTTTAGCTTTGTTTAGTTCAGCCTAAAGCTCGGTAAGTACTTTTATTGTTTGATTTTCTTCTGGGTTATTCTTTTTTATTCAAAGTTGAAATCTTTACTGTATTTACTTTCTGTTTGGTATCCGAGCAAGTTGTCCAAGAAAATTTTTGGAGATGGGCTGTAGGAAAAAAAGGAATCTCTTTTGAAATTTGAAATGGGTTGTCCCTCTCTGTCTCTCTTTCCTTTTTTTTTTTTTTACGAATTTTTTGGGGTTGAGTTATGGAGAGCAGCTTAGGATCTTGTCATTTTGCTTTTTTTGTGAGATTAATGGATTAGGACAGGTCAATGCTCGATATTGCTTTTGGGATTGTGCCATATCTTTTAAGTGTTTCAGAACAATGAGTTTTCGAGGACCACCCATAATTTTCCACTTCATTGGTCGCTTTAGGAGTTCTTGTCCTTGGCATGTGTATTTTGTCTGATTGCATCTGCTCTCAGTTTTCTGTCTATCATTCAACTTGCTGTGTTTTTTCTCCCACAACGTATTGTGATTTGGTAATGTAAAAGCAAACCGCGATGTATCTGGATCAAGAAAATGGATTTGTGATCTTTGTGATGAACCGGATATCTAGTTGTTCTGCACCTTGTTGTAGTGGAAATGGTTTTGTAATTTTTGGGATCTTGTAGAGGTTGAGGCGTGGAAGGTTGTGAGTAGTATTGAAACGCAGAGAGTATTATTTTCAACATGAATGATTATGCAAAGTGGTTGTAAAGAAAATAAAGAAAAGCCTTCGTCCAGGAAAGGAAAGAAAGAACAACAAGCAGAGGATAAGCAAGACTTTCCTAGGAGAGGAACTATCCTGTGAGGAAATCGTGCCTTCCGCGTTTGTTGGGAAGTGTTACAAACTAGTTGATTAGTTTCTCCAATTACAGAGGTTGTTGTTTCTTTCATATTTTGGGTTTCAGTTGAGTCCAGGTAGGTTTTATTTTCTGTACTCTGAAAGTTAGGAAAATAATGGGGGTTTGTGGTTTTCGCATTCTAGTTGCATTATGTTTAAGAAACAGGCAATCAAGTTCCAGTTCCGAGTTTGCTGATTAATATGCTAAGATTGGCACATTTCTGGTGCTGATAGGCGTGATCATAATCTATTGTTCTTTTAGTTGAGTTGATGAATTATATGCTTCCTCTTTCATGATAACGTCCACATTTGTGCATTTGTGACAATATAGTCTAGTTTCTTCAGTGTCTTTCTTTTTTTGGTGCTGGTCCTTTATAGGAGATTTTAAGTCTGCAATCGTTTTTGCCTTTATTAATTTTCGGTCTTTCATATATCATAAAATAGTACTCTACTTTCATTAAAAATTTATAGTGCTGTTCGTTTTATATTTGTCCGGTTGCAGTTTTGATATTAAAACATTCTTCTAACATGTGCTTTCTTGTGCTTCAGATTTGTTGCCATTGCTGCTTGCTAAGTTGCATCAAGCATTGAAGAAGAACATCAATAATTGCCTTTAAAATTTTAGTGAGATCATTAATCAGAAATCTATTTTAACTATCGGATAGAGTTTAAATATAGCAATTTGGCAAGTCGTTGGAGCGTATCTGATCAAGAGTATGTTCTCAGATCAAAAGAAATTTTCAAGGATCGGGAACAAACATAAACAGCAATATTGAGATTGTAATGCCTCTGGCTACCCCCAGGATGAAGCTAGAAGAAAGGTTTCAAGCAGAAAGATCTGATTTGTTCTACACTGGATTAAATAATGAAACAAAAAGGAATGTAATTATGCAGGATTATCAGAAGACTGAAATTAAGACAGATGCGACTGAGGATGATGAGCTGGTTAGGTACATGTCCAAACTCCCTAGTTATCTCAAGAGAGGAGAAAAGATCAAGGAGAATGCTTTTAGTGTTGGGGTGCTTGATTGGAGGCGTCTTGAAAAATGGCATATGCACAATCAGCTGTTGCACAGAAGTAGCAGGAATTCTACCTCTAGCAGTAGTGCCTCTTCATCATTTTCTACTGAGGCATCATCAAGCCACTCCAGTAGAGGGCGCAGTTGCTCTCCTGTTCATCAAAGGATGCACCGGCCTGTAATAAAATGTCATCTGGCTAATTTTTCCAATGACATGGATGGACATCTTGACAAAATTGATGGAGAACGCTCTGGTAAGGTCAGAGAGCTCGAACCTACCATGAATAGGGATTTTGAAGAGCTCTATAGGACTCATGGAACAGGTCAGCCTCTGATTGTCCCTTTAGAAAGAAAGATGGAAGAGTGCACGAGAAAAGATCAGCCGCATTTCCAGAAATCTCGATTCTTTCCTTCTTCTAATGGTGCTGAGGTCATATCTTGTTCAAGGGGAAAGACAAAGGTCCGAGAGGGTGTTTCTGGGAACAACTCTGACAAGTGTCAAAAATCAATTTCCAGTACTCTTGAACAAGATTCAACCCAAAAACCTAGTCCAATTGTTGTACATCGGCCTAGAAATACCCATCACAGGCATTCAGAGGCATCTCAAATTTCTGGTTCATTGGTAAATTTAAAAGGGAATCTAGTGGAAGCAACTGCAATGAACAAGCCTTTTAGTGCTGGAGGTTTGAATAATAGATCAAGTGAATCAAGTCATCAAAAAGTTCCCCAAAGGACTAGGGAGGTTCAACCAGAAAGAGTTCATTCTGACGTCCCCCAATCTTGTTCCCTCCTTCATGGTTCCACCTGCAGTAACCAATTACGAGTTACACAACCTGCTTCCAGGGATGCTGTGACTACAAAGTTATCATCTGATGCGCTTCGTCCATATTCTAGGAGCCCACATAGGAATAAAAATGTAGAAATTAGAAAATCCAAGATTCTGGCAGTGGACAATGTGAGAGTTTCTCCAAAGGGATCAGACCAAAGGGCAGATAACCTAGCATCTCAGAAGACAAGAAGCACTTCACCTTTTCGCCGTTTAAGCGTGAGCATTGGTAAGATGAGCAAGAATTATAGCTCAAAAGATGATGGGACTCGGTCATCAGTCTGTTCAACAAAATCCAGTTCTGACAAGGCCAACTTGCCTTCCAGCCGTGAGAGTAGAAATATTGATAAGCAAACTTCAACCAGCAGATCCAGGTCTAGCCCTTTACGGAGGTTGCTTGACCCAATTATGAAGCCAAAAGCATCAAATTCCAGTCATTGTGATGAGGTGTCATGGAGGGGTTCAATACCATTGGATAGGGTGCATAAATTTTCAAAGGGACGGTCAGATTCTACCACTCTGAACCCTGTAAAAGCAAAACTGGATCCAACCAATTGTAAAACAGCTCTCATCAAGGAGTCGCCACTGGAAAAGAAAGCTGTACAGGCCACCATGCAGGCTCTTCTAAGAGTTGCATTCAAGAATGGCCTTCCATTATTCACTTTTGCTGTGGACAATGAGACTGATGTTCTTGCTGCTACAGTGAAGAAATCCACTTCCTCAAAAGAGGGTACCTATTGCTGGCTTTACACTTTTTACACCATTAGTGAGGTCAAGAAAAAGAGTGTCCATTGGATAAATCAAGGAAGCAAAAGCAAGGGCCAGGACTATATCCCTAACATCATGGCACAGATGAGGGTTTCTGATTTTTATTCATCAAAATTGCCTCCACAGCATTGTTCTAATCAGTTCCAGATGAGAGAGTACATTTTATTATCAGCTATCCCAATGACACAAGATCAGCTGACAATGGATTTCCAACCAAACAATGAGCTTGCTGCCATTGTTACCCAGATCCCGGCTACTAAAAGGCCAAGTGTAACTACAGATAAACAGCAAGATGGTCTATATATCAATTTTTCTGGGGTCAAAGAAAAGGGTTGTGGCCAGGATCCAACATCCTATACTGAAAGACACCAAAAGGATCAGACACAAAAGGACTGTGGCCATCTGATTAGCACAACAGTGATACTGCCAAGTGGTATTCACAGCATTCCAAGTAAAGGAGGACCTTCATCACTGATTGAACGATGGATGTCAGGTGGTTCTTGTGACTGTGGAGGTTGGGATTTAGGTTGTAATTTGAAAATTCTAGCGGGTCAGAATAGTTTTGGCTTAACTCCATTAAAAGCCACGTCCCCTGCTGATCACTTTTCCCTCTTCTCTGAGGTACCCCATTTGCGTGCACCTAGCCAATTGCTGGTTCCGTAGTTAGTATGAATGGTTTAATTGACTTGACATTCATTTTTTTCTTTGCTTACAGGTAGATATGCAGGACAACCAACCTGTATTTATCTTATCTCCATTCAAAGAAGGAATTTTCTCTGTTGACTTCAGCTCATCAATCTCGACATTGCAAGCATTTGCTATATCTATATCGGTCCTAGAAACTAAAAATCTTATTGAGAACTGGGGTGACCCTTGTATGTCCGAAGGGAAACCATCTGGTGAGATGGCTGTCTCAATGCAAGTTGATGGTACTGAGATTCTGAGTCGACCCGCAGGTGATGCTCCAGTGAAGTATGTGTCTTTTCCACCCCTATCACCTGTTGGGAGGGTTTAGCTTCAAATGAAAAGTTATCTTCAATCGTGCATTGTAAATATGCAAGCTGAAGTCTGTATGGAGTCAGGTTTCCTTCCACTTTTGGCAACGTGGATTCATAATAAGTCCCATGTTGAGGAGTTCTGCAATAATAGTTGAAAGAAGCATATTGGATGAGGGGGCTCATAGTTTTCCTTTTGTACCTTAGCCTTTTTTGGTTGTCTTTTCCTCAATTCCTTCTTAGTTTTTCTGCCGTCTAAAGGAGTAGCGTATTTCATCTGCCCAATTTTATGGCTGGGTACCTTAATAGTACGTACTCTGGAATTATATAGCTTGTCCATATAGTGTGCATATTATTACTTGATGGTAATTTTGTCACATTTGGGTCATATTTGAGTTTATTTTGTCTTGTTGTGTTGGTTTCTTAAATTGTTTCTTTGGATGTATATATAATTGTGCCATGATCGTACTCGTATTGCGTTATATGCTGCTCGTCACGTACGTCTCACCATATTGGTGTTACAAGTGATAGAAAGTAAACAAAATTGACTGATTGGAAAAAATAGCTATGCCAGACATTCAACCATGTTTTCTAGAAGTACATTCAAGCACCTCGCACAGTCAAATGAATTTGAAAAACTCTTCCATTACTATGTAGAACAAACCTCCCACCCCAACAACCCCCCACATCCACCAACCCAATACCCGACACACCCACCCACCAAAAAAAAAAAAAAGCCCACCCAGTATAGAATCCATAAGGTGCTATTGAAATTGCTTGTTGGATACTCATACCAAAGATCAATTTGCCAGGAAGTCAGTACAAGTGTACGTTTCCTTTCTCTATGCAGATGTGTTGGCAATAAGGACGGTTAGTTTCTACAGTCTAACCTCCACAGCACTCAAACAAACATGAAATCAATTCAATCAAGTCTATCCATGCTTGTTTTATTTTAAGAAAAGCTTGCACATAACTTGAAACCGAGGTTGACTAAATGCATAAGCTCATCATGCGGCATATTAGTTAACTCGAGCTCGATTAGATAAAATACTCAAGTAACTCTAATTCCAACTCAACTTCAATTTATAGCAAGCATCAAACAAAATATCACCTCAGTAAAGTTTAGCTCTTTTATATTGTTCAAAAATGATAGCACTAAACAAATATGTATAACTCGTGTCAACAAAGGGGTGAAAGGGTAAAATCTAATTTCATATAACGTACCATCCAGGGGTCGGGATGTAATCTGAAGCCATATATGTATAACATAATCAAGAACAAAACCGTCCGTGCAGTGTATTGTATCAACATAATCATTCTCTAAGATACATGTTATTCAAAGAATTAGGTTTGACTGTACATGCTGCAACTTGGAGTAATGCCTAATATAAACCAAGGCAATTTCCAAGGCAACTACCAATAATCCCCACATGAACAGATGCCGTCCTGAAAATGATGGATGCGGTTCACATCCCTTACAAGAATCTCCCTGTTTGTGAACTTGGAGATGAACTTGGTAACTGAATGACAATCTTCACATAATCTCAGATTCTTAGTGATCCTAATGGTTTCCCCCTTACTGCTGTTGATAAGCCCAAACGCCACGGCAAGTTTCTCGCTATGGCCCAACAAGATCCGCTCTTTTTCTTCTTCGTCAAGATCATACAGCACGATATTAGTTTGAGGCACATAGCCCTGGTCCTTCATCTCTGTTGACAATTTAAGCAACAAGGCTTGAAGCTGTTCCATTTGCGGATTCCATCCCTCAGAAACAAAGGAATAAATCTTCTTTTTCACTTCAATGCAACTTCTACCAGGAACCTTTTGCAATCCCTGTGTTTCAAGAAGTTTCTTCACTCTTTTGACATCATCCCACATCTCGGCTTCTGCATAAACATCAGCAAGGAGTACGTAGTTTCCAGCATTAGTAGGTTCAAGTTCAATAAGCCTCCTGCTAGCTCTCTCTGCAAGATCAACATTACAATGTATCCTGCTTGAGCCAAGAAGAGAACCCCAAACTTTAGGTCCTGGTTCAAACTCCATGTTTTGAATCATATGTGCTGCTTCCCCTAACCTGTTGGCTCTACCAAGAAGGTCCACCATACACGCATAATGCTCCACGGTAGGATGAATCCCATATTCTTTAACCATTGACTCAAACAACATCTTTCCCTCTTCGACCAGCCCTGCATGACTACAGGCCCCTAAAATACTCACGAACGTTATAGGGCTAGGTGAGATCCCACTGTGAATCATCTCTTCGTAAATCTCAATAGCTTTCTCTCCAAAACCATTAACCCCATAACCTGACATCAGTGAATTCCAAGAAACAACATCCCTATCATTCATGTTGTCAAAAACTCGTTGTGCTAGCTCGAGCTTACCGCACCTCGCATACATTGTCAAAAGAGCACTAATCACGGGAAGTATTGAATCAAGACCCCTTCTCAGAACATATCCATGCATCACCCTACCTTGCTGCAAAGCAGCCAAAGCTCCACCAGCTTGCAGCACGCTGACCATGGTGATTGAATTCGGAACAAAATTACTTGATTCAGCCTCCATCATTTCTGTAAAAACTTCCAATGCTTCAAAAGCCATTCCATTCTTCGCGTAACAAGCAATCATCGCACTCCAAGAGACCACATTCTTCACCACCATCCCATCAAACACACGACCCGCGTACGACACGCAACCATATCTTGCATACATATCCATCAAAGTAGTCATGATATGAACAATCCCATCATAACCATGCCTCAAAACATGGGCATGAATCTCCTTTCCATTTAGCAACAGAGAAACCGCACTTTCCGAAGCAACACATGCTTTCAATGCATAAGTATACGTGAACCTATCCGAGGAAACCCCAATCCTATTCATCCAACAATACAGATCAAGCACTTCATGCCCACGACCGGCGATCGTAAGCGCCCTAAAAAGGGCATTCCAAACATAAATACTCCTGTTACGAATTTTATCGAACACCTGGCGTGCATTCTCGATCGAATTGAGCTCTGAGTACATATTAATAAGTTTGGTGGCCAAGAACGGATCTTGGCCGAACCCATTATCCAAAATGTGTCGATGGACGAAAATGCCATCGGAGAGAGAGCTTTCATCGGCACAGGAGAGGATTAAGAGCTCGTAAGTGTGTTGGGTTGGATTGGGTTCTTGAGAGAGGACATGAAGGGCTTTCTTGAGTTTGCCTTTCTTACATAGGGATTGGATTAAGTGGTTCTTGTTCGCAGTGATAGTGGGATTTTCGAAGGTTAGAGAGCAGTGTGGGGGGATGCACTTTTTGGGGCGGTTAAGGTTAACGCTGAGGTGGTTGTGTAAGGGTTGTCCTGCAGTTTGAGGGTAGTGAAATGCCAACATGAGAAATGAGTCCACAGCACAGGAATTAGGTTTGGACAGAGCTTTGACGGTTGGAACCTTTTATCTAACAGGGCGTGGGGGGTTCACATGCAACTCGCGAATAAATCAAAATAGACGTACTTTAATTTTTTTGCGTAACTACTTAAATTCAATATAATAGGGTTTGAGGTTAAGTTTAATCGCATGAGCTCGCACATTTCACTCTTTTCCTATTAAGCTTGAGAATTTATTCATGTATTATTAAATTCGATTTGAAGAGAATAAAAATATTTTCCTCATCGTAAAATGCTAGTACTGTGGAGATAATTTTCAAAACAAAATAAAAACTATATGATTACAAGATATAACATGAAATATATACACAAAAATACTGCTAAATCAAGTATGATTGTAATAAAAACTTAGCCTTTTATTCCGTTGCTCTTGCAACATAGAATTAGTCTTCTGCTCTCTCTTTCTTATAAGACATGGATAATTTTAGAATCGAACCAAACAGGAACCGAAGCTGGAATTGTCTCCCATAGTTTCCGGTTTTGGTTTACAACTGTGGAAATGTTTTTTTTTTTCAAGAAAAACAAATGAATTTTAGATTTTAATAAAATAAATTTTAAACTCAAAATAATTAATTATTAGATCTACAACTGTTAAATTATTTAGCCAAAATTTTTAAAAATTTATATACAAATACAACTAATATTAATTATATATGAGATTGTTAAATACTTTAGAGGATAACAAAAAAATTACAATACAAAAAATAGTCTCTCGTTAGTAAAGAATAAATTTTACTTTTAAGAAAAGTTTATATAAATTAAATTACATATGATTTTAGTTATGTTTATTTGTATTATTGATAATAAAACATAAAATATCGTAAATAGGTAATAAATTTTACTATTCATATGAAATAGTGTAAACATTGATAATTATATATTTAATATAATTTTTAAATTTTTTCTCCAATTATTTTCTTCTTCTTTTTTTTTCAATGAATCACATTGGAACTACCGGATCGACCTAGTTATATGTTGTAGACGCTTAAGAACCGAAAACCAACAGATCCTTAGTCAATTCTAGAACTAACCAATATGTCTCCTTTTAGTTTTATAACCACCGGTGACGGTTTCAGTTTAGAATCAACTTTGTTTATGTCTATTACACATAGACAAACTCCTTATTGCATGTGGCTGCCACCTCTTTTTCAATTTTTTCCCTTAATTAGCAATCTTAATCCTCAAATTCGTCACTGATAATATTAGTATCTACAAATCTATACTTTCTATTCCATTGATTACTATTTTTTTTATATTGTTCCCATCATCATTGATTCACCGACATTACATTCCAACCTTAGTAATGTTCATGAATATAGAGATGGTTAGATTAAAGTTATAATGATCTAGCCAATATTAGCATGTCAACAGAATTTTGAGCAACTAGGCTTTTATCTATTATAGGGTCTGTTTGGATTGTTAGATTTTTATATGTATCATATTCCTATCTGATCTGCATCCATAATTTATTGGTATATATCTGTATCGTATATGTTTGGTTTGTTTATAAATAAAACCATCAATTTTTCATCGGTATCTATTTTCTTGACAACATTTGTTTGAAAATAATACAAATGAGATATCAAAATGATCATAATGTAATGAAACAAACAAACCTATAATATCCCACATAAAGTGGCTCTACAAATATATTTTTCCCCAACCAAGTTGATGGAAGGAAAAGTGAAATTATGCTGGAGGATTTCAAAATAGCTCATATGTATGTAGGGCTCGTAGGTTACATAAAAAACTAATTTATTTAAACAAGCCAAATTGAGCTGTGTTCAAACGCAATTTAGAATCACAAGTCATTTTGTGAGCAAACAACCAATGCTAGAGTGTTAACCTATATGTTATATAGGTGCTAACGTGTAGGTTCTTGTAGGTATTGACATGTCTTTTGTTTTGTTTAGTTGCTAGTATATATATCTCTCTTCTAATAGAAATTAGTTTTTAGAAGACTCATCGTTATAAAACTTCATTCAATACGTAATATTTTTCTTTCCTCTCTATTATGGCTTCTTCAATCAATTATTCATGAAGATTGATTTTCTATTCATCTATGAAGTTTAACATGGTATCAAAGCATCCATACCTAGTACGATTTGTATTCTCTTGATTTTCTGGTTTGATTGCAGTTTTGTTGAGCTTTCCTTTTTGGCGAAATGAATAATCAAAATAGGGATTTAGCTTTGCAATTAGGAATTCTTGATCCTCTTTATATGTCGAGATCAGATATGCCTGGAATGATTCTAGGTAATATCAAATTTAATGGATCTAATTTCTTATCTTGCAGCCGCTCGGTTAGGATGACCTTAAGAGCGAAGATGAAATTAGGATTCATTAATGGAAATGCACCAAAACCTAATGAAGGAACTAATGAGTTAGTTCAATGGACAAATTGTGGTAACCATCTTTGGTTTCACAGTCGCACCAAGCATATGGAGGCTGATCTCCATTTCATTCATGATCATATTTCCATAGGTTTTCTAAAGACATCATATGTTCCTTCTAAGTAACAACTTGTTGACCTCCTTACTAACCTGTTTTTAAATCTTAGCTCTTTTTTTTTTTGCAAGATGGGTCTTTGATGTTAAGTTATATGCTATATAGGTGTTGACGTGTAGGTGATTGTAGGTGTTGACGTGTCTTTTGTTTTGTTTTGTTTAGTTGCTAGTATATGTATCTCTCTTGTAACAGAATTAGTTTTTAGAAGACTCCTCATTACATAAATTCATTCAATAAGCAATATTTTTTCTTTCCTTCATGTTTTGGCTTCTTCAATCAATTATTCATGAAGATTGATCTTCTATTCATCTGTGAAGTTTAACATAGAGCTTTACGTATGTATTATTATATAATACAATATAAATGATTGTGGGCTCATTTAGGCTCTTTATTATTCCTTAATGAGTTAAAGCTCAGACCAATAATTGTCAAGCTTGGCAAAAGCTTACCTTAGCTTAGGTTGGACAATCTTTCAAACAAATCAAGCCTAATCTTTCAAAACTTTGGATCATATTAGCTTGTTGCGACCTTATTATCCATAGCAATTTTGGATGCTAGCAAATAGCAACACATAAAGGATGGCAAGATGTTAGTTAAAATGGATAAAACATTATATGGTAATGCATTATACTTTGCTACCAAACTAGCACCACATAAAAGCATGGCAAGATGTTAGTGAAGATGGATAATACATCATTGTACAATGCTTTGAAATCCAACTCAAACATTTAATGTAACTTTAGCCATTATTTATTGGATATTGGAGCTTCATAGCGAAGGAAAGACAATGACAATCAATTTAAGTTTAGAATTGTGTCATATGAATAGGGTAGCGGATTAGATAACAACTCAAAATAAGGAAGAAAATGAATCTCTAGATATGAGTTTTGAGTTTTTTTCTTTTCTTTTTCCTTTCATTATAATAGCAAAAAAGAAAATCAAACCTAATACATCAATTAAAAACTTGATGGTAATATTACTGATATAATATTATTGGCTTAAGTCCATCTTCTTTAAAAGAGATCTATTTCTTTTGATTCTTGTACCATATTATAATTATGTCACTCTTTATGATGTATAGCGCTTTTTAAATTTAACAATAATTCACTATGGTTTTGGGGTTTGTTGGGGGTGTGTGTGTGGGGTGTGGAAAGAAAGAAAAGAAGATGGCATGCCATAGGACCTAGCTAGCCAGAAGACACCAACTATTTGAACAGCTCGTACCTTATGATAATAATTTAGTATTAAAAAGATGGGCCCATTTGGCATGATGTATATCAATACCCACACGGCTAGGGTCTAGAGTCTATACGATTGCCAATTTTGAAATGTTCACTACGTGAACGCTATTTAAGTTAGTGAGACAAAATTCCATTTGTCCGTCCAGCGTGCCCTAAAAGTGATGTCTGCCTAATTATGCATAGTTACACTCCCTCTTCGAGGCTCTTCTTGAGGTAGGGTTTGGACTTTTGGTTATTGGGTGGAAAATGAGGACGAGAACGAGGGAAATCAGCATAAAAACTATACCATAGTGTCGATTATGGATTTTGATTTTTGGTTCAATTTTTTTTAATCCGATTTACATCAAATCTTAACCCATTTGACATAAATCCTCGACTAAAAATTAAAAAGAAATATCAATTTTAAAAATTATTTTGGAGTCACCAACTGACTAGAGTTAAAAAAAAAAAAACAAAGAAAACCAAGATCAATAGGTAGGTTGTCTCGGATATGCTACTGATCCGCAAAAAAATCGTTTAAAAAAATACTAGAAATTAACTTGAGTCCAGGGGCTAACCTATTAAAACCTAAACGGTTACCACTTATAGCTTTCCAATTAAAATTACTTTCTTTCATGTCCTAAATCCAAATTATAAAATATTTACGAGGATCTAACTAACTAATCCTATAGCTAATATTTACAAATATGTACAAATTTACTAATTTAATAAACTAATCAATTTCCATCAATAATCATATATAATCTAAGAACTTAATATAGTCAAATTAATCAAATTCTATCAATATTTACATATCATAAACTAAACTAAGAGAATTAATAAGATCAAATCAATCAAATTCACAAAAATAATTTTTTACATATTTTGAGTCGCCTATTTAGATGCTTACGTACCCGTTAATCGGGATCAGACCACACGTAGTTTTTTAATGAAAACTTTAAATTGGTGGTCAAAATTAGCTATATGGATCCTTAGATTTATCAATTTAAGTTCTTGCTATTTCATAAAAATCAAATTTTTTTCTAAGTGACAAAACTCTTTAAGGAAACATAGCATATCAATCCACATTAATTAAATTATCACAAGAAATCAAATTTCACACATACAGAAGAAAAAAATGTTATTACAAACATATAAATGATGAAATATTTATAACATCAAATGGTACATTGCAAATATCATGGTTATCATATAATAACTTATTATTTGAATACATCATGGTAAAGGTTCAATCTATGTCATTAAAGTATTTTTAAAAAAAACTGAATTTATTAGTCAAGGGATTATAGTGAAAGTCAAAATCAAAGTGCTATGATAATATTAATAAATCAAATTTATGAAAATCAATTGGCAAAGCCATAATAAATCTTGTCAAGATAAAAATTAATTTAGAAATTTTAATAGCAATTTTATACAATATAAACCTAAGAATAATTTAATCTATAAACAATATTACAAAGCAATCACTCAAAAAGACATAGTAATTAACCTCATGTTTTGAATGCCTAAACAACTAATAATAATATGTAATATTTATTATGTCAGAATTTTATTATTGTTTATTATTTTTCATTGTTACAATGCTACGATAATTCATTAACTTATAATATTATATTACTAATATGCTTTATTAAGTAAAAAAAAAAAAAGGGGGGCTTACCTGAGAATTGAACGCGCGCGGAGGAATTGATAGTTGGAGCTCCGGCTGGTCGACTTGAGACAGACGAATGTGGAATTGGGTTGGGGTGATCACAGGGCGATGCGGTGGCCGAATAGGGCGGTTTTGAAGCCTTCAATCTACCAAACACTCCGGTAGCTTCCAATTGCTCCGATTTTTCTTTTCTTTTTTTTTAAGAAGAATTTAAAATTAGAATGTTGAAACCTAAATTTGAGAACACCAAGACGAAATCAAAAGTTGAGAATAAAAATAAAAGTATTAGAAGAGAGCATACCTTTAAAAAAAAAAAAACAGAAGATAGGAAGACTATTTATATGTTTTAATTTAGCTCAAAACTTTCCTAAACAATCGATTGAGAATCTAGGGTTTTAAGACGCGGTTTTCACAAATTCGAAAAAAATTGGAGCCCAAACGGTTGTAACTTTCCAATTAAATGTCCTGTCAGGTATGTCTTTCCCATATTATAACGATCCAAATCTTCAATCTTGCCTAAAAAACGACTTTTGTGCGTTTTTGAGTTTTTGAGGAAACTAACAAAAACACTTTTTTTTCCCAATTTTCAAGTCCGAATTTGAAATAGTTATTGTTGATGAAAATACGTAATCGACATACCAAATTAAACTACTCTCCATATGTGCATTCGATTAGTAGAAATCGGGTTTGGAAATGGGCCGAAAATGGACTCACAGAGGGCTTAGAAGATGAATAGTATTATTATAAATTTTTATTTATTATTATTTTTTAAATTTTCTACGTATTATAATATATTATATATGTATATATATTACATATATTATATTTATTTCCCTTAATTTGATTTATTTTCCTAATTTTCATTTCTAATTCTAATGCTTTTAATTACAAATATTCCTTTAATTTAGCCATATATATATATACTAATATTAACATCTAATTATCAATAATTAGACAAAAATAAATTGTCAAAATGAGGTGTTTACAGCTGCACCTCTTTGTGGTGAGGTTTGTTAAACCTTATCATAAAAATAAAGCAAACCTCATTTTACCTTTAACTTATTAGGAACTCCCACTTCTTGAGCGGGTTGAGAGCTTTTTCATGTTGTGATATGCTCCTTGAACTGCTTCTTGAGTAAGGATGCTTCATGTACTGAATTATGCCTTGATTCAGGTCTCATGTACTGAGTCCGTACTTGAAAGGAGGTCGCTTTCTGAGCGGAGATAGGATTGCTTCTTGAGCAGAGATGAAGTTATTTCTTGAGCAGAGACGATTCATGTTCTGAACCACTAGATTGCTTCTTGAGCGAAGGTGATTCATGTTCTGAAACTCCTCTTGAATTGGGTTGAGGTGAATCATGTTCTGAAATGCCTCTTGAATAGTGTTGCTTCTTGAGCGGAGGTGATTCATGTTCTGAAATGCCTCTTGAATAGTGTTGCTTCTTGAGCGGAGGTGATTCATGTTCTGAAACACCTCTTGAACTGTGTTGCTTCTTGAGCGGGTGATTCATGTTCTGAAACTCCTGAATTGTTGCTTCATGCGAGTGATTAATGTTCTAAAATGCCTCTTGAACAGTGTTGTTTCTTGAGCGAGGTGATTCATGTTTTGAAACGCCTCTTGAACTGGGTCTCTTGTTCTGATCCCAAAGTAACAAATCTCACGTCCTGAAATCTTGATTTCCTCATGTTTTACATGGCTTCAAGAGTTAATTTCCTGAAAAATTTAATCCTAGTAATATATTTATTTAAAAAAAATTACCAGATTCTTATAGAAGCTTTTAAACTTGTCAGACCACTTGGTGAAGTCGCTCATCACTAGGTTAACTCCGTCAAGTTAGAGCACATTCATAGTGGCTATCCTTTGATTTGAGTATCCTTGTTTGTCTCTTGATAGTAACTGGATTCTTTTGATAGTCTTGATCACGGGACAATACAAGAGATGGTTCTTAGAGTCTCCCTTACTTTGCAGCTTGAACTTATCGACTTCTTATGTTATTCCCCTAAAATAGGCATTTCTTTAAAAAAGATCAAATCACAAAGTATTAGAATGTTTTTATAACTTTATCAATTGCTAAATTTCTCTCTCACAGTACGCTCGTGTTTTAAGTGTTTGGGATATAAGGATGAAAGAGAATTATTGATTAAGGGGATGGTTAATGACCGATCTGATTATTGGAGACCGCTAAAGATATCTTTTTGTCAATAGATAACAAAAATTAGATCACATAGACAAAATAGTCAACACATTTATGAACTTAATAGAATTCTCATTAATTTCTCAAGAGTAGTACAACTTGACCGCATCAGAATTTACAGGGTCTTTCAAATATGGACCATCCATTCTAGTCAAAATCAATGCGCCACCAAGCAACACTCTCTTTACTACATATGTTCCTTCATAATTAGGAGTAAATTTTCCTCTAGGATCTTGAACATTCGGTAGCACTTTTCTCAAGACTAAGTCTCCTTCTTTGAAATTTCTCGGGCGAACTTTCTTATTGAATGCTTGAGCCACTCTTTGTTGGTAAAGCTGACCATGGTATAGAGCGGTCATCCTCCTTTCATCAATGAGATTCAACTAATCAATCCCTTTTCTCACCCATTCAACTTCATCCAATTTGATTTCTGCCAATATTCTGAGTGATGGGATTTCAACTTCAACTGGCAAAACTACTCCACACCATAGACTAATGAATAGGGGGTTACTCCTGTTGATACTCTGATGGATGTTCGGTAGGCGATGAGTGCAAAGGACAATATCTCATGCTAGTCTTTGTAAGTGATAGCCATCTTCTCTATTATTTTCCTAATGTTTTGGTTGGTTACTTCAACTGCCCCATTCATCTGAGGTTGATATGGGGTAGAGTTCTGATGTTTGATCCCAAAATTTTGGCACAATTCAAACATTAATTTGTTGTTCAAATCGGTACTGTTGTTTGTAATGATTGTATCAGGAACTCCATATCTGGCTATGATATCTCTCCTGATGAACTTGACAACTACTCCTTTGGTAACATTAGCATACGAGAATGCTTCAACTCACTTGGTAAAGTAGTCGATCTCCACTAATATAAATCGGTGACCATTTGAGGCTTTTGGCGAAATTGGCCTTATCATATCCATACCCTACATCAAGAAGGGCCAAGGTAAAGACAACGACTGCAATTCTTTGGGAGGAGCATTTATCTTATTGGAGTGTATCTAGCACAAGTGACAATATCTCATGTGTTTGATACAATCTGATTCCATAGTCACCCAAAAATAACCTAGCCTCATAATCTTCTTGGCTAGCATGTATCCATTCATGTGAGGTCCACATATCCCTTCATAGACTTCCTTCATCAATATATGTGCTTCCACCTCATCTACGCATCTCAAGAGAATAGTGTCAAATGATTGTTTGCATAATGTATTACCACTGAGCATGAAACGAGTTGCTAAGCATCTTAGCATTCTTTGCTCCTTTGTTAAGGCATTTTCAGGGTACTTTCCATCTTGGAGGAATTCTTTGATATTAGCATACTAAGGATCTTTCTTTGGGACTTCCTCGGTATTCAAGCAAAATGTCGGATCCTTCTCAATGCGAACCTTTAAAGGCTGGATCTCAACTCCATCAGTGATCTGAATCATAGATGCTAATGTAGCTAATGCATCCGCGAACTGGTTCTGGTTTCTTGGCATATAAGTAAATGATATTTCTTTGAATTTCTGTGCCAATTCTAGTAAATGTTGGTGATAAAGCACCAATTTTGCATCCTTCGTCTTGTATTCTCCTCGTGTTTGAAAGATGAGGAGAGAGGAGTCTCCATATACTTATAGATCATCTATCTCCATGTCAAGTGTCATCTTGAGACCCATGATGCAAGCCTCGTAATCTGCTACATTATTAGTATAAGGGAACATCAATCTTGCTGAAGCGGGGTATTGATTACCATCTAATGATATTAAGACTACCCCAATTCCATATCCACATACATTAGCTGCTCCATCAAAGTAAAACTTCCATTTAGGGATGGACTGTTCTAATTCTTTATCAATCTGCCAGCAATATGTTTCCATTCGGAAATTGAGCTTCTCCATCAATCACACTATCTTCAACCAGGTTTTTAGCCAGCTGATCTACAAGTGCTTGACCTTTAACTGAGTTTTGATTCACATAAGTGATGTCAAATTCTAATAACAACATTTGCCACTTGGAATTTCTCCCAATCAGCCCTAGTTTCTGAGCCAGATACTTTAAAGGATCATGTTTCGTGTAAAGCTCGATAGAATAATATAATGTATATTGTCTAAGTCTGTGCATGATCCACAACACGGCACAACAAGTTCTTTCCACTTCAGTATACTTCTGTTCACCTTCAGTGAATTTCTTACTCAAATAGTAAATAGCTCGTTCTTTCCCATCTTCATCTTTTCTATCCAAGCATACCTCCCATTGATTCAGGAAGTACCGTCAAATACAGGAAAAGAGAGCACCAGGTTGTGGCACTACTAACACTGGTGGATTCATCATATTGCTTGATCTCATCAAATGCTTCTTGACAATCTTTATCCCAACGGATAGTTGCATTTTTCCTCAACAACTTGAATAGAGGGCGACATTTGTTGGTTAATTGAGATATGAACCGAGCAATGTAGTTCAAGCATCCTAATATGCCCCTGACTTCTTTGATCGTCTTCGGAGGAGGCAATTCAAGTATGGCTTTAACTTTATTCGGATCAACTTCTATTCCTTGTTGACTACTACGAATCCCAATAACTTTCCTGAGGTCACCCCAAACGTACACTTATCGGATTCAGCTTAAGATGGAACTTCCGTAATCTATCAAATAATCTCCTTAATACTTCC
This sequence comes from Combretum micranthum, assembly GCA_024138025.1. Lineage (NCBI taxonomy): Eukaryota > Viridiplantae > Streptophyta > Magnoliopsida > Myrtales > Combretaceae > Combretum > Combretum micranthum. Next base: position 1,415,741 of record JAMXBD010000122.1, on the reverse strand, counting down.
ACATGATCCTCATCTTCCTTAGACTTAGCAATCATATCATCCACGTATACTTCGACTTCTTGATGCATCATGTCATGAAACAAGGTAACCATCACCCTTTGATATATTGCCCCAGTGTTTTTAAAGCCGAAAGGCATGACTTTGTAGTAGAATATTCCCCAAGTAGTAATAAAGGTTGTCTTGGTTTTATCCTCTTCTGCCATCTTAATCTGATTGTATCCCGAAAAGCCATCCATGAATGAAAATAGATGGTTTCCAGCCGTGTTATCCACCAAGACATCTATGTGAGGTAAGGGGAAATTATCTTTGGGCGTGGTTTGGTTTAGATCGTGAAAGTCTATACAAACTCTAACCTTTCCATTCTTTTTATGTACGGGACCACATTGGCCACCCATTCAGGATAATTAGATACCTCTATAAAACCAATTTCTAATAATTTCTTCACTTCTTCTTTAATCTTAAGCAAGATATATGGTCTAAATCGCCTTAATTTTTGCTTCTTTAGTTTGATATCTGCTTTAGTTGGTAATTTATGAACCACTATAGAGGTATCTAAACCAGGCATATCTTCGTAGGACCATGCAAACACATCTAAGAAATCAGTCAATAATTTTACCAATCTTTCTTGTTGTTCAGTGGATAAGGTGGTGCCTATTTTCAAATTTTTAGGCTTATCTTCAGTTCCAACATTTACTACTTTTGTAGGTTCATTGATCTCAATTCTATCTTGTTTATATTTTTGCCAACTTTTCTCTATCCCAGTGTGCTCACTAATATTACTTTCGACGACTAACCCAGTAGGGCGGGAAGTGATATCAGTATTTTCGTTATCTATCGGCGCAAGATATCCCTTACTTTCACCATTATCATTAGATCTGAATAAAGGTAAGATAAAGAAAGAGAAAAGGGAAGAAATGTGAGGGAAAAGAGAAAGTGATGATATAGACAAAAGATATATATAGAAAAAGAAACAAAGAAATTTTATTAATGAATATGACTCATGGAGTATATTTTATTTGAACAACTGATAAAAGAAACGAAACATAAAAACACTTCATGAATTCAACCTTTACTCAGAGGTAACCCTAGAGTTATTAAGGGGAATAGTAAACCAATTATTTAACTCCTAAGCCGGATGGAAGCTGCGAGAAGGCTCCATAACTGATGCAATGTCTAGAGACTCAATAGGGGATATCATACCATTCTTCTCCTCTCTTTTTCCAGGCTTTCCTTTTCATCTCTTGTATCTCAACTGGAGTAGGGACATATCCAATCCAAATGTCCCTAAATGTCCCTATTCTCGAATCATATTGGCTTCTTCAAAAATTTGTAAAGCAAAGTCTTCGGATCCTTCTTCGCCAATATAGGGTATAGCAGTGTCTTTGAAGATAGCATAATCTTGTTCACCTAGTACCGTGACAATTTGGCCATTTGTTATAAACTTCACCATGTGATGCGAACTAGGCGGTATTGCCCTAGCTGAGTGGATCCAAGGCCTTCCAAGTAACAAATTGAACGATCTTGGTATGTTTAGAACTTAGAATGGGATAGTAAAATCTTGTGGCCCAATAGTAATTTCCAAGCCTATTTCTCCCGATATGCCTCTCTTGGATCCATCAAAAGCTCTAACAATTGTGGAACTAGACTGGAGATTAGATGCATCGATACCAAGTAGGTTCAAAGTGGCCAATGGACAAACATTCAAAGACAACCCATTATATATGAGGACTCGAGCTACAATCAATCCATTACACTTAGCCATTATGAATAGGGGCTTCGTGTGTTGAGTGCCTTCAGCTCCCAATTCATTAGGTGAGAAAGAGATTTGGTCCAAAGCAAATGCCGAATTCACCACATATTCCATCGTTTTAGTAGCAATACCTTTGGGAACCTTGATCTATTGGAGTATCTTAAAGAGGGCCTCCCGGTGTTTTTCAAAAGCCATCAATAAACTCATAAAGGATATTTGAGTCGGGACCTTAGCAAGTTGATCGGTGATCTTATAATCACTCATCTTCATGATCTTGGTTAAGGTCGTTTTCTCATCATATTCCTCCTCCATTTTCTTATCTTTTCTCTGTGGGAAGAATTCCTCCACCAATGCTTTCTTTCTTTAGGCTTTGGGGCTTTTCCAAGTTTCCCGACCATGGGTCCGGGAACTTGATTAACAGCTTGATAGTTGAACGGGGCAATTTTATAGTCACTTGGTGCAATGGGCACATGGATTTGATATATCATCGATTTCACCTCATATAGGGCCTCTTTCTACTCTTCTTGACATTGGATAATTACCCTCTTCAGATCAAACTGGATCATTCCAATAAAAGGCTCAGGTTCTTCGACCATGTTGCTCGTGGGCCCATGATTCAGGAGATGATTGGTGTTGACATTAGGAGTCGGGGTTTTGATGAAATCCAGTTAGACCAATTTAGCATCAATGAGGTCTTGAATCTTGTTCCGAAGCCTCCAACGATAGTCAATAGAATGACCCACTTGCCCTAATGATAATTACATTTCAGCTATGAGTTATATTATCTGGGTTTGTAGTCTTCTTTGGGTGTTTCAAAGGTGTTAGATTGTCAAATTTAAGCTGGGCTAGAACTTGGCTTAGGGGTATAGGAATTTTGGTGAACTGTCTTTTGGATCTATTAAATGATCGATTTTAGGATTGTGGTTGTTGTGACTAAGTGAAGGGTTGATTAGTGTTTGGGGTTGGTTGGTAGGCATAGGATTGAGTAGGTTTAGTGTATGGGATTGAGCCGACTACACTGATAGTGGTATCCTTCCCTTTGTTGTTGTTGGAGTACTTGAGGTTTGTAGTCTTTTTCTCCACATAGATATTCCTAATAGTAATGGCATTTTCAATTCTGCATCCGGCCAATACTATCTTAGAGAAATTAGTAGTAATGTGTCTAATGAGATGGGTACAGAATGGTTTTTCCAAAGTATTGATGAAAGTGAATGTCAAATCCTTCTCCGGGATAAGGTAGATACCATAAATACCATTGATCTCCACCTTTGAGCATATTCCTTAAAGGACTCATCTTTCTTCTTCCTCATATTGCCTAAATCCCACATAGAGGGGGCCACTTCAATATTGAACTTATATTGATTGTAGAAAGCCCTAGCCAATTTATCTCAAGTATTAATCTCATCAAGATCCAATTGAGCATACCATGTTAAAGCCAGACCGGTAAGGCTATCCTGGAAAGTATGGACCATATATGCTCATATTGAGTGTACCGGTTCATCTTCCTCACATAGAGCCTAGTATGTAACTTTAGGCAACCAATACCATCATACTTTTCAAAGTCAGGAATCTTGAACTTCTCGGGGAAAGCCCCCGGCTTCGATTGTAGGAAAGTTTGTGATTTCAGCTTGATCAAATCCTTCCATTTCTCAAAAGCTTTGAGTTTCTCATTGAATTAAGAGAAAAGCCTTTTCTCCATCTCTTTGTTTTGAACCTCAATTTCCTTCTTAAGCCCGGAAGCATCGGTCTTGACAGTGGTTTGTGGCTCATGATTGACTACTTGTTCCTCAATGGCTTGACCATCGGTCCCTTTCTTTACCCCGAAATGTCCTTCGGTGGCAGCTTGAGGGGCCTTAAAGTTTTGTGCGAGAATATTCATTTGCTCGGCCATTCGAAACACCATTTGTTCCAAAGTGGTGAACCTTTGCTCAGAAATTGCATTGGAATTGCTAGAATTATTGTCGTTATTGCTAGCCATTCTGGATTTGGACCTAATGATGATTTGACTTCGAATCGGGACGAACCGTTTAGGAGCTATCTTTTAGAAACTGAGTAATTCAAAAACAAGATTCCATAATTTAGAGAAGAATATGTATTTATTATTATTATTATTATTGGCGAAAATCTTATTATTTATTTACAATTCTAAACAAAACGAGTAATTGGTTAGTGGTGGTTAAGAAATATATACACAAAAACAAGTAAACAGTTAGCGAACAAAATATACATAAAAGTTATACAAGAACATGTACAGACAAGAATATATGTATGGAAAAGAAAGGCGCATGTGCATGCAAATTGGGATGATGAAGAAACTTTGTGACAAAAAACCATTTTATTTCTTTAAAGCTGAATTTACTCAAGGAGTCAAAACATGACCTAAACATGAAAAAACCGAAAAGCTAAACAAAGAGACTTTAATCCTAAACCAAACACCTAATCTTGCTATGACACACTAAACGATCCTTCAGCTTCCCGATAGTCCTCTTCGCCGTCCGTAGTTGAGCTTCAAGTGCTTGAACCTTGGCTTGAGAACTTTGCACTTCCTCTTCCATCTTTCGCTCCCTCTTCTTCATTTGTTGGAAGTGAACCTCTCCTCGGGCTTTTGTCAATTCCATATAAGCTTGTGCCTCCGGGTCAGGAGCGGTAAGTGGTCGACTCAACACCTCGGGAGCTTGAAATTTTAACCCGTCCACCTTTGCCTTTTGGTTGAGGATGTATTCTTTAATGGCTCGGTATTTCTTTGCCTCAGTATTGATGGGGTCTATCACGTGGATCGGCTTGATTTCTCTTGTCTTCCATTTGGCTTGTATCAACCCTAGTTTTCCCTCTCTTTGTGCCAAAGAGAACGTCCGGGTCATCATATTCCATAGTAACCTCCTTTAATGATCGCTTGTTAGTTATATCTTGAAGTGCTCCATATTATCTTATCATGCGAGCTGGATAATATCCCGTGGACCCGTCAAATCAATCAAAGGAACTTCCATATACTCCGTGCATTTGGTTATTGCCGCATGAGAGTGGAACCACTTAGCAATCTAAAGGAACGTGTAAGCTTCTAGATCTTGGAGTAAATGCACCCACTCATCGGTTCTTAGAAGATCTTGAATGCGGACTCTTTCACTAAAGCTCAAAATAAGATCATAACCGTCTCTAATGTGGCAAGATGGACTCAAATTGCTCCTATAATCTCTAATGTGGCTAGCAAACCAAACTATCAAGAGTGCCATACTAGACATGAACTTCACATAGCCTCTATTCTTCAAGTGTTTGAGAGATCTATTTTGTTTAGCGAGCAAGGCCGTGATATAAGACTTCCCTGCCAAAAACCAGTCCACTAATTCCGATGAATAGATCCCCATTGAGGAAGAGGGTAGTATCGGATATTGCCGCCATAAAGGCGTTGATGCTATTCTGTTCCCATGCTTCTATACCTTCACAGAAGATGGGCTTCTTGTCCTTGTAACTATTTGGCGATCCAAACCACTTGAACAAGTCAGAAAGCCGAATGGAGACCAAATTGCAGTTCTTGAGAGCTCTAAACACGTCAATCCTCTTAATCCTTAAAAAGGAGTTGAATAAGTTGATCGGTCCTTTACTAAGTTGAGGAGCATATATTCCCGCATGAGTTGGTGGAGCCTGAAGAAGCTTCGTGTATTCCTCAATAGTAGGACTCAAAGTGTGCTCACCAAGGCAAAAGATGGCCTCATCAATATTCCATAAATAAATCAAGGCCCTAAAAAGATGAATAGGGATCTGGACCTTTTATAGAGAAAGAATAGGGGCCAAACGGTCTTTAATGAATCTTCTTTGTTCTGGCTTGAAAGTTTGTAACCACTTGCTCAAAATGGGCATTGGATTAGTAGGCTCATGAACATGGATCTCGGAATAAGACGGGCCCACATGTTGCCACTACACATATTGTTTGTTGTACTTAATCTACAAATTACAAAAGAGATATGTTACAACATGGTATATACATTTACAAAGTACATACATGGACAAAGATACAAGAATTTACAAGACACATCTACATGAACGGATTACAAGGAAATTAACTCTCGTAAATTCAGCTTTGTTTTGTAAAAAAAATTTTGAAAAACATTTTGAGGGCCATAATGCTCGATCATCATCTTCTTCATGTAGTAAATGCAAGAAGGGTGGATTCTAAAGGTCCCCCAGTTAATGGGTCATGGACCACATTAAACGAAGTGGGGGAAGGGGGGCGCTAATTCGTGTCCCGAATGGTGGGTAACCACAACACCCGAGACCTACTGGTGCCCCCCGTCCTAAGTTACCTAAGGTGGCCCGGTTTGACCATATCTAGCACACATTTTTTTACTCAAAATTAAAAAATTCCCCGTAGATATATTTATAATATTTGCATAAAAGCAACCGATTAGTACAACTATTTACAAATATAAAAAAATATTTATAAAGAAGAAAGTAATTTATATATGAAAAGCATAAAGTGGCTAGCCCTCTGAAAATGAGTCCCCAGTGGAGTCGCCAATCTGTCGAGCATGGATTTTGATTTCCAGTTCAATTTCCTTTAATTCGATTTACATCAAACCCTAACCCATTTGACATAAATCATCGACTAAGAATTAAAGGAAATATTAGTTTTGAAAATTATTTTGGAGTCGCCACCTGACTAGAATCAGAAAAAAAAAAAGAAAAAGAAAACCAAGATCAATGGGTAAGTTGATATCGGTTATGCTACTGATCTGTAAAAAAAAATCGTTTAAAAAAACGAAAATAAAAAATTAACTTGAGTCCGGGGCTTAACTTATTAAACCTAAATGGATACCACTTATAGTTTTCCAATGAAAATTGCTTTCTTTCATGTCCTAAATCCAAATTATAAAATATTTATGAGAATTAACTAACTAATCCTATAGCTAATATTTACAAATATGTACAAATTTACTAGTTTAACCAACTAATCAATTTCCATCAACAATCATATATAATCTAAGAACTCAATATAGTCAAATTAATCAAATCCTATCAAATTCAATCAATATTCACATATCCTAAACTAAACTAAGAGAATCAATAAGATCAAATCAATCAAAATCACAAAAATAATTTTTTAAATATTTTGAGTCGCCCATTTAGGTGCCTACGTACCTGCTAATCGGGATCAAACCACACGTGGTTCTTTAATGAAAACTTTAAATCGTTGATCAATTTTATAGTTTTTAATTCTTTTCGCTTTAAATTTGTTAAATTTTGATAGTTTTGAAAAAAAAAAATTAGCTTTTTGATGATATGGATCCTTAGATTTATCAATTTAAGTTCTTGCTATTTCATAAAAATCAATTTTTTTTCTAAGTGACAAAACTCTTTAAAGAAACATAGCATATTAATCCACATGTTATCATTAATTAAATTATCATAAGAAATCAAATTTCATACATACAAGAGAAAAAAAATGTTATTACAAATATATAAAAGATGAAATATTTATAACATCAAATGATATATTGCGGACATCATGGTTAATATATAATAACTTATTATTTGAATACGTTATGGCAAAGGTTCAATCTATGTCATTAAAGTATTTTAAAAAAATTAATTTATTAGTCAATGGATTATAATGAAAGTTAAAATCAAAGTGCTATGATAATATTAATAAATAAAATTTATGAAAATCAATTGGCAAAGCCATAATAAATCTTATCAAGTTAAAAATTAATTTAGGAATTTTAATAGTAATTTTATACAATATAAACCTAAGAATTTAATCTATAAATAATATTACAAAGCAATTACTCAAAAAGACATATTAATTAACCTCATGTTTTGAATGCCTAAACAACTAATAATAATATGTAATACTTATTATGTCAGGATCTTATTATTGTTTATTATTTTTCATTGTTATAATGCTAAGATAATTCATTAACTTATAATATTATATTACTAGTATGCTTTATTAATAAAAAAAAAAGGGCTTACTTGAGGATTTAACGCGTGGGGGGGAATTGATAGTCAGAGCTTTGGCTGGTCGACTTGAGACAAACGAATGTGGAATTGGGTTGGGGTAATCACAAGGCGATGTGATGGCCGAATAGGGGGATTTTGAAACCCTTGATCTGCCAAATACTTCGGTAGCTTCCAATTACTTCGATTTTCCATTTTTTTTTTACGAAGAATTTAAAATTAGAATGTTGAAACCTAAATTTGAGAACACCACGACGAAATAAAAAATTGAGAATAAAATTAAAAGTATTGAGAGAGAGCAGACCTTTTTTTTTTTAAAAAAAAAAAGAAGATTTGGAGACTATTTATATGTTTTAATTCGGCTCAAAACTTTCCTAAACAATTGATTGAGAATCTAGGGTTCTAAGACATGATTTTTACAAAATTCGAAAAAAATCGAAGCCAAAACGGTTGTAACTTTCCAATTAAATGTCATGTCAGATATGTCTTTCCCATATTATAACGACCAAAATCTTCAATCTTGCCTAAAAAACGAATTTCATGAATTTTTGAGTTTTTGAGGAAACTAACAAAAACGTGTTTTTCCCAATTTTCAAGCCCGAATTTGAAACAGTTATTGTTGATGAAAATGCGTAATCGATATACCAAATTGAACTACTCCATACCTAGTTTCCATATGTGCATTCGGTTCATGGAAATCCGGTCTGGAAATGGGCCGAAAATGGACTCAAAGAGGGCTTAGAAGATTATTATTATTATTATTATTATTGATGATTTTCTACATATTATACTATATTATATATGTATATATATTATATCTATTATATTTATTTCCCTTAATTTGACTTATTTTCCTAATTTTCATTTCTAATCCTAATGCTTATAATTGGAAAATTCCTTTAATTTAGCCATATACATACTAATGTTAAAATCTAATTATCAATAATTTGACAAAAATAAATTATCAAAATGAGGTGTCTACATATAGTATAACTAAGAAGAAGAAGATAATATGCCACAACATTTCTTTCATGATTGTTAGATTCGTGATTGAATTGTACAAAATCATATAAAATCGATAAAATTGTAAACTAATAGAATCGCATACTTAAGTTTATTATTCTATCTAGATTTTACACATAAATGAATTTGTTTCCATTTCATTTAAGAAAAAACACATAAATTCAAAACTTTGTATTATAAACTCCTGATCTTGACACCCCATTACTAAAGGATGGACTGAAAAATGATCACCTGCGAGTTGCAAATCACGATGGGGCATTCCTCACCTAAATTACTAATAAAAATACAATGAATTTGATGATGAATTTCACATTAAAAAATAAGTTAATTACAACTCCAATGAATTAGTTACAAACGTAATATATTGCTAAGAATTTCATTCTCACGTAGAAACTTAACCATTGTTAAAGGTCAACGACTCAAATCTAAAGAAGATATAAATTTATTGCTTTAATTTTTAAATTTCAAAAAGACAGATTGAAGGAAATAAGATAGGAAAAAAAAATTTTCTTTACTTTGCTCAGAAACTTGTTCCTAAAATTTCCTTGTATTTAAAACGATACTTATCGTTTTAGGTTTATCATACCATCTTATTTGCTAATGTGTCCTTATGACGTTAAGCAATAATTCATTTATTTGATAAGTGATAACCGATCTATAAAGAGCGGGAATGAAATGCAAACAAAGCTTTTATATTTGTTTCAAGAAGTGTGTGTGAGTATATACACACACTCTTGATATTATTACATTTAAAATTAAGCATATAAATGTCAAAATCTTATAAAACGTGCTTTTAAACTTACATGACCATTTTTTTTGTTAATTATTTAAAAACCGAAAGATAGAGAAGCATCTAAACGTTGTTTTTTTTTAATATTTTTTATAATCTTTTAAATTCCATAATCTATGTAATTATTTTTACAGTTAATGTCATAAATGGTATATAAATTTTGATAAAATATACAATTAGGTACTTGAATTTTGAATTTGATCAAGTTATTATATGAACTTTGAAATTGAAAAAAATTAATATATGAAAAAACTTTTCATGCATGCCAACAATACCTACATCAAGTTTTTTTAAGAATTAAATTAATTAATTTTTAAAGTTTTTCAAGTATTAAATTAATAAATTTTAAAATGCAGGCACTAAAATGATCAATTTTAAAATTTAGATATCTAATTGCATATTTTACCAAAATTCATATAGCATTTGTGACGTTAACCCTTACTTTTATTTAGGTTAACATATCTATGTAGAGCATTTCTTTAAGATTTAAATTTGTAAATGCTCAACTGAAAATAGGAAAAAAACAAAAAAAAATTTTTTTTCCTTGAAAATTCTATGATCTCTTTTTTTTTTTTTTTTTTTTTTTTTCAACAGAAGTAGTTTTATTGGTTATCCAACAATTTAGATTCATCTTAAATCGTAATCGTATATTGGAATTTGATATCTCTTACTTGAGAAACCAAAATTAAGAGATATTATTGGGCCATAACATTATTAACCATATATAGATTATTATATTTATTTTGGTAGGAACTAATCTCATTGGTTTTCTAACAATTTGTATTCATATTAAACCATAATTGTATATTGAAATTTGATATCTTTCATTTAAGAGATCAGAATTAAGAAATATCATTACGCTATAATACTATTAACAATATATAAATTATTATATTTATTTTGTTAGTGGTAAAATTGACTTGCACGGTTCCTTTTTCTTACACTGCATCTGCATTTGAGCTTTATAACTTCCAAAAGTATACTTTGCCTTTTTATCCAAATCATGATGATGCTGGTCGCTGGGTTGCTCGCAACAGCATTTATATAAAGTATATTACAGCTTTTTGCTCTTTGTCCACGGTTCTGGAAAATGTGAAACTATTGTTCTACACACTGACACAATGCGATCATGTCTTCCAATATTTTCCAAGTGGATACAAATGATTTTAAAGTAAAGTTGTCCCCATAATATATTACTACAAGAACTTGAATCGAAAGAGGTGGGGGGGTTGGTTTCCTCTCTCTCTCCCCTTTCTCAGAGCAATGTGTCTGTTTTAAATGAAAATTTTTGAACTATTTGAAGACAAGTAATGATATAGCTAGCACTACAAGAAATTTGTTTTTTCGCAGCCAAACTATGGCAAGGACGGAACTTTAGGCAGCGAGCTTGTTTTCATTTTTTTCTAGTTTTTTATCGCAGGGATCTAGTCCTTCAATAACTTTTATATAATATTTTAATATTAATTTTTTTAGTTATTCAAGAGATTATAGTGGGTTGTTTTTTTTTTAATCTTTTTTTTATTTTTTTTTACAAATAATTATCCTATTAGATGAAATGCAAGGCGATCCCTTTGATAGGTTACTGCTAAGAAAATGAAACATAAAGCAATCCCTACAATAGGCTATGGCTAAGAAAACTAATATGACACACAAAACATCCTGACATTTATGGATTACATCAAAAGGTTAAAAATTTTCAAAACAAAAAAGTTGAAATAAATGACTTATATATTTGAACAATGCAAGTAAATCATTAATTGGGTTTGTAATAATAAATAATTAATTATGAGTAATTTTTATCTTATTAATGATTTTATGATACAATTATTGATTTTTGTTGTGGGAGACCCATATTTATTTATTTGATGATGGAAAATTTTCTATTGCATTTAAACGAAAATCATGTTATTTGACTCCATATATTTTTAACATATATTCATAACATTTTTTTTCTTTAAAAATTTAAATTCAAAACTTTTAACTTGTAACTTTAAATGAAATTTTCAATTTCACTTTTTTTCTTCTTTGTTTGTCTCTCACTTTTAATCATTTTTGTTATTTCTTCAGTTTTTGTTTTTTAACCCAGTACTATCTATAAGATTTTACTAGAAAATATCTATTGATTTGATGGCTATCTATAGATTCATAATAACTACAAAATCTTAACTAACAATATAAAGGATGATGAAAATAATCCTAAAAAACAAGTAAAATAAAAAATGAAATTCATAATAACAACAAAACAAAAAATCAAATCTCAACAAATAATTAAATAAAAATGAAATATGCCCTGAAAAATAATATTATTGTTTTATCAAGAGATGTTATTTATTTCGTTAATTTTTTTTGCCAATATTTCACTAATATTTAGATAAAATTTTCCCTTAGTACTATTATGTTAGTTTTCTATATGACATAAAAAAAAGTAAACTATTTTATGTTTCAAATTATTAGTCTTGTGTATGATTTAATTGATTAATAATGTTACGTTCTAAATTTTATTATCAATAGATTCAATTCACTCTACATAGTTTTTTTTCCAAAAATCACTTGTAGATTTCATGTAACTAAATTCAATTTTACTTCTCATTTTTCCCTCTTTATGTTTATGCATATTTGATTTATGTTATACATATCTCATTTTATAATGATAAGTGATTTCCCTTTTCAAAAAAAAAAAAAAAAAGGATATCTCTAACTTGTTCTTTAAGAAAAACAAATATATATTATTTTTCATATGAAATTTTAGCCTTATTATCATATTATATTTTATCACAACAATTAAAAAAATTATATACTTTTTCATCTAAAATTTTAATTCTACTCTGACATTATACTTTAGCACACAAACATAGTGAGTGCGTTGTTTGCTAGTACTTTTTTTTATACAACATTTATTTATTCCTTTTGTATGTACCTCTAATTTTATAGCAATAAAATTACTTATTTTATTAATATCTTACTGCTAAAAATCTATCAATAATTAAAAAATTTTGAAGCTATATTTAATAAGAATTTTCCCCCCAAATATATTAATACCTAACAAAATTTTCTACAATATATTTAATAAAGAATTCTCAATAAACATGAGATTAAATAAAAGAAATTGTTAAATAATTTTCTTAAAGGACCGACAGTAATATATATTTGCTGTAAGAAAAATAAGGAGCTATTATAGAAAAGTAATTATTTCGTTTTTAATTTTAAAAATAAAATCATAATCGATTTAATGCTGAATAAGATTTTAATTTATGAAGAAGACAAATAATGCATCTTATGAAAAAAATAATTGCAACTTTTTTCAATTAAAGCAAGACACATCATAAAGGAAAAAACATCATATTAATTTAGTGTTTATTTTTCATAGACTACCTATGTTATAGCTTATTATAGATTTTCTTTTGACTACTCATAATATGTTTTAGTATTGATTTTCCATTTTTTCAATTATAATTCTTCATTTTGATAGAAATTTAATAATTAAATGAGATTATGGGTGATAGTTTATGATTCAAATTTTTACTATACGTATCTCTATATCAGTATGTCATTTAATTCACACATATCTATTTTATTCATATCCCATTTTACTTTATTCATATCTCATTCTATTAAAGTTTTTATCATAGCCTTCAAAAAATGTAGTTATTAAATTTATGTAAAAAAATCACATGGTTTAGATGATATATTGATAATTTTTCAATATAATTTGTTAAGATATGATAAGTTTCATAAATAAAAAAAAGTACATTTAAAATTTTTTATTTAACATCTATCTATTTATTATCTTTAAGATGGCATGCAACTTCACTTTCTAATCTTCTTATTTAAAATTTTATTCCACTCTGGGAAAAGAAAAACTTAATAACTACTTCTTCCTATTTTTTAGAAACCACTTCCTCCTATGGTGGAAAAAATGGAGAAAAAATGACTCAATAACCACTTCTTCCTACATTTTAGAAAACTACTTCCTCCCCACTTACACTTTTATTTCTCCATATTTGTAACTATTCCTTGGCACGTATTTTCACTTTAAACTAACAAGTTCAAAATTCTTTGCAACGAGCAATTCTTTTTCCTCTCTTTACCATTGCTTAAGCTTTGGTAATATTCATTCTATCGATTTTCTTTCCATCATATCGAATAATATTGTTGATACAATGTATTTTTACCACTATTTCAGTATTATGAAATCTTGCTCTTTTAAAAGAGAGATAAATTACATCACCTTTAGTATATTTCTCATTTGACAGGTATGTAATGCTTTGTTGTGTTTATTTTATTTTCGTGAAAGATAAATTTTTATTCTTTTTGTTTCACCGTTAATTTTTAAATCTTTTGAAAATTGATTTGAGTTATCATACGGAGTTATTGAAATTTAATGTTTGAATTGAAATTAGTCAAATGGTGGAGTTTTTAAGTCTAGATTTGTTTTTACTTTTTTTACTTATTTATTTTTTCTTGATAGGAACACTTAACGTAATTCGACACAATGAATACTGAGGCGACAAAAGACTGTACCAGCAAGACAAGTTATATTGACAAGCATGAGATGTTTTATTGTGGCGGAAATAACTCCTCAGACTATAGCTTGAAGAAATAGTGTTTCAAGTTCCATGTCAAAGTTACCAGATGCAAGTTTCAGAATTTTTTATCTTTTTTTTTCTTTATTTTTTTAAGAGAATATTGTAATTAATAACAATGTAACTAGTTATCATTGTGTATAGAATGAAGATAAGATCTTTCTTTAACTTTCCTCTCCTTCAACTTTCTCTCCTGCCTTATTCTCTACTTAGATTTTTATTGCCCCTTTATTCACAAAACAATGTTATTACTCAATTTAATATAAATATTAAATATAATACATGTTTTATATGGTATTAGCTACATAAGTATTTTATGACATCGATTAAATGTAATATTAATTTATTAATTAATTTTTTTCCTAAAGAAAATGTCATTTATAAAATGGATAGTGTTGCTGTTACAAACGACATATGGCAGGGACATACATCCCTTCCATAGCATTAACACATATGTTAAATATTTTAGAAGGGATGTGTGTCCCTGCCATAAGGGGGAGCTATGGAAGGGATGCCATCCCTGCCCCCGTTTTTTCGCAGGGACAGTAACTTAATAGCGCCAAGAATTGGAAGCGAGATTTACCTCCCTGCTATAACTTATGGCAGGGAATTTTTTCTCTTTCGAAGGGACTAACAATCCCTACCATAAATCAAATTTTTTGTAGTGTAGGGTGGACTCTGCAAGATAAACTAACAGTATTTAAGGATTTAAGTTCGTATAATTAAATTAATTTAGAGAGATTTGGGTTAATTAGTTTAAATTTAAAATATGAATTGTTGAATTGATTTGTCTACTCTAGTTCTCCCTTAAGAAAATTCATACTTAGAAAGTCTCTTTATAAACAGAAACTTAATAGGAGCTAACATAAAGATTCATCAAAATCGGATTCATTTTGTGTCAACCATAAATATAATTTAATGAACATTCATAATTACCAAACTCTAGATCTACTTTATTTGATAAGTCAAAATTGAGAGAAATGTTGTTGTTATTATATAGATTAAAAAGAAGTTAAGTAAGAAATATATTGCCTCTTTCTTAAAAATTATAGTCATTGTTCTATAAATCTTCTATCTCGAGCTTTTGAGACTATCTACTCTCTCTTTCTACTTCTCTTTCTTAGTTATCATATGTGTGGTAATTTTACATTATTTTTCTAAAATGACGTGTTACATTAACCGCTACAATCGAAAATCTTCACACTATTACTAATATTGACTATTGATATAACAACAAATAACAACAATCATTCTTTAAATACAATTATGGCTATAGAATATTTTCATGAAAAGTTTGGTGATAAGCTGATAAGGTGGTTATTCTATTTTTTCATGGTAAGGAAGGGAGGCCATGTTTGGAGGTTTGTTTTTTCTTTTTATATTATATTTTAAAATTTAAATTATTAAATATCATATTTAAACGAATTTTACTTATCAAATTTACTATCCTGCCTCTAATCTTTTAGACAAGTACGTGTAAATATCCTAGTTTTTTATGAGCCATATATTCTTTTTATAACAAGCATTTTATAAGAGTTGTCGGGAGAGGATATAAGCAAATAGGGAAAATCTAATCGAACCAAATTAAAAGACCAAGCACTTGGTAGCTAAACATATACATACATATATATATATACATATATTTGTTTTTGCCATTATAATGGAGAATGGGAGATTCAAACCTGAGGTCTCTCACTTGAGAGATCAGAGAGATACCATTAGGCTACACTATCATTGACAATAGCTAAATCTATTTAGATCATATACGCATATAAGAGTTTAAGAAGGCATCTCACCTTATTTTCTAGGTTCAAAAATTAAAACTCCTTGCTTGAAAAGGTTATATTAATGATTTGCAAATAGTTTACAAGAATAAAAATGCATAGTTTTCAAGGTTCAATTGTTACTGTTTAGTCAATCATTTGATTACTAAAATTAACATAATAATTGAGACATAAAGGATTTTATTGCTGTCTACTAGATATAAATTTAAGTTGTTAAATATAAAATGAACCACTACCCATTACAAAGGTGGCAGGACCATATAATTAAGTTATTATTTGTCAATTGTCACATCTAAAGTTTTTAAGTATTCAATCTTGATTCGAAGGTTTTTATATGATTTCCTGGAAGTCTAACTAGCAAGTTGACTATTTATAAATATTTCACAAAATAAGAAAAGTTGGGGAGCTTTTAGGGTCCCATCCACGGGATCGTCCAGTCAACCATCTAACCATTAAAATAAATATAGTAATTAAAATATTAACTATTTTAGTGATTTGATCACGATTGGATTGGTATGAGCCGTTGGATGATGATGAGATTAGTCTCATCAAAATTAATGACGGAACCATTTAATTTCCTGGAAAGTTGAGCCTTGCTTCTCATGAGTGTAAGAACAAATGTTCTATTTAAAGAAAGTGTGTGGCGGCTGTTATAGAAGATTGTTCATGTTAAACAAAGGGTTATCTATGAATAGTTTCAAATAGATTTTAATCTTTAGAAGGAACATTCTTTACAAAGAGCTTCTATGGACATATCCTTTCAGCCGTTGGTAGTTAAAATTAGATTTTATAAACGTTATGAAGAATTAAAATTGAATCCGTGGACAATCCTTTTTTATTTGGACGAAGTTGAGGCACTTGAAGAAGAAAGTGCAACGTATGTGATTGAGTATTATTAGTAAGAATTGCTTGAGAGTTCTAATGACTTTTAGATATTCATTAGCAAGGTTTAAGGGAATTTTCAACTATTATTTTTTATTATTGGGATAAATTATATTGATAGGTATCAATGTTTCTAAGTGATTAAAAAGATCAATCAACATTTGATGATAAGTTCATTTAAATTATTAATATTTTAAGTGGTTAAAAAAAAGAATCAATGTGAGGAATTCTTATTAGATGATGAATTGAATCACTTTAAAATAATTTAATCTTCAGTTGGGGATTCTTAGTCTAGATTATTATGCTAAACACTGGAGGTAAGTGGGTATGGGTAGCCATCTCCCACATCGGGTTTGAATTGAAACTCGACTAGAACCACGGTGGGTCCACTATTAGACCCGCCTACTAGGGCGGTTTGGACCTGTACGAACTAATGGGTCCAAAAGAGGTCTTGGGTTGGAAAAAAAAAAAAAACCAAAACCAAAAAACACGTTTTTATATTTAAAATGTGATTTAAAAAAAATGGTAGGACCCATTTGGAACCATCTCTTCTCCCTCCCCCCCCCCCCCCCCCCCCCCCCCCCACCCCCCCCGCGTGATTGACAGGTCCATGGGTTTGAACCACGAGTCGAACCCAATATGGACCAGGGAGATGCCTAGGTATAGTATGAGTATAATATGAAGCCTTACCTATAACTTATACTAAATTTTGTACTCAAAATCTATCATATAACATCTCGTACCCATCTTATACTCTGTATTATAAGGTATAAGATATCATATGGAATCTGTAAATCTTTTTATAGAGCCTGTGATTTTTTTCCTTTCTTAAATTTCAAGTCTATAGTGGTAGATACAGTTTCATTTAGTATGTAAATTGCCTTATCTATATTATTAAAGCAAAACTACCCCCTTTGGTGTCTTTAATATAAATATTTTTAGTATAAATGTTTTTAAAATAATGTTTTTAGCATATGGGCGTAAAATATTTTTTCGTATACCTAAAATCATGAAAGTTAAATAGGATTTGAATATAATTAAATAAGGGTTGAATAGACATAGTTATTTTCTTTTTTAGCATATTAGCGTACAATATTTTTGTTATCCCTGAAATCATGAAATTAAATAGGGTTTGAATAGAATTAAATAGGACTTTAATAGATATAGTCTTTTTTTTGGTATCCTTGAAATCATGAAATTAAATAGAATTTTAATAGAATTAAATGGGGGTTGAATAGACATAATTTCTTCATTTTTTAGCTTAAGTATGTATCTTTATATACCGATCTAAAGCTCTAATACGACATTTATGTATGATGGTTATCAAACATAGAGAAGTTACCTGCAAAAACTACAATTGTAATTATGATTTGTAATTAATTTCTTAATTTTTAGGACTGATTAAGGTTGTTCTTTTCCAACCTGTGAAAATAATATATCTATTTAATTTATATATGTTGGGTTATTTTATTTGCATGCGCATGTAGGTGCATCATCTGCTTGTTTTTATATATTTATTAAAAAAAAAAAACCAATGAAGATAATTTAAAAAAAAAGTAATTTCTTTGTATAATAAGTTTTGCATTATGAAGAAACTGTTTGTATGTAAAAGTTGAAACCTGTAATAAAAACTTGTAGAATCTATTTTTATGATATTAAGCAAAAATATAAATTCATAACAAATTCTGAACTTAAAAACGTTTGGAAGTACTTCTGTTGATGCATCAAATTGCCGATAGAGCATGGTGGAGTTTGACTTCTATATAATGGGCCTACAACACTGCAATAGATCAGTGGACACCAGTGAGTTGTCTGTTGTGGCCATTCCAATAATCTAGCTAGCAGGATATATCAAATTGATAAGCAAAATAATAGTGTTAAGCAAAGGCTTGTTGAAAGACATACAGAGGAGTATTTATAGATTGTTTTTGGACAATGTTCTTCCATTCGCGGAGGTAGTAGAGATCATAGAGATCATATGCTTAATGGTCAATGAGCCACCAAGCCACATTCTAGGGACAGAGGAAAATGGGGTGTTATGGTGTAAGCGTGAGATTATTGAGTCAGGTAATAAAGTCCAATCAAGTATTATTCGCTTGATTGAGCATAGTAAGACCAACTAGAAGAGTGAGGGAGACCTAAGCATGCCTAAGAGGGTTAGTAATGTGGCTATTGAGTCGACCCATACCTTAATTGGACTTAGGGCAAGTTTGAGGAGATGTTTTTCTGAATATACCCATGAATAACTTTTCTATTAATTTTTCTCGAAAGATAAAAAACAATTCTATATAATCTAAAAGTTTAAGCATGTACAAGTTCTTCAAAAATAAAAATAGCAAGCTCTTCCAAAATAAAATAGAATAAGTTTTTCCAAAATGGAAATTTGTAGAAGGTAGTTCATAAATGATAAGCCCAAAAAAATAAACACAAAATAAAAATGGAGTCTTATATTATATTTCTTTTTTTGATATTTCATATGATGAGTTTGGAGTACCATACAACTTGTACATATATCTTCTATATATAAGAATATAGGTTCTAGAGTACGTACATATTATGAAGATTTCATATTTATACCCTATCTTTTAAAAACGTATTTTAGAAATTCCATGTTAGTGTCATATCTTATAGCCTTTAATACTTATTTAGACTCTACTTAATTAAGTAAAATACAGTTAGATACCTTCTACGATAGATCCTTCCCATGATATTTATTCTGTTGTTTATTACTATTTTTAACAACAATTTTAAATTAACCATTTGTCCATGCAAATCTCCTTGCTAAGAATTTGTTTTTTAGTGTACGAACAAAGTGGAGTGGAGAGGCATTCAAATATATTTGATGGAACGAAGGAGAGATGGAAGTTAAATTTCAGGATAAGAATATACTCATATAGGAAACTGGTTTTAAAGTCTTTGAGAGGATATCATGAAAAGGACGCAACAACATAAACACCTAATCTTAAAAACCCCCACCTCCACACGAATAATAAGGGCAAATTAAACAGAAAAAGAAAAAGAAAAAGGACCCCATGACCAATGAGTCCATGATTTTATGTTTTCTTTTCTCTAGACTTTGACTCCTTTGACGGCGATAAGATTTAGAAAAGGCTTTCGCCAGGAATGACAGTTGGGTCGCTTCCTATTCATGCAATTAAAAAAATTGATGTATTCGAGTTTTCTCCAAAAGCCTTTTCACTATTTGACCTTGGAGCATCACATCCCGGTAAAATTTTTAATGCGCTATATCAACCTTTTAAAGATTAATCTCACTATTATATTTTTAAATTTTTTTATATAAGATATTTATATTTTTTTTAGATCTTGTGGATTATATATATCTTTATATAATATACTTAATAAAATAAAAAATTATAAAATAAATGAAGAATCTTACCTTTCAGAATGCTTGTTAATGAACTTCAAAAATTTTAAAGATCTATCCCATCCTATTGGACCTTAAAAGGTGATATCTTTTCACATAAGATCCGGGATGGTCTTACGATAACCTATTACACCGTCCCTTAAAATAAGACTCCTTGTGTGTAGACATTATTGTATATGAATAAACTTAGTGCATGTGAACCAACCTATTGTATTAACCTATCATATTTCCATAAAATCTTTATTTTAAGTAGCCACATCATAACTTAATGCATTAATTTCCCCAAAACAATTCATCTGCATTATTATTTACCATATTTGTAATATGTTTTTCTAGATTATCATAATAAAAGAAAATCCGAATCTAATTTACTTAGGCGCATGCAAGATCCAAAAGAAAAGACTTCTAATCACACATAAATTCTTCCAAATTTATGCCATAAGCAAAGAAGTCCGAAATCATATCAAAGGGAAGGATTTTAGGAAAAAATGATAAATAGTTCCAGATGCCGTACTATTTTCTTATATGGTACACGTTTAATAGAGATGTTGATAAATATATAAAGTTTTTTCTATAATTTGCACTTTCTTAATTTGTGTGCATGATTTAATTTTTTTTCTTCCTATTAAGTCATATTTTATAAATGGTTGTATAATAAATAAAAACACATGCAATGTATTTATTAAAAAATAAAATGAAAAATGTGTTCGTGATTGCCTCATTGCAACAAAATATGGTACTTTTCTTTTTTATAACTAATATGGCGATTTTCTTAGCATACCGGTTGACATATTGAAATGTTGATATGACATCTATATTATTAAATTAAAATTAACAGTAGTTTATCCAGAGCTTTTTTTTTATAAAACTAATAAAACAAATTGAGCTATATGATTTTAGTAATAAATTGATATTCTATCTTTTTAAAAAGTTAGATACTGATTTTTTTAAAAATAGAGGGTGTTGTACGATTTATTTTAAATAATATATCTATGTTTTAAGAACTAGTTTCTTCAAAAATAGAGGGTTGTATAATTTTAAAAAATTTTAGAAATGTTCATATAATTTACTGGCAATTTTAAGATAGCTATTTTTCTTTTTTCCCTTCTTAAGCATCCTCCAAGGAAAGAAAAAATAAATCAATAAATAAACAGCTCAGCGCAAGCGCAACTAGGACATATCTCCCCGTAACGCGCACAAGACACCACGTGTCGGTTTTTCCCTTCAAAGTTCTTTTCACGCGCCAAAAAGGGAGTGAGAGAAAGTCCGGAACATGGGCGCATTATCATTCATAAAATAACATCAAGATTGAAACTCGGAGGATTGTCTGTAATTTTAAAATAAATATAATAATTAGGGTTAAATACAAAATACCTCCTTAAACTTTAGGTGTATTATAAATTTTTTGAACTTTAAAAATATGATTTTTGGCCTTCTAAATTATACATAATTTGTAAGTTTAGAAAATTTTATACTTTTTTATCATAAAAGTATAAAATTTATACTATTTCAAGTGTATTTCTTTTACAACATTTGTAAGGATTTGTACAAAAAAACGACAATAAGGACAAAATATCCTAATTTACAAATTATTTATGGTTCAGGAGGTCCAAAAACTATACTTTTGGCTCGTTTACTTCACTATATGGAACAAGGAAGTAAAGAAATTTCAATTCAAATGGAAAGTAATAAGGTTGTAATGATTATTACAATGTTTACTTGGTATAAAAAGTAAAACAAATAATTATTAGGGTGCAAATTATTTAAAGCTCAGAGGGTTAAAAACATGCTTTCTCGTTCACTTCACCATGTGGAATAAGGAGGGAATGAAATTTCAATTTAAAGAGAATGTAATAGGATTGTAATTAATGGCTATTACAATGTTTACTAGGTGTAAAAAATAAAATAAGTAATTATTAGGGTAAAATGTAAAATATCTATAATATACTTTGTATTTATTACATAGAGAGGATAATTATATATGTGACATTTTTAAGATAAGGGTATTTATGACAAAGTTGAAAAATATATTGAATGACAATTTATGGAAGAGAGAACATGAATTATTATTCATCATTTTACATAATAATGATTTATTATGAATTACCACTCCCCTCGAGTAGACACAGTAATAGCAGTTTTACTTTGGACAATAAGGGAATGAATAACCATTCATATAAAGTGAACGGGTTGTCAACGTTTAATGGTCAATCCGTACACTTCTTAAGTTTAAGGAGGGTTTTTGTATTTTCCCTTAATAATTAATATATTAAATCTTTTAACATTATTATCATAACTAAATATAAATTTAATCATTAAATACCTTATTTATAAGTCTAAATAATGTGTACTAACAAAAATCGAGACTTCATTTCACAATTCATTAAATTTTAATTATATTAATGTATTTGAAAATCACTTTTCACTTGTAATATTAATGTAGTTTTGGAGTTTTGTTAATTGTACATGTACAATTGATGGCAACTCATATGTCCTAGTCCCTTTTGTAGATAACTTAAGTCTTAAGGACAAAAGTTCTAGGAAAAAGGCATCGAAAGTAGCAGTAGCCAAAGTTAGTAAAAAGAATTAGATGTAATAATTAACAGGAAGAAAAGCAAGTAAACCTAAGGCTTATTTTATGAAAGGAGAGTTGAGATCAATTTCAAAATGAGTTATAAGAACATTTGAAGAACTCTTAAGTCCACAATGAAAAGACTAGGCTTTGCTCTTTTTATAGGAGAATCATATGTTTTACAAATAGGAAGACCTACTACAAGCTCCTCAGAAAACCACTTCTAGGTAGGAATACTAGATAGGGTAAATCTAGGCAGAAGAAGACAGAGAGATCATATGATACAATTAGAAGAAGCAGTAGATATAGATAGAGACGAAGAAATATACTCAACTCATGCAATTTCACTTCCAAATCCTACGAGGTTATACAAAACAAGTTTAGTAAGGTAAAGAAGGAATAATCATTATTAACAGTTGCTCGAATGGCAAGTTTCATTAACTTTGTAAATGTGGATTAAAATAAGTATATCCTATTTTGCATACCCATTCGTGTGCTTGGCTAATGGAATACCCATGTAATTACTATTGTTTGTAAATTAAGGAGTTGCAACTCCTTTTATAAATCCAAGTGAACATATATTACTTAATTTTATTTAACATATTTATGCATCTATTTGATAAACCTTAAAATAAGGAATAATTAATACTTCTCTATTTCAATCTTTATAATTACAATTATATTCCTACTGTAACCTATTGCATTAACCAAAGGTAACTAAAAGATAATTGATTCTGTAAATAAATTTTTATTCTCTTACAATAATAATAATTTCATGGATAGTGATTTGATTGACCAATTACAAAATAAGGATATAGTGTGGGATATACTTCCCATTCAATTCAAAAGCATCTAATCAAATGTACCATATGAAAAATAAGAAGCCATATATAATATTTAGCCGTTGATAAGATTAAATAAATATTTTATTAATGACTTTATAGTTCAATGATACTAATATCATTCTTATATATAAAACATATGATTTTTCTCTTTTTTTTTTATAGTAATGGGAAAAGGAGAATATAAATATCTATCCATATTAAATTTTATCTTGTACAGTGGTTGGAGAAGAGAGTCAAAGGAGTGAAAAGAGAAAACACTATGGATCCAAAAGTTTCACTTTTTAGTCCAAAAGTCCAACTCTGAACCCCAATCTATTTCTTTTTTTAATTTTTTTTATTCACTATCCATTAAATTTTTTTACAGTAATTCTCTAACTTACTGGTCGCTACTATTTCCTCCACTCCAAACTAAGTACCCAACCCACTCAACTTCTTACATAAACTGAACTTACGCACACAGCACACTCACAGCAAAGCACTTAAACTAAACAAACATAAGTTTTCAACCATAAATCTTTCTTAAAAAAACTTACTTCGCAAGAGCTACAACCTTAAATTTGAGGAAAAAAAATTTCTCTCTCTCTCTCTATCTCTTTTCTCTTTCTCATTGTGTGTGTGTGTGAGTAAAGTGAGTGAATCAATGGGAGCACGTTGCTCCAAGTTGTCAATGTGCTGGTGGTCCTCCAATCTCCGGTCAAACCTCAACGAATCCGACAATGGTACCATCTTAGACCATAAATGCTGTTTTTTTCCTCTCTTTCTTTCTTTAATTTGTTGATTTTACCTAGGGTTTTAAATTTTTTTAATGTTTTTTTTTATATTTTTATTTAGATAATGGTGATGTGAACGAAAGAGATGCGTTACCGGTGTTTAAGGAGTTCAGGTTCGAGCAGCTGAAGTTGGCAACTTCTGGTTTCTCGCCGGAGAATATAGTGTCGGAGCATGGAGAGAAAGCTCCGAATGTTGTGTATAGAGGAAAACTTGATGATGATCGTTGGATCGCTGTCAAGCGTTTCAATCGATTGGCTTGGCCAGATTCTAGGCAGTTCCTGGTCTCCTCTCTCTCTCTCTCTCTCTCTCTCTCTCTCTTTTTTTTATTTTTTTTAAGTAGTTGCTTACGTTTAATTTCAGTTATCTCTAGTGATAATGGTAGTGATTTTACTTGGTAATGTGTGTAAGTGTTTCTCTTAAGTAGATGGTTTTGTTTTGTTTTGTTTTGTATTGTATTATGTGTTGATAGTTGCTTGAATTGGTGGATTCTTAGTGTTGATAGGCGACAGCGTGTTTGTTTCATTGAAAACATTATCTTGGATTCTTTTAGAAATTATTGTCATATCTAAAACTTCATGATTGCAAATATTGTCCTTGTAATCCAGACCGGTAGCTAAGGCTGTTGTAATCCAATGATATAAACACCGGTCTCTCAACGGCATTGGCCAGGTTTGACTCCACCATCTCCCAAGGTGTACTGTGAAAATTATCTGGCCAAAAATAAATAAATTAATGAATAAATCTTGACTTGTGAAAATGCAAAAGGCATTTAGCAGTAAGGCAAGTGGTAGTGGAAGATAATGTTAGGAAAATGGACTTCAATGGAGATGGTTAACAACTACAAAGGAAAAATGCCAATGGAACAGTAGGGAACATGATCTCATTCTCTCTATAAGCTAGCGTTAAGTGTTAACCGCAACCTCCTGAGATCAGTGCAACAGCAGTTAATAATTTTAAACCTTCAGTTGTACGCCCTTAAATTTGAGTTGAGTGCTTTTTGCTTTTTTCTAAGAATGTTGTGTCATACTTTTGTGTTGTTTGATTTTTAGGAGGAGGCGAAGGCTGTTGGACAACTAAGGAACGAGCAGTTGGCGAATCTGATAGGTTGCTGTTGTGAAGGAGATGAGAGATTGCTTGTTTCTGAGTTCATGCCCTATGAAACTCTGTCAAAGCATTTATTCCACTGTATGTCCCTAGCATGTTTTGAATCACTTCACTCAATTGTGCCAATGTGAAATTCCAGGAATGCAGATATATGGTATTCCTGGTTTTTGCCTACAAAGTTTAATGTGGTTAGAGATTCTTTATCTTGGTGAGTTTTTGGTGAGATTGTATATTGTCAAAATTTTTTAGGGGAGACTCAGCCGATGAAATGGGCAATGCGGTTAAGAGTGGCTCTATATCTAGCACAAGCACTGGAATACTGCAGCAGTAAAGGCAGGGCATTGTACCATGATCTGAATGCGTATCGAGTTTTATTTGACAAGGTACTCTTGTCTATTTCTGTGGCATTTATGCTATTGTCTAAGTGTGCTAAGTGTAAATGTTAGTTGTCCATGTTTTATATTTCATAATAATGGGCCACCACTTAACAGGAAGGCAATCCAAGGCTCTCCTGCTTTGGCCTTATGAAGAACAGTAGAAATGGCAAGAGCTATAGTACCAACTTGGCTTTCACTCCACCGGAGTATCTGAGAACAGGTAATTGGGACCTCAAAATACCATATCTGATCTCAGGGCTCCCATTTTTGTGACAGGAAAATTATGTGTAATGGTCACAATAGTAGTTTGCGTAGGCACAGATGGAAAGAATAGGATTCTATGTAAATGTCTATGATAATTTTAGAATTTGGTTTTCTGTGTCCAAGAATTTCCATGCTGCAGCTGTGTTTCTTTATATTGAGGGGGAAAAAAAAATAAAAGAGAAGGAAAAAATGAGGAAAAATAGTGAGCCTCTAAACTTTATAGCTATTGTATTTGTCTTGGAGATTTTTTATCTACTCTTACTATGACTCATCTAACAGATATTTCCTTGACAGCAAGGGTTTTAAGGTTTTTTTCCTTTTTAACGAATCCCTGACATGTTATCCTGAATCTTTTTGGCAGGAAGAGTAACTGCAGAAAGTGTAGTTTACAGTTTTGGGACACTGTTGCTCGATCTTCTTAGTGGCAAACATATTCCCCCAAGCCATGTAAGTATCTCTCTCTGTTTTTAGTTGTAGGTAAATATTTATTTTTTGAAATCCACTTCAGGTACTTTGGAATCAACTCTTCTTCAAAATTGTAGATGGCCAAATTTTTGCAGTTTTCAAAGATAAATTGGCATATGTTGCTTTTAATTGGATTACTGTTTGGGTGCCATCCTTAACTGTCATGTGATATTTAGTTGAATATTTCTTTATGTTGTCTGTTTTTCACAGGCACTTGACCTAATACGCGGTAAGAATTATTTAATGCTGATGGATTCTTGCTTGGAGGGTCATTTCTCTAGTGATGATGGAACAGAATTAGTGAGATTAGCTTCGCGGTGTCTGCAGTATGAACAACGTGAGCGGCCAAACGTGAAGTCTCTTGTGGCTGCTCTTATTCCCCTTCAGAAAGAAACAGAGGTACTTCATTGTTTCATGTTAGTCGAATGGTGAAATTTCAATCATATATTCACATGTTCTTCATCCAATGATAATTTAAAAACATTGTCTGCAGATAAAGGCCAATGTCATCTGAAGGGTGTGCCTAATTTCCATGTGATTGTGATAACTGCAGGTACCCTCTCAAGTCTTATTGGGTGTTCCACAGGAAACTGAACCTCCAAATCAAACAATGTCATTAACACCTCTTGGTGAAGCTTGCTTTAGAAAAGATCTCACTGCAATACATGAAATTCTGGAGAACGTTGGATACAAGGATGATGAGGGAGTTGCTAATGAAGTTAGTAACCTTAAACTGTGCTATTTGAATCTCACAAATACCTCTTTGAGTTACAAATATCATGCATTTTATTGCTCTTTTATGCTTTCTAAGAACTAAACTATCATTTGTTATCTTATCACCTGTCCATTTTGGTCTGAACCCTTATTGGAATGTTGCACTTCAATTGCTTTGGTTTTATTACCCTTTTTTTCCTTTGTCCAATCATTGATGCTAATCGCTAAATATTGGGGGTGTTGGACATCCCTAGGAAAAGAAGAATATATAGCTATTTCTAAACAAGGACTGTATTAGTAACTTCCTAAAGAAGGAGCAAATTAGGAGAGTTGAGAAAGGTCAACAACCCTCGCATAGAAGAAAACATCCGAGTGAATGTAATTATGCTTCTACCATTAAATTAAGCTGTTCACTTACATCATATATAAAACAGCGATGTCATTATATGAATAATTGTTGGAGACCCCAATGGTGCAAATATGAGAATTGTCATAAACAATTATCACAAAGATGAGTGCTTTTCCTCAAAATGCTCTTTATTGTAATCTGATTTAGGGTTTTACCACATTTTCTATGGTATCTCAAGGCACAATTGCTTCAAAATTTTCCTGCTTGCCTGAACATTTTGAAAGCAAGACTGTTTATCCTCTAATATAATTTGTATCTTTGATTTGCAGCTTTCTTTCCAGGTGTGGACAGATCAGATACAGGAGACACTAAATTCTAAAAAGCATGGAGATGCTGCATTTCGCGCAAAGGACTTCTCCACTGCCATTGGCTGCTATACCCAAGTAAGCACATCTAACCTTAAATTGCTGTAACTTTTCTAGAGAACTTTGGGGGTTGTATCTCAAAACAAATTAAGTAGTTTCCTCCAATGAGCCTTGCCTTAGTTGTCCTAGCATTATGATGCTAGACAGGTGAGAAAGGTTTTATTGCCGCTTCCAACACAGAGGTAAAAGGACGTGGCACATCCGAAAATCTTGACAACCTGAGTTGTCATATAGAAGCACCGATTCTTGCTTAGAGTTGTAAATTCTAGAATATTTTTTCCTGAATGCACATTCTGGGTTTCAATGATTCTGTGGAGATTGCTTCATAACTTGAGAACAGCAATCCCTTATCATATAGAAACTGCCTCCCATGTAGTGGCTTTTGAGCTCTCCCTGTTGATTCACTTAAATTATGCGGTTTCTTATTTACTGTGTTCTTTTCCCCCCTCTGTAGTTCATTGATGGTGGGACCATGGTATCACCTACTGTATTTGCTAGACGGTGCTTGTGTTACTTGATGAGTGACATGCCACAAGAGGCACTTGGAGATGCTATGCAGGCACAAGTAGTATCTCCTGAGTGGCCTACTGCCTTCTACCTTCAAGCAGCTGCTCTCTTTAGCCTTGGAATGGACAATGATGCCAAGGAAACTCTCCAAGATGGAACAAATTTGGAAGCAAGAAGACAGAGAAACTGAAGTGTATAGTTTTTGCTCCTTTGCTGAGAACACTAGCTCCTTGTATGTAATTTTCTTTTCTTTTTCTAATTTTGCCTGTTTCAACATTTGATTGATTCCAGCATCAAAGGACACAGTTTAACATTTCCAAGTTGGCCCAGGCGCAAGCTACCATTTGTTTCAACTAAACTATGCTAGTTTAAATGCAAGTATAATTTATGCTTTTCTGCTATTCTAATTGACAGCAGTGGCTATGCATATAATCTTTCTTGAGCATCAAGGACCCAATGCTTGGGATTTGTTGGAACAATGAGTACGAAATTGGGATTAATAGTAACCCAAATTTTAACTCATCTTTCCATGCTGGTTCTTATGTATGGGGAGTTAGTATCGTATCAGTCTCTGGCCTTGTTTTCAGGAATAACAATTACATAGTTCATTTGGTCTTTGATGGTGAGAAAGAAGTCTAGGCCTACCGACCAAGCCACATTCTGAATGAGGTTTTAACATTTTTCTTGGGTATAGGCAGTTGATGGCTTATTAAATGGCCATTTGCTTTCTTTCTCAGGGATCCCTTAGACCATCCGATCATGTTTAGGATATAATTTGCAGGTGTATCCTTTTCTTTGACTAGTTTTCCATGCCTGAAAATAACAAGTTCACGTTCTTTTGGTTTGTCTCATGGAATGCCTGGTAACTACTTGGGAGTTACTACTTTTGTAATTCTGCATAATTTTTTAATGTGCTATACTTTAAAAGCTCTACGACGAGAGTTGAAGTAGAAAACCTAAATGAAAGTTCCCTCAAAATTTAGAGTGCATACAAGAACCAAGACACTGCTATTGAGAAAGAGGGAACCAGAATGTTTTCAGCTTTTTCATACGTTGCTTCAGCAAATTTACTATATGGGAGTTTTTAAGTCATTGATCTAATCGTCTGATATGGCACACCAAATCAAGAGTGACTTTCAAAGTAGTTAATGTTATCTTAGCTCACTCCAACGGGTTCATGCAAGGAAAGCAATTAAGGTATAACCACTATTTAAAATGACACCATGCAAGATCATCAACAGAATCCAAAAGGGTGGGAAAGATGGCCAGCGTGGGAATCCAAGCCAAACTCAACAACTAACAAGACCAATGCTTCCTTCGGCTGACGGACCATAACACATGAAAGTAAAACCTTATCTGCTAGGTCCCCTACCACCGTTGTCACCAAACTAAATAGTGAAAAACATTAGTAAAAATAATATGAGAGGTATTTTGCTGGTTGGGAAAAAAGTAGGAGGTGTTACTGATCTTTGAAGGGTTTTCTCTGTACGGGTGAAATTTCTTCCAAATTATTAAGAATTTCCATATTAGTATGTCCCCATTTGTAACAACACTTCTAGTCACGCAAGTTAATGATAATAAATCAAGCTCAAATTATTTCAAGCTGAAACACCTGTTTTTGGTCTGAGCTGATGTCTGGATACAACACAACGCATACAAGGTTCCTTTGTCTTCTCAAGGAAATCCTTAAGAAGCTAATACATATGCATAACTAAGCAGCTGATCTAACATAGACAATGAACATTAACTATGATCAGAACATCTTTGCTCCAATAAGCAAATGGACAGGTTATGGAACTTATGAAACTATGCCTCTACCCGCGATTTCCATATTTGTGCATTAGAATACCTATTATAAAAGAGCAAAAACCGTTAAAGAGTGTGTCATCTTCTCCATTTAAACATTGAATACCATAAGGAAGTGGCAACTGCAACATTTCATCAATGCCATGTTACTCCCTCGTAACAAGTTTCTTAAAGCTATATGGCACCAGCTCAGGCAAGGAGCACTTCGATATTAACAAAGCAATACAAATCAAAATGACTACAACCTATAGAGGATTTGATCAAACCAGAGCATGAGAAACCTCAAGATATTGTGCCAATAAAAAAGGAATCTGAAATTTGATGCATTTCCTACACTTAATATCTCCTCCAATGCCAAAAATCAATGGAAAATCACCAATTTT
The DNA here is from genome assembly GCA_024138025.1 of Combretum micranthum. Lineage (NCBI taxonomy): Eukaryota > Viridiplantae > Streptophyta > Magnoliopsida > Myrtales > Combretaceae > Combretum > Combretum micranthum. The sequence continues at coordinate 1,385,010 of JAMXBD010000122.1, read as the reverse complement.
GTCCAAAGTAAATGATTCAAAACATTACCCTATATTATTGCTATTACTCAATAATCCAGCTATACTAGTTGACAAAAAAAGTATTTAAGATTACAAATATGAAAAGTTAAGATGCTTGAACTTCAGCCTGTGAGGTGCTATCCATTGGTTTTGATGTACTTTGAGAGCCTCCAGATGAACTTGGCAGATGAGGAATATATCTCCAACATCGCTTGTGAACACCACTAATTTTCCTGGGAGCATCAGCAGCTGACAACCCTGAAAAAGCTCCACAATTGTTTTAGAATTCTCAACAAAGTTAGCCCGTAGCAGTTGCATGTTGGGAGCTCCCAATCCAAAGCATTTAAGATACACACACACAAAAACATCTGATAAATGTTGCCAAAATTATGATAATACACTTTGAAGATTTGCTCTTTACGATCTGTATCCGATACTAACGCCCATAGCAATGAAGACCAAATTATCGGTTACAGAAAAGAACTGCTCTGCTCAGGTCATGAGAGAGATACCATGATTGCTGCTAAAAAGACTCAGAAGAACCTTGCACATTAGTAATTGGCACCTTAAAATCTTATAAGTCTGGATGACAGGCATTCCTCAGGGCACGGCTAAAGAAGACTTATTCAGAAATTCCACATCTTATTGACTATGCAATTCAGGGAAAAAAACAAGTAAATGAATCTTTTAACAAGTATGATGGGCAACCTTAACATTTTCCATATCAAAAACTAAACCTAATTCCATCAGATACATCATCTCCAACAACTATCAAAAAGACCTCATTTATGCATAGTATGAACATTGTCAATTAACACATGAAAGAAGCACAAGTAGTGTAAAAACAATGCTGGAGACAATACCAAACCAGTAAATTACTGAATCATAAATCAAACACATAATTTCACTTAACAATTCAAAGCAATTAGAACTAACCTTCCTTGTGAACAATTCCCCATGCTTTACCATGCCTACCATCCTGCAACCCGAAAAACATAAACAAATAACAAAATGGAATGAAAAAAAAAAGCCCATTTCTAGTAACTAATGAAAGAATCAAACTTGAAGAAAAAAACCGATCAAAGAACCCACCTTGTAAAGATTGATTTTGGTGATTTGATAAGAGACACCGGTCCAATGAGTCTTTGCCATGTGATAACCAATACCCCAGTTGGGTAAGAACTGTGCTACTTCAAACAGATTCTTCTTCTTCTTCCTTTTGGGCTTCTTTGAATCTGAAGAAGCAGGAGAAGGAGAAGGAGAAGGAGAAGGAGAAGCAGTGAAACTTCTTATAAAGCTGAAGGATTGTCTTAGTAGAGCTAGGGTTCTTGTGGAGACAACTCTGTTTGAAGTACAAGGAGTCGCCATTGAAGATTTTTGTTGATTCGAAAGTGAGTAATAGTGTAGATTTTTTACTGATACAACTTCATGGTAATGGAGTACAAGGTGTTTGCGGAAATGACGATGGAAATTTTGGAAGAGGAAGACTAAACCCATGAAAGGGTTTTTCCCGTTACTGGTTTAGTGAGCAGTCTTGGGCCGATTTTGGAGTTAGGCCTGGGCTTGGATTGTTTTTATCATTTTTTCATTTAGAAAAATATAAATAACTATAGGGTTAACTAAAAAAAATATTACTCGTGTTTTGATTAATTTGTAAATATATAATTTGTGTTATGTTTTTTAACAATTAGGTGATTCAAGTTTCATACAAAAGTGTCAATATTATTTAATAAATTTTCAGTCACACTCGTCCATATTTTATTAGTCATAAAAATTAATTTTATATTTTTTTCAATTTTTTCATTTTCAAAAAATAATTTTTAATATTTATTTATTTAATATTATTTTTATTACATTAATTTTTTTAGACCAATAAAACTCTAATACGTTCCCTCTAATAGAAATTAATAATATTGAAACTTTTTTATAAAAATTGAATCACTTAATTATAGAAAAAGATAACACAGGTCATGTATTTACAAATTGCTTAAAATACGGATTATGTTTTTATAATTAACCCATAACTATATATAGTTTGTTGAAAGAACAAAATATATATGTATGTATGTATATACATAGGTCAAAATTTACCAGGAAAATTACAATGCCATGTCTGAAATAAAAAAAAAAAAAAAGAAGAAGAAAGAAAGAAAGAAAGGAAAACTAAGTAGAAGTATTTCAAATTTCTAAATTGGTATAACAAGGATTGGATGTTGTAAATGGAAGGGTATTGAATTTTCACATTGAGATTTTAAAGGTTTCACAAGAAGATATATATATATATATATATATATATATGTGTGTGTGTGTGTGTACGTGTAGATATATATTCAAAATAAAGGGGTAGAGATTTGAATGGAAATTTTTTTAGTATGAAAATCTTGAATATCTTAATTACTTGTAATTAGTAAATATTAAAATAATTTGTGTGTTCCAATTTTCTTTTTTTTTTTTTTCTTTTGTTTATAAGATAACTTTCATATTTAAATTTATCAATATTTTTTGGGTGATAAATTTATCAAAATTCCACTTTAAGATTATAAAAATATTAAACTTAATTATAACTTATTTTAACGATATCAATGAATTTGTTCATAAAAAAATAATTACACCTTGCTGATTCTATGGCTTTCCCTAATGAAGGCTATTGTGACTAATTAATCATAAATATCATTTAGTATTCATAAGTGAGGCTATCATATGTTAAACAGCAAAAACATCAATCAAGACCAAGAGTCCTATACTAAAAAATTCAAAATAAAAGATCACAGGATTTTTTTTTTTTTTTTTTATAATATTAAAATGCTACGTTTATTGTTGTTACCACATGGACGAGACATTATCGTAATCGTTCTCATAAGTGGTAAAGGTTGAAAATTTTTTATTTATGCCTTTTGTCTTATAACTTTCTTTTCATTATAAAATTTGTTTCCATGATACTGGTATAAATATCATTGGATTATATTATAATTTCACATACTAATTATTAAAAATCGCTATGAATGATAATTATTTTGTAATTAATGTGATCAAATATATGTAAAAGTTATACATAATACTATATTGATATCAACTTTTTTGTATATGATCTAATATATAGGAAATTATGTTATATTATAGATAAAGTTATGGTATCACAAATTATATATATTTATATAATTTACAATATATCCCTTAAACTATAATTGAAGATGTCTCCTTCACGGATGGATGCAGGATTGTTATATTGGGAGGGCCAATCTTCCTCTTTCCAGGTTGAGTTCAATTTATTCATTAGATATTTTTTTATACTTATAATACATATGATGAAACATTTATTTATCATTAATTCAATAAAGTAAATATAACACTGAAAATAATATTTTATGTAAATTAATCTCTTCATAATCTACATTGAGAAATTGTCTTTAATATATATGAGACATTTTCTAATTAATAACTTCAAAAATCAAATTATTTATAATAAGCAACACTAATAGATTTATCAAAATATTTACTAACAACCGCGACATGATGATCTCTAACTTCCAAGAAGCATGGTCCTTTCGGCCCCAAATAGGTTCAAGATATATAACATATATCTAGTAAATTATTGATGATTAGATTTTCTTTCATATCCTTAAAAAAAAAAAAATTAATGAAAAAAAGGGTTTAAAAGAGGAATCACATCAAATAGAATATGAAAATTCCTACTATAATCATTATATCTCTTCTAACTTACTACAAACATAGTATATTTGATATTCTTACACTTTGACCTATGCATTAATAGGATCTTCCAAGCCTTTTTGCCTATATTTTACAGTATTTTGTTTTTAAATTTTCAATAACCATATAAAATGGAAAATCAAACATCTCAATTCATTCCGTATATTTATAAAGCCTTTGCTATTATCATATAATTAATTAATAAAAAAAAGCATGCAAAAAATATTTAAAACAAGCCTTTAAAGAAAATCTTAAATATAATCTATGACATTTTGAACTTTCCAAATATGAAATTTAAGAAGGTGGAAAATTTGAATAAGCTTATGAAAGGAAAAATTGTTTTATTATTATAAAACTTTTAAAAGATAAAAATATTAATATAAAGAGAAAGATTTTATTGTGCTCTTTATTTATTTTTCCAGCCAAGGTATTATTGAAAAACCTGTTGACAATAAAACATATTACTAAATTAAAAGGATATGATAAGGAAAAGTCAAAAAAAGAAAAAGAAAAAGAAAAAGAACCAAACAAAACAAAAGCAAGGTGGTGTTAAAAATACTAGACAAACTCTCCACCACTGTACCACTAAACATCAACGATAGTACATTTCTAATTTTTTAAGATATCATATCCTTTCTATTATAGACACACGATTTTCAAGAAGTTGGGGGCTCAGGCCCCTTGGGTCCTCGGTAAATCCATCCTTGATCTCCTTACTTTTTAATCTTGTGTTTATCTTTTATCATATCCCTATGTTGGAACCCACACTCTAAACCATGCAGATATAGAATTTAGAGTGCATATACCTATCTTGTAAAAAATATTAATATTTAATAGTGTTAATTATAAAAATATGACTTGTATTTTGATCAATTTATAAATACATGACTTGTATTATTTTTTTTTTGACAATTAGGTGATCCAAATTTTATATAAAAGTTTCAATATTATTAATTACTATTAGAGGGAATGTGTTAGAGTCTTATTGATCTAAAAAATTAATGTAATAAAAATAATACTAAATAAAATTAATTAAATAAAATATTAAAAATCATTTTAAAAAAAATAAGAAAATTAAAAAAAATTGTAAAATTAATTTTTATGACCAATAAAATATCAACACGTGTTATTCTAAAATTATTAAATCATATTAACACTTTTGTATAAATCTCGGATCACTTAACTATAAAAAAAAATAACACAAGTCATGTGTTTGTAAATTGATCAAAACATAGGTCATGTTTTTGTAATTAACCCTATTTATTATGAATGTAGTACAACATTACATTTCTAAGTTTAACAAAGAAAAATAGATAAACATATACAATTTAACTTAAATTTCTTGTCTATAAAAACCTAAAATATTCCCTAGATTATTTCTTTTATGTTTCTTTTATCTCGAATACATCATTTTATTCTCTTCCTCTCTTGTATCATTTCTTTAGCAAGATGGTATTGTTTCTCCTCACTTGACACACTAAAGAGATTAAACAACTACTATAAAGTTATAAAATTTTTATTCTCAAGATCAAGCAAAGGTTGTCCCTTTATTTTCACCTTCATGTCACTTCTCTTAGGTTTTATGCAGCTCAACACTCGTATTGCAATGATATTACAAGAGCAATCAAATCCCCATCTTTACATGGTTTATTAAATTATTTTTATTTTTTCAGGATTTGAACATAATACTTCTTATTTGAGAAATCAAAGAAAAACGTTACTAGGCTATAAGATTATCAAAAAAAAAAAAAAAAATCATAAAATGGAACACCTAAAATTCTATATGTTAACATAGGTGAAAACCAGGAGTAAGAAGCATTAAGATGAGACAAAACTGAGTAAGCAAGACTTTTCAAACGATGGGCCGTGTGATTGTTTACATGATGTAGGAAGTTGAACCACTTCATCCTTTTGGTCCGCTACTTTTAGCAAGTGGTCAAGGTCAGTGATAACAAATCTTAGGAGACCACTTGAAAATGATCCCAATTTTGTTTCTTTTACCTTAAACTTAGTTTGAACTCTTATTTTAACCCTGTTTTCGACCTTAAATCATCTTAAACAAGCCTTAAATATTTGATCAACTTAGAAGTTCAAACTAAAAAGTTATTTAAAGAAGCTTTGAATTAATTAAATGCTTCGAAAATTATGAACTTATAGCTGCTATTGGAAGAAGTTTTGGTAAGAGTTAATTATGGGCTAAAATAAGTGCTAGTAAGTTACTATTTTCCAAGTTCCACTAATCGTCTACGTTAGATTTAGATGAATAATTTAAATATATCCTAACTTTAAAGTGTTTGATGTGTATTGTTTGTGTAGACACCAAGATCAAAAGCCATTTAGGATGGAGGGGTATGGATTGCCACCTGATGTATGATAAGGACATGCAACCATGATGAAATGGTTTATAATTAAAAGCTGATATCAGTAACCATTCTAGACAGGTGAGCCATCCATATGATAAACAATTAATGATACCAATAGAGAGATCTGAAAAGAGCCCGTTAATGGGTCTAAATAATAGTATAGGAATCAAATTAGAGAAGGCGAAAATGATTGATAATTTTAATATGAGATGATTTTTCTTTTCTTTTTTTTTTTTTGGTAATAGACTCTCTTGACCTTGGATCCCTTTTTTTTTTTTTTGGTCAGGACGGCGGATGGTTTGTGTCTAACTTAAATAACCAATAGCTGGACGTTGGTTGCCCAACTGCTTGATGTATTACAATCCGGATAATATTTATGAACCCAAATCGTCGTTATCATACGATGAGGACGCATATTAGATAGGAAGATGAATATTCAGATGGCTTGTTCTAGCACCAGCATCTGATGATTAAATGTGTGAACAAGTGAAATAATCCCTAGAAGAAATCAAGATGATGAAGTAATCATACCAGATGAAGCAGATGAAGCTGCGCTAAAACAGAGAACAAAAAACAGAAAGAGAAAATATCTGAAACTGTTATGTATATCATTATGCAGGGTTGTACTGTACAAGATATATATACTGTACTAAGAAATCACGTGATATCACGTGCAGACTAAAAACAAAAAATAAATTACATATCCTAACATCCCCCCCTCAAGTAGGACTTGATAAAAGTCCCAACTTGATACAAATGTCATGTAAAGAAGAAATTCTAACAGGCTTTGTAAGAAAATCCGCAAGCTGATGAGAAGAAGAAATATGTACAAGAGAAAGAAATCCAGAAGTAATGTGATCTCTTGTGAAGTGAACATCAACTTCGATATGTTTGGTCCGAGCATGAAAACACGGATTTTCAGCAATCTGTTTCGCTGAACGACTATCAGTAAACAAAGTCACAGGGAGAGAAGTTGAAACATGTAAATCCTGAAGCAAAAAAGAAAACCAAAGCAATTCTTTGGTTGTGGAAGCAATGCTGCGATATTCGGCTTCAGCAGACGAAGTAGACACAGTAACTTGTTTCTTGGTTTTCCATGAAATAAGAGAAGAACCAAGGAAAACAAGAAATCCTGATAATGATTTTCGATCAACACGTGATGCCCCCCAATCTGCATCAGAATATGCAGTTAAATTCAAAGACGAAGTATTGGAATAATGCAAACCTTGATCAATTGACCCTTTCAAATAACGAAGGGCATGATAAGCTGCCTTCAGATGTGAATCACGTGGAGAAGAAACAAATTGGCTAAGTTGTTGTACAGTGAAAGATAAATCTGGTCGTGTAATTGTCAGGTATAATAACCGACCAACCAATCTGCGATATAAAGTAGGATCCTGCAACAAAGTTCCAGTTGTGTTATCAAGATGTAGTGTGATGGAAAAGGAACATCCAAAGGCTTGGCTGCTGTAAGACCTGCTTCAGTAAGAATATCAAGAGCAAATTTCCTTTGATTGATGTAGAAACCAGATGAAGAACGACAGATTTCAAGCCCCAAGAAAAAACGAATATCTCCCAAATCTTTAATGGTAAAAGCAGAATGCAAAGAAGATTTCAATCCAGCAATAGCAGTAAGATCATCTCCAGCAACTAAAATGTCATCCACATAAACCAAAACAACCAAAAAACTTGAAGAAGTAATTTTGGTGAACAATGAATAATCATGTTTAGATTGAGAAAAACCCATCCCAAGTAAATGCTTAGTAAGTTCTTTATTCCATTGCCTAGATGCTTGTTTAAGACCATATAAAGAACGAATAAGCTTGCACACTTTACCATGAGGCACATCAGAACCATCAGGAGGTAACAAATAAATTTCCTCATCAAGAAACCCATGAAGAAAGGCATTATTAATGTCCAGTTGATGAACATACCATCCTCTAGTAGCAGCCAAAGCAAGAATGAGTCTAACAGTAGAAAGCTTTGCTACTGGAGCAAAAGTATAGGTGTAATCAATTCCCTCAATTTGATTATAACCCTTTGCAACTAACCTTGCTTTATACCTTTCAATAGTACCATCTGATTTATATTTCACTTTATAAACCCATTTACTACCAATGGCTGTTTTCCCAATAGGTAAATCTGTCACTTCCCATGTATGATTGGATTCTAATGCTAAAAGTTCCTTTTGCATGGCATCAACCCAATTAGAATCACGTTTTGCTTCATGATATGAACTAGGTTCATGAACAGTAAATACATTTGCTAATGAAACCATATAATCCTTTGAATAAGATTGAAAGGTGTGTGAAGAAAAAAAAGGGTATTTTGTGGTAGTAGGAACAGATAAAGAAACAGATCCATCTGTATAAACCATATGGACAAAGTCTTTTAGCCACTGTGGTGATCGACGAATTCTTGTAGAATGACGTAACTCATTGTGATCAGGAGAAAAAGGAACAGAAATAGAAAAGATGGACCAGAATCTGATGAACCAGAATCTGATAGACCAGAATAAGATGAACCAGAATTATATGGACCAGAATCTGAGGTATGTTGATCATAATAGTGTGACGAAGGAAAAAGAGATGAAGAAGAATTAGTGTTTGACGTTTCAGAACAAAAAGAACTATCAGATGGATGAAAAGGAAAAATATTTTCAAAAAATTTCACATCTCTACTAACAAAAACTTGTTTAGTGTCTAGATCATAGAGCTTATATCCTTTTTGACCAAAAGGATATCCAAGGAAACACAACGTCTACTTCTTGGATCAAATTTATCTCTAGCATGAGGTAAAGTAGCAGCAAAACACAAACAACCAATGACTCTTAAATCATGATAATCGGGTTGTGTGTGGAATAGCATTTCAAAAGGAGATTTCCAGCCAAGAACTTTAAGAGGCATTTTATTAACCAAAAAAGTTGCTGCTAAAACACATTCTCCCCAAAAGAATTTAGGAAGATTAGCTTGAAATCTAATAGCTCTAGCAGTATCAAGAATATGTCTATGTTTTCTCTCCACAACTCCATTTTGTTGAGGAGTATAAATGATACTCCTTTGATGTATAATGCCAAGATCTCTGAATAAGGTTTGACAAGTGGTTGAAAGAAATTCCATACCATTGTCAGTTCGAACAGTTTTGGGAACAGTGTTGAAGTGATTTTTAAGGTAAGAAAGATATGTCTTAATAAAGTGTATGGTTTGGTGTTTATGTTTCATAAGAAATGTCCATGTACAGCGAGTATGATCATCAACTATGGTTAGAAAAAATTTGTCACCAGAAATAGACGGTGTATTGAAAGGACCCCAAATATCCAAATGTATCAATTCAAAAGGAAAAGAAGCACTACAATGTCGAGAAATAAAAGGAGTCTTATGAAATTTAGCAAACAACAAGCATTACACTTGAAGTTGTGTTTATTACAATCTGAAATGTGTTTCAATTGAGACATAGAACTCAAAGAAATATGACCTAAACGTCTATGTAAAAGATTGTATTCAATCTGATCACAATCTTTATTGACATGTATAGTAGGACTAACATTACTAACAAAAGATCCAGCAGAGTTACAAGAATTATGATCACCTACAGAACTAAAAACTTGTAGAATATAAAGTCCAGATGTCATCTCTGCTTCAAGAATGGTCTGTTTAGTGTGTGGGTCCTGAAAAAGACATTTATTAGGATGAAAGACAATGGTCAAAGTATGAAATTTCAGTAACTTACTAACAGATAGTAAATTGAACTGAAATTCTGGTACTAAAAGAACAGAGGTAAGGGTAATGTGTGTGTTCAGTTTGATATCTCCAATAATATCAACTTTTAACTCTTCCATCAGGCAAACGAATTTTCACAGGTGTTTTAAGAATTTTTTTATTAACAAGAAGTGATGAATTAGGAGTTATATGATCTGTAGCTCCTGTATCTATAATCCACTTACCAATATTCATATCAACATGTGAAGCAAAATTAAGAGCATTACCTGCAAAATTCACCATGCTTTGAGTACCTCCTGTGCAATCTTTCATGGATAATGCCTTCAACACTTCTTGACAAACTCTTGAAACTAAATCTGAGTTATCCACAGATTGCGATGATCCTTCTACAAGATCATCCAAAGGATTGTCTAGTGATTCCACATGTGCAGCAAGATGAGGAGCCTTCTTGATCGGTTTGTTTCCTTTAAACCACTCAGGATAACCAACTAATTCAAAACATCTATCTATTGTGTGACCAGATTTCTTACAATGATTACAATAAAACTTCCCTTTCTTATCCTTTCTGTCACTTACAAAAGATTTTTGAATTCCTTTCACCATACATGCAGCATTAATCTGATCTGAATTTACCATATGATCACTTAATTGTTTCTGTTTCTCAATCTGACAACTATGTAATATGCTCTATTAACAGCAGGAATGGGATCCATAGACAAAATCTGACTCTTCATTTGATCAAATACTTCATTCAATCCCATTAAAAATTGCATTAAATGATCTCTCTCTTCTAATTCTTGCCACTTCTGTTTCAGATTGCATCGACACTGCTCAAAAACTCCACAAACACAAGTTGGATGCTCACACAGAGTATGAAGTTCATCCCAAAGTCTCTTAGTTTATTAAAGTATTCGGTAACAGAAGAACTTCCTTGTTTCATATTCGCAATATCTAACTTCAGTTGATATATCAATGGTGCATTACTCATTCCAAATCTCTCTACGAGATCTTTCCACAACTCTCTAGCAGAGGTAGCATACAAAAAAGCATCTGCTAAATCTTTTGACATAGTGTTTAAAGCCAACACCTAATCAAGCAATCATTTCTAATCCATTTTTCAAACTCTACATCATTATCTTGAGGTGGTAAATATCTACCATCAATAAACCCTAATTTTGCTTTCGCACCTAGGGCTAGACGAATAGAACGACTCCATCCATGAAAATTCTTTCCATCAAAACTAAATTCGTAAGAAGCACACCTGGATTATCCGATCCAGAAATATAATAAGGATCGCCATATGTATTCTCAAAACCAGAGATCGTCGAATTCGACATATTCGATTCTAACAAAGAATCACGAAATCTCTACAAGAAATCAAAGAAATGGAACAAGATTGTATGATCTAACCTGCTCTGATACCATGTGAACAAGTGAAATAATCCCTAGAAGAAATCAAGATGATGAAGTAATCATACCAGATGAAGCAGATGAAGCTGCGCTAAAACAGAGAACAAAAACAGAAAGAGAAAATATCTGAAACTGTTATTTATATCATGCAGGGTTGTACTGTACAAGATATATATACTGTACTAAGAAATCACGTGATATCACGTGCAGACTAAAAACAAAAAATAAATTACATATCCTAACAAAATGTAAACTTGAATCTAATATGAAATTTGATAAAATTTAATAATGAATCAAACATTAGTGGAAAGATTTAATCCAAAAGATAAAAAGTATTTCATCATATTTAAATGCCTATAGTCTATTTGGTTCGTCTTATTCTGATCGTTTTCGCATTTTATTTTTATCGTTTCAAACAGATCATTTGTCAATAAATAGATACAAGTGAAAAACATCAATTTTTTGTTGTTTATGGTACTAGTTATTAATACTAGCAACATTAGATGTGTGGTAATTTATATAAAAATAAATTCATATTTCTTTGTTGTTTATGGTACTATATATTAATATACTGAGTATATAAGTACCGCTTAATATCTATTCCTATTTGCCAACGAATCCAACCATATATGAGAATGGAGGTTTCTTGCAAGGGAGAGATTCTCTTTATGGAAGTATAAGTGCTGAGTTCTTCTGTATTATGTTGCCATGAAAAAAATTCATTTTTTGTACTAGCTAGGGTCGAGTGTTTTAAATTTTAAAGTCGCCGTCTGAAACGAAATTTAAGTAAAGAACATGCCCATCTCAGTCGTAAAGATACAATTACATGAAAAAAAGTTTATTGTCCCAAGCTTGCTGTTTTCATTATGTCCCTAAAAATAAATATCTGCTATGTGATAAGAAGTTTTTTCTATATTTTAAGAATTTTTATATATTTTTTAATTTATTTAACATATATCAAATATTTATTAATAGAAACACAATGAGGATAGGATAGGATGTTGGGATCGACAAACATTTTTCCAATTACATAGGCTTCATGTATAAGATTGACGTGCTGTCTAGGGGCTTAAGTTAACTTTTAGTTAATTTATTAAGAATCTTTCTTTGGTATCTTTCTTACTTCTTTTGTCCCAACCTATGACGTCATTTGCTATAAATGATATTTTCACTAATAGCAGACATAAAGTGATTTGAATTTCCCATATATATGTATTTATATGTACGTATAAGATAGTTTGATTTTGACTTATTATATTATGTAATATTATATTATTATTTATAGAGTATGACAACTATATACCATTCTTCAAAGATTTATACGTTATAGTTTATATAAAATTTATTACTAATATACACATCAAAATTTCATCCTGAATATGCGACTTACATTATTTTCAAAGAATTGCATTTCATAATTGCAGGTTTTAAACATATATAATCACAAAATTGCAACTTAAAGATGTGATTTTCAAAGCAATTCATGATCTTTACAACTAGACTCTTCTCGTGTTTTCTGTAATAGTAATTTTAAAAAGTTTTAAAATTATCAACTATTGTAATAATTTTAATAAGTTACAGAGATTAACAACTATTTATTACAGATATAGGTGAGAGTAGGAGGCCGAAATGGTAGAATGACTTCGTTGCGATAATCACAAAGAATATCAACAATAATCAAAGAAGATTGACTTTTACTTTTTTCTTTTTTCAAAAAGGAAATTGGGTACCTCAACTTCTTCGAATCATTTTTATGGCTTTTACCATCAGTCTTTCGGGAACCGTCAATGGGATTATGTAATCAATCATATAACCGTTAAAATAAATATAATAATTAAAATATTAATTATTTTAGTTATTCAATCATAATTGATATGATTTGAATCATTGAATTGTGACGAGATCAGTCCCATGAAAATAAATGACGAGACCATATAATTTTCTCAATCTCGATGGTAATAATATGTTATATCTCCTCCTAAGGCAAGTCTCGTCGCTTTTCAAATGGAATTTTTATTATTTTTCATACTATAAAACAACTTTTCCTATTTAGTTTGTAATAAAATTATTCTATAGGTAATATATATTTTATATCACATGTAATAAATAAGAATTTCTTATTCATTTTTTAAACTAAAATCTTCGCAATATGCAATATCTATTCTATAAATGCCAATAATTATAAAATAAAATAAACCAGGATAATTACTATTTTGTTCTTTCTAACCACATTCTATTACTGGCCAAAAAAAAAAAAAAAAAAATTCACATTCTATTCTAATCAACCAATAAGATTATTATTAAAAATTATTAACACCACAACCCATGAAAATTAGCACGATACTATTTGATTCCAATTTTCATATCCGACAAAACAAAGAATCAACCAATATATATATATATATAATAAAATAATGAATATGATTACTTTTGCTATTTTATATTTATATTATAACATAATAACCCAAGGATGTGTGTGGGACAGTGGGAGGCTAGATTTGGTATCTGTAGTTAATAATTATTTAGACTATCGTATAAGCTAAGTGAAGGAAAATTCTATAGTTCGTCATAAATTTTTTATGGAACTGATCATGTTGGTTATTTAACAATTCATATTCATATTCAAACATGATTGTACCATTGAAATACTCAACATATCACTCCATACTTTTTCTGATGGTAAGATGATAAGCTGAATGATTATGTCGATAACATCACAAAATTTCCTATAAAGTGAATATAATAGTAAAGAAAAATTATTCAGAATACTTATATAAGTACATATACCCACTCGTACTTATATAAAAGGAAAAAAAAAATAACAAGTCAAAATTTAGAAAGTTATTTAGAGTGGTTATATAAATATACATATTTACTCTTACTTGATAAAAGCTACAACTATAATTTTTACATAATTATATACAATGATTTATTTAATAATTTATCACTTTTTAATTTTTTTGAGGTTTACAAATGAGCTAAGTTATTCATAATTACTTAAGTTCAGCTCGTTTTAACCTCATTCAGTATACGACTTGAATTAAGCCTGTAGTAAGGCTCATTTATTTAAATGAGCAGAGCTTCGATTTTAATTTAGGGTTAAGAACTGACTTGTGAATAGGTTCGCTAGTAGATTTATGAATAGACTTACTACTAGGTTCTTAAGTTTTATATATGTATAATATATTATATATTGTAATCAAAGTAAAAAAAACTAATTTCTATTTAATATATGTATGCATATTTTAGAATAAAGAAAAATAAAAAAATGAAAATCATTAATGAAAAGTGAGTTAAACACGAGATTGAAACAAAGTTCGTTTATTTGTGCTCAAGCTTTAATTTTAGTTTTAATAAAAAGCTTGATTTGGTATGAACTTGAAATAAAACTTGCTTATCAAAATAAGTCAAGCCCAAATTTAAATTTCACACTCATTAAGAAGCTCGAATTGAGCTCAATAATATTTAAATGAGATGAGCTTGAGTCTTTAGAGGCTCAGATCGGCTCAATTGCAACCTTAAGTTGTAAACAAATCAAATTGAGACACTACAATGCTGAATGCCTTTACTCAAACCTTCTAAACTTTTGCTTAGCCTTAACTTGATCAAGTTTAAAATTTTAAACTTGCATATGAATAAAAGTGGTATTGATTGCAAATTAATTAAGTTCATTTTGGTCTAATTTATTACAAAGATATTTTTTATTCTAATTGAAATAATATTAATAATTAATCCCGACTCAATTAGTATATTTATTCAACTCAAGCTTGATTAGCCTCTCAAACTGATTAAGTTAAATATTATGAATGTTTAAGTTTGATTGGATTATTCTCAAATCCAATTCAATTAAAATAAACTTCAGTTTGATTAGTTTATCAACCCGATTTAATACAATTGCACCTCTATAAGAGTATCAAACGTGTGCCAGTCGTCTTAAAGCAGCAGGACGTACATAGTGCAAATTGCATGATGAACATTGAAGCATTTAACTCGATTTTCCAGCTTACACGGAATAACGAAAATAGCATGTACTCGAACCCTAATGGCGTGTTATAAATGGCGTATGTAAAACTCACAAGCAAATGGTAGCCCAAGGAAAATCAATCGCTTGCTTCACGAGCCACTTGGAAGTTGGTAACCGTGGATGATGATCCTAATGGCGTGTTATAATAGGGCTATCATTGCATCTACTATTTGAACTTTAATTGGTATTTTTATTATTTATTTAAACTGCAATATTATCAATTTTAATATTTGATTAAACTTTTCAAGATTAATGATATTTTTATTAATTCGTTTAAAGTCCTCTGTACAATTGGTTTTGTAATTTTTCTTTTATCAATTATGAAATAATTATATTGACGAAGATATTCTACTTGTGATACGCATAAGCAATGGAAACCATATCTTAAAATCATTGATATTAGTTCATTATTGTTAAAAAGAAAAAAAAATCATATGTTTTAAATGCAATATTTCCATCAAAATAATTTGTTATGATCCCAAATCACTTTCTCAAGAAATTGAGAAATAATATTTATACTTGGGGGATTCTCCTATATGATATATTACCATTTTGGGCTAAGCTCTCCCTTTAGGCTTAAATACCTAATATTTGGTACTCTCGTTAAGAGTGTCAGTGTCAGCAAAATCGCTAACTTGAGAAAGGGCTACCTAGCAAAGAATGCTGGAGTGAAAGCCATCTAGAATGGACTGTTGAGGGCGTCGGCTTGTCAAGGGGTTGGCAATGTTGCAATCCTACATTGGTTTCTCAAGCAATTAGGCTTGAGGAGTTCTCCTAATAGACTAGTCTTTTGAGTTGGGCTCTCCCTTTGGGTTTGAGTACCTAACATATTTGCTTGAGAATGTGGTTTTTCACATCTAATCAAAAAGCCTATTGAATAATGAACTTACTACGAAGTTAATACATAGTATAAATAACCTTGAAAAGTCTAGTTAAGAATTAAAATTGATGGCCTAAAATATATAAATAGTTAATTGAAAAAAGGGCTTACCTTGAGGGACTAGATGATACTCTATTTTTATACTTAACAAACTAGTACTTACTTTGAATCCAACTAATAAGTAATGATAAGTTTGATTACAAATTCAGGCATCTTATTATCTTTTTGACGTCTTTAATAAAATCAAAATATTGAAGATACTTTTCATGAATATGATTATTTTTGCTATTTTATATTATAACATAATAACTCGTGGATGTGTGTGGAAGGCTAGATTTGGTATCTTACATTTATAATTTTTAGGGTGTAGTAGTTATTTACACTGTTATATAAGTGAAGGAAATTTCTATGGTTGTCATGTATTTTTTATGGAACTGATTATGTTGGTTATTTAACAATTCAAATTCATATTCAAACGTGATCATACCATTAAAATACTCAATATATCACTTTATATATTTTTTAATAGTCAGATGAAGAATAGAATGATTATGTCGACGACAACACAAAAGTTCTCGTAAAGTGAATATAATAGTAAAGAAAAATTATTGAGTAGTTATGTAAATACACATGCCCATTCTTCCTTATATAAAAGGGAAAAAATAACAAGACAAAATTTAAAAGTTATTTAGAGTGGTTATATAAATATAGATATTTACTCTTACTTGATAAAAGTCACAACTATAAATTTTTACATAATTATGTAAAATGATTTATTTAATAATTTATCACTTTTTACTATTTGAGAGGGCTACAAATCAGCAAAGTTATTCGTAAGTTACTTGAGCTCAGCTTGCTTTAAGTTTGTTTAGTAAATAAATCAAATTAAGCCTATAGTAAGGCTCATTTATTTAAATAATTAGAGCTTCAACTTCAATTTAGGCTCTAAAACCGACTCGTGAATAGGTTCGTTAGTAGATTTATGAATAGGCTTATTACTAGGCTCTTGACTCTTATATATGTCTAATATATTATATATAATATAGTGAAAGCAAAAAACTAATTTTTATTTAATATATATGTATATATATCTTGCAACTCTTATATATTAATTTTAGAATCGAGAAAAATAAAGAAATGAAAATCATTAATGAAAAGTGAGTTAAACACGAGCTTGAAACAAAGCTCGTCGTTTATCTAAGCTCAAGCTTCGATTTCAACCTTAATAAAAAGTCGATTCAGTTTGAACTTGAAATAAAACTTATTTATCTAAATAAGACGAGCCCAAGCCTAAATTTCAAACTCATTAAGAAGCTCGACTCAAGCTTAATAATTTTTAAATGAGATAAGCTCGAGCCTTTAGAGGCTCGAGTCGGCTCAATTGCAGCGTTAAGTCGTAAACTAATTAAGTTGAGGCACTACAGTGTTGTTATAATGTCCTAAACTGAAGGTGTTATTAGCCTGCCACGCGTCCTCATTATATATGGATACGTTAAGGCTATTATTCCACTAATCCATAAAGATAAACCAAATAACATAAATCTCTCACATATAAGGGTATTTGTTTAAAAACATATCATAATAACAAAACTTATGAACCATTTAATTGGTATAAACCAAAAGCCAATCTAGATTAAACTTAAAACAACATAAGAAAAGTCTCATAAAATATTTTAGAATTATAAACCACTTAACATATGAATATGATCTTCAACTCTAATTTCCTCCAATCCACAATATTTATAAATCAATAGGAAAATTAGCTCTATTATCGCCCTCTCCATAATCCACATAAACATCATATCCAAATAGATTGAACACTATGAGATCATCACCTGTTTTTGAACAATAATAGAGTGAGTACAAAGGCCCAGTATGCCAAACCACAAACAAATGTGCATGAACAAGCATCATACAAACTTCACTTGCAACCTAATAACATATGCAACAACCATAGGTTATTATCTTTGATTAGTCAGGCAAATAATATAGTTTAGAACAATTTGCAACTATTCCTAAACCTGAAGTAACTCATGACTCCATAAAAGCAAGTTTTATATACAAAATACTTTGACACATATATATTGGTATTGGGTACTCCCTACACACCCTGTGTACTGTATTCATACCACTCCTAGACTATTAGAATCATCTCTACGCATAATTCCACTCGGGACAATGACATACACAGATCATTAAAGTGTCATCCTAGTAGCAACAGTACTCCGGATCTACTAAACCTAGCTAAAGACAAGTAACAAATTCAATTAAAGCTGGATAGTATTATGTTAATTGATAATTACTAAGCCTACAATTACAAACAACGAGTAAGGTAATGTCATATCTAAAATAACTTTAGGAATAAAAACCATAACTTCACCAAAAACACCTTAATCATCAAACACTCATTCAAAATATGTTTTCACAAAATAAACATACTCCTATCATCATCTAAACACTATATTGAAAAGAACTACAAACCCTAAATTCATACACACATTTCTACTTTTAATTGTAGAACCACAAAATCTCCAAACACCAAAATTAGGGTTTTCTCCAGAATTTCTCCAAGAACTTGATTCCCTTCAACCAAACAATTACTTTAGGAAAGATAGTACTTTTAGATCACCGAAAGGATTAAAAAGGATTAAATTACCTATTTCTTGATTCTTCTTCCTCTTTAATTGTAGAACATGAAATTTCCAACAATAAACTTAAGGTTTTTCTCCAAAACTCCTCCAAATTAACTCCCTTCGAAACCAAAAGAAGACCATAGGAACAGATCATTCCTTTAGACTGTTAAAGAGTTGAAAATAACCAACTTACCTAGATCTTGATTCTTGATCTCTCTTGATGACTTTGAGGGCAATGTACAACTACATCTTCTTGTCCTTAATCACATGTCTGCCATTTGACATAACATATATTTACATATTAGGATGAACAATAAAATCCTCTTATTAATCGACAAATGATGGTTTTGCTCTTCATTATAAATTATTTATTCATATATTGCAGTTGAAGTCCTTTACTCAAAACTTTTAAATTGTTGCTCAGCCTAAACTTGATGGAGTGTAAAATTTTAAATTTTAGTCCAACTCAAAGTGGTATTGATCTCAACTTAATTAAGTTTGTTTTGGTCTGATTTATTACAAAGATATTTTTAATTCTAATTGAAATAATATAAATAATTAACCCAGCTCAAGTAATATATTTATTCAATTCAAGTTTGATTAGCCTCTCAAGTTGATTAAGTTAAATATTATGAATGTTTAAGTTTGATTGGATTATTCTCAAATCTAATTTAAATAAAATTAAGTTAGACTTTGAATAGTTTATAAATCGATCTAAAACAATTGCACTCTATAAGAGTATCAAACGTGTGCCAATCCTCTTAAAGCGACAGGACGTATATAGTGCAAATTGCACGATGAACCTTGAAGCATTTAACTCCAATTGCGTGTTGCATGATTTTCCAGCTTACATGGCATAAAGGAAGGGTCCATTTCCATGCCAGCTACAATAGCATGCACCCAAACCCCTCGTGATAAATGGCGTATGCAATAATGATAAGACATCATATGTAACCTAAACAAGCAAATGGTAGCCCAAGGAAAATCAATTACTTGCTTCACGAGCCACTTGGAAGTTGGTTGAGGAATAATAAGCGACGAAAGATTAGCACACCATGCAAGTTTTGCAAATGATATTTATGGAAATTTCATCCATAACCATGTGCTAGAATTTTATTTGTAGGTAACCGTGGATGATGATCCTAATGGTGTCTTATAATAGGGCTATTGTTGCATTTAAGATTTGAACTTTAATTGGTATTTTTATTATTTATTTAAACCGGTCAAGGTTAATGATATTATTTTTATTAATTCTGTTTAAACTCCTCCGCGCAGTTGGTTTTATAATTTTTCATTTTTACCAGTTATGAAATAATTATATTGATGAAGATATTCTACTTATAATACACATAAGTAATGGAAACCATATCTTGCAATCATTGGTATAAGTTCATTATTGCTAAATAAATAATCTATTTTAAATGTAATATTTTCATCAAAATAATTGCTTGAAAATGTGGTTTTTTATAACCGATCAAAAAGCCTATTGAATAATTAACTTAATATGAAGTTAACACATAGTATAAGTAATCTTGAAAAGTCTAGTTAAGAATCAAAATTGACCACAAAAAAAAAAAAATATATATATATATATATAAATAGTTAATTGAAAAATGGGCTAACCTCGAGGTACCTTACGATACTCTATTTTTATGCCTAACAAATCTAGTGCTTACTTTGAATCCAACTAATAAGGAATGACAAGTTTGATTACAAATTTCAAACATCTTATTATTTTTTTGATGTCTTTAACATGTATGCACATACAAAGTGTAATTTGTGCTGCATTGGATTCGAATGGTTCAACGAAATATATTTAATTAAAATATATTAAAAGAGATATGATCACTATGCTTGTGCAATGGTTAAATACAAAAGATAGGATAATTTAAGACATAAGATTGAAGATTGAGGATGGTTGGATCATAATGCAAAGAGAAATCTAATCTTTATAGATAGAAATTCTATCATAGAAAAATATTGTCTTCAATTTATTTAATTAATGATGGATTTACAAGAGATTTGCGATAATATTAAATGGAGGTACTTTTGCAATACACACACACACTTAGTGGTAAAATCTATAATGGATTTGCGACGGATTAGTTCTATCTCAAATTTATCTCTAATTCTATAGCGAGCAAATGGATTTTTTAGCCACTATATTTTCTTTTAAAACTTTGTTTCAAATCTATTTCTAAAACTTACATTAAAAAAAAAATGTCTTTCAAAGATAGATTACAATTACCAAATGAAGATGCAACATCTTTGCCTACTTTATTTTCAAGAATATGTCATTGTTCTTTTGTAGCTTATAATTATATTACTAGGAGTACTTTTATAACTTATGGTTTTGTTCATAGTGTCAATTGCTTCTCACCAAGGTCATCCATCTTAGAGTGCAGAGTTTTCATGAATTTCAACCTAACTAAAATATACCTTAATGATTAGAGTTTTACATGTACAACGAGATATTTTCCGCTCTAGCATGCTACTTTTCAGTAGGTCATCCATCCTTAGAGTAATCTTTATTGTTCATGCTTAACATTAGAGTTTTAATGAATTTTAGACTATCAAACTAAGATATGTCTTTGATGAACAGAGCCATGATTGTCAAACTCATGAGTCAACTCATATGTTTTTATGTGTTTACGAGTTGATGACGGGATTTTGTTTCAATTTACATTCAAAATCATTTTTTGAGCAAACTCTAGTAGATTCGGTAGTAGAATTGTAGTGTAGTAATTTTAAATATTTTTGTTCTATTTGAATATGAAAAATGCAAGTATTTTAATATATTTAAATTTAGAAAATTTTGAGTTGGTTCTTGATGTTTATCTTAAGCTAACTTAATTTTATGTGTTTTTTTCCTTTTTCGTAGACGGTAATTTTTTTCCTATGTTATGTAGTCAGATATATTTTGAATGATTAGAATCAAAATTAAACATATATATATATATATATATATATAGTGCTATATTTTTCATTTTTTTTTAATTTTCAATATGAAACTTATTTGTCATAAATATAATGATTTTTTGTGCAAATATATAATTAGCATGAAAATGTTTATTACTGTACAAAACCAGTTACGCGTACATAATAATTAAAACAATTTGCAATATATCTTAATAATTATAAATTGTGAATCATCAATAAATGTAAATAATTATTCTAATTATAAGAATTGCATTAAACATAATAATGGTAGTATGTGAATTGTGATTGATAAAATTAAAATTTTGGATGCATGTAAGTAAAATTAATACGGAATTCTTTATTTCCATCATTTATTTAAAATTTTATTAGTATAGTAAGTAAATCTATAGTTAAGCAAATTTGCATTAGTTATAAAATCTTACAATTCTACGTTCCAATTCTAAGGACCTCTAGTGATTTTTGGTAGAATCTCGAGTTTGACAACCATAAATAGAGCTAATTTATACTCTTTGATATCTTATATGGCTGAAATCCTATATAGAAAAAAGGAAAATTTAGTTCATATGGCAATTGTACGATGGGGTTGTTGTAGCTCGCTGATCATATGTGATAAGTGTGGCAGTCAACTTAAGAGAAGTTTTGAACTAATGACACATGTAGGATGTCGCAGAGAGAGGTACGGGAGGAGAAACAGACAAACTTGGTTTCTCAATTGTATGGGTGTGATAGAAGATCAAAGCAAGTAGACTCTATCATTCTCGACTCGTTCTTGATAAAATAAGTGCTTTGATCTTCCTTGGAGATGTTTCAGTAGAATATCTATATTGCTCTCAATCTTAGCAATATGCACAATCCTCTTAAATAAGAGGAGAAACCTCTTATTTGTAGATGTTGGAGGCTAATGATAGCCGTTCGATGACTTCCAAATGAATGGTTGAGGTGAAGTGTTATTAGTGACCATTAGATCACTTTATAATGATCCAATGACTAATATCGAAGCCTCTTTTTTTATAGTAGTAGGCTGGGCTATAAATGGCCTTGAAGGTTTTTTATTATATAAAAAAAACTCATTTTCTATATAAAAAGGGTAAAGGCTTATTTTAGTCCACATAAGTCCTATTTTACTCAAACGAAGCCCACATTAAGTTAGGAAGGTATTTTTGGAATTTACTTTTCACGCATGAGAAAACTGAATAAGGCCGAGAGTGGAATAAACTGGTCTAACGTTCCCTATTTCGAGCCTGCCAAGCTAAATCTCTCTACGATATCTCTTATTGGACTCGGTCTTTTAAGCTTTATCACTAGCCTAGAAGATTGGCCCATGGCATTAAATTGGGCTAAAAGCCAATTACCAAAATGACCTTCTACAACTATATAATAATTCCTGGATCAAAACTCTTTAAATTTTTTTTGGCAAAATGGTTGGAAAAGGTTTGTTCATGTTTCTTAACTTGGATATGAACTACTTTTGACTTGGAGCAAACTGAAACCTTTTGAGCATCTTCCACTTTTTCCTTGTTGCGGATGAAAAAGTTATTCTTGGGTTAATCTTAAAACACTTTGATAACACACATAAGAAATAGACTAATTTGTAAGCCTTTTGCTCAATTTTTCATGGATTAAAATTCTCATAAGTAGGCATAATAGGAATGGCTATTATTAATGATATTAAAGCTAAACACCTACTGGTAGGCGGACAATTTTGGGTGCGAACAAAGCAAAAGCTAGTGTACCTATTATGACCCAGCTTAAAGAAGAGCTCTGAGGAGGGCAGGAAGTGTCATTTGGATGTCTCCTTAGGGCTGTAGAAATTGCAACTGCAAATAGGGAAGATGAGGAGGCCACGTGTATAATGGGAAGATTCTAATACTTTATATTGGACGAAGTCACACTTGAATTGTGAGTGAGAATTGGTATTGTTTATAAAATTATGGTAGTGAATATCATGTCAACTCCAATTAGAAAACTCTTGGGAGAAGTGGCTAAAAGATGATCATTGGTGTATGTTAGTTTGGCTATTGACGTTTTCAACATAGATAATACACTTTATTTGAGAAATACCACCGAATCATTCGTCCTTTGATAGAGTCCATTTTATTTAAATACACTTTTCATTTTATTTGTTTAATCTCTTTCCTCCTCTTTATTCCACAATGATGAGACAGGATAGATAACAAGGTGATGCATGCTCTGCTAAGGGATGACTTACTACCAGTCTTATGTAATGAATAAAGAAAGAGAAGAAAATTGCTTTCTCCCCTTACAGCTTGTGAGGAATAGAATAAACTTAAATACCAAATTGGAATTTGGTTCAAGAGCTTGAGGCATTACATGTGGTTTTATTTTCCATGTAGGGATGCAAGCATCCTATACGTTAAAATGATTAATAGGACATTGAACCAAGAAATAGATTCTTTAGGATAAAGTTATTTGTTTATTGTTGCTAGAAATTTTTAGTGCCATCTCTTGCGAATGTCATACAAGAACATGCATACTTAAACGTCCTTTGACTTCACAATCAACAATATAAAAGAAGATTTGCCTTTTTCAAGCCTTCCCCACAATTCTAGATTGAGTAAGACCAATACAAGCATCAATGAAATCCTCATCTATAAAATCCGTCGATAAAATCTGCAACCGATTAGCACATCCTTTGGCAAAACACATAGATATAAACAACCTAGCATAACAATGTATCCGATTGGTTACTGGTCGAACACACATGATAGGGTTGTCTATTTGTGGTGTTACTGTGTTCTCAACCCTGTAAAAGAATTTCCTCGAGGAAACTGGAGATTGTTCATCTAGATTCTTTATGTTGCTTTGGAACTTTGTTAATGGCAAATCCGTGTTGATCCAATTATCTTTGAGAAACCCTTCACTCCATAACGGACTCCCCACCCCTGGTTTAGCAGAATTCCTAGGTTTCCACACACAGATTATTCTCTTTGGTAACACTTCCGCGACTGTCTTATGGAAGACTTCCCTATCCTGGCAAATTAGATGCTCTCCAAGTTTACCCTCCAAGTACTCGTCAAAATTAGCAGGATCATGGTGACCAAACTCGGTGCGGATTTCAAGAATTATAATCTCAGATTCTGTCTCGGATATAAATTTCCTTACATCTTCAATTACGACATCTATGTTGTATGAAGCTAGGATTCCATGGCAGACTCGGTAATCCTCCTGGACTCGAATATCAAGAACTCTAGTCCCCAGGACAAGCTGATCATATATGCTTCGAGATTGGCATTGAGCAAAAGGGCGTGATATGCCAGGAATTCCAATATCATTGGTGGCTGAATCATGTGTTCCTGGCCATACTATTTTATAAATTGGAAGATTTTCTGAATTCAAGACTTTCATCCAGTTTTTGCGATCGATATAGCAATAATCACTACCCGGGAAATCTGTACCATAACTTTCTTTGAGATCATGTAGAATTTTCTTCTCCCTTGCAACATCTTCGAGTCTTTGAATCTGTTTAGATAAAATGGAACCCATCGTTGATTTCAAAGAAAAGGCGTTTACACTTTTTGTGAGTCTCTTCTTGTTATTGTGGGAAATGAAGGTATAAATAAAAAACTGACTTTGAATTGTCATCTAGCTTCTCAATCACATATAAACTATCCTATCTGTATCATATCAGTATCGGTTTGGTATCGATTCAATATCAAGTCAGTATCGTTATCTGTTCAGTATCGATTCGATTTGATCAGTTTATAAGTAAAACTGCTGGTTTTTCATCGGTATCATATTTGTATCAGTTCAGTATCGATTCGATTTAAAAACAACGCCAAAACGACAATCCAAAAATGGCCCTTGATTTAATTTAATGCATATAAGTTACAAGCATTGTTAAACTAATGAAAAAAATCTTTTTCATGACTTGTTCAATTGTGTGCACTCTTCAACACATTACCATTACTGATTCGCAACGTTAATCTTGACTATTAGCTTCAGGGCCACCCAGCAAAACATATTTCTTGATTTAATCGGTTGCTGAGCTATGCCTAAGATCTCTCTTCTTTTATTGCCGTCCTTATGCCGTTTGATTATGACGTTTTCTCTCCTTGCTAATTATCTATATTGTGAAGACGCTTTTCCAACAATTTTGCTAAGGAGTATTTGGATATACTCGTAAAAGGAAGTTCACAATTTTCATTACAGGAAAAAATTGTAGAATTATTTGAGCGATTTTATGTACTTTTTTTTCCCTTTAGCAAACGTTAAGACCTATACTCTTGTCTGTTATATAGCTGTTTAAGCATCACTTATGATTTTAGATATTGTACGACAAAGTAGAGTCCAAGGTTTTGTGCCATGCCTAAGTCTATAAGTGTGTCTTGATTCTATAAGAGTATGTTTATCGGTTTATTTTAAAAAAGAAAAATGTCGGTCTTTTAATCTAATGGTAAGACTTTTATTCTTTCGAGTAGGAGATATTAGAACCAAATGTCTCCTCCTTCCTTATAATGATAGTAAAAAAAAAAAGAAAAAAACACAGACAATAATAATTTTTACTTTTAAGTTATTTATTTTATCCCGTAAATGCATAGATTTCCTTGAAATATATGCGCATCAAATGCTCGTCCTATGTAAACCCGAAAAGACAATTATTCCCAAAATTGAAGGTGAAATCATTGCATAAGGAACAATTATAAATTCCTTATGTCAACCCATTAAATGTAAGTTCTATAAATGGAGCCACTTTTTGTACAAAAAGTACACCACTACAAAAAAATTTATAAATCCTACTTTTTATCTGAATCGACCGATTACGTGAAATTCCATCCTTTGCATATAATAAATTAAAAAAAATTCCATGCCATTTCTTTTTATGTGGCAACATCACCTCTTTAAAAAAAAAAAAAAAAACCAACCAAATACATTTACAAAATAAACAAACACTGTCCTTTAAAATATCGATGATTTCTTTTAAAATTGGTTTTCCCAGATTTTTTAAAATATCCAAGAACTATGCCTCTCCCATTCTTTGAACACCCTTTAATCCCTTCTTCGCCAACCATCTCTTTTATAACAGCCATGCTTTCAACAATCTTGTAAGCATATCTCATAAGATGAGATTTTACATTCGTATTATAGCAACTCATTTTATATAATTAGTATTTATGTAATTTTATTTTGACGAGTTGATAATTATATAATTTTCTCGAGAAATAAACATCAAATTTGTAGCATTTTTAAAAGCAAGAAAAAA
The DNA here is from genome assembly GCA_024138025.1 of Combretum micranthum. Taxonomy (NCBI): domain Eukaryota; kingdom Viridiplantae; phylum Streptophyta; class Magnoliopsida; order Myrtales; family Combretaceae; genus Combretum; species Combretum micranthum. The sequence goes on along the minus strand of JAMXBD010000122.1, from coordinate 1,358,112 downwards.
TAAAAGAAAAAGATTAAGACGTGCTAATTTGCTAAGATTTCTTGAATGAATTTTGACGTCGGTTATGTAAAACAAAACTTCCTAACCATATGGATTTGTCACATCATTCACGCATGCTTATTGCTTAAAACCAAATATTCATATGTAAACCTAATCGAAGACGGTATGAGAGCAACTTCTTCTTCTTTTTTTTTTTTTTTTTTTTGGCCGTTGGTATAAGAGCAACTTCAACACCGGTTAGTTGGGGCAATTTCAAAGAATGCCTTCTGAAATAAAGGATGACTTTTAAAAAATTTAGATTGCCACGTGATTAAGTGATAAATAATTGAGTCAAAACGGTATAATACTGAATTTAAGCTCAAACTTAATTTTATTTTAGCTAAACTTAAAAGTATAAGTTCTAGTTTGGCTCGAAATGACATTGAATGACTTCAAACTAAACTTAATTAAATTCATACGGGTTCAAATTCCTAAAAAATATATACTTAAAGTAATATTAATATCCAAATTTGATTAATATTTATACTCAACTTTAAATTGATTAGTCTCGTGAATGGATTGAGCTAAATATTATATAGCTTGAAATTAATTTAATAAATTATTTGAGTAGTTCAAATTTAAACTCATTCAACTATTCTTAAAGTAACAACTAGCCTCTAGTACTATCGACTATTCTTAAAGTATCAGTTAAGTTAAGATTTAGTAGTTTGCATACCGACTAGGTTTGTTTGCATCTTTAGTGTGGCTACATCTTTTTTCTTTTTCTATAATACTTTTTGTGTTTTTTTGTTTAATTTTTATTTTGTAAGTCTTATAAATAACATAAATAAACCTTAAAAAACCTTTTTTAAAAACTCTAGAGATAAAATCAAAAGTTCGTGAGAGAGAGAGAGAGGGCCCTTTGCAAATGAAGATTCTAAATAAGATTGCTAGAATTAAAAGTATGCAAGTATAAACCTTCATATTTACAGCCTGGGATAGGACAGTTCATGTCATTATATCCCCGCAGGAAATAAATATGTAGACCACCACAGTACAATGACGCGCAATTAAGTTGTCCTTTTCATTTAAAAAAATTGAAAAAGGCATTATTTGCATGCGAAATGGCCTGTCCCTAAAGAAACCCATACATAAAAGGGTTAATTATAAAAACATAACTTATATTTTTATTAATTTATAAATATATAATTTATATTAATTTTTTAATAAATAGGTGATATGGATTTCATACATAACTATCATTATAATTAATTACTATTAAAGTGATATGTATTAGAATTTTATTGGTATAAAAAAATTACTTTAATAAAAAATATTACTAAATAAAATTAAATGAATAAAATATTAAAATTTATTTTTTAAAATGATAAAATTGAAAACAAATGTAAAATTAATTTTTATGACCAATAAAATATTGACATCTGTCATTCTAAAATTATTAAATACTATTGATAATTTTGTATAAAAATTAGATTATCTATTTATTAAAAAAATAACACAATTTATATATTTATGATTTGATTAAAACACATATCATATTTTTATAATTAAGCCCAGATAAAATAAATAATTGCTTCGTCTTTCTCCGGGGATCATGGGTTTTTCATTTGTTTTATTCTTCAAAAACACAAAACCACCGTAATCGTGGAGACAGTACTGTAGCACTATAATTATTAGTAACACGTCTTAGCATCTACTCTCCTAATTTTTTTTTTCTTTTCTTTAATTCCAGATTTAATATCTTTCAAATTCTATATTGGACCAAAATTATATATATATGTATATATATCCTTGTTTTAGTTTTATGTAGATTTTTTTAATAGTTTTGTCTCACTCATATATATATATATGTATCAAAGTTCTCGGGCATTTTCATTGGAATGAGACAAAAAACACTGTCTTTTCAAGCAGAAAACACTCAAGATTTTAAGAGGTTAGATAATCTTCAATATCTTTCAATCTTTGTACACCTTTCTTCATTAGTGATCATTCTCTTTTGCTTTCTTATGGGTTTTTTCCACTCTTATTAAAGTTTTTCTTGTTGAAATCTCTGGTAGGGGTGAGCGGGTAATCCTATTGTATACGCTACCCATTCGGACCATGTTCAACGAGGTAGAGTCCGGGTGGGTATTACAGGCTACAATAGGGGTGTTCATAATTCAGTTAACCGGTCCGTGGTCTTATTTTTTTATCTTAACCGTAATGATCGGATTTTCAATATCCTGATCCTAAACCGATCCATTATGAACGGTTAACCACCTTACCGATTAACCGTTTCTTTCGGTTAATTTTTTCAATTTTTGGTTTTTAACCATTTGACATAATAGTTATGCAAATTTTGTAGTTAACCATATTTTTCAATATGTCCATAAAAAACCATTAGAGTATTTTTTTTGTATAATTATACTAAAAATTATAAATTAAGAATGTAAGACATGTAAAATAGTTGTTAATATATATTGATGCCATCAAGATAATCATCATAATAGCCTTTTACTCATGTGTTCTTATCAATCTTGATCGATTGAGCTTAATACAAAATCTCAATTAAACACCACCATGCCAATTTTCAAACATATATGCATTTGTTTCTTTTTATATGAATTATATATTTTAACATAATTCATATAGATAATACTAAAAAAATAATTATATGAGTATATTATAAATTATATATATTTATAATTACGGATCGGTTAACCGAATCCATCGGTTTCTGGTATCTAAAAACCGAAATCGAAACCGAAAAAATTAAAAATGCTAATCCTAAACCGAAACCGATGGATCGGTTAACCTTTTTTTTCGGGTTGATTTTTCGATTTTGGTTCGTTTATCCTAAACATTCGGTTTTTTTCCGTTCTGCTATAGGGCAGGGTTCAGATAAAAATTTTACGGAACCTACTTTCACAGGATAGGGTACGGCTACGGGTATGAGGTTTTCATAACCTGTACCCATCTTGGAACCTATACTAGTATATATTTTATGATATATTATATCTATCTTATTAAATATTATAAAACAATATTAATATACACAAAATAAATAACAATACTTCATTTTTTATTTAGCGACCACTTTTTATTCAAGATTATTATTTTGCAAATTATCTTCCAAAAGTTTTTACTATAGAAGAATTTGTACTATTTTATTTTAGAACGCATACAATTGTATGTATATACCTGAGCTCCCAAATTATATAGATACGCTATTTATTTTCTAAGACTAATTAACATGAAAATAGCTCCAAAGTTTTTGATTTTAGAATCTACTACAATTTTTACAATTTTGTTTAATATCATATGAATACGTTCGATAGATTTTTGTTATAAGTTTCAGCAATTCCCCACATAAATAGATTCTACACATTGCAGAACTTGTGATATTAATAAATTACTTTTAAAATTCATTTCCACATGCTATTTATAGAGAATGTATGGAATTAAGGTAGTTAAACATACTACATGATATAAAATACCATAAACCTGAAATTTATGAAAATACAAAAAAAAAAAGTTTCGTAAGTAAATCAACATGTTTCATAAGGTACCATGTACCATGTACCATGTAGCTGTACCCAATAGATGTTATAGAGTATATGGTACAGGATGGATAAAAGATGCCATAGGGTAGGTTTCGGGTATCAAATCTAATACCCTGTAGCATACAGAGTAGGGTACGGGTAACACTTCATACCCCACCCACCCTGTACCTGCTCACCCCTAATCTCTGGTGTCATTTTCTATTTATCTATTTTTTATTTAATCTTTTTATGCTATTGATTATTACCAATTTTATCATTTTAAAAACCTTAAAAAAAAGGATTTTGAATGCACAAGTTCAATTTATTATTTAGGCATGCTCTTCCATTTTGGTTTTGGATTAACTAGTCAATATGGTTAAGATAGACATGGTAAATAGACCATGACATGCGAGCCGCGAGCCTGGCACGGTATGTGAAGAAAAAAGACACAACACCAGTACACGTAGGCTGGCATGTGGCACACGACGCACACGATGCTAGAAGCATGCGAAATAAGTGGGCTGACACAGCACAAGAACTAGTGCGATTTTTTTTAAAATAAAAATATAAAAATAATGATTTTTTAATTTACTATAAATTGTATTTAAATAAATTATTTTCTTATTATTTTAATTCAATATATTTGTCTTCTTAAAAGATATAATATATTTAGTATATTTTATTTTTTAAAATGATTTCAATTGTATTACTATTAACATATTAAGTTCGAATTCTTTTAGGAAATAAAAAAAATGAAATTATCAAATAATATTATAATAGTAATTAATTTATATTAAATGTTAAACTTGCTTAATTAATTTATTTAGAATAATTATAAATTATTAAATAAATGAAATTAATAAATGCATTGTAATAGGTGCAAAATTAAATTTTATTAGTAACGTTTTTTAACTACAAAAAATTTACAACAATATTGAAAAAAAAAAGATTATCAACCATATATCATTGTAGGAACTTCCTCTAACCTCATTCTATTGTTTTGTCTATGTCTACTGCTACAAATTTGGTGGTGGCAATGACGCCTCTTGATGTTCTTAAAAGGCCAAGAATGCTTTGATACCAAATTCTAATGTGCCTAATTCGTTACACACAAAGATCTTAATTGGGGAATTGTTCTGATGTAATAAAAGATGATATTTTTAGGGTTTTGTCATTTGTATGCAAAGAAAATATTAGAAAAAATAAGAAATAAAAGAAAGCTAATAATAAGCTACCAACTTTGTAAGAAAGGCCGCCGGCCTTGCTTGGAATGCCACCGGCCTTAGTGCTGGCGTAACTTCTATGTCGCTGGTGTATGGCCGGCTTTAGTGGTCGGTGTTGGCTCCCAACTTGAGATCTTCTAAGCTCCTCACTCCTTCTTTGATCCGTGTGTAACCTTTTCTTGAATTAAACTTGAATCCAGTGTGTAACATGGGTGATTTAGCTAAATAAACTTCATCAAGCTTCAAGTTATCATTCGATATTCTTAATGCAAGGTCTTGCAGTCTTTTATCTTGGGTACGGGTAATTGGTCCTGCAACTAAGGCAACCTGATTCCCATAATCTCTTCAAACCTGTTGAAGATTTTTCCTCAAATCTTGATAGATAATATAGGGTTCTTTGTTCTTTTTTTTAGGGTTTTCTAAAATAAAGCAAACTGAGAAATCATAAAGATATGGATGAAATTATAATTCGATATGACTCATGAATCACAAAATCAAACTGGTTTGCAACAAGGATTGTATGGGTTCCACGAATTACAAAACTAATCACTAGTTAAATGAATTCACGATTCGATCAATAGGAATGAATAAAGGAAATTGGATCTCTCAATATTCATAAAACATTGCAATCAAATGTGATACAAGAGAAGACTCTCTCAAACACAAAGGTTTGTCACTCAAAAGTATTCAAAGATTTGCTCTGACACCAAACGATGATGTGCTTAAAAGGCCAAGAACACTCTGATACCAAATTATGATGTGCCTAATTCGTTAGACATAAAGATCTCAATTGGGGAATTGTTCTGATGTAATAAAAAGTGATACTTTTAGGGTTTTGTAATTTATATGCAAAGAAAATAAAAGATATGATCGACATTGATAACATATATGATGCATCAAAAATCAACTCGAAATATGCTAACTCTAGATCGATATGACTCACGAAATAGAGATAACAGTTTATTCACCAAAATCACTCAATGGATTGATAAAAACAATTTGTTCGCCACAATTCAATTAAGAATTGATAAGAACGATAACTCGCCACAATCCTAAGAGAAATTGATAGAACTCTTAAACAAAAGTTTTCAAAATATCCAAAAGCTTCTAATGTCTCAATACAGGCAATAGGGTATTTACAATAGTTTCTAAACAACCCTAACGAAAATATTAAAAAAATACGAAATAAAAGAAAGCTGGTAGGAAGTTGCCAACTTTGCAAGAAAGGTCGCTGGCCTTAGTGTCGGCATAGCTTCTATGCCGCCGGTGTATGGCTAGCTTTGGTGGCTGACGTTGGCTCCCAACTTGAGATCATCTAAGCTCCTCGCTCCTTCCTTGATCTGTGTGCAACCTTTTCTTGAATCAAACTTGAATCTAGTATGTAACGTGAGTGATTTAGCTAAATAAACTTCATCTGGCTCTAAGTCATCATCCAATATTCTCAATGTAAGGTCTTGCACTCTTTTAACTTAGGTACGGGTAATTGATCCTGCAACTGAGGTAATTGTGTAACATGAGTGACTGTTAAATCGCTGTAGTTAGGGTAGTAGTGGATTTGTTTGATCACGACACCAATACAACTCTTTGAATAATTTTGTTACTTCAGTATGAAGACATGAGGCATTTGATTTAGGATCGGCCACACCAATATTCTTGTAGAATTCCTTGAGAAGTGCTTTGGTCGTATGGAACCTATAACATAGATTCGTCATTATTGCAACATGGAAGAGTAAGGGAAGAGGGACAAAAAATCCCGAGAGCTTATTTAGCTATTGCATACATAATACCCCTAGATCATGATTGAAACTGTAGTTACTCAGCACATTCGATATGTCAACCAGGTGGGGATGTATGTAGTTGCTAGTGGGGTAGTAGCAATCCGATAAATGTTATGTTGGGCTCTCAGATGCCTTCATGACCTCTTTAAGTACATGTATTATTTGCCAATCCCAACTCTCCATCGGACCAATGTTAGGATTGGAGGGATTGAGTAAGGTATTATACAAATGAGTAAAAGCCCTTTTGCACTTCAATGCTCAATGAAGAATTTTGAATGTAGAATTCTATATAGTCTTACAATCAAGTATAGGCATCCTTTCCACTAAACGGTGTGCCTTGACAAACTCCATATACATCTGTTTATATCTCCTTGAAATACAAAGATAGTTGATTGCATATCTTATCTTTTCGACATGTATATCAAGACCACAAGCTTTAAGGCCTGCTTGCACTACCGGATTCATCATATGACAGACACATTGGATGTGAAAGAACTTTCCATCCTATGTCAAATTTAACGACTATTTTAGATATCGAATGGAGGTGGTATTGTTTGATGCATCGTCGAACGATATACCAAATATGGTCTATACACCATATGACTGGAAGTTTTTTAAGATGTTATTTGCTAGTGCCTGGCCAGTGTGTTTCTCCTTGAACGGCTTGAAAACAATTATTTACTTTTAGTTTAACCACTGTTAATCTATCTAAGGAGCAGCTACGTATACAAAGCTAGACACCATATGATTGATTTGACATTTCCACAAGTCTAAGGTGAGGGAGATACTACACAAGCAAAATCGAGTGCATTATTTAAATCGAAAACAAATATCATAAATCAGAATATGATATAAAAAATTACATGAACAAAAAATTACTTTAGAGGATTATACCTATAAAGAAAGTTTGACAAATCCTCCTTAAGAGCTTCATGCCTTCTCACAAAAATGTTTGTCATATCATTTTTGAATGTTCACCACCCTGCATGTTTGTATAGGGGCTACATGGCACCCATACTCCAACTTTCAAATTTTTTCATGATCGGCTGCATGAAATGATATATTGGTAACTGCCATCATTTCTACCAACTGGTCTCATGCATCTATTGAATTGTCAGGTTGTAGGATCAACACACTTAGTACGGTAGCAGTTTTCAGTAGTAGAGTCCTCCATCAAAACATGCCCTTTTGACATGTATGCTTCTTCGTGTCACTTCATGTGGCCCATGTCATTGTGGGACTCACAACAATCTATTGCCGCAAGTTCGATAAACGACATATTTAGTAGGTTATCCACTTGGTTGATTGTACAAATGGTTGATATCTTCTTCCTATGCCGTCTCGAAGAACCATGGGTCATGACAGAGTCAGTGTTATTCTGCGTTGGGAATAATTGTTCAGATAGGGTAAAAGCTATCGCCTACAAATAGAAAAGAATTATAGTTAATTGTACAATGATGATAACAGAAAAGATAAACACAATGAAAAGTTATCCCTTCATCGTTCCCACTTACCATGGAAGGCGGTTATGCAATTGCGGGTAGATATTATGGATAGCTTGCTTCAACTACTTCTTCTCCAGGGATATATTCCGACATTAGTGGCAAGGACATAGGTGCCGAATATTTAGGGTTCTTCATTTGATTCATCAAGGTGGTGAATCCTTATGTAATGTTTGTATATTCATTACCAAAAATCCACGAGTCATCAAACTCATTGAAGTTGAGAAGATTGCTTGGGTTGTTGCTGTTTCTGGCTATATCGATTTTTAAACGTAAAATTGGAAAGTATTAAATGTGTCGTAATATAAAATGAGTAGCAGAGCTTAATCGAAAATACCATCAAGTTAAAATGCTTCAAAATGAGTGGCAATGTGACTAAGGATCTGATTTCAACATACATAATCGACGGTTGGCATGGGCACATTGGCTGGCAATGTGCCCACAACTGCTTTATTTTTTTAAATTGGCCAACATGGGCATGTCGCCTACAAATGTGCCTACATCAGCTAATTTGTTTCCCCAAAAACATGCCCATTTCCGAGACGTAGGCATGTCGCTATCAAACCATTTCCCAAGCCCACTCGTATTACACGCTTACACTTGCAATTGATTTAGAACTTGTTTCTACTATAAATAATAGAGCGTTCAGAAAGTTCACACCATCGTACCAAAACACATGCACGATACTGTTACCAGGAAAGAACACTTACCCACATCTTCACCTTCTCCATCTAGTCCTATCCCATGTGGTGATAATGATATCTATTTGCGTACCCGGACTATGAGAGTACGGTATGAAAATGAGTTTTATTCTCGATCCATCATTCTAGATAAAGATTATGATATAGACAGATTAAACTAGTGGCACAACTTTACTAGTGCCTTAAGTGCAACTGATTTGATTGCACTTATGGACCTTCCGAACAAGACATACGTCCATCTCGTTTTTATATTTTACTCAAATGCTACTATACATGATGTCACAGAAGATCTTAATGTGGTTCCTTGGGTGGATAGTGGATAATAAACTTCGGTTTCTGTCACTACTTACATGTTTGGTTGTGTACTTCGAATTACCTCGGATTACATCAATTGCATATTCCATCAAACTAATGGGGTCGATAAGTTACGTAAAAATTGAGATATAACAAACGCATTCTACCGATTATTTAACCCAGCTAGTGCTCCAATATGTGCTGATGAGCGTCAAACTAACCACTTGAAGCACCTAAAGTAAAAAGATCTCTTACCAATTTGTAGACTTATCTATCATCTGATTGGCTACAATATATGTTCACGGGTGAATTCAAATAACGTCTCTATTGAAGATGTCTTCCTAATGGACGTAATGATTGATCGTCGAGCATTAGATGTTGGCCATTTGATGATACAATGCATACATCGGGTGCTTGGAAGAAAGGATACCCATCTTGTATATGGCCACCTCATCACCATTATTTTGTAATCCTGGAGATTTGATCTTTCAATTTACACAAAAGCAAAAAAAAAGGTCCAAATTCACGAAGGCCAACATAGCAAGAAGTTTGGGTTTCATATATGATCCTAAAACTAACTAATATTATAAAGATCAAGGTGCACAGCACAACCGGAATATGGCAATAAATTAGATGAACAAAGCTTTGATCTCAACTTGAATAATCTGTCCCTCCCTGTCCCATGGCACAATGATGGAACGGGAGATGGACATGGACAATATCGGGGTAAAACTCAAATACAAAAACAACCTAGTATATTTAACATGAATGACATAGTAGATAGTCTAAGACAGATTACCAAGGTTCAATAAGAACATGGGGATATACTCAAAACCATGAGGACCCAAATGAACCAGTTCTTCGATTGAGCAGGTTATCGATTGGAGCATCCTCCACCACTAACCCCATAACCATTGTATCAGCCTCCAAGTGACGTTGATGGTCAAGGCGATCAACAAGGAGGTCAGCAAGGCGACCAATCATCATATTCGCATAATTTTTTCTAAAATGAAATTAATTAATTTTTTTTAGTAACAATGTAAAATAATAATGTAATTTATATTATTGTTAATGGAGTTAAAAATATTGCTTCATTAATAGTTTAAACATTGTTTATGTTAAATGTATAATTTATTTATAATTAATTTGAATAATTAGTTGAATTAAAATTCTAAAAACCATAGGAAAAAAATTGTAAGCCATTAATAATTATAAAAAACCGAATAAACCATGTGAAACTAGACCCAATTAAAGGCATGTGAACCGGTACGTGAACCGGCACGTAGAGACACATGACACGCAAATAAATGGACCGGTGCGGTACTGTGTGCGAAAAAAAAAGCATGTGAAGCACAGCACGCGAGATACACGAACACAAATGAGCTAGGCATATGAAAGCACACGACATATAGATGGCACAACATGACCTATTTACCATGCTTAGGTTAGGGTACAAACAATTATATTTTAATTCTTTTTTACCTCTTGAAATTAGTGTTAAATATTTTGAATCATTATTTGTTGGAATCTTTTAGCATAAGGTTTTTTTTTTTTTTTTTTTTGGCTTGGTTTTGGCATCATTTAACAAGGTATAAATTCCGTCAATGACCTTGTGGTCTAATGACATTTTTTTTTTATCCCTCTTATAAGAGGTCTTTGTTCGATTTTATCCCTGTCCTATGTAATGGCAAAAGGAAAAAAAAAAAAAAAGAAGCTATAAATTCCAATTTGTTCATGGAAATAAATGTATTCCTCAAAAGGTTGTGGGAACTAAAATTAATTATATCATCTTTTGGGAGTTTTAAAAAGAAAAATAAAAAACGAAAGTTGAAAAAGGTTTGTACCCACATTACTTCATATTACGCAAACTGACTGTCTCCTCAAATGTAATTTCATATTGAATATCAACTTCATGGCCTCTCTCATAATAAAACTTCATTGAAAAAATTCATTATACAAAACACGATAAATACCAATAATTATTTTTGCATGGATGGTTTTATAAAAATTATGCATCATTTCATATTTTGTTTAAACATATTATCTTCTTTTTTCTTTTACTTTTTACACATGGCACAAGTTTATTCACAGAAACACTAATGGAGCAAAAATTCTCATTCACACATTATGTTTATCATGCTCAGTTAATCCTTTAGCCATAATAAAGGGTCCATTGTCAGTTAGCCACTAGCTTCAACCTCCGAATTCTCATAACCTCAGCCTGCATGTGAACTGTTCTCAACATTGACAGTGACAGATCCTGCAAAAATACCATAAAACTACCCAGCTAAGAAAGGAACATGATATTGTAATTTCTCTAAAAACTAAAATAGTTATAATGCTACCATATAGGACCATGCAAGAGGCGGAGGCTGCTCTTGGCTGGAGCCTCACACCTTTAGAGACCCTTTGGTTTAATTACTCAGTTGATAAATCAGATTACTTTTTATATTCACACATCGTTTTCTTCTTGCTCCTTATCTACTGTGTTGTCCCTCTCCCTTATTTACTTTTTATGTGCACATCTTCTGGTTTTGATAAATACAAAATCCAACCCAAACTCAAATTGTCTCCTAGTGACACGTTCAAGTGTTATAAATATGTTGTGAAGAATATTTTTCTTGTTGCGGGTCCAGCAGTACTAGCTGCGCATCCTTTTACTAAGGTGGTTGTTTACTATGCTGTTGTTGTTGCCTGTTGAATCTATTTATCATTGATATGATGTACGGTCGGTGTACGTACAGATGATCGGGATTCGATCAGAACTACCACTGCCATCAGGATGGGAGATCCTATCTCAGCTGTTAGTATATTTTCTTGTAGACGACTATACGGCATACTGGTTTCACAGATTATTACATTGCAAATGGAGTTATGAGAAGATTCACCGCATCCACCATGAATATAGCGCCCCAATTGCATTCGTCGCTGGTTATACACACTGGGCTGAAGCTTTAATCTTTGGGATCCCATGACTTTTGGTCCAGCATTAGCTCCTGGACATATCATCACTTTGTGGTTGTGGGTAGTTCTACGACATTTTGAAGCCATTGATGCACACAGCGGGTATATTAGTATTTATATTTGTATTACGTGTATTTAATATTCTTTTACTATAACATAATATACTTCCCAAAAATGTATTGCTTTTGATTATTATTATTATTCTTTTTTGCAGATATGACCTACCTTGGAGTCCCACAAAATACATTCCGTTTTATGTTGGTTCAGAGCACCATGATTACCATCATTATGCTGGAGGAAAAACCCATAGCAACTTTGCTTCAGTCTTCACTTACTGCGACTATCTCTATGGAACCGACAAGGTATGGACGACTTAGATCTTGAAATTTGAAAGTCCCCCCTCCTTGTCTGATGACATATATGATTAAATATATTGATTATCTTATAGTTATTCCTTTATTTATTCATTTATTTATTTTTTCTTTATTTGGTTGATTCTCACCAGGCTTACCGATACCATAAAAAATTTCTTCAGAAGAAGGTAAATAAAGTACATTAGGTTTTTTAACTTTTAGTAGACGACATTGACTGCTGTACCATGCTATATCTTTAATTTGCTCATGGGACACCTCGTTCAGCTGTCTTTTTTATCATAATTTAATATCATTCCTATGTCTGCTATATTTTTGGCCCCTGGCCCGAGAAGAATGTGATTGAATGGTGATAAGGCCTATGTGGATTGTTAGGTTTTTATTGATATTGAATCTATATCGGATCTGTATCTATAATTCATCGGTATCATATCCGTATTAGTTTAGTATCAGTTTATTTTAAAAGTAATACTAGAATAATGCTAAACTAGTATATCTAAACAGACCCACAAGTATATGTAAATACATATATATGCATGCCAAAGCTTTGGGAAATAAATAGGGTGCTCTTGTGTTTGATTTGTGTTTTTTATGGTGATATGATCATTAGCATGATATTGTAATTGTATGGAAACTTATTTTATGATGTCAAAGTATGTTGGTCAATTAATGCATGTTGGCATTGCCAAAGGGAAAGAAAGAAAAATTACCATGAAAAATATGTTTTCATCATGCATATTTTTTATTATGTTCACACCACATACAATTCCTATAAATAGGCTTAAATTCTTTCATTATAAATCATCTTGAAATCATTTTATCTCTCTTATAAGCAAGAGAGACACGTCATAGAGAGAATTGTGAGTTAAGTTTCTTTTAATGCAAAAGAGAGAAAAAATAGAGGGTCGAGCATTTTTTTTTAGTGTCTAAGAGAGAATTTTAATTATTTTTTCTTATGATAAAGAGAGGTTGTAATTTTTAATTATTTCTCATAATGAAATTCTTCTACCTTGCTCGTGGTTTTTACCCTAATTTTTTTTAGGGTTTTGCATGTTAAAATATGTGCGTCCATTTTCTTTTATCTTCATTATCTCAAATTAAATAGTTATAACATGCTCTATCTAATCCTTGCATTTGCAACATGTGAAGATAAAAGTGGAAGATAATTAAGGCAATAACATAATAATTATAAAGGGTAGATGTCATATTTGGTACCTAAATTTTGTTTATATATGGCATGAATAATCTAAAGTTTAAAAGTATCAATATAATATTTATAAACTTTCTGTGGTTATTTATAGTATCCAGATGAGTTAGTTAACTATAAAAATAAATAAAGTTCAAGTAGTTAATTACAAAATTTTATCAAAGTTTCAAATAGTTAATTATACAAAAGAGTAAAGATCACGTACTAAATTAACACTTTTAAACTTCAAATGATTAATTAGAAAAATAAGCAAAGTTCAGGTACCAAATATTACAATTACTTAATTATAAATTAATAATACTTTTGATTATAAATATAATAAGAATAAAAAAATATTTAAATTATTACTATAGACACCCTATTTTTCCCTTAAAAATAAAAAAATAGAAAAATAAAAGAAATATATATATATATATATAAGAAAATAGAAAAGCCCTTTTAGTTAAATGGCTAGATTTCAATAGAATAAAAGCTTTTTGAAAAAAATTATTAAATTAATAAAATAAAATAAATATATATTAGATAATATATATTTGTGTACATATGTTGTCTAAAATATATAATTAATAAAATATGTGTTTGTTAAGCCATAGTAGATTGGTTTTGTCAATTGTGTATTAAGCACATTTTATTTTAATTTAAAATAGGTTTAGGCCATTGATTATCTTTTTTTTTCTCCTTTTGGCCATTACAATTTTGGTTTAGGCTTTGGGTGGGGGGTGTTGTAGGCTCTCGCTTGAGAGACCGGGGGATGTGAAGAATGAGGTTAAGTGCAATACAAGAATGAAAAATCAATCAAGGAGAAATTTTGTATGAGAAGGAGCAATGATAATTTCCATTGAAAGAGAATGAAAACATACAATTGTAAGTTCTGCACTAAGAAATAATTACAATCAGCTAACTATATATATAACGTAACAAGAATAACTAACTAGGCTGCCATGTGGCATGATCTTAGCTACACTTGTTAATCTAATCTCAACCGTCTATTTGAATATATAAAATCTACATGTTAACATGCCCCCTTCAAGTTGGAGCCAATTGAAGGCCTAACTTCAGACATAATGAACTATGTTGAGAAGCATCGAGGTTCTTAGTGAAAAGATCTGCCACTTGATCACTACTGGAAACGTGAATAGAAACTAAGAAACCTGAGGGAGGTATGGTCCCTAAAAAAGTGCACGTTGATGTCTATATGCTTAGTCCTACCATGCACACAAGGATTATTGGCAATCAAGATAGTGAATTTATTGTCACAATATAACTCCACAGGCAAAGAAGTACCCAAAACTAAATCACACAAGATATATGAAGACTATAAGAGATCTTTAGTAGAGGATGCAAGTACTGAATACTTGGCCTCGGTTATTGATGTAGAAACCATATCTTGCTCTTGGACTTGTAAGAAACCAAGGAACCATCCAAATACACACAATAATCGATGATAGACTTGCATTCAAGTGAAGAGAAACCCCCAATAAGCATCGAAATATCCATGCAAAATAAGATCATTAGAAGATGAATAAAACAATCCAAGTGACACAGTTCCCTTTAAGTATCAAAGCAAGTGAAACAAGACATTAAGGTCAAGTGGATTGAGGCTTATACATGAATTGGCTAAGCCTAGTAACTGAATAAGTAATGTTTGACCAAGCTAATGTCATAAACAATAAACACCATACCATTGTGGTAAAGGCACATCAACTGGTTTTGCACCACCTATACTCGCATCCTTAAGAACATCAACAATAAACTTCCTTTGGTTCACAATAATACCACCAGAAGACCTACATATCTCAAGACTAAGAAAAATCCATGCACTCCTAACGTCCTTAATAGTAAATAGCTCATGTAAATGCTTCTTTACATCGTCAATAACTGCATGATCCGAACCCATAATAAGCATATCGTCAACATCTAACAATGCGAATATTGAACCATGTGAACCATGATGCAAAAATAACAAATGATCATGTGTCGATTATGTAAAACTAATCATCAAAAGAAATTTAAAGATCTCTATATTTTTTACCTAAAAGCTTATTTTAGGCCATAAAGAGCCTCTTTAACTTGTAAACTTGATTAAGCAACACTTTCACATAACCATTGGGTATTTTCATATAAATTTCCTCATCTAGATATCTATGTAAAACTGCATTATCAACATCAACTTGGTGTAATGACCAACTTTTAGTCGCTGTTATAGTAACTACAATCTTAACCATATCAAGTTTAGCTGCAAGAGGAAAAGTGTCATGGTGATCAATACCTTCTATTTGGATAAAACCCTTTGCACAAGCCTCGCTTTGAAATGCTCAATAAACCCATCCGGTCTATATTTCACCTTATATACCCATTTGCAACCAACCAGTTTCTTCCCTTTAGGCAAGTCGATGATCTCCGATGTTTCATTCACCTCCAAAGCCTCTAGCTCCTTTTGCATAGCATCTTGTTGTTCCTTTAACTTAGGAGCCTCTACATAAATGTACGACTCTTGAACAAGCAAGGCATTAGCTAATGATGCTACAAAATCATATGGAAGTGAGGCAAAACAAGAAGTATCAAACAAATGATATGAGTTAATATTTAGACTAGTAGAAGTGTTAGCCTTGGTATTGTGGATGACCATATATACAAAATCATTAAGCAATTGAGAAGACTTGCGCAACAATTTAGTGGGCTTGTGCATATTATCAACAACATTTGGACTCTTAGAAGAAGCAACACATCATTAAAATCATCATTAGTAGATACATTTGGACTAGAAAGAAGAACAACATCTTCACCAAAAAAATAAAGGTGAATGAGATACAAGTGTTTGAGTAGGAACATTAGAAGACTCACAAAAAGGAAATAAGAACTCAAAGAACATAACATCACGAGATTCTTTAATGCACTTATTTTCCGTGTCATATACTTTATAGCCTTTCTTTCCATGAGCATATCCTAAGAAAACACACCTAACACCACGTGCTTCTAACTTATCATATGGCATAGTCATTTTTGAAATATAATACAAGCAACCAATAACTTGCAAATGATCATGACTTGGTGCAACCCCAAACAATTTCTCATAAGGAGAAATCCAACCAATATTCTTCATAAACATCTCATTAATCAAGTAAGTGGTAGCAAGAATACATTCACTCCAAAATTCTTTTGGTAAAGATGCATGAAACATTAGTGCTCTACAAGTATCTAATAAGTGCCTATGTTTGCGCTCCATGTTACCATTTTGTTGAGTTGTATACATCGCTGTCCTTTGATGAATAATTCCCAACTCGTAAAAAATCAATGGCACA
The DNA here is from genome assembly GCA_024138025.1 of Combretum micranthum. NCBI lineage: Eukaryota > Viridiplantae > Streptophyta > Magnoliopsida > Myrtales > Combretaceae > Combretum > Combretum micranthum. The sequence continues at coordinate 1,341,249 of JAMXBD010000122.1, read as the reverse complement.
CTCTTTTGATGAGAACTCCATAGCATTATCCATTCTTATAAACTTTGGTACAACACCAAAATGATTATGTATATATTTGAAGAAATACCTAATCACACCACGAGCTTTTTTTTTTTTTTTTGAAGCCAAGCATAAAAGTCTATGTACATTTAGTAAAATCATCAACAATAGTCATAAAAATCTTGCGGAATAATGATAAAAATGATACCTGAACTTTCGAAAAAAGAACAATCAGGTACCTGAATTTTGGTTTTGAATAATTTGGTACATTAAAAAAGTTTTTCTTGACATTTTTCATTTTTTATGTACTTTTTTTTATACCTCATTTTACTTACTTCAGGTAGTATAAAAAAAGTCAACAAAAAGTTTGTTTATGTATCAAATTTTTTAAAACAAACTTTAGGTATGAAAAATGTCAACGAAAACTTTGTTCAGGTGCCAAATTGTTCAAAACCAAACTTTAAGTACTTGATTATTCTTTTTGCAAAAGTTCAGGTACCATTTTCGTCAGTAACCCAAAATCTCACATATGTAATGGACTCAACTTTGTATGACCCCATATGTCAATATAAAGAAGATCAAAGGCACATTTAGAAAGACTAATGCTTATATGAAAAGAAAGTCAATGAAACTTGGCTTCTTGACAATCGTGAAAAAGAAAACCATTATAGTTATAGGAATTGCATTTGTCCATTGTTTGATAAGACAAAGAAGAATCAAGAGAATTATTACAAGATGAAACATGAGTAAGCTTAAGCACATAAAGGTCATTCATCAATTGTCCCGAAGCCAACATTTCCTTAGTTTTTCGGTTCCTAAAAAACACAAGAAGAATGGTCAAAAGAAACAATGAGGTTATTTTGGTTAAGTAAACAAGAAATAGATAGCAAATTGTGTTGAAAACAAGGAACATAGGAAACATTGGTTAGGCGTTGGAGTTGAACAAATATCTCCAACCTTGGTAATATGTATAAAAGAACCATTAGGTAGAAGGGTTAAACAAGGTCACGTGTATGGGTTAAAAAACTCAAATATGATGTCATATGATTTATAGCACCTAAGTCTATAATCCAACAGCTAACACCATTATATAAAGGATTAAGTACAAAGTTATTATGAAAATCACTTGCAAAGACAATGTTTCTAGCCATGCCACTCACATTGTCACCATCATGTGAAGTAGGCACAATGCCTTTAGCTTGCGTGATTTTCATAAACTCCATACAAGCATTTTGAAAAACATTTAGGTCAAACATTCCACCATTCGAATTGCGCAACTCACAATGATCAATAGATGTCTCAAACCATGCATCACTTTGCACATTCAAACTCACATTATTAGCCATGCCACTCCTCTTTAGCTTCACAACCTTCGTATGTTTGTACCAATTTAGGCACCTAAAAGCTGGAAACAGATATCTTAAGTATAGTTTCTCCTTTACAATGAAAACGAATCACCTTTCTGCCTTTCTTTCGATCCATACCATTATCTTTACCTTTTAACATTAGAAGCTGCAAATTCCACATCACTACTAAAAGATGAAGTAGCTTGATTTTGCTTCTCAATTTATTGAACAAGATAAAATGCCTTACCAATAGTAGGCATGGTACCATAGAAAGAAGTAGGTCCTCGCCGACTCATAAACTTCATTTAACCCATCAAGAATTGCATAACCTTGGTATTAGACTCAAATTCTACTAAACGCTAATACAATTCACAAGTGCAATTTTCACAAGAACATTGTTGATAAGCATTTAATTGGCTCAATTCATCCTAATATCTCTTAAGCCTATTAAAGTATTCTCCAACACACTCATATTTGCTTGCTTTAAGTTATAGATTTCATGTTGCAATTGAAATATAAGAGGACCATTTGATGTACCATATTTTTCTTTAATTTAATCCAATAGATTTTTAACGAATTGGGTATACAAGAAACTATGTGAAATTTCAGCCGACATAGAATTTATAATCCAACATTATACCATAAAATAAGATAATTGTTTCCATCAAAAACCAAATTTCCAATCATCATACTAGGATTATTTGGGTTATAAATATGTAAAGGATTCGAAATTAAGGGCGAAATGCCCGAAGTATCATGAGAATTTACACCCATATTTGTGTACTTTAAAACACGAATGAAATTTAAGTTATGCAAAAGTAAATCAAGAACCTCAAATCCTAATATAAAATTCTGACGCTAATCATGAAAATTTCATAAATCGGCCACACGTACATAGCTTCACACCCATGCAAACTCGAACACTTTGATTGAATAATAGATGCATGCCTCTACATGCACACCACAAAAACTCTAACAAATATAAACAATACACTCAAAACTACCAGAACCTAATCTCTACTCCAAGCGTAAAAAAATGATTTGAAAATTCTACAAGAAATCTTTAAGAAATTATTATAACCAACTAGTAATCGAGAAACAAGCACAAGCCTGCTCTGATACCATGTGGAGAATCGAGTTAGGTGCAATACACGAATGAAAAATCAATCAAGGAGAAATTGTGTATGAGGCAGAACAATGATAATTTCCATTGAAAAAGAATGAAAACATATAATTGTAAGTTCCACACTAGAGATTAATTACGATGAGCTAACTATATATATAAAGTAACAAGAATAACTAACTAAGATGCCATGTGGCATGATCCTAGCCACACATGCTAATCTAATCTCAACCATCTATTTCAATAAATAAAACTCTACATACTGCATATTAACAAGAAAGATGCTACTAGGCTATAACACTATTAGCGCTCATTGATTAGTTTAAATATGTTTTTAATTACACAAAATAATGGAATTGAAAGAATTGAATCTCACCATACCCCTTTTCTTTGTTCACTAAGGGGGAAAAAAAGAATAGAATCATAGCAGTCCCTTTCTCTCTCCATTCTCCATTTTTTTTCTAATGAATGATTATCTCTCTAACCAATCACCACCGCCACCAATCTCTTCTACATCACCCTACCAACACCAAAGCAACGGTCTTTTGGCCAATAACTCATACCTAGCGACCTTTGGATTTCTATTGAAACCAGTCATGTCTGTCAAAGATTGTGCCCTAGGCCAATTATGGGATATTGTCGTCTTATATATATACATATATATTATTTATACAGAGATATTTCTATTATATTATTTACATGTTTACTTTATAATAGGATCCATGAATAATTTAATTATTCTAAATATCCCTAGATGCTCATTATCATGGAAATGATAATGAATTAAATCTAGTATGAGTTTTTGTTTAATAGTCATGAGATGTCTATTTGTATAGGGATACAAATCAAACTCATAAGCACATATTAGAGGACTATGTATTGGATTGACCTGCTTTGAGATTACTACATAGATTAGTGTTATAAGTGATTCTCACAATAACAATGTTAGCACATCCTTAGACCTGAATCACCATAGGTTCCAACATGAGAAACATTATGATTCGACTCAATCAAACATTGTCTTTAACCGGATAATTATAAAGTTGAGATTGAGCATAATGTGAATCCTGTAGAGGAAGTTGAGTGATTAAGCTGGGATTTATCCCCCTCATTATGAGAGAGATATCTTTAGGCCTTTCGATAAATGAAATTGAAAAATGCATAATTGTGCTCAAATAAATTGATAGTGTGATCAATTTCTTTGGGCCCTTTATTTTGTCAGTTCATTTGGAGATCGAGAAATGATAAGATTGAATGATACAAGGATGACACTATCCATGTCTTATGTTAATCTAGATATCATGTGACAAAAGGATAATGACACAAGTTATGGATTATGTAAAAATTGGATCACCAATCTTCACTTAATTTAGGTAAACATAATGTCTTGCTAAAGGCCGCTTATGTTTTGTTGACAAAAATGGTTTTAGGTCAATATCTAACATTAAGTGAACTTACAGGGTTACACATAAAAGAATGAACAAAAAGTATCATGGACTAAATTTAAATTAGTCCAGCTGGAATAATAAATTTATTTATTTATTATTAATCTTAATTTGTTAAGAATAATAAATAAATAAAATATGTTGAGAACAATAATAATTCCTAATTGGACTAGGAATTCTTATGTTAATAAATTAATTTATCCCTAATAAGATTAGGGGCACTAATGTCATTATTTATATTAACATTATTATAAATAAGAGATAAGATGTTTCTTTTAGAGTGAATGATATGCGTTGTCAACATTAGACCTGCAGATAAATACTCGAAACCCTAAAAGAGAGAAAGACGAGAGTTGTGAGTAAAATTCTCCCGATCAGATCTAGAAGTATTCTAGATAATGCTAGTGCGTGAAGGATCCTTTTGAAAGGAGTGTTCATTTGTGTAGTTACCATAGAGGGGATTGCAAATTTGCGATACCTATAGATCTAATCTACCAATTAATTTCAAGCTTTAAGGTTAAAGGTATACAATTCAAACTATTTGTTTTATTTTGATCTAATCAAAACACATGGATACTGGATTAGGGTTTTCTTTTAAATTTTGCTACAAAAGATTTGATCTTTATAAATTCTAAACTCCTATGGAAAGCCAACAACGTCAACTTCCCATAATTGAGTATGTATCTTTATACATACCATATAACTAGTTACAAGCCTGCACAATGCGCGGATAAAATGACTTAGAATATTCAATAGGAACTAACGAAAACTATATATATGTTTTTTTTTTTTTTTTTTTGTAATTGTAGTTTTACATAAGGTTAAATTATTAGAATGATAGATTGACATGATACTTTCGCTTTCAATTAATGTGGCACATTTATAAAAAAAAATAAAATATTACAAAAAAACAACCAATGCATGTGTTATTCTAAACTATGATTACTACTTATAATCATTATATGTCCAAACATAAGCTTTTGTTCATTAAAAAAGAAAAGAAAACAAAAACTTAGCAATTGCGGAAATAGATGAAACATTCTCAAATCTAAAAAAAAATGTTTTATAGCAAGTTGATCACTATGCTGATGTTGCAATGGACAAGTTTTTATATATATATATATATATATATATATTGGATCGATTACTAAGTCTCACACATCCTACCCAGCCATCATCATCATTAGAGACATATTATGTAAAAAAAAAAAAGAATGAAAAAATTTATTAAATATTAAAAAAGAAACACATAGGGTAAAATTAAAAGCAAATGATGACAAATTAAACTACTACAAATTATTTACATGTGTAATTATATAGAGGTGCAACAAATAAATATGCTTACAAAATAAATGTTTAATACAAAATTTGTTAAAACCATAAGCAAAATAAAACAACATTGACCTTCTAATAAATTATTTGTAGAGAAAACCTTCAAGCATAATTTATTACAACTATAATCTCTTTTGAGAACCACTTGTCTTATCATAGGATAATTAACAATAATCTATTTTCTATGTCTTTTTATGTAAAAAAGAAAACAAAAAAGAAAAATTATTTTTAAATAACAAAATAATAAGCAAACTATGAACGAAGCACTGAAATTTTGGATGTGTTTGAATAAGATATAAGGAATTTGGATTCATCTAAATTACATGATAGAGGTTTGTGCCTAAATTTTAAGGGTAAAAAGTTTTTGGTAGTTTTGATGAAATATGTATATGAAATGTGGAAATATATAATTGATCTTTATAATAGTAAAAAAATGTTTGGTGAAAAACATGTAAAGAAAATTTAAACCTATCAAACATTTATCAAAAAAATTAAAATTGTTGGTAAGGAATATATGATTTAGAGACATGGATACCATGAAATTCCCATCTTGTTTTATGACCTTTTTATGTCTTATTATATAATAGGCATCTAACGAACATAGTGAAATAATGATAATACAAGTTTTCATAAGGGTGAAATTAAGAAAATAATCAAACAAAATAACCTTGTAAGCAAGCATATTGCATAAATTGGAAATAAAACAGGAAGAAGAAGAAGAAGAAGAAAGAAGGCTTAAATGTAGAGATGATCTATTTTTTTCGATGCAAAATAGATATGCGTGAGAAACTTCTAAAAAGTAATCAAATGACTAGCAAAATATTTGCTTAAAGAGCAAAGCAAATAGTAAAAGATAATAATTAAGCAAAATGGTAAAGGAGAAAGCATTCCATCTTTGTGGGTAAAAGCAAATGACCATCAAAACTTCGAATACAATGAGATTTTTTTTTTTCTATTGATATGTGAAAGGTTGTAAGGACAGTAAAAAATTGAAATAAGTGCCTTGTAGAAGAATCGAACTATTGAAAAAACTTGCAGTAACATGTGAAGGAGAAATAGAGATCATTGTTGCACCATTAAAGCAAGGCCAAAAGAGAAAGTCGAAGAAACATATTGTTTGTTGCAAGCCTAACTATATAATTTTGATTAATGACGTACCAGTATATATAAAGAGAAATAGGAAAAAGGAAATAAATTATGTTTACATATATCACACATGCTACAAAACATTGTTTACATACAAGACATGTGCCACATGTGCAAGTAACCCAACACTAAAATCTCAGCACGTGCTCCATTGAAATAAGTGTCTTTTTATTAAAAAGTCAGGAAGCAAACTTAATTGATGTTCTTTACAGGAATACATATCTCTAGAAAGGTCTTCCAAAATTATTATTTTAAAATTGTAAGTTGAATGGAAAACAATATTACTAATATTATTTATAAAGAATGTTATTTAAACACAAAAGGTAATCCTTATTTATAAAGTGTACTATTCTTTAGAAAAAAAAAAAGTAAGAAACTAATGGTAATTTATGAATAAGGACTATTTTAAAAGGGTTAAATGCAAAAGGTTGAACAAAAGGCTTTTGAAATTATTATTTTTTCAAAAATATAAGGAATGACAATTTATAATAGGCACTATTTTCAAAAAGGTTATAAAAAAATTTATTTATAAAAGATTATTAGTAGTAGGTATTATCGTGGAGAAGTTATCTCGAAAAATACAGGCAAGTATCTATCTTTTTTAGTAGGCACTATACTAGGCATAATTTATCCTTGTTCTTAACGGCTAATTGAGTCCAATTTATAGTTTATTGACATGATTTATAGTAAAATTGATACCTAGTTGGGATATATATTCATTTTAGCTCCATATTGGAGATAATAAAATAGATTTGAGGAGAATTTCACTAAGACTTATCCAACGGAGTGAAGATAAACTAACATGGAGATCAATCACTGGCGTGAAATGGACGAGTTAAAGGCACAGATCTAAGGTCACCATCAGGCTTGTGATTACTAGTGAATGAAGAATTTTAGAGTTTAGTGGCTTCTAAAGACAGGTTCACAGGCGTGATTCACTAGTTTCAAGTGACTAGTCTCTACCAAGGTCAGAATCAAGGGCGTAATTCACGAATTTCAGACGACTAGTCTCTAACGAGGTTGGAGTCATGGGGCGTGATTCACAAATTTCAAACGACTAGTCTCTACCAAGGTCTCTTTCCTGCCCATGACTGTTAGTGTGATTTGAAGACAACTTTTCTCGAATTTTCTTTAAGTAGTATTGTAATCCCCCCAAATTTTACGTAATCTAATTTTGAAAAATACTAAAAATGTAATATAGAATTATATAAAATATTTGGAACAAGTAGTAAAAATCACTCCAAATTTTTCTCGATTTGAAATTGTTAAAGTATGAATGAATTTGAATATAATTAGAAAGATAAAATCGTTATAAATAAAAATTTTGAAAATACAAACTGTAACTTCTATGATCTCAAATAATTTATAAAATGACGATAAACCCATCGTTAATATAAATTCCTGAAATCTTTTTCCTTAAGTTCAATACTTAGAAAATAAATTCTACACTTGTTAAATAATGAAACAATTGTGTTCAAACTATTTTTAATAGGTTGACACTATTAAGTAGCCTAGACAGAATACGTTGTTATTAACAAATTAGTATAAACAACTCCTATTCAGTAAAACATAATAATTGGTAAAATAAATCAATATCTAAGAATCTAGCTCTTAAATAAATATTTAACTTACACTAATATTCTAATTAAAGGATTTACATATTTCAGTAAATCTGGAATTGCCAATATAACTTTTAAAAAAATTTCATAACTAGAAACGAATAAATTGGCAAATGTGAGACTAATACCAAAATATATGATTCAACCAAAAATCTTAGAAGAAACCTATGGGATGTAATAAATTTATTCCTAATTCGAAAAACCCGAATAGAAACTTCCGTGACCTTAATAGATACAAAAAAAAAAAAAAACGAGATTTCGTATCTTGAACTGATGATTCAAGATATGATTAGAAGTATCTTTAAATTTCAAAATCGATAAGATACTGTTTAATAATAGAGCTTATCGGTATAGAACAATAATCCAAAGAGAATTTACTAAGATTATAATTACATAATAGATAATAATACTGATTAATAATATTAATTTGGATCCAAAATGAAAATTCCAAAACTGCTGTTACACTAGTAAGGAAATTCCGAATTCATTAAGACTCGGTTCTAAATCCAACTTATTGAACTTGAAAAATTTAATCACGTAAGTTAAAATACTAAAAATAATTATCATGTAAACTAAAAATTTGTACGAATAAACAACTTGGAGTTTCGTAGTAACTTAGGAAAATTCTATTCCGATAAAACTCTTATAAATATACGTGTATAAATTAATATTGGCTAAAATATTTTAGTTAACTATTAATTAGATAATAATAATAATAATTAAAAATAAATAAAAATGAAATAAAATAAATAAATAAATAAATAAAAAAACGGAACAAAATTGGAAGTCACAAACAAATTCTTCATGCTAGAATTGAGGTTTCTTTGTAAAACAAAGGAATAAAATAAAAATCAAATCGGTCAAATTCCTCAAGCTGGAATCACGTTACAAATAAAAAAAAAAACCTTTGGATGCTGCAATTGAATTCACGAACGTTGAAATTAGAAGAAGACGGGTGCAAAATTCTTGTTCCACGCACTGCAGAAGCTGAACAGAATCCGCAAATTTCAACTGGAACAAAGGAGGATCGGTACGGCTTGTCTTAAGCGCTGTAGTTGACCGAGAAGAAAATCCCACGCGCTGCAATTTACTCCACACACAACAATCACGGACGCTGCAGCTGTTGGAACGACCGAGCATAATTTTCCACGCATAAGCACCGAACAAGTTGCTGGCAAATCCCTCACGCGCAGCAACATCCATGCTGGAATAGGAAGCAGCAGCATCAGACGAGCAGAGGCTTCCATGCAGACGAACAACTAGGACTCCACGTACAGCACGGCAGTCTCCATCTCCCACACACACACACGCGACAAGGCACCGCTACGAACAGAGCACCCACAAGACATCGGTTGGTCTCCACGCTCAAACACACAAGTTGCTGGCAGACCCTTCACACACAGAGCACATGTCGGATAGAAAACAGAGCACATAAAACAGAGGATAGTGCAGCATTCCACACAAGAAATTGAAGCACGGTGCAGAATTCGTTGCAGATTTCAACATTCTCGGCTGCACATGGGAATTCGACTGCTGTAGAATGTCCAATGCACAAATAAAGAGAGTCCTCACATTGAAAAAGAAGCATACAGAACAGAGGAGCAATTTCTCCATGAACAGCTGCAGCAAACACAAGTCTCGTACAGCAAGTGGAAAATCACGGATTGAAAAATGTAAATTCCGTCCAGCCAAACTTGCACAATTTGAGCTTCCAAATTCAACATGAAAATGACACCCAAATCAATCTAAAAAATTCACCTATAATCCATAATAAATGCAAAAGAATTCCAACTAAAACAAAGTGTATACTAGTTGCAAGTTTGGACTGAAAACAACCGGAAAGCAGCCACACACACACACAAATTGCATCTCTGTTTTGGAAAAATATAGGCTTAATTTGAGCTGATATTTTTGACTAATTAAACACCAATAAAAGGCCTTCAAATGTCCACTTCAAACACCAAGTATTGGTTAGAAAATAACAAAGGAAATCTGATCACAAAACTATATAAACAAAGGTGGAAAATGTCAACAAAAACTGCAGCAGAAATTCCAAATTTTAACTTCAGATTTTGACCCGATTTTGATCCGATTTTTGAACAATTCAAGCCCCTATTTTACACACATAAATGGCATTAATTAGCTACCAAACAAACACAATTAAAGCCCTCAAAGATAGCCACAAAAATCTGTCAAAACACAAGTCAAATTGTCATCCAAATTTGCCAAATTCGCATGGAAATTTCCAGCTGCAATTGTGAGCCTTTTTCAAACCTAAAACCATTTCCTTAGCCTCTAAAACTTAGCCTAGACATGGTATATGTATATAAGCTTAAGTTAGACACAAATTGAGCTCATAACTCTCACAAAATCCTCTCAAAAACCTAGCTACAAGGAGGAGTGCGTCCAGCACTTTTTCCTTTTTTTTTTTTGCCATTGCAACCTTCAACTTAGAAGCTTAGAAACTCTTGTACAATCAACCATAAACCCCTAGCTTACTTCCATATCCTACCTACACACTAAGCTCATCAACAACATCAATTCCCCTCTTCAACAACATCAAAAACCAAACCAAAAGTCTTAAGTTAACCTAAGGATTCAAGAGGGGGAAGCTAGCTTAACAAGGTAAGACTATTGGTTAGAATTTGTAAGCTCCCACTATAGTTAATAATGCTAACTTATAATTTAGTTAATAACTCATCATCTAACCTTTGATATAGGTTCGATTCTTGCTTAAAAAGGAAATTGAAAATCCTTTTTCCATTCCAAGACAAGGTAAGTTCTAAACTACAACCTATTCTTGTTAAATTTGTGAATAGTCTTTAGGATGGATTATTGAGTATTGAAGAGAGGTTAGGTAGTTGAAAGAAGTTGCTAATCCATGGATGAATTCAAGTGGATGGATGGTTGATATGTTAAAAATGTTTAGATATTGTTGGCAAAGAAAGGCAACAACTTAGAAATATTATAAAGATGGTAATAGTAAATTCGGATTTTGAAATGAAGTAGGTAAAACAAGACTCAAATTTCATCTAAACTAGTCTAAATTCATGTCTAATGCTTCTAAGACCTTACATGAACATAAAACTTGATAAATCAAGCTTTAAAGGCATGATTAGGAGTTCTACATTACAAGAAAAGTATTATGAACAAATTCATAGAAATTACACATTAATACCTCTATAAATCATGAATGAACTTAGGATATGAATGAAGGCTTAAATGAGATCCTCTAAAATAATATACAATCAAAAGAAATTAAAAGAATTAAACAATAAAAATTCCTTTACTATCAGAATCAATACTTAAGAAATCACAAACTAGAAAATCATTCAGTTTACAGTCTTAATAAACCAACATCAACTTTACTGTTATTCCTATAAGTATGATTATAAGTATTGCTATTAATATTACTACTGAGTATAGTATTCAGTATTGATGATGTTTTCATCACGAGTCATAAACGATTATTAAAACTGTTATCTTCATGTAAACGCTACTGTATTTATATATCGATACTATTATTTTGTCACTAATAGTATGAAAAATGATTATTATTATTATACCTATAGTTACTACTAATATTGATATTAACGTTTCAAAACTAATATTAATGATAATATTGTAGTATTAAACTTAGCTTGTTTTGCAATAAGAATGAAACTACAATATAATAGAAATTTGATATATTTACATACGATTTTTATAACTTTTGAAAGATATAGATACAAAAACATACCCTTAAATAAATAAAAATACCAAATTGAGAGACAGATAAGGTTGACGGACAAAGAAATAATAAGTAAAAATTTTCTACTAAAAGCGATAGAACTTAAGGCAAAGACAAATCCTTTAAATAAAAATATAGAGAGTAATTAAGATCAAGAAAAGCGAAATGAAAATGAATAACAACAAAATATTCTTTACTATAAGCATTAAAACCTTAATAAAAACTATACCTAATACCGATACGGAATAGGTAGGCATCTATAAGGATTCAATTAAATCATTTAACGATGCAATAATTAAAGTAATGGGTTTAGTCTAATATTCGGCGATTAGAATCAGCGCCTTTAATTATAGGAAGACTTCTCTTACAGAAATAATTCAATAATAAATCTCTGTTATTTCCTTTCATAGGAAAATAGATCAATTCCCGAATTTGTAGCTTATACAACAACTTAGCGAGGACCACAGGTGAGTAACTTAGACTTGTTACATTGTTTGTGCTTGTAGTATAGTTGCATTTGGAATAATATATATATATATATATATATATTCAATTGATATGCATGTGGGATTAGGATACAGCATGATGCGTGGTGTATGATTGAATGGCAAATTATCATAATATAAGCGATAATCCTATTGAATGATTAATATTGTATGAAATATGTTGATGATTGTCTGTAAATTGTATGATCGCCTCAAACTTGATTAACAACTGTCGGTACTATAAATGAAACGGACATGCATTGCATGATTTGCATAAACTGCATTATGATTTTACGAATGCCTACTACGTGTTAGAATTTCGGTTCTCTGGTAATGCTTGGTTTTTCTAGGCAGAGGCTATTAGTTCTACGCAAGCTTACCTTTGTTCTGTCGATTCCATGGGAACTAATTGGTAACGAAGGGCGCCGCCCATGGTATCGCTGTGAAATGTCTAACACTTAGTGGAGTTTCTAAGGTACAAAACAGGAACTGAGTGTTTAAAACATCATTAACATAAAGAGATTAATTGTGAGGATTATGGTTTCCTGTGTACTTAGTTTCTCCTGGGTAGGTGATTCAGGATTGGTTCCTTCAACCCGATGAGAGGGCGTAAATCTCCATCCTATTTGGATTCCGGTTTGTCCAAGCTTGTAATTGTTCATATGTTTGATTGATGCATTACATATGATTGATAATAACTTGCTTGTTGTAATAATTCTGGTTATTCACTGAGCCCGTGGTTCGCTCACTCCCCAACAGTTTTTGTGCAGGATTATTACTAGCTGGGATTGGGCTAGGAATGTGTGAAAAGAGCTTCTCCAACGAACTCTATTGAAGATAGAGATATAGGATATTGTAAACTTAGAATGAAATTTTTATATTGTTGAAATTTATAAGTTGTAGTATGAAACCCAATTTCACTATTTAGTGGGGGATACCGATTCTCTGCGATCTTGGTGGAAATTGGAAAATCGAATTCCTCGTTGAAATACTGTAATATATTATATCAGTTATATGATAAACATTTATAAATAAATAGAGTCTTGTATACTTTGACATACAAGATGGCTCTCATGTTACGGGTGCACACGTGATATGATGGCTTTAGATAAATCCTGTTAGGCCCCCATATTAGAGTCGTGACAAGTATAGCTAAGGAATGCCACATATGATAAGTCATATATCTTGACTTGTAACCCTTAGAGAAGTTACTTGGGTGTAAAACGCAACGTACCCATTTCGACCATATGAGGATCAATCAAGGAGATCTCCATCAATTCATTCATTCATTCTAACCATTAGTGTACGAAAAATGTAGACATCTTCTCCTCCTTGCAAGTGAGTGAGTGTATATGCATGAGTGTGTTTGTGAGTGTATTGTGATGTGTAATGTTGTATTTGTTATGATTCATCCATGGAACTTGAGAAAGACCAGCGAGGGATCTTTAATATGTTGTTGTAGATAATTCTCTATCAATTTCAGCAATGGAAGAAACAGGTGTTGTCTTTCTGTTTCTCATCTTACTGTTATTTGTTTTGTCTAATGTTTTTTTATTATAGTATACTTTGCAAATTTCATGATTTCCTATGTAGAAATGCGTTAACTTCATATTGCTATTAGACTTCTTAATTTCAGCAGTAGTATATATTAAGCATTGGTTTATGTAGTGCACGACATGAGCTTTTGCTAGATTTCTCTTGGATAGATTAAGAAATCATCCAAGCGGATAGATCTAAATTATCGAAAAGGATTGCTCATAGTCTTAGAGATAGGATGGTGAAGTCTTCTGTGATTTTCCATGGAATTCCGGAACTTAATGCGGTCTTTGATTTGCTATTAGCCTAGGATGAGATTCTGGTGGATAAAATCAAGATTAGGCCTTATTGATCCTGAAAAAGACTTTAAAGTGGTATGTTGAATTCCGTAGTTAAGACTAATAACAATACATCGATAGTTTGAAATTACATGTTAATCATGGCTTGTAGACCTATGTGCTATGTTTGCATTGCATCTCTTTGTTATGTGTCAATATATGTATTTGCATCCTTAGGTCAATAATAGTATAATTAGTAATTTAATACTATCATTAAAATCTAATTTTTTTTAAGTTAGAGAGACGACCCTATACGGTGATAAGCATAATCTATCATTGTTCTTAACAGTTAATTGAGTCTAATTTAGAGTTTATTGACATAATTTATAGTAGAATGGGTACTTAGTTGGGATATATATTCATTTCAGGTCAAATTGGAGTATATTATAGACAATTAAAGGGATTTAAGAAGAATTTCACTAAGACTTATCCAAAGAAGTGAAGATAAACTAGCATAGAGACCAATCACAGGCATGAAATGGAGGAGTTAGAGGTGCGGATCTAAGGTCACTATCACGCCCATGATTACTAGTGAATGAAGAATTTTAGCATTCAGTGGCTTCTAAAGGCAAGTTCATGGGCGTGATTTGCTAGTTTCAAGTGACCAGTCTCTACTAAGGTTAAAATCAAGGGCATGATTCATGAATTTCAGATGACCAGTCTATACCAAGGTCGGAATCACGAGCATGATTCATGAATTTCAAACGACTAGTCTCTAATAAGGTCTCTTTTCTTTCTGTGAATGTCAGTGTGATTTGAAGATGACTTTTCCCGAATTTTCTTTAAATAGTATAACTAAGGGATTGCACATATGATAAGTTGTATATCTTGACTTGTAACCCTTGGAGAAGTGACTCGGGTATAAAATGCAACGTACCCATTCAGACCAAAAGAGGATTGATCAAGGAGATTTCCATCAATTCATACATTCATTGTAACCATCAGTGTAGGAAAACTATAGACATCTTCTCCTCCTTGAAAAGGGAATGAGTTTGTGTATGTGTGAGTGTTTGTGAGTGTGTGTGCGTCTATTGTTTCCTGAAGAACTTGAGAAAGTTGAAGGAATCATATTATTCATGTATTGTGTGCAAGACTCTAGATCTTTACCCAAATCTAATAAAGAGGTTTTATCTTTTCTCTACTCCCTCTTCTCTTCTATTATGTTTATATTTCTATTATTGTTTACCTATTGTTTTGTCATTATGTATGGGTAGAAAATAGGGAATTAACTTGAATCTCATTGTTAAAGTTTAATTCATCTAATAATTATCTAGTTTTAGTAAGTAGTGTAGGTGCAACACCTTATTGATCATGACATTGAGAGATGATTCCATTGAATTTACTAGGGGAATCGCTCATTGTGATAGAGATATCACAGTGAGACTTTCTGCATTTATTTTAGAGAATTCAGAAATAACTTAATGTTAATGCAACATTCAAGTGGTTGTTAATTAGGGAGAGATTCTAGTGGACACTCTAGTTGCTAGATGTGAATACTTCTGAGAAGAACATTCACTTCCTTAATAGATTTCTCTAGGTAGTAATCATTAGAGAAACCTATTTGTAAATTCATATTGAGGAAATGAATAAATCTGATCGTGTTTTTTTTTTTTTTGTTCAATTTTTGTGTGTTGTGATGTTAATATAACTTAATATTATTCTTAATTTTACATTAATAAGCATTCATCTAATCCATTCCTTAATCTATTTGCTAGATAATAGGAAGATTAGAGTAGTACTAGTGCTTGAAAATGTTCTCTGTGGAGACAACTATACACTCTATCCTATGCTATTGAAATGATAGGTGCACTTGCTTGTTAAAATTGTGTTTAAGAGTAGAAATTTAAATTTATAAATTATTAAAACTCGATAGCCCTATAAAAGAGGACATCTCACTATTATTAAAAAGTCAACTTCAAAGGATTAGTTATGTCAACATATAACTTTTCTAAGATAAAAACATATTAAAATAAAAAAGCTCATCCATGTTAAAGATGACGTAAAAGGAAGGAATAATTTTGTGATTTCATTTTGCGATTATAAGGGTATGAATAAATGAGTTCCTAAATTTTGTTTTGACCCAACTTCATCTTTTAACATTTGAATGGAAGGAGTCGGAAAGTAGCATGCCAATCAACCAAAATACGTAAGTTATCAACTCATAGAAATATAATATGGCGGAAAGCTTTTAGTTCTTTTCACAAGATTCAAGCTAATAAAAATAGACATAAAGCAGACTGATTGCAATGGATAGGCATTATTAATATGATAATAAATTATCATAATTAATATGCTAATAAATTAACATGTAAAATTCTTTTAACTTATAAAATACAATTTAATTTGATAAAAGTTATGCACAAGTGCCTATGGTTTTTTATATATTATTTCATAAATCTTCATTTAATGGAAATTAGAAAGATTCTCGATTTTTATCAACTAAATTTTGTTCTCATTTGAGTAGATTTCTACCTATTTTATGCATAAATATAAGCCTCTCCATGATTTACATTCCATGACACGAACACTGACACCACATATATCATGAGAAGATGTCAAGTAAGAGAATCTGCAGAATATGATAAGGCTCAGCCCAACATGGTAATAATATGACACCTAGGTAGTTTCAATAATAGCATTATTTCCGCAATTCTAAGTTCTAATAGCTTCAGTCACGCAAAATGTGTTGAATAAATTATAAATAAATGGTTTATTAAATTGGGATAAAATGATGTAGCAAACTCAATGGCCAACTTCTCAAGAAAGATACTGGTCAATTGAGGCATAAGGAAACCACAGGTCACGTCAACTTCCATTAATTTATGAATTGCTTGATATCCATATGGTTCACCTTTTCAAAGCTTGAAATATCCTTATGAAAAAGTACAGCTTTTATGCTGAAATGTTTTTCTTCTTATAGAAGGATAAAACAAAATATGATCTTCCCAAAATGTCATTTTTCACAGGATGCAAAGTCTTTTTTAACGTTTATATATTTTTCGAAGTAAATAAACTTTCACTTAACAATCTTATTCTTCTTTTTGCCATTAGTCTTTTACCACATCCCGAATAAGGTCAAGACATTTTCAGTTCTATCACGTATAGCACATAGGTGTTATACATTAATGCTACTATAAACTATTTGTCTATCGTGATCGTTTGCAAACAAATTTTAAATTTCAAAATCGTATAATTAGGTTTTGACAACATTTGATTAAATAGTGGAAAAATATCAAATGTAGATAAATATTAAGACAAGTATTTGATAAAGGTTTATGGGCACAGACCAAGACATCAACAAATTTGAAAAGATAATTGCAATATTTATTTAAGAAAAAAAAACATGATCTAACGGTCCTAGCGACTCCGCTTGTCAATAAGCTTGTGATGATTCGCCCCATACTCGAGATACACAAAAGCTTCGAAGTTGTAGTCACTAATACCTGAAAAAGAAAGGAATGAGCTGAAGCCTAGTTTGTAGCAATGGAATCACACACGATATGGCATACGCACCTAAGCTATATGCAATGCTATAACCAACAGTTTAAGGTTTCTATTTAAGGCGATTCAAACAATACGAGAGCTCTCACACTTCGGATAATAAACCTTAGGAACTCAATGGTCCTAAGTAGCAGCAATAGTCTAGAGTTCATAGTCGTTACACATCTCTACTTATCTCAATCTGTACTATAATCTGGCTCAATCGATCTCACAAATGTGAATCGGATTGCATTGTAGATGTTTTCCTGATACCGTTTGCCCCATCAGCTATCCACCAGTCACCAAGTGTGGCCTAAGTACCTAGCAAGTTTGTTACTCCTCAAACCAGATTAAACAACATAAACACAAGTAGTAATAAATTATTAGTTGTGTTTACATTTTAGTTCATTTAAAATGCCTACCTTAGGCAAGTAACACGCGAGTCGCTGTGTACTTGATAATGAATTAGTAGGCGATAAACGATCGCATAAAAGACAATAGGTCAATGCTACATCTATTCAAGGAAAATTAATTTGTATAAGAACTAAGTATACAAACCAATGATTCAAGCCAAAATGACCAATCAATTAACATAAAGATTTATATGACATAAAACCTTGCGTTGTAATTAAGTCAAGTCCATTTAAGGTAGTTGGACTTAGATGATTTGGACTAACCTTATTGAATTTAGAAACTGAATTTATTATTTAGATTTATTGGACCTTTAGGGATCCTTGGTTAGACCTAATAAGAAATTATCTTAAGTGTTACACTTTTTAGGGTAATAGGCTTTAAGATTTAGTAATTGAGTCTAATAAGGAATTTAGATATCAAATTGGGTACAATTGAGCCTTATTTTGAATTTAGGTCTAGTTAGAGTAATATTGATTATTAGACTTAAGAATTGTATCCAAGTTTAATTAGAATTAAATTAGATCCTGATTTAGCTATTAGACCTTCTAATTTCCACTTTAGGTTTGCTAAGGATATTTTAGAGATTTTGAGCCCATATAAGGAATTTGAGCTCTATTAGTTATTTTAATACTTGAAATTGATAATAGGCTTAAATGTTTAGAATTAGGCCCAATTAGACTAGGGAAAGGGTATTGGACCCATATTATGGAATTTAAGCTCATGAAGCATAAATTTGGATATAAGTTATATTTTGAAAGTTTAGACCCTAATTGGTTAGGAAAGAATTGATAGGATTTTGATTGGGCCTATTTGGTGTCAATAGGTCTAGTTAGCTAGAAATCATGTTATCAGGCCTAAGGTTGTGTTTCTAAGTCAATTTGAACTAATTAAGTCTATTCATAGTTATTTAGTCAACTTTGATCCTATTTTAGTATTTAGGTCCATAATCAATTATTAAAATCCAAAATTATTTATATTATTCAAGTTGGAACTAAATTAAATTCTAAGTTAATTTAGGTTATTTGGGTCAAGTTGAACCTATTCTTACCATGTTGATCCATTTTAGATCATTTATGTTAAATTGATCTTATTTTTACTAGTTAGGCTCATTTGAATTATTTTAACCCATTTTGTCCTAAAATAATTTCTAATCCAATTTTACTGTCCTTTTAAGCGCAAAATTCATAAAAGCCCATTTATTTCCTAAATATCCAATTTAAGCCAATTTATATGGCTAGATGCACATTTTAATCTAATTTGATATATTTGGTCCATTTGAGTCCATCTAATTAAATTGAGCCCAAAATAATCAACTACGTCTAATTTACATGTCAAGGCCCACAATAACCTATTTAAATTGATTTAAGCCCATAATATGTTAATCTTTCCAATTTGATCATTAAAACTCCCCTTATGCCTAAATTAGTCTAATTGGCACATTAATTTATTTTTATCCACTTTTAATTTAACAAATGACCTAATAAATTTAGAATATGCCTAAATTAACTAATTATCGCTATAATTACACATTTATCAAGTAGGTTTAGTGATTAAATCAATTATTTAAGCCCAATGCAATTGTTTGTTTTAAAGCAGTGTACGTTGGAAAATTGTTAGATGCATTTAAATGTATTTTTTAAAAATAATACGTGAATTTCAAAAATTACCAATATTTCCAATTTGATGGTAGACACATTGAAATATGTTTTCCTAAAATTCCGTATATAAATAAATTCATTTGCTGTTTTATTGAGATTTAGTGTAGCATTGTTTCTAATCTAGATGTAAAGTTTATGATATTTTTTATAAGATATTTTCGAGGAGACTTACCAATAAGTTACTTGCATCACATGTCATGTACAAATCAATGGTCAAATTGAGTTAGTGGAGTAAACTTTAGGAGTCAACACCGGAAAAAACAAAATCATGTTAGGATCAATACTTACCTACAGATAAATTTTGCTACAATATTTATGTACATTATTCAATACGTAAAATTCCTTTTTGTGATACTACGTGGTTACAACCCTCCACTTCTATAGAGTCGTTACTATATCAAGAGCTACATAGGAATGTTGACAAGCAACTGACTAAGTAAGCCGAGGAGAATGAAGTGTGGGGAGCAAAGTAGAAAATCCTTGATATTTTAACTAAGAGACTTTAGTATGGCTACATTTCCGTCATCTTTGGGTCACTAGAATGAAATTATGGAGAAAAGGAATAACAAATCTTTTGTTTAATGATTAAAAAAAAAATCCTTTTCATAGTAAGTAACAATTCCTCTACTCAAGAATAAAAAAATAGGGATTATTTATTATTTTATATTATATGAAATAGAGATTTATTATAGTAGAATTTTTTACAAATCAAAGTAGAGAATAGATATTTCTAATAATAAAGATAGAATATCAATTTTATTTCTATCAACTAAACACAAGATTGGGGTTTCCAAACTGAGAGGAATAAATTGTGAGGGAGCAAAGTAGAAGATAGATGATGTTTTAACCAAAGAGACTTTGGCTCGTTCACTTCACTGAATGAATAAGGCTGTAATGAAATTCCTATTACAGAGTAGTGGAATAGAGTTGTAATAGGATTTTTCTTTATTAATTTTTATTTAAATTGTGATATTTTGAAAAAAAGACAGTTCCAGCATTGAATTGGTATTCATAGGTTTGAATAAAGAATGTCTATTTAATGTTTTGTGTAATAGGGATTCATTGTAGAATCGCTATTCGGTGAACTAAACAGCGTAATAGCTAATCGTAAGGAATAGGGCTGTAATTGAATTGCAATTATAATGAAGTGAACGGGCAGTTAGTATTGCTAAACTTGAGGTTTCCAAGGCAAAGTGGATCTAAAATTAGAACTTAAAATCCATGCATCATTTAAAGTTGTGGAAAAGATTAGAGTTGCCAGGAGACATCCTTCAAATTTTCAAACTTATCAATCACCATATATTCCCAAGGATGACAGCGCACCAAAATGGAGGACAAATCAATGACGACCAATCTTCAAAATTTAATCTTTCCGATACCTTGACTTATTGCTCCTATCTTATAAGAAATAGAAAATAGAAAATAGAAAATCCATTTAAATGAATCTATTTTTTCTTTTTATTTCAGGACCTGTACTTTTTTTTTCCCCAAACTGAGGACCTATTTTCTTATTTGTCTACTTTGAGATCTAGGTTTTCTTGACAAAGTTATAACAAGACGCACGTTAGTGTATATTAATTAATAATGCTTGCTTTCAGCACAAGCAAGAGGCCTATGCTTCATGACATTCAGAATTCAACTTCTCTTCTATCTTCACGGGCTGCACAATCAAATACCTCATCGCGCATCACACCAATTAAACCTGCACTCAAAAGCAATCCATACAAATTGAGGTCAAGGTAAACATTAGTGTAAATTATAATAAATATAACATTTTTATAACATGTGATATAAGTCTAACTATGTATTGCATGCTAGTTATGCGATACATGTAACACTCGTGTAATTTTAAAAAAAATTATATCACACTTCTAAGATGTGATACGACGATACTATTTATGTAATTTTTTTAACAATTTGATTTTGTGTGATTTTTTTGTGAAAACTATATTATACATGTAATACTCTCCAAAGTTGGCAACATGACTCTATTTGAATTGTCTAATTTTCACCTATATTTATATGATCTATAATTATTTTTTCTATACTTTATTTGTATCTTATCTATATCCCATTTATTTGATTTATTTATAAATAAAAATATCTATTTTTCATCTATATCTATTTCAAAATAAATATCTATTTGAAAATAACAAAAATAAGATGTCAAACTACTGAAAAAAAATAAAACAATGAAGAAATAGTCAACTAAATCACCGATTTAGTCCTTGTCTTCTCCCGTGATGGTAAAGTTTTTCGATTTTTATGGTGGAGTAATCCGCTAGATCAGTGGTGGAAATTTTCAAGCTCAATCTTGTCGATTTTGTAGATGTATTTGACTGGTGATATTGTAGCATCAGCTAAAAAACTATGATGTGGCATTTATCTTTTATAATTTATTACACACATAGAATGAAATAACACATACCAACTTAAATAAAAAGGAAAAATTGGGATCCATAGAATTTTCAGATAATTAGTAATTTTTAAAAGAATAGGATTTATGTAATTCTAAAAGTTTTTAAGAGAGGCCTTATTAATCCCAAAACACAACTATTTCCAAAATCGAACGTAAAAACAAAATCACGACATCGAGGAACAACAACTCAAAAACAAGATCCTGAGCTGTAGATCATGTGCATACTCGAATAAAAATTTGCTTTTTTGCTTTTTATTTTTTATGTGCTTTTATTAATATTTGGATCAAAATAAGTATATAGATGTGATTGGTAAAAATAGTTTGAGATATGGTGTTTGAAATAATTAAGTCCATCTCTGGATTCCTAAATTTTAGATCTAGAATTGGTTGGATAGGTTTCTCAATTTTGACATATAACCACTAGTAAATTTGACCCTCGGAATCAGAAATATCGATAATTTCTAAAATCCCTTAAACTTGGCTTGTAAATTCATCATTATTCTATATTAACAATATTTTCAAATTTAAGCTCTCCAATCAGATATTGAAGCAATGCTTTTGAACATAATCTACTTTATTGAAAAGACTAAAAAATTTATTACGGTATTCTTTTTTATTTCCTTATTTAATTTCTCTTTTACCATGTACGTCCCCAAAATAAACAATTGAAGATTTAGTATATAATTTTTGAATAGATACACCACCCACTCTCTGCAAATTTTTTATAAATAATTAAAGCATTGGTGGATAAGAGAGGAGGTGGTTTTCCGAAAGCATAATAAAACCATAACGTTTATAAACTGTTCATGGTCAGAGAAAATATATAAATGTCACTCAATGAATTTTTATTTATTTATTTATTTTTTTGGTAAACCAAAACATTTCATTCAACATAAAAAAAAAACAAACTACTACACCACAAAGTTCAACGAATGTTCTGAAAAAACAACATAATCCGAAACAGAACCAGCCTCACACCAATTAACAAAATAGGACTTCGAAGATTGAAGTTGTGGGAAATCTTCAAATTCTTTCTTTGCATTGCTGTCTACCAAGGAGAGCACTTCTCTTAGAATCTAGCAGATTTTGAGCTCCTCAAGAAGCTTTATCTTATCCCTGCATATAGAGAGGAAGTTACCAAAAGGAGCGGATTGCATGATACTGTTATTTCTATCTTTATAAATATTATATTTGAAAATTTACTTTAAAAATGCTATAATATCATGTTTGGATGTAATATACAATCACGATTTTTAAGAATTAAGAACTTCGACTTTGATGAGAACTTCTTGCACATTTATTATTAAAGATATTCTTTACAAATACTTTATCAATTCCATTTGATTTCTAATATATCTAAATAAATAAATAAATTTACCATTTTACCTTATGTTGTAGTTCATTTTATTTTAATCGATATTTATATACCAAACGCAACATAAATTACTTTATCTCAAATTTGGTGTGCAGAAGACTGCAGACTCATTCGAATCATCAAACTCTATTTCGAATGGAAACACCTTATTCCTTAGTTCGCCAATCGAACATGCTACATTTGAATCTTGATTTTTCAGATCCAAGACTCGACATGTCAACTCAAGTCGGGCCCATGCCCCCGACATTACGTCAAACAACACTATGGGATCATTGCGCTTGCGCAGAAACTAGAAAAGGTACCTAGTTAGTTCTTGAACGGTGAAAATCTAGAAGAGAGGGCAATGCCTTGCATTAGAAGCGTCAAAACGTTAAAAGGAAGGTATGCTAATTGCACACCGGAGTTTCTATGATGTTTCCTTCTTTGGAAGTACACACT
Organism: Combretum micranthum; assembly: GCA_024138025.1. Lineage (NCBI taxonomy): Eukaryota > Viridiplantae > Streptophyta > Magnoliopsida > Myrtales > Combretaceae > Combretum > Combretum micranthum. The sequence continues at coordinate 1,317,365 of JAMXBD010000122.1, read as the reverse complement.
GTCGGTGGACGCTAATTTCCCAAGCGTAATCATAGGATTGCGTCGTGGCGACGCAAAGTGCTTTGTATTTTCTCTAACTTTAATGTTCTCGTCACAATCGGTCTGCCACGACAGTGAAATAAACAAAGATCCCACCGCTCAATTCCTCCGCTTTTGGACCGAACCTTTCAATGTATCATATGATGATTTCAAATAATTTAAAAGTTATTAAGACAACCCATATTTCAATCATCATCTAATTATTAAAATAATCATGAGTCATGATTAGGTAAAATCCTTAATAAAATAAGTTCAATATATGAATTACAACAGATAATGAATCATTTGTATCTTAGAATGGTCTAAATTTCACGTCCGACACCCCCGAAAGCCAATAATTTTACTCAGGAGAAAGATTACGTCATACACAACTGTAAGTAGATTCTAGCCTTTAGATGATTGAAGCCTCTTGGCCAAGAAAGATCATTGAAGTCTCCACGAAATAAATAATGAACCGACCAATTAGATGACAGAAACATTAGCCTACATCGTCTTTCAATTTATAACGTACCAATTAGATATCGTCACCGTTTCAAAACCGAACAAAATCAGAACCACCGATTCTAGGTTTTGAATATAAGGAATCGGAACTGGAATCAGAACCATCTTCCATGGTTCCAGTCTGATTTTATGGAACCGCCGAATTTCGGTTCCTATTTTGAAACCATGGTACCATTTTTTTAAGTAAAAAAATAAAAATTTATATTTTAATAAAATAAATTTTAAACTCAAAATAATTAATTATTAGGTCTAAAAGTATTAAATTATTTTGCTAAAATTTATAACAATTTTTTTAAAATGCATTTATTTATATACAAACACAACTAATATCAATCATAATTAGTAATATGAAATCCCAAAATACTCTAGAAGATAACTGAAAAATTATAATACAAAAAATAGTCCCACATTATTAAAGAATAAATTTTACTTTTAAGAGAAGTTTATATAAACTAAATTATTTATAATTTTAAGTTATGTTTTTTATATTATTGATAATAAAATATTAAATATGGTAAATATGTAATAAATTTTATTATTTATATGAAATAGTATAAACATTAATAGTTATATATTTAATAAAGTTTTAAATTTTTTTTACATAATTCTTTTTTTTAATGGAACCGGATGGAACTGCCGGTTCCACCAGGTTCTAGGCCTAGAACCTTTTAGAAACCAGAAAACTGGCAATTCCTTAGTCGGTTCTAGAACCGTTCAACCAATCCGGTTCGGTTCTAGAATTGCCAGTAACGGATCCTGGTTCGGAGCCGAACCGTGTCTATATCTAATAGCAATCATATGTATATAGAAAAATATTTTATACAAAACATGTAAATAGATTTTTTTTTTTATTATTCTTAAGATTGAATATATACTTTTATTTTATAAAATATACATATATATATATATATAGATACTTGGGGACGTGGATTATGACAAAATTTTATAAGCACAGTCTTGTTCTCGAAGTTACACAAAGCTCAAACTGGTCCTTGGCGTTTCCGTGCCCGAAGCTCAGCACAATAGACGACAAAGGTACTGGTCTCTAGTTGGTGCATTCACTCAATTTCTTCGCTTTAATGCCCAACTACTTGGATCCAATTTTCATTCCTCAGACCTTTATGGCGTCGCATATGAAAGTGATCATGTTCCAACTACCAAAACATGAACACAACGCGGGAAACAGAGCAATTACAGCTCTGTCGATTATTTTAGTGTCTTCTTGGACAGTTTGATTCTCATCTTTATCTTATCAATATTTGATATACTTGCTTTGTTTATAAATAAAATATTTGATTTTTATTTGTATTTGTTTTTTGATGAACATCTGTTTAAAAATGATTAAAAATAAAATACAAAAAACGATCAGAAAAAAATGAAACAACTAGAAAGTTAAATCAAAATTAATATAAAATACATTTCAATTGTCAAATATTGTACTAATTACTTTTAGACCGTAAACTTTTCTAGATTAGGAACTCAATGACCATTATCCTTAATTCTAGAAATTATAATAAGGGATATATTATGTTAAAAAAATCTATATCGGAAAATAAATTCATTTAAATCATTAATATCTCTGGCGGTTTAAAAGAAAAATCCAATGTTGTCAAAACCAAACTAAGGTTTGACCCAAACATGATAGGAGGTTAGGGGTTGAACCAAATTTAACTAGAATTAATAAAAAATAAAAATATAATACATATTTTAATTATAAGACAAATATCAATATATGACATCGCTTAATTAAATATATATTTGGTTCATATTCATCAATTAGCTATTAAATAAGCAAGAAATAATGATTACAATTTTATAAATTTATAATATAGTATTAATATATATTTAAATTTCCAATAGTTTTTTTTTTTTTTTTTGTTCGGGTCAAACTAGTCCAGATTGCCCAATTCAATGTAGTCCAACCGCCTGGGACAATTTGAGTTGATGCAAATCTAGGCCAAATTACTGGGCTGATTCACTTTTATGGCTGGTTCCGGTTAAATTGGGTTGAGCTGGCTAGGCTAATGGAGCCCCAATAACATTGGGCAAATCAATATTTAGGGATAAATTTATTTAAAGTATCAACATTAAAAATGGAATTAACATCTTACAAGATAAATTAAAAAATATATTCATCATTGACTATTGAGGAAAATGAATGAAAGTTAAATAAAAACTAATCTAAATATTGATATTTCAAATTAAATTTATAAAATGTTGATAGCTTATTTGATTCATTTTGTGTAATATTAATTTAGTTTTTAACTACTTGAAATATTGATATTAAAAATAAACTTATCATCAAATATTAATATTATCTTTAAATATTAATACCTTCTAATATAATCAAGCTAAACTCTCAAAAAGGATAAAACATTCCTGGTAAATTACATAGATATACCCTTTTTATAGACTCTTACCTTAATAAGCATCCAACAGTAAACCAAGTTATAAATACATCTTCACCCATTCCTTATTTGCGGGAAGTTACAGCAATAGGAGATTAAATTTATTGATGTTAGCAGGTCAAGTGTTAGAATAGGTAGTGGATAAATAATAATATTATTTAATAAATGGTAATAATAATACATAAATTTTAAAAACTTACTCATTTTTTTAAGAAGAAATACAATATACGCAACTGAAACTTTTCCCGTATTCAAACAGCAGAAGAAGAAAAATGAGTTTTTTGGTCTTCAATTGTTGATTACGTAATCATATTGTAAGAACTAAATAATTAGATTTGGACCGAACAATTCTTGTTGAGTTCAGCAGCTTAATCTCATCATGATAAATTAAAAGGTTAAAAATATTTTTAACTATAAACTATCGATTTTTCTTAAAAATTTCTTGCTTAAAGTTATAATAAGAGGAATCTGGTTGCAATAGTCATATGTGTAAGGTATATGTCTCACAATACACATAGTCTTAAAGTAGTGATCTGAAACACACGTAAGAAATAACAAAAAATAAAAAAAATAAGCAAAAAATATAAACGATTTTAAAGAACTCAAATACACTAATGACAAAAAAAAGAGTTATATAACATCAATTCTACTCTTATATAAGAGAGGCACTATGCTCTCCAAGTTCTGTTTGATGAGTTATTGCTGGATTTTAACGCCAGAATATAGATTTAATGATCTATAGGAATTAAAGCAAATTATAATAGGAACAATGGATGCGGGTTCTTATCTTGTATATCCTGTATATGAAGTCAGTATTACCATACAAAACATTAATAAATACATAAAATTACTTGTTTGGTTTCTTATTTATCTGTGATAATATGAGGCTGACAGATGCATATAAGGTATGTACATCATGCATCCAATCGTATATATTAAGAGACTGAAAATGATTTTTTTGCCAGAAAAAGAAAAAAAAAATTATACAATTATGATTTTAATTAACCCCATTGAGATACGGGCTATATTATCTAATTGTCATTTTTCTAGTAAACAACTGAACGATGAAAATTGCCAATTATGAATGACCATTGTCTTGTCTTGTTAATGTTAGGTGGTGAAAGCAATGATCGAAAAACATATTATTTTCCGTCCTTAGACTTCCCAAAATTTAATTCCAATGTCCGATTAGTTATTTTCAAGTAACTGGGAGTAGGATATAAACAAGTGGAGACTATTTGTGGATTAAATACTCAATTCGAGTAGCTTGCGAGTTTAATCAAGCTTTTTTATAATTATTTTATAAAAATTATAATTTTTAATTTTTAAAGCCTATTTTATACTTTTTTTTTTCATATGCAATGGTCCATATTTATTATATTTAAAACCAAATTAACTAAAAACTCAATTATATTTTCAAATACTAATTTATTTTTTAATCGAATTGATTTTTATAGGAATAATCGAGCTTAATAGAGTCAAGTTAAAGCTAATAGAGCCAAGTTGAAGCTTATCGAATATCAATTTGAGTCGAGTTCAAACTTAAAAACTAAAACTCAATCAATTCAAGTTGAGTTTCGAGTTTCAAAGTTTACATTCAAGTCAAGTTCGAACTTGGTACTGTATCATCTTGACTTGACTCGTTTTTTTACTCTAATTGGAAGCATATTACCTAATTAAGTTACTATGTAATATATAATCTTCAACCTGAAATTAAGAATTTCTACTAATTTACATAGCCTGTCTATGTAAATTCTTAGCTTATCCAAAATAAAATGAGCCTCCAGCTCCGATAGAAACAAAATCATCGATAGAAATTCATGTTCACCCATTCTAGGAAGTTAGAACAACAGTTAAAAAAAATTATATATGTACGAATACGTTATATATATTTAGATATGTGGTGAATAAGTACTATTTTATTTTAACAAGTGTTTATCCTATTAATTAATTCAAGTAGCGTTTTGATATTATTAAGAGAACAAGAAAATGATTTTTTTCCCCTTTTTATTCCAACCGTTGGTGGCATAATCATTTCGTAAGAACTAAAGAAGTTAACTTCAACTTTCTTCTTTAAATAATATTCATACATGAATCTTACATACTGAGTTGCTTAGATTTATAAATTCCATGATAAATCTGAAGTCTTAAAATCTTTTATCTATAAACTGTAGAGTTCACCTTCGAAATTTCTACTTGGAGTTAAAGCAAAGTCTAGCCTTGGTGAGTGTCGAATCCAACCAAATTAAATTCCTACTCTAAATATTTATATAGCTTGTATATAATATTGAGTAAGGTTGTATTCACAGGGATTGGTAAAATTTATTTCTATTAGAAGAATAGATGAAGAAAAGAAGAAGGGGAGTTTTGTGAATTCTAAGAAAACTAATTATATCATAAGCAAGTAAACAAAATTCAAGGATTAATTCAATATCAAGGAGTTCCTCAACAGAGGTGTCATTATAATTCAGTTCACAAAATTGATCGTTGATACAAAGATTTTCGTTCTTTATTTTAGATAAATTGGTTATGGTTGTTAACAAGCTCTAACAACTCATCTCTCCTTACTTTTTCGATAATCAAAGTAGGCTCTTTGATTATTTCCCTTATTGATTAAATAACCCTAAACAAGCTCTTAGGGTTTAATTCATCAATAGCATGAAAAATAAGAAAGATTGTTAATGCAGGCCAACAAATAACAAGATGATCTATTTAGACTATATTATATATCTTCATAACACAAATTAATTATCTATCTATAATCAATGATGTTATGGTGCCACACAGATTAGAAAAATCGAACAATTATGGATTCTAATTGAAAAAAATGGGCCATAAATTGTATCAATCAAGCAAAATAACAATATCAAAACAATAAGAAGATATATAAATATCCAAAATAAAGATTAGAACAAACAAATCAATTAAATCTCACAATCCTTGAAGAACTGAAACTTGTAACAATCTTTTGGCTAGAAAATGGAAACTTTAGCCACTCATCTCCATGAATTCTCTCTCTAGGGTTCTTACACTTTTTGCTCTAATATCATATGGATATATAAAATAACAACAAAGGGTGTCTTCTTATAGAACGAAACAGGGAATTTGCACTGTACATGACCAGTGTACATGGCCGGCTTTAAAGATTTCACTATTGCATAGCCTTGATTTTCCTAAAACCGGCGTTCAATGTTTGAATAGTTTTCTTAAACAAGTTGGTCGTCGGTGTTCTTCTTCTTTTTGCTAGCGTAGGTCGTACGCTAGTGGCAACGTTGTTAGTGTTGATTCTTGTATTGATAGCCTTCCTTGTTTAACAAAAATCCCCGAGAGCAAATTATCATTGGCTTTCATGCTTATGCTGCCAGCTTTAGCTATGCCGGTGTTAACACCGATGGTGTTTCTTCTCTAGTAGCTAGTGTAGGTAGCTTTGCTTTGATGAATGCCAGCGTTGAATGTTTGATGTAATAGCCATGCTTTTATTCCCAATATCATATTATATATATAAGTGATTATAGTTGCTTATTAAAATAAATAAATAACATGTATATATTTGAGTAGTGTAGAATGATTATGTTTGCATTAGTATAATAAATACTTAATGTTAATTTACATATTGATGTTGTATATGGAATGAGTAATATTAGATATATATATATATATATATATATCTCAAATATAGTGTAGCAGATTTTTTTTTTTAGAAAACCAAAAGCTAAATAAATGCTTTTATTTTACTTAAATTAATAACATTAATTAACTTTAATTAGGAGCTACTTTATGACTTTTGTGGGTTGCCTTAAAAGTCAATTTTGGATAAACATTAAGCCAAAAATACCCTATTTTCGTCCAAAATACCACCCCCAAAACAACCTCCCAAACAAACCCAAAACCCATTATTTTCTCTCCCAAAGCCACCCCAACTTCAAGACCAAGATCCACATCCAAATTCTTGCATGTTGGCCACTAAAAGATCATTCTAAAGCCTTGAAAACCAAGCCCAAAGATTTGAGGTAAGCATGTGTTCTTGTTTTGAATTTATGCATGTGTGAACTTCTTAATGATAGGGTTGAGCTTGGATTTGTGTTTGATGATTCTTATGTTGTGATTGGTGTATGAGAAGTGTTATGGGGATAATGAAGTTAGTATATGTCTAGTTATGAGTTTGGAAGTGTTGAGGAATGCATATGGTTAATGACTAAGTGTTGGGTGTAGTGAATTGGGGTTTGAAGTTGTTTGTGATGATTATAGTAATGTTTGATGGATTGAAGTGAGAGTTTGTGTTTATTAGATTGTAGTAAGATCAAATAACAAGTTTTAAGAAGTTTGAAATGAATTTGGAGGAGTTTGAAACAATTGGAACAAATGGTTTTTGCAAAATGAAAACAGGGGAAAATTTGACAGCAGCGTAATGCATGTACGCCGGCATTCAACGCTGCCGGTGTTGAATCCTACGCTGCCGGTGTACGTTGGAAATTTGCCGGTGTTGAAGATGCACTCGGGGACCAGAATCGTCGACCCTTAACGCTGGCAAATTTTCAATTTACGCCGCCGGCGTTGAACACCGGCGTTCGTTTTGCAACTTTTCCCAGTTTCGCAGTCCTTTCGTATTTTAGCCATAACTTTTTCATCCGACCTCCGATTGAGGTGATTCAAGTTGCGTTGGAAAGATTAAAAAGAGATCTACAACTTTTATGTTTTAAGATTTTACAAATTACAAAAGTATCAGTGCTTAAATTTCAATTCTTTCCAGCTGATACACTTTCCAACAAAGTTTAAAACTTATTGTTGTTTGCTAAAAGTTGTCCAAAGCTTGATAAATGGTCATTTAAGTATTTGTTGAGTATTGTATGATAATATATGATATCTAAATGCTATGTGATGATGTTATAATGATTTATTTGAATTTCTTTGGATGAATATACTTGAGCTTTGATGAATATATATACTTGAACTAAGTGTGAGTTTGTAATTACTTCTTTTTACAGTGATTGATTCCCTTTCGGTTATTCCCATTGACTCTCGATCTAGTACAGGTACGCAGTAACGTGTTTGTTCTTTGCTTAGGATAGGCATATCTTTAATAAATTTTAATATAAAAAACTTAAACCTTTGTTTGAATTGGATGTCTCTTACGCTATTTAAATCCGTATCTGGCCTAGATGGCAGATCGGTATCCGGTTCGGGGAGTAGCACCTTGCTCAGATTGGGGGCACGGTAGATTAGGCGCTTAGGCCACCCCTGTCTTTTAATAAGACTTTCCTAAGTGGTACGGCGGGTAACTGATGGGGAATGGTATCGGCGTAACGTTTGCTTAAGCTTAGAATGAAATAACATGATTTAGTTCAAATGTTTATGGGAACAGTTGGATTAAGTGATGTTATGGACTAAGATAAGTGAAGTTGTGTAACGGCTGTTAACCCTAGATGAAGTTATTTTCTCTTTTATGGATATATCATTTAGGAGATATAAGTATCCGAGCTGCTTACATCAACCCCCTGAGCGTCGTGATCGTTACTCAGGACCCCAAATATCCTTATTGTTCGGAGTTTGAATACTCCAGTGATATTTGACTAATTAAAGACTATCTAATAAATGAATGATTGTCACATTGCATTATAGTTAAGATCGTGTGAGCCATTACGCATTTGTTTTTGTTACTGTGTACTGGGCCTCTGGCTCATATTTTATCTTTTTCAGGTATGGATGATGAATTCTATACAAGTATGGGATTTGGATCGGATTTTGAGGAGTTCTTAGATGATTGGGAGGAGTAGAGACGACCTTGACGTTGATGGAACCCTTATGTAATAGAATAGTTATATGTACATATATGCTTTGAAAACTTATGTATTAGTTTATAGGGTTTTTGTTATCTTTTGATGTATTTTGTAAATGGCTTGTTTACGAGCCTTGTTTGTAATGTATGTGTGTATGTATGTATATATATGGTTGTATTATATACTATTAGTAATAAAGTTTATTCTTATAAGACATCGAGGCAAATAACTATCCAAATTGACCCTGGATTACAACCTTACATATAATACTGCAGATTATATGTGGTTGGGGAACTGGGTTTGCCTATTTTAAATACAAGGGTAAATCCGGGGCCTTACATTTGATGATGAAAGTTGGTTGTGCTCTTACTTCTTTTGGTCGGCTTTGATTTTTCCATTTCCTTATTTGAACAAATGTCCTTCTAATTTGCTTATAATTGTATTATAAGTACTCAAAGATCTGAAATATCACAATGAACATACTTAAGTATCAATTCCTTATTATTTCTATAAAATCAATAACAATTTAGCATGATTTCTTGTATAAAAATTAAGTATAATGTGTCTTTATTAGTATATGAAGTCAGTATTGCCATACAAAACATTATCGATACATATATAAATTATTCTTTTGACTTTCTTATTTAAGTGAGATAGTATAGATTAATGTGTGTGTGTTGTGTGTGTGTGTGTATGTGTGTGTAAGATGTGTTCATCACACATTTAATCTTATTTATTAAAAGAGTCAAAATGATGTTTTAACTAGTAGCATCAAGGAAAGGAGAAAAAAATTACAATATGATTTTAATTAACCCATTAAAGTACTGACCATTTTAAACCATTGTCATTTTTCGAGTAGATAGAAATTGTCATTTTATGTATGAGTATTGTCTTTTCTTATTAGATTGTGTTATAAACACATATGAAAAATAATGGCAAACAGATTTACGTGAAAAACCCTTGATGAAAAGAACCATGGGTAGATGAAAGGAATTTACTATATGTTGAAGAAAGAGTACAAAAGTGTGAGTATAAAATGATCTGATAATTTTGTAACCCTAACAAAACACACACACACACACACACACACACACACATATATATATATATATATATGCATGTGTATTAAAAGATGGCTGGTTCAAAGTTGTCAACCTAAAAGTATAGGCTAGCTCTCTCAATGTCGGAGACCTAAGTTTAAAAGCCAGCGGCTTAAAAGGCTAGGCTAGTGGCATAAGTTGGTAGCCTAGGTGCTGCTACCTCATACTAGCATAGGAGTTGCTTCCTCATACCAAAGGATCATTGGGCTATGGAACTTGGGACACAAACTCCAACAATCCCCACCTTGACATGAATTTAGGAGCAAAAACACAAACTCCAAACTTCAATATAAAAACCAAAACATTCTTCACCTCTTCCATAAACCCCCAAAAGGGATATATCAGCAACGAACACCAACAAAGTCTAGGTAGTGCTCAAACTTGGCTATAGGAAGTGACTTGGTTATCATATTAGCAGGATTATCATGAGTACTAATTTTGCTTACAACAATATCACCACAAGCAATGGCATCACGCAGAAAATGTCACTCAGCATCAATGTGCTTTGTTCTCTCATGAAACAACTGATCCTTTGTAAGGAAGATATCACTGTGACTATCACAAAAGACTATAGTAGTCTTCAAGCCATCACTGAGTTTATCACATAAACCTTTCAACCAAATAGCTTCTTTACAAGCCTCAGTAATAGCCATATACTCTGCTTCAATAGTAGACAAGGTAAATATATTTTGCAAAGTAGCTTTCCAACTAATAGAATAACCACCAAGAGTAAAGATATATCTTGTGAGAGATCTTCTTTTATCCAAGTCTCCAACGAAATTAGAATCAACATATCTACTGACTCTATCTCTAGTTCTATCAAATTGTAAACAAACATCAATAGTACCTCTCAAGCATTTAAAAATCCATTAAACTGCTTTCCGATGTTTCTTACCAGGATTTTCCATGTATCTACTAACTGCATATGAAAAATTTAGATGTGTACAAACTATAGCATACATAAGAGATTCCACTACACTAGAATATAGAACTCATGACATATGGTCGTCATCTTCATCTGATTGTAGAGACTGGAGGCAAGGTAGATGAGCTGAAATGAGTTGCTAAATGAGTACTAATAGGTTTAACACTCTGCATATTGAACCTGCTAAGAACTTTCTTAATGTACCCCTTTTAATTTAGGTACAATTAATCTGCTTTTCTTTCTCTCTAACCTGCATCTTAAGGATCTTCTTTACTGGACCTAAGTCTTTCATCTCAAACTCTTTACTCAATTTGAGCTTAACTTTTCTAATATATCCTCTATTATTGGTTGCTATCAACATATCATTAACATACAAGAGCAAATACATTAATGAATCATCACTACACTTCTTGAAATAAACACATCAATCAAAATTGCTTCTTTTCAAATCATGAGTAGTCATGAATGAGTCCAATCTCTTGTACCACTATCTGGGTGACTGCTTTAGGCCATAAAAAGACTCTTTCAGCAAGTAAACATAGTCCTCTTTACCCGAGACTACAAAACCCTCTGACTATTGCATGTAGATATCTTCATCAAGTTCTCCATGTAAGAAAGTTGTCTTCACATCTAATTGCTTGATCTCAAAATCATGTATTGCTACAATACCAACCAAGGCTCAAATCGAACTATGCTTTACAACTGGAGAAAATACATCTGTAAAGTCTACACCAGGAACCTGACTATAGCCTTTTGCAACTAATTTTGCTTTATATATGGGTTCTTTAACTTCTAGTGTTCCTTCTTTCTTTTTGAACACTCACTTGCAACGAATAGTCTTCTTACCCTTATGAAGCTTCACGACGTTCCATGTGTCATTTTTATGAAGAGATTCCATCTCCTCTTGCATAGTAATCATCTACTTACCAGAATCATCATAACTAATTGTCTCTAAGTAAGTGGAGGGCTTCATATTGGAGTCAATGTCTTCTACTACATTTAAAGTATAAGTAATAAGATCATCTGACAAGGAAGAAGAAGCGATGACTACATCACTTGCAACAACAGAACCCTGTAAAACATACAAATCAACATTCTTTTTCTACCCATTCATCACCACAAGAGAACCCTTACTGATATTTAGAACTCCATCTTCACTAATGTACTTATATCTTTTTGAATCAAGAGTACTAAAAAAAATCAAAAATTTTTTTTTTCAGGTCAAGCATATGTGTTACATCACCAAGTGTCCTAACAATACCATCAAACATTTTAATTTTAATTACACCAATAACTACAATCTTGCAAGAAGCATTATTTCCCATCTAATCGTCTTAGAAACTTTTCCATGTGTTGAAAACTAGTTATGATTAGGACATATATGAAAAGTACAACTAGAATCAAGAATCCACTCCTCACTTTTTTGAGGATCATCATCAAAAGCAATAAGAAGTTCTCTACTACTGTAGTCTTCAGCTACATTAGCGTCACCAGATTTTTTTGGTTGTTTCACATTTTGATTTGCAGCAGCTCTCTTGATCTTATTTTGCAATTTATAACACTCTAACTTGATGTGCCCTTTCTTCTTGCAATACCTGCAAATTTTATCTTTATTTACAAACTTCGATCTACCTCTTGAATTTCCACTAGAATTACGTTCTTATCTCCTACCATGAATAACTAAGCTCTCAACTAAGGTTCAAATATAATCATAAGATGCTTTATCTTCTCAAAAGAGCCTAAAGCTTCATAAATCTCATCAATGGTAAGAGAACCACAACTATATAAAATAACGTCTCTAAAGGTCAAATAAGAGGGAGGTAAAAAACACAATAGAATCAAACCTAAATCCTCTTCATTATACTTAGCCTCCAAAGTTTCCATATCATAAACAATTTCTTTAAAAGTGGTTAAGTGATCTTCGAGAGACCCACCTTCTGTCAAATGGTGAGAATATAGTCGCTACTTTAAATGTAGCTTGTTGGTCAAGCTTTTCGTCATACATAACTGCTCCAATTTCAACCATAATGCAACAACTGTCTTTTCCTTCAATACATCCTGCAATATTTGACTTGTCAAATATAGATGAATTTGAGAAAGGGCTTTTCAATCCTTACATTGTTTTTCCTCCAATGACTATGACAAAGGCATCTTATCAAACCCTAATAGCACATAATCTAAATCCATCTGTGTAAGAATCACTCGCATCTTGACTAGCCATAACAAAAATCTGGTGTTGCGATATAACAGCGGAATATCGTATTTCATAGTTGCCATTATAGTAAGAAAATCAAAACTTTCTGCTTTGATACCAGTTTGTTATAAACATATATGAAAAATAATGGTAAAGAAACACAAAATACACACACAAATTTATATGAAAAACCCTTGATAGGAAAAACGACATATAAAAGAGAAGAATTCATATATTAAAGAAGGAGTATGAGTACAAAATGATTTGATAATTTCATAACCCTAATGAAACACACATACACATATATACGTGTGTGTGTATTAAAAGATAGCTGGTTCAAGGTTGCCAACCTAAAATTAGGGCTGTGCAAAAAAACCGACCAAACCGAACCGAACCGAATCAAACCGAAATTTCGGTTCTTTTTTGAAATGGTTCAATTCGCGGTTCGGTTTATTAAAGAGCAAACGGTTCGCGGTTCGATTCAGGACCATGAACTGCAATTAAACATATTATTATTACTTTTAATTGTTTTATTAATGGTATATATCTATGCCACAAATTTTAAAAACAATTAATTTTTTTAAATAAATAAATTATTTTTAAAATTTTTTACTTATATATGTATTAGTCATTAGAATAAAATTAGATTTTTCATAATATGTTTCAATTTTTATGTTATCTATAAGTAAGATAGATTTTAGAATTTAAACTCTAGTATTCTAACTTAAAAAAAAATTAATTGTTGTAAAATTTTTTTACTTAGATATGTGTTATTCATTAGAATAAAATTAGATTTTTTTATAATATGTTTTAATTGTTATGTTATCTATAAGTAAGGTAGATTTTAAAATTTAACCTTTAGTATTCTAACTTATGCATATTTCTTTTCCATTTGTCTTACTAATTAATCTAGTTCTATTATTTAGTTACTTATTGATTTATATAATTGGTAATATGTTAGTTAGAAGCATACAACGAATTACACTTTATGTCTTATATTGAGATAAAGTCTAGTATATCATTATAGTTCAAGATAATTAAAAAAAAAAATGAAACTAGTCATAGTTATAATTTTATAATGGAAGAAATCTTTTCCTTCCTATAAGTTTTACATGTTTATTTGATAAATGATTAATTTTAAATATTATTGTTTATATTTGCATTAGTGATAAGAAATATGTAATTGAACTTTTTCGATAGAATCTATTTTTTATTTTATGAAAAAACGGTTCGAACTGCAAACCGACCCGTACTGGACCGTTTTTTCTCGGTTCAAAAAAATTACGAATCAAACCGTATAATTAGATTTGAATTTAAAAGAAAAAACAGAACCGTAAATTATGGTACGGTTCAATTCGAGATGCAAACTAAACCGAACCGTACCGTGCACACTTTAACCTAAAATTATAGGCTGGCTTTCTCAAGGCGGATAGTGTAAGTTAGTGGCTTAGGTGCTGTTACCCCATACCAATGTAGGAGCTACTTCCTCATACGAATAGACTATTGGGCTACGGAATTCGGGACATAAGCTCCAACAGATTGTGAAGGTAATGCTTATCTTGTCTTATTTATTTATTTCAATAAATTGGAGGCATATAACTTATTTAAGTTATTATATAATGCATATTCTTCAAACTGAAATCAAAGCTAATAGTTTTATAATTTAATAACATTAATAAATATTGATCTTGTAGTTGGAAGGATTATGTTGAAATTCTCCATTCTCGTAATAAAGAAAAAATTATAAAAAAATAAAAATAAAACACCCTAAAACCAAGGATCATGGCTGAAAAGTAGTGAGAAAAAGCCAAATTAGAAAAAAGAAAAAGGAAGAAGGAAACAAAGTAAGACTCAATCACCGGCGGAATAATTTTCGGGCCAGATAATTCTGTCACTGAACCACCCATCTCCATTTCACACCTTGGACTAATCAAGATTGAAGCAAAAACACCAAAGAGATATATACATAATGCCATCAGTAAAAGCATCTGATTTACCAGCAGGTGGACATGTGGATTAATATGAGAAATAGCTAATAGTTAGGTAACGTATTATAGAATGTAACCTTAAGCCAGTTATTGACCCAAATTATGATTTCATCACGTGTAATCTTGATGCAGGAGATCATATATAGCTGAAAGATTAAAAAAGAAAAAAAAATTATATATGATTTTATCTAAAACATTTAACTTTGTTTATATTCACAATTAAATATTTGAAAATTAAAAGTGCCAATTGTATAAGACTTTGTGCATTTTTACAAAAAACTATATAAATTTTACCAAATTTTATAATTAATTACTTGAACTCTACAAATTGACTACCTTATGTGAGCATGATAAATTAACCCAAAAGAGTTTATAGGTTAAAAATTAACACTTTAAACTTTATCCAGCTAATTACATAAATTGACTAAAGTTCAAGTGTCAAAATTAGATATTTCCCCTAATCTATATATTTTAATGGAAATAGCAAAAAAATAAAAAGTAACTAAAGTACATTGTTCACCATATGTATATATAATACAAAAAGGTTTATTTGATAATATTTTTTTAATGTAATAGGAATTGAAATTCAAACCTAATTTATCTAACTTGAAAAACTAGTATTAATACCATTAGATTAATGACATTATCAATTAATTTTAATAGAATTATATATGCACCATATATTCATGTCTATTTTTACATTTTTTTTTTTCAAATCCTTCTACCATGTATTAAAACTTTTCAATATGTGCATCTTTTTTTTTATTATTTTATTTACATATCATACATTTGATTATAGATACAAACCGAAAAGGTTAAATTTTATTGCAAGACAGTCAAATAAAACACAAGAGGGCATATAGTTAAAAACATATAAAATCTGGAGCAGATAAAACCAAATCCATGTAAAAACAAAGTGACAGAGTCCTCCGTATGCCTACCGCTAACTCCTTTTCTTTATAAAGAAAAAGAATACTAAATATAAACCTATTAGGTTTATTTTAATTATTTTCTAATTTCAGAAAGAGACATGTTGAAAACAAATTTACACCAACTACATCAAGTAAACATATCCAAACGTAGTATCAAGGAAAAAAATAATAATAAAGTATAAACACCCAATTTCCTAGGAAACAAAAATTGAAGGCTCTTTTGTCTTCGGTATTTTTCTTTTGATATATTTGAATACATTATAATACAACTTTTATTAATACTAATAATCAACTAATAGAGTTGGTAAAATTAAAAGTTCATGTACAAATTTATACTAGTAGGTCAATAATAATATAAATTCATGTATGATCTTAATGTTAAAAGAAAAAAAAGAAGAAATGAAAGGAAATATCAACCTAAAAGAGAGATTTAATAATTTTATATTTTTCAATTATCTTTTTTACTAGTATAATTTGAAAATAAAATTAATTCAATTTATCTTATTAAAAAAACAGTGTTTATCCCATTAGATGCTAATGGTTTAGCAAGTGATAGTAAATTTGATGTGAAAACTACATCGAAAAGATTAATGAGATACTGAATCGATATATATATATATATATATATGTGATACCGATAAAAAAGGCAACAGTTTTACTCATAAACTAATCAAACCGGTACTGATACCAAACCTATATCGATGCGGTAAGATAAAAATCCAATAATCCAAATAGATAATATTTAAAATAGAATTTTAAGTAATTCAAAAAATCAACTAATGTAAATAAATATAAACAAGAATTAACATTTTGTATCATTTTATTTTATTTTGAATGTCTTATAGAGTACAAGGACTGTCTCTCAAGTGGAATGAATCATTTTTGTATTCCCATTGTAATTGAGAAATATTTTATTTAATTATCTTTATATTTATTTAAAATGCCAGATATTCTTATTTTTAACATTTATTTTTGGCAATAAAATTTAGAAGGAGGATCAAACTTGATTATTCCGATTTGCAAAACTGAAACCGGTGTTATTTCCCTTATGTGGGAAAAATATTCTACACCTCATACACATCATAAATGCGCATGTATATATAGTGGGTGACTTTCTGCGCATTAGAGCGAAGGTAGTAATTTCTATAAGGGCCCAAAAAAAAAAAAAAAAAAAAAGCCAAAACACCTCCAAAATTTTGGGATAGCACCGATTATTAACTTTCTAAATTTTAAAAAGCTTAATCTTCAAACTCGTTGAATTATAAATAATTTATAAGTTAAAAACATTCTGTCCATTTTCATCCTTTTTTTATACAAATTCATATAAATATTGTACAAAACAAAAATACACCTAAAAACAATATAAAATTTATATTTTTTGATAGAGAAGTATAAAATATCTTAACTTATAAATTATTTAAATTTAAAGGGTGAAAAAATAATATTTTTTAAAGTTAAATCTGTACCATTTTTAAAATTTATGGGTTGTTTTTGCCTTTGTTAAAATACAAGTCATCATCCAATGATAATGCTAATGCTGTTAAATTACAATTGAAAGATCCACTTATTAAAGCTATTTAAAAATCAGAAACATTATTGGTCAATAATGTATTTTTAATTCCTTTCTTCCTCTTGACTTCACCTAGACTTGTAGTTGTAAAAGTTATTCATTTATATGTTGCTTCTTCCTTCTCCTTCTCCCTCCCTATATCTACTCATGAAATTTCAATCCCTCTTTCATTTCCTCATACAATTCCACTAAAATTAGCCGAAGAAAAGGAACCTCCTGATTTCATTTCACACCAGGCTTAGCTCATTAATTGACCCCTTAAAAAAAGGTAACATTTTTCTCTAACTGATCACTAGAAAATCTAATCTTTATACACATTTGACCTGGATCATGTGTCTGTTTAGCATTTGGTAGGTGTGTGCACATACACCATAGCTTTCCTTAAAAAGCCTATGTTGTCGTGGCAACGCACAAATTGTCTCTCAAAATTAGGTTTTGTGGAGAGTGGGACGATAAAAATTACAGGTATTGCTTGGACTGTACGTGCTGTGCTTAATTTGAAGATTGATATCTTCCCGAGTTGGCTGTTAGTTTAAAGGTTGAATTTTTAATTTCTGGGTAATTTAGAGAAGTTTGAATTTCGGTTCTTTCTGCATTCAGTCATTCTTATCTTTTTGTTTTATTTTTTTTTCCTTCCTTTCTTTCTATGGCTTGTCTAGGTTGAATTAGTCAAGTCAAGAGTGTTTGCAGGTGCACTAATATTTAATTTTATTTATTTATTTTGTACTATCTTAGTGGATGAAAATTTTTACTCATTTTTTGCATATCAGTCACTCTTTCGAAGGAGTGAAAAAAGTTTTTATTTAATGGTGGTTACTCAAAAGAAGTTTGAATTTTGCTTCTACCAGAACCGAAAAAATGAATTTCCTTCCTTTTAAGGCCTGTCTAAGGCGGAGTTAATTAGAGTGTTTACGAAAGATACTGCTTTTAAATCTTTAATTCAAAGTTTATCTATTTTTTTCAAATTTTCCTGGTAGCTAACAGAGTTTTTAAATATTGCTTCTGTCAGCACCCAATTGATCTTTTTGCGCTTTCTTATGACTTGCCTAGGTTTGAGTTAGTTAAGAGTGTTTGCCAAGGATACTGCTTTAGCATTGTAGATTCTATCCTTTTTTTCCCCCCTCTCCCGTCCTTCATTAATTGATAAATTTCTGCACACTTTGTAGATTGATTGCTCAATTAGAAGTGCTGACGATATTGATTTGCTGTTTTTTCTTGAGCAGGAGCATGATAATTTGATTTGTTACTGGCTATTATTACTTAATTGACTTATAATGGAGATCACTCATTTTTCGAATATCGGTTGCTTGAGACCATGGCGTGCTCTTTGGGTTTGGATATCAATACTACTTGTGTTATCAGGGAGTGGAATGGTGTTATGTGGTTCGAATTATTTGATCGGTCTTGGAAGCTATGACATTACAGGACCCGCTGCTGATGTCAACATGATGGGTTATGCCAACATAGAGCAAATTGCTTCAGGTGTTCACTTCAGATTGCGAGCACGTGCTTTTATTGTGGCAGAGCCAAATGGGAAGCGTGTGGCTTTTGTGAATCTTGATGCTTGCATGGCATCTCAACTGGTGACTATTAAAGTGCTAGAAAGATTGAAAGCAAGGTGGTGATCTTCCCATCATGATATGCTTTTCAATTCAGGATTTACTTGTATTCGCGGAACTTAATTTAGGGTAGCATAGATTATTGACACCAAAGATTTGCCTAAAAATCACAATAAAGAAGATTTAGCATTCCGCAGCCATATTTTCTACGATAAATAAATGTGCTTTTACCTTGATTGATGTCTTAGCTAACCATGACTCTCAAAATGGATGTTGTGGTGTCGATAGGTATGGTGACTTATACACAGAGAACAATGTGGCTATTAGTGGCATTCACACCCATGCAGGGCCTGGCGGTTATCTCCAATATACAACATATCTCGTAACATCTCTTGGGTTTGTTCGCCCGTCATTTGATGTTCTTGTAGATGGTATTGAGAGGAGTATCATCCAGGCTCATGAAAATCTCCGGCCAGGATCTATTTTTGTTAATAAAGGTGAAAAAGAGCTCAATTGTAGAATTTCGCTTATTCACTTACTTCACCATCTTGTCTTGCAATCAATTTTTCTTCTCAAGGACATATTGTGTCATATTGTCTAATGATTTGACTTGTAACTTGTAGGAGAGATATTGGATGCTGGTGTTAACCGCAGTCCTAGTGCTTATCTCAACAACCCTGCTTCTGAAAGAAGCAAATATAAGTATGATGTCGATAAGGAAATGACCCTTCTGAAGTTCATAGATGCTGAATGGGGTCCCATTGGCAGCTTCAATTGGTTTGCAACACATGGAACTTCTATGAGTCGCACAAACTCTTTGATTAGTGGTGATAACAAGGGAGCAGCTGCAAGATTTATGGAAGATTGGTTTGACAAGAACAGTTCTGGAATGTCATATTCAGATGAATCCATAGCTGAAGGAATTCCACGAAGAGTCTCAAACATTATACCTAATGTTTTTGATAACCGTAAGCTTCTGGTCCCTTTAGATTTCTATTATACTTATAGTTTATACAATGCAAGGTCTCCTTGAGAAAGTTTGTTAAAGACCTCTTCATGCTGCACATGATTATGTTTCATGGTTGTTTTTCTAAAACTTCTCATGTTTCTTCTGTCTTACCTTGTATGGCAGTCCCATACTAATACATTACTTGGGTTAAGGGGATAAAATGAAGAAACTTCTATACTGATTTGCTATGTTTGTTTGGTTTTAGTAGGAATGGTATCAATCTCTTTTTTTTTTTTTTAAATGGAAATGGAGTGTTTTACTGAAGTGACTCTGTAAATTAGTACATCCCGACATGACTCTGTCCGTTTTTGGTTGAATGAACCATTACCTACATGCTATAATATATCTCTTCAATTATTAATGTGCATTTATCATTTGTGGAAATTATATCATATGTTTCTGACATTGAACTATTTAATAGTAAACATTATAATAGTACTTAACAAATCATGCTTGTTGCTTGGTTTCTCCTGCTTTTTCTGTGAAAATTTACTTTTATTTTTTCCCCTCTTTCCTCCGGCTATTTGAAATTCATGCATAATCTTTGGCATGCACTTTGTTGGAGATCACACTTTTGTTTCTAAAACTCCTGCTGTTTCTTATGTTTCCTTTTCAATACGAGAAAATGTATAGTTAATGTAGTATATTTCAATGGAAGGAAGGTTTAGGATCATACTACTGCTTGTCACAATTGGCTTGGTATATTATTCCAGCATAACTGTTTGAATTGATCCTAGGCTATGCCAGTATATGTTAATGTCTTTTTCCCAAGGATTATCTCACATGCAGTGCATGTTCAAAATTCTATGATGGTATCAGCATTTGACCTCATTAATAATATTTCATTATATGATAACTGTTCCCCTAAGATCTTTTATACTGTCTGTGCAGATCATGAATTGCTTGAGATTGCTGCCTCCTTCCAATCTCCTCCTGGTCAACCATCAACTAGGATCTCAAGTGTCGCAAGACGGGTTAGGAGTGCCCTCAGGCAGGCTGACAAACCTCAATTTGTTTCTGCATTTTGTCAGTCAAACTGTGGAGATGTTAGTCCTAATGTGCTTGGCGCATTCTGTATTGACACTGGCTTACCTTGTGACTTCAATCACAGTACCTGTGGTGGAAAGAATGAATTATGCTATGGCAGAGGACCAGGGTACTTATATGTTGCTTGCGAATACTTATGTTTTTCTATTTGTTTATTCAACTATCCTGAAATGCTTACCTATGTAAACTAAATGGAGTCTGCTTTTGGTAGTTATCCAGATGAATTTGAAAGCACCCGTATCATTGGGGAAAGACAATTTAAAGAGGCAGTTGAACTTTTCAATAAGGCATCTGAACAGTTACAAGGGAAGATTGACTCACGTCATACCTATTTAGATTTTTCAAAGCTTGAGGTGACAATTCCTAAACAGGGAGGAGGCTCAGAGGTCGTTACAACATGTCCAGCAGCAATGGGGTTTGCATTTGCTGCTGGGACAACTGATGGACCTGGAGCATTTGATTTTAAGCAAGGTGATGACCAGGTAGGTTATTGATGTCACTGCTGCAAAGACCTTTTGCTTTCTGAGGATTGGCTTCCCACTCTTTATAAATGTCATAATTTCTCCCCCCTATATGACAGGGAAATCCTTTCTGGAAGTTGGTCCGCAACTTCCTTAAGACACCGGATCAGAAACAAGTAGATTGCCAGAAGCCAAAGCCAATATTGCTTGATACCGGTGAGATGAAGCTGCCATATGATTGGGCGGTGAGTTATAACCTTGCTGGGCACGTACTAGAGATTCAAAGTAGCCTTTATTATTGTTGTTTTAATCTATGTAATTGACAGTAAATGGAAGAGTTCATAGAATATCCCCAATTTATTTCATATGCACTGAATTTCATATTATTTTCTGCAGCCTGCAATACTTCCGATTCAGATTTTCAGGATCGGGCAGCTTGTCCTTCTTAATGTCCCTGGAGGTACTATAATTGTTACACCTTTCTTCTTTTCCTTGTTGAAACTCTAAAATTTATGAAATCCATCTTCTACAATTAGGTAAGTTTCGACTTACAATCTAGGATTTATGCAGCTAGTTAGTATAGGATTTATGCTTGTGCATTGATTGAGGTTCACCAAGATTTCAGTCTTTTTCCAGTGATTCTCTGAGATACTTAAATACTATGGTTGAGTCTCTTTCTCGTGTCTACTTTTGAACCAAAATTCCTTACCAACAGCATGAACATAGCAATTCCTAGATTTTCTATGGATCTAGTTCTCACAATTTAGTGTTTCCACATAATTAACTTATCGAGTAATTATAGGCTAGGAAGTCCAATTTATTTGTCCCATTTACTGTTGACACTGCTTTTATTCACCCTATTTGCTATCGCTTGGATATGTCTCCTGACATTC
The DNA here is from genome assembly GCA_024138025.1 of Combretum micranthum. Taxonomy (NCBI): domain Eukaryota; kingdom Viridiplantae; phylum Streptophyta; class Magnoliopsida; order Myrtales; family Combretaceae; genus Combretum; species Combretum micranthum. Next base: position 1,294,962 of record JAMXBD010000122.1, on the reverse strand, counting down.
TTGAATGTATAAAAATTTGCTCTGGTTTTAGTCATTCAAGGAGTATTGAATTGTCCTGTTTGTCTCAGAATTTACAACCATGGCTGGAAGACGCCTGCGAGATTCTGTCAAGACTGTGCTCATGGGTGGGGAGAATGGACATCTCAATAGTAACGTCCATGTTGTTTTAGCTGGGTTGTCAAATACGTATTCGCAGTATGTGACGACTTTTGAAGAGTATGAAGTTCAAAGATATGAGGTGGGTAATGACATTCCCCCGTTGGTCTTCTAAAATGTTCAAATTACGAGTCACTGTAGTACAAGTCCACTTGGCACTTACAATGTTCATTTGCTTGCAGGGTGCATCTACTCTCTATGGCCCCCACACGCTTAGCGCATATATCCAGGAATTCAAGAAACTTGCCAGTGCTATGCTAAAGGGCCAAACGGTCGAGACCGGTCCACAACCACCAGATCTTCTTGACAAGCAAATAAGCTTACTTACACCTGTTGTACTTGATGCCACACCAGCTGGTGTAAATTTTGGAGATGCCAAGACTGATGTACCAAAGAACTCTACCTTCAAGAGAGGTGACAAAGTATCTGTAGTTTTCTGGTCAGCGTGCCCAAGGAACGATCTAATGACAGAAGGTACCTTTGCTGTAGCGGAGATGCTCCAAGGGAAAGATACCTGGGTTCCAGCTTATGACGATGATGATTTCTGCCTTCGCTTCATATGGTCCCGTCCATCAAAAATTAGTCCCTTGAGTACGGCAACCATAGAATGGAGAATCCCACAATCTGCTGTTCCCGGTGTGTATAGAATTAGACATTTTGGTGCTTCCAAGGGATTGTTGGGGTCACTTCGCCATTTTACAGGATCTTCCAGTGCTTTTGTTGTATCATGAAAACCATACCTTTTATCTTGTGAGGAGACAATCCACCATTGAATCATTATGGATAATATAGATACCACAGCTTACACAATCATACCTCAATGCGTTCTACCCTAGGCTAGCATGAGCAATATGGCAAAGTATCCTTGAAATACATACAAGTATGGTGAATACAGTAGATGCTATAATGTGTAACTAAGACCACTCCTAGAGGTTGACTAAAGTACTTGTATAAAGGATTTCAGATAAATAAAGCATTTTTATTTAGCTACTACTGAATTGGGATTTAAACGAATGAGATTCATAACGAGGACTAGAAGAGTAGGTAATATCACGTATTCACGTGTTGGTCATACGGCCCGATGATAGATCCGTGATGAAAATTCATGTGGACTTTATTTTCGCCACAAACTAACACCAGAGTTTATGTATCAATACTTATAATGAGTTTTTTTCCGCTGATTGTTCATATGATACTAATCATGCATACTAAGATCAAATTTATGAAGATCGGAGTTTAATTTACTGACAAATCTCATTCAAACATAGGACCACATAACTCCTACGGCTTAATTTATTATTTCTAAGGATCACACCAAGTTGAATGGAAGTTCATTATTTCCAGGGTATGGAAACTACATATCAGCTCGTTTACTATATTTTTAGTTTGGTGTGGCACAGACATCAGACGGAGCAACGATCTAATTATGTATAGACCCGCTTACTAAGAGCTTAGCCTTCAAGAAAGAAAGCCTATATTGCAATTTTCGACCCCCACATTTATTATTCCTCAATTAAAAGTGGGCATTAGGCAGTTACTGGAATTTGGATATTTTTTATCTACGCACTCGGGAAACTGTAATAAGTGAAACTTTTCTTGCAAATTTTCAGCTACCGAAACTATGGACTCGCCATTTGATTCACAAATAAAAACGGGCTACTCAATAACGAGTAATGGAAAAACAGAAATAAGTTAACAAGTACATGGACAAGCATAAGGACGTAGACAATTCTATTATAAAAATTAAACGGTAAAAACGCAGCAGAAACCAAAAGCGTGATTCCCCATTGGGATTGAGGTAAAAGTAAACCTCTCTATGATGCAAGTCAGGTTTCACGGAACACTTGATTCTTGAATCAAACATGCTAAACAGAAAACAGCATTACAAAAAAAAGTAATTGCCATCAGACTACTAACCCTATATCAACAATTTTGGTGGATGGTAGTAGCAGTGATGTAATGTCTATGTGAAAATGTTTGGACATTACCTAATGTCAATTAGGGTCAGTTTGTTACATCTTATTCCAATTATGTTGGCATCTTATTTTTATCGTTTCAAACAAATGATCCTTAAGAAAACAAATATAGACGAAAAATAAATATTTTTTACTCATAAGCATATCAAACAGATTAAATACAAATAAAATGCATATGAAAATCAATTCAAGATAAAATTTAAACAATCCACACAAACCCTCAATCAACTTTTTATGGGATTTCCATTTTTATGCATAGAAGCAAAGACAGATAAAATGCAAATAAAAATCAAATACAAATAAAATACAGATAAAATTTAAACAATCCACAATGACCCTCAATTAGAGACGGATAACACCAAATATTTGAACAAAATGGTGCACCTAAAAACATCTAACACCACTCATGTATGCAAGTGTACTTTCATCAACAATTTTGATTAAAGTTTAATGAAATCTAACATTTTCCTTGCATAAGAGAAAACTAGAACGACCAACTACCATTTACCAATACTAGTAAAAGAAAGTTAAAATAAAAGTGCACCCAGAAAGAGTGAAAAATTCCAAACTTAAAAGAGCTACAGGATAAATGACCAAAGACACCCATGAAAATTCTACAAGCATACAGTTTTCAGCCAAACAGAAAAATGCTTTATCAGCTCACATGAAGCTCATAGTCTATGCATTTGTCTCATCCTCATCCTCTTCTATTTTGGGAGCCAAATAGAACCGAATATGACCCATTTCTGCAATCTTGTATTCGACAACAACAGGGAGCTCTGAAGACAAACTGATGGTCACAGTGTTAGACAGTGGGGAGGCCTTCGTGAAGGAGTTGAGGTACCTCAATGCAAATGTTAGTGACACGGGCTCATTCATTTCTATGACTATTGCTTCCTCAGGCTGCCATATATCATAAAAAGGAAAAAGGACTCAGTAAAGCATGAAACTCATCAAGACACGTGAGAATTAGTGATAATTGCCCTCAAGGGAAAGATCATTTGCATTCACCTTGTCCACAGAGGTATTCTGCCGGCAGACGATATTGGCAGATCCAATATCACCTCTTGTGGAGAACTTGACACCTTCCTTTGTCACAGATATAACAACTGCAAAAGAATAAAAAACAATTTTATCTTTGCAAATAACTTTACCACGACAAAGAACAATCAGAACAAGAGACCTCAGATGACATCATACCAGTGTCACCAATGCTACTGAGATCTCTACAAATTCTAGCAAATTCAGCAGAAGGCATTCTAACAATTGCATGATACTCTGCCTCTGGGATCCCAAGATGCTCGCTATCAATGTCCATCAATTTCATCTCAAAGTCTGCAATTTTATCTTGTGCTGCAATACAAAACCAAAACAAAAACAAGCAATGACAAACCTTCTTTGGCAATTATCATCTACATCTAGTTCAAGAAAACACAAATTCTATTCAACAAGCAGAATTTTCAGGAAAAACTATAGACCAAAAATTGCTACAAACCAATCGAAACCCGAGGGCTAATTTCTTCAGTAAACGATTGAAACTTTTAGTGATACCACAGGATTTAAGGCACTCCTCTCCATGATAAACCAAGAGCTCTATGAAACATTGTTACAAGCTCATGAACACAGGAAGACAAGATGACAAATGCAATCCCGTAACAAGCATTCATTAAAACATAAGTTCACAGAAATTATTCATCAAACAATCCAATGGTTGGCCAAGAGTCGCCAAATAACATGCATTTCCTGCAACATTATAGGAATGGAAACATCTGTCATCATCAAATCTTCAAATTCACTCCATGTTCAGTTAGAGTGCCATGTTCAAAGCCAGCTCGAGTTAAATTTTCATACTAAATCTAACTCTTACAACAAAATTTATTGATAAACCCCAAAAACAAGACTTTTATTCAACAAGCAGAATTTTCAGGAATTCCCATAGACCCAAAATGCTACAAATTAATCAAAACCCAAGGGCTACTCTTTCTTAAATTTCTTTACACGCAAATTAATTCTCCATTAGAAGACTAAAACTTTTAATGATACTACAGGATTTAAGGCACTGCTCTCTAATAATCATTCACCAAGACATAAATTCAGAAGTATCCGCCAAACAATCCAGCATTCAGCGGAAAGTAAGCAAATTACATACTTTCCCTGCAACATCATAGGAATAAAAATTCCCGTTCATTCCATATTCGGCTAGAGTGCCATGTTCGAAAATGATTTGAATCCACTTTTCATACTAAATGGAACTAATACAACAGATTCTACTGATAAACCCTAAAAACACAACATCTCAATTAAAATAAGAGATTAACGCTGCGTGGCTCTTACTAGGGCTTTCAAACATGAAAGTAACAGTATCGCTTCCATCATCGGCTTTAATGGTGATTATGTCATCGTTCCCAGCACATTTTAGCATCTTTGACATGTTACCGAGGTTCATCCCCATGGAAATGTTCCGGTCGCACCGGTAGTGCTCGAAACCCTCGGATCTGAGAAGCAGAGCCACTAGAGCCACGTGGCTCGAGTCCATAGCTTGGAGGGAGAACCCCGTAGCGGAGCAATCGAAGTTTGCATCGTTCACTAGGTCCTTTATGGCTTCTAGAACCTTCTTCAAGAGCGAGCCTTGAACTAGACGTAGTTCCAACATCTTGCGATTAGGGATAGGATTCTGGGCTCGAAAAAGATTTCACTTTCTTTTGAAGAGAGGGACAGGGAGAGGGAAAGGGAGCGATAGAGATTCAAGGATTAAGGTTTGGATGGGTTTTAAAAACAAGGAATTGGTGTTGGAGTGGCGCGATTGAGGGTTTGTTTGGGTGTTTTCGTTTTTGTTCCCGCCATAAGTTTCAGGAGTTGTTTGGGTGCGGTGAGGGCGTATGTATGGTATATGGTGTCGATAGCTTGCTGGCTACACTTTTATGTTATTGGGCTTGGACTGAGCCCATATTTAAAGGATTGAATTACCAATAATCGATGCGGAGGCGGGAGGCCATTTTAGTTCGATATTTGCGCTTAGGAAAAAGTAAATTTATTTTACTTCTTATTTTATTTACATATGGTATTTATACGTGTGTGTTGAGAAAAATGAAATCATGTTATGTTAAATTTGCATGTGGGTTTTGATAAGATAATTAGTTGTATAATTACTATTCAATTATGTTAAACTATACTTAATCAATGGAATAACATAATGATCAATATGTTAGAAATATATATATATATATATATATTGTGTATGTGGTTCTATGTATAGAAATTAGCAGGTGCAAATTCATTATACACAGCAGTGATCGCAGATCAGGTGGAGGACTCGACGTGTTGATCAGTAAGGGCACGACAAGGTCAAGCCTAAGACTCGACAAGTTAAAAAATGTACAGCTCTAGCCGAAGGTTTCTTCGAGCACTCGACAAGTTCAAGACTAAGACTCGACAAGTTCAAAGTTAGACAGCTTTAGTCATGGGTCAAATGTGAAATGCGACACTTTGAGGCGTGACAAGTTTAAATTTAAGACTCGATGGAGTCTACCTAAGCAAAGACTTGATCGAAAGCTAAAATGAAGGCAGGACAGTTTAAATGAATAATCTGATGTGGCAAAAAGAGCTGTTGAAGCGTATTTAATGCTTGACAACTTAAAGACGTTGTCTCTAATAGACATTTGAATTGCTTAAGGCTATAAATACTCTGTCCTTAAAAGATTGACATGGTGGTGTCAATTGAAAGAGCTTTTACTTGTGAACAAACAAATCATTAAATTTTTTGTTCTCTTATTCATTAAACTATAAATATCTGTGAAGAGAGAGGAAATCATTCTAGTGCTCTGTTCTTATATTTACTATCTATCTTATAACATCTAGAGAGATAAAGGAAATAGGTTATTTCCTATGTTGTAAAGCGTTTTATTGCTCAATTTGAACATGTCTTTTTGGTGATAATAAAATCGGTGATGAAGTCCTCCATTGGAGGCATTGATGGATCATAAATAGTAGGAAGTGAGCTAAACTTCACGTTAAATTTAGACTAATATTTTATATCCCTATCTCTTTTATATTTTATATTATAAGCTGTCGTTATATTGTCCACTGTTGCATTAAAATTAATTATTTGAGCATCTTAGGATAAATACTCAATTCACCCCCTCTGGAATATTTTATAGTGCATTTTCGCATTTTCACATTTTCATTTAGTTTGATATTTGGGCTTAGGAACTAGTAAATTTATTTTACTTCTTGTTATATTTACAAACGGTATTCATATGCGTGTGTTAAAAAATGAAATCATGTTACATATACAAAACATCCGGTTTAGTAAAATTGAAAACACAGTGAAGTTAATCAATTTAATTATATATACTATTGATGATTAAAAAAAATAAAATAATTAATAAACAATAAAATAATATGTGAAAATAGATCGTGGTTTGTGTCTGTGATGTTATATGTAAATAGCAAATATGACATAAGAATTTGTTAAATATCAACAAATAAATAGAACTTTTTAAGGATGACAACATTGAGGTTAAGTAGGAAAATTCTATGGTCTCGTGATAGTTAAACAATATATAAGAAAGCAGGAAAAAAAAGGTAGGTATTAAGATTTTTTTTTTTTTTAATGAACGTCACATTTGTGCCAAAACTTTACTTATTTTTATAATTAACTAGTTAAGGTATAAAAGTATTAAGTTACTATTTACAAACTTTTGAGATAATTTATTGTACGTGGATTAGATATCTTATTGGCTAAATAGATAAAGTTTTAGTTATCAATTAGAAAAAAAAATGCATATTTCTTATTACTTTTTTTTGTTAGACATTAATGCTTCTTAAGAGTTTTTTGTATTTTATATTCAAAACTAATATATTTATTAAAAAATATAGGTGTCTATTCTTTTAATTATATTTTCATGGACATTTATGACACTAAATGCACTAAAATTAGTGTCTCATTTTGATAAACACACAACATTTGTATCACAAGGGTTTAGGTAGAAACTTCAATAATATCATAGTGATGTGACTTTAAAGTGTTATATTTTACCATTTTTTAAAAATCTGTATGGTTATAATCTCTGCTAATTATTTATTAGATAGAACTACAATACATCGTCAAGGAAAAATAATATTAATCCAATAAATAGAAAATTTGAATGAATGATGCAACATCTAAGCTTAAACTTTACTTTTATTCAATTTAACCTATATGGAATATCCATAAATTGCAACCATATCATTTTTATATATAATTAGTTATGTATAAACTGTTAGTTTTTACACCACTAAAATAACCTTGCAGTATCCTAAGGTAGGAAATAAGGTATAATGTTTAAATTACCACCGTAGCTATGCATAATTTATTACTTATTTATATCTATTATTAAAGTGAATAGCTTTTTATGGTTCTTAAAATTTTAGTATTTTATAGTTGAAACTACGATTTCATGAGTAATATGATTGTAAGTTGATTTTATTATATTTTCATGAAGTATTTTTCTTACCGAGTACACTAAAATGATGATTTGTGTCATTAACCAGCTATATAGTATTCAAATTTGAAAGGTCTAGGAAGACACAAAATGTGTAGGTTTAGTGTCATATATTTTACCCTTATTTTATACGCCTATAAAATGGGTATAATATCTTTAGTTATTTATTAGACTAAACTACGATGATATATATGTAATTGGAAAAAGAGTGGGTGTGTGTAAGCTATTTAAAGTGCAAAGAATAAGTATAATCCTAATTATCTTGCCTCCTATCTTTAATTACTAAGGATATCTAATTTGGGAAGTAAAAACCAAAACTGTTAGCGATTTCAATGTAGATTAGCATGTCAATAACAATAATCCATCAACACATGAACTTGCAAATATTTTAATGTTGAAGCAAGTCATAATATATATCTTTATTCATTTTAGCATATATAAATCTTCGAATTCACTTGTATTCAATTAGAGTGCCACATTTGAAATCAATGTGGGTTTGATTTTTATACTAAATTTAACTTATGTAACAGTATTACTGATAGACCTAAAAATATAAAAATCTTTGAGAGAAGAAAATGGTTAATGAAGTAATAAAGGATGGTGATGATGTCATTATTTTGCAACACACATTAGCATATTCAACATGATATCATGATTCACACATGGAGATGTTATAGTCGCTTTAGTAGTTTTCAAGTGTTTTGGATCAAGGAAGTAGAGCCACTAGTGCCATAAGACTTGTGTTTATATCTTATAGAGAGAACCCCCCAATAAAGCGATCAAAGTCCACATCATTTATTAGGTTGTTTGTGACTTATAGAGTTTTAACTTTCTTCTGGAAGAGAAAGAGAAGGAAAGAAGAGAGGCTAGAAAGCAAAGAGTTTCAGGCTAATTTGGTTTAATTTAAGGATCAAAATGGTAAACTAAGTCGGTTTTTAATGTGGAATTTGTGTTAGGTTGATGCAATTGAGGGTTTGTTGGAGTATCGGCATTAGCATACTTATTTTTGCTGATCTTTTGGTTTCAAATTTGTTTTCATATATTCATACTTGCTTTGGTATTAACATATTTGTAAGTTCATTGGGATATTATTAATGCGTGTTTCTATAGATATATTAATTTAATGTTCCATATTATTGTTTTGTCTCATAGACCTTGTATTAGGTTGAAGACATTGAGGGTTTGTTGGGGTGTTCTTGTTCTTGCAATGATTTTGGTATTAACATACTTATTTTTGCTAACCTTTTGGTTTGCAGATTTGTTGTCATATATTGATACTTGTTTGGTATGAACATATTTGCAAGCTCACAAGATATTATCAATGTTGTGTTGCTGGAGATATATCAATTTAATATTTCATATTATTGCTTTTTCTTGTTGACCTTGTTGCTAAGTGTTGAATTTTGAACATCCTTTGAAGTTTGATTTTGTAGTATGAGGGTATAATATAGTTATATTATAGAAGAACCTAATATTATTAGGATTTGACAGAGAAAAACTAATGTTAATGAGTTGTTGTATTATTCACATAGTAAGGGTTTTCAAATATTCATATGCATTTAGTAATAAGTTAAGCAACCATTAATAAAACTAATGTTATGATATTAAGTATTAAAAAGTATATTTTGTCGTACTTGCATCATAGCTATGATAATTAAACTTATGTATTTGAGAAAAATAAATAAACTCGTGTATTTCATTTTCTCTTTTGCAATCCCTTTTAATTTCATACATTTATTAATATGTTCATTTTCATTTCTTGATTATTTTTTATTCATGGTTTTGCATTTCAAATAGTAGTGCCTCTATAAACCTGTGGCTAAACTAGAGACTTTAGTAGAGTTTTGGGATTGAATTTGTGTAATTAAACCTTAATAATGTACAATGCTTTGGCTTTATTAGTGTTTGCTTATAACAGCACTAGCATGATCAAGACCTAAATTATGATCTAAGTAAAATAAATTTGTAAATCATGACAAAAAAGTTACTAGTCTAAAAGCTCAGAATTAACCAATATAGGAGAAGGAACAATCACTGGGGTAGATAGACATGACCAGAAAAGGGAAGAAAAATAGATCATGTGAATTGTTAGGAAGTAATAAGGTGTTAGACTGCTTGAAGTTGTCATTTGGACATCTACTTATTTATGGGATTGTTTTAAAGTTGTCACGATCTTATATTAAAGACTCATTTCAAGTTATTTTTCACTCATAGCTTGTTCACTTAGCAGTATGATATAAGGGGCAACGATTTACAATTTATGTATATATATATTACCTTGTTTAGTTTATATAAAACTGACATAACGAATAAGACAATAATAAGATAATTTTTTTTATTATACCCCAAAAATCATGTAGATGGCTAATTTGATTATATTAAAATATTTGGATTTGCATATTGGGCTCAGTGACATGGCTTAGAGGGTTTAGTCTATGTTTAAGATGACTTATAGGTGATTTGGCATGATGAGCATAGAACTAAGGATCATTGGATTGATTTGTCTGCTCCCAACCTTTCTTAGATAAGCTCATGCACTTAAAAGGGGTTTTCTATGGGCTTAAACTCAAGATAAGCCTACATAAGGATTCATCGACAAAAAAGACTCATCTTGGCATTGACACACCATATGATCTAACGGGTGTTATCAACAGCCAAACTCTATAAATAGCTCAAGGTTCCTTCTCATTTGGTGGGATATTTAAGAGATTTTAGATAAACGTTATCGTGTTATCAAATTGTAATCATGGAGATCTAACAAGATTCAAAATGAAGAATGTATTGCCTTTCTCATATAACTGTTGGTTGATACCATATAAGTCCTCCAGCTGATACGTGTATGTTCGAGCTATCTGAGATTGTGTATTCCTCCTCCTCCTCATCTCTTTATAAGTCATCCTCACATGTCATTACCAAGTCACTGCTTTAAAGCGACGTGTAAGATTGCAAACAAGTTGACTTAGGTTAATCTTTTAGAGGCTCGGGCCCAACTCATTTAAACTTTATCAAGCTTGAAATTGAGACTTGAGCTCGGCTCTTTTATTAAACATGCTCGAGCCTAACTGAGTCTTTTATCGAGCCTATCAAGCTTTTATTGAGTTTAGAATTTAAGCTCGAACTCGACTTATTTAAATAACCCATTTTCTATTTTTTTAAACCTAAAATATAATATATAAATGTTGCTAAATATACATAAATATTAAATATAAATTAGTTTTTTTTTGTTTTAATTATTATGTTATATATAATATAATATGTATAAAAAATTCATAAATTTACTACCGAGCTTAGTCGCAAGCCTATTCACGAGCTTAAACAAGCTTATTCGTAAGCTAGCTCATGAGCCTAAATTAAAGCTCGAGCTCAGCTCATTTACCAATCGAGCTTCAGTGTCTCATGAGTAGCTCTACTCATTTGAAGCCTTAACCACATGTAGTGTGAACCAAACGCTGTCAACACATGATCATTGTAACTAGATTCGCCCAATTACAAACCTTGTCGCTTACTATTCTATATACAACTTCCAATTTCTATAACTAGATCCACACAATGGTTATAGTGGTAGGTATTCGGGTGGGGGGGTGGGTAATGGAGGTGTTTTATGATAGAATTTGATTCGATTTTTACTCCAAACCAAAGGATACAATAAAAATGCACTTCAGTTTCTTATTACTTCGAATTAAATCTTATGGTTTGATTTAGGAATTTTTCTTAGGCCATAAAATTTCAATTTCGTATGGTTTAATAACAAATTAAACTATATCTTGATATCTAATATATTTACTTAAAATACTCATACCAAAACTACTGAATTCATTATGAAACAACATGTATTCATATCATATAAGAGGTGATAATGTCAACATCATATAACAGAATTTCGAATGCATACAAATAGTTAATTTTCATCTCGAAGCCAATATATAGTATGAATTTTAATCCAAACTATATACATATATGATGAATTATGGTCATAAAATTTAGGGTAATTGTTATAGTAGATAGAGTTGCAAACGAGTCGAATCGAGATAGTACAATTCTGAGCTCAAATTTAAGTTTGACTTAAAATTTCAAAACTTGAGTTGAGCTCAAAATAAAACTATATAATCTCGAGTTTGACTCGATTAAGCTCATTTAGGCTAGATATATTAAAATATATTTTTTAAATTCTAATTAAAATAATATTAATACCTAAACTAAATTCAAATTAGATAAACAGGCTCGACTTGAGCTTGATAGAGTTCACAAAGTAATTGAGATAAACATATAAAGTTCAAGTTCGACTTGATAAACTATTCAAATAGCTTGAGTTCGATTAGACTACTTTCAAATCAAACTCAAGTAAATATTAAGCCGAACTTGAATAGTTTATGAACTGGCTTGGTCATTTGCACCCTTAGTAGTAGATACATGAAGTTCATACTTTTGCATTCAACCTAAAATTTGAAAGTGTCAAATCCAAACCTCAACTTATATATTTTCGCAATAAGCTACTTGAACTTTACCGATTGTTGCAATTAGTTATCTGAATTTTGTAAATTTTTTTACAGTTAATTATTGTCTAGACACAATAAATGATGCAAAAAAAGTTTATACATTTTCAAAAATTTGATAATTAATTTAAAAATGACGTGATGGGTTGGTTAGGGTCTATCACAAACCATTAATTCACGCACGAATACCGGAGTGTGATCTTCTATAGCCTATTGTTTCTAGGAATACCTAGGTTAATGGGATCAAAATTCTATGATGAATTCAAAGTTTGGGAAAAGCGCAAATGATGTCTCTGAAAATTTTATTGAAAAATATGATAAGTGACTATTCTTGGCCTTAGTGCATACAATGTATCGGCTAACTTAAAAAAGTAAGAAATAGAACCAAAACTACCAAAATTATAAAGGATCCTAAAACAAAGTACGTATAAAGATAAGTAAAATGCCCTAGAAGACGTACAAAACTAATAAGTATATAAAAATTTACAAGTAAAATAGAACTTTCCAAAAATAACAAAAATGCCCATTTAAGGCCCTAAACGATGGAATTTGCTTGAAAATCGATCAAACTGACCGCCAAAGGTAGTAACTTTTTCGAGTTAGCTCATTTTCTTCAGGATAGGGTCTTCAGATCATCCAATAGTAATAAACTAGTTTCTATCCTACTTCTCTAAGCACTTGTTCATCACTATCTCCACCTCATCACAAAATCATTAAAGTTCAAATTACGTATATATCATTTATCTTAAACTTTAAATACATAGATAGTTCAATAAAATTAAACTAAAAATTCTTTGAAGTGTTATGTTATAAGAAAAGTTTTTCTTGCTTAGAAATAAACTATTATTATATTTTTTGAAAATAGTTTAGTTGTTTTTATGGTTTGAGTTGATTAATCTTTTTCCAACCCATCAAAATTTTTTTAACCTGGTTTAGATTAGGATTCCAAACCAAAAATCATATTTTTGTTTGGTATGGCTTGATTTGCAGCATTGGTATGGGGATTTCTTTCTTTTTTTTTGCTATCCATAAGCAAAAAACATATTTGTGATTTTAGCTAAATAAACTATTGAATAAGAATGTATGAGGAAATGCCATATAAATTGCCTTTTAATAATTTATGCAATTACAATTTTTATGTAATGATAATTTGGTATGTAAAATCTAACTAAAGATGTAATGGCCATTTCATATTAAGCAAAGAGCGAGTAAAATAGTGATTTTCCCAAGTGATGGATCATAAGTCTTTCCTATATTACAAACCTTGATCAAATTATTTTTGTTAAGGGCATTATATGGATAATTGAGAGTTGTCAAATTCTCTTCTAAATCTTCTCACTTCTTATCAATCATCCCATGATTATGGTGGATCATTTATTTTAAGTCCGTAAATAATATCAGTTTCTATGTAATACGTCATGGTTATTGCAGTGATTTTCAACTACAAAACCAGTTCAAATTTGACATAAGTAAATAAAATATAGTTTTTTTTTTCCTTTTAAGTTCATATCTTTTATTTTACCAAAAAAAAAAAATAGAAAAACAAAATCTTCCATTTTCTCTTCAATTCTTGTGACTCGATTTGTACTCTAAGTCTAGTCCCTAGTTTTAGGTATATCTATTGCTTTTCGGAAGTTTCTCCATTCTCCATGTCTGTAAAAGTTTTCTACGCAAATTGTAGATATAGTTAGATCGGTTTTGAACAATTATATAATACTTAAGAAGACCTAAATGAAGTCATTGTAGTAAAAAATAAGCTTAGCTGTTAAAGGCCAATCAATGAAGATGAAATGGTCATGAATTTTCTGTAAAATAATGATTTTTAGTAACTAAGAAATTATAGCTTTTATCATATCTGTTAACTTATATAGGGCTTATAAATAGTTTATCTTTACACGTGTCTTTAGCTGATGTGTACACAATAATAATAGTTAGTTGCTTGTAACTATAGCTAGAGGTATAAGTACTTTTGAAAAATAGAAAGTTAGTTTAGTTCATTTTCTTCTGATTCTATTTTCTTTGTTCTGAGTGAAGACGAACTTTACGAACACTATGACTACCTTGATTGTTTGGAGCTATTGAAGGATTATCTATATGGTACCAGAGTTTGTCATTTTGACATGCTTTTTTTGGCCATTTGGTAAGTATATAGGAATTGGTGTTTCAAGAACGTGTTTATCAAATAAGAGTGTTTTAAAAGGAGTCATACTGTCAGTTGTTCCCATATCAATAATCCAAGCAAGCTTATTATCTTCTAAAACACTCAAAGAACCATTAGAAGAAAGCATACGTGAAAATTGAGAAATGGAGGCGAAATGCACTGCTTCTTTCGCCTTTTCCACAACATTAGTATTAACTTTCATCAGCTTCATCATTTCCTCATAAATAGCATGAACCATTTAAGGATCCACAGTACTCCACACAAGATTATTAGAGGTCTATTCTCTAGAGGAATTCATTGCTATAGCTACATCAAAATGATCAAAAGGAGTGGAAAATTTAAATGGAGATTCAAAACTAACATGAGCAGCTATTCAACCAACAATTTTTTTGTTCGTCTTGCCCTTATACCATTATGGATAACCCAAAGCAATTGTTCGTTGAATATCCATCCAAGTTACAATGATTGTAATGTAGTTTCGGTTCCCAAAAATCCTTCTTTCTTGTATTTCCAGACTTAAAACCTAAACATCCAACATTAAAGGCTGTCAAATTTGTTTCACTACTGAAAGATGATGTAATTGCTTTTTGTCTCTCAACTTGCAACACAAGATAAAATGCCCTGCTCACATTAGGCATTGGATCAAAAGATAAAACCTGATTCCAAACGATTCATATATTTCTGATAGTCTTATAAAAATTTGAATAAATTTCCCTTGAGATTCATAATGTCGTAATCGCTCTTTAAAGCACAATTATAATAAGCTAATCTACCACAATCACTTATAGGATGAGGATTTAAAGCTTGTATTTCATCCCATAAGGATTTCGGCTTATTATAATTGGTAGTAATAGACACGAATCCTTGACGCAAGTTAGTAATCTCATGTTGAATTTGGAAAATCACAAGACCATTGGTTTGGTCCATACTGTCCATACACTGCCTTCCATAATCTTGCATTGATTTAGCTTAAAAAAAACTTTGAGAATGCTTACTCGTCATGGAATTAAGAATCCAGGAATGTATCAAGTAATCACAATTCATCCGATGAATGAAATCATTAGTATTTTTTTATGGTTTAGGTATTTGTCATCTATAAACCCTAATTTCAGTTTTGCTCCTAAGTTCGTTTGCATAGATCAATTCCAAGATAGGAAATTTAAACCATTGAAAATGATATTTCCAAGAATCATTGTAGGTGTATCAGATCCCCCAAAAAAAAAAAAAAGCAGATCTAAGATTCCTAATTGTGTATTCCAATCCCTATCTTAATTAGCCATCTTCGTAATCAAGCAAGTAACTAATCAATTAGAAATGAAAATGTAAAAGGAAGAGTTATACTAGATCATAGTTGCTCTGATACCATGTAGAAAATCCTTTAGTGGTAGTGCATTTTGCCTCTACTTCTCATTTTTCAGGTATGCTTCCTTCGCATGGTTCTTGGAGTACTTTAGAAGATAATAAGCTTGCTTGCATTGTTAATGTGGGAGTAATTGACCATATGACTCCTTTTGAAATACTCCTATTTTATAAACATGTTCTCGAAACACCAATTCCTATACACTTACCAGATGGATAGAAAAAGCATGTCCAAATGACAAGCTTTATGTATATTAATCCAAATATGATTCTTGTCAATGTTCTTTTTACTCTTGACTTCCATCACAATTTAATTTCTGTTAGTCAATTCTTAAAAACACCTTTTGTATCTGTCCATATTAATAACACTTCATGTGCGTTACTGGACCATAAAATTAACATGGTTTTAGCTTAAGCTCCTTTGATAGGAGGGCTTTATGTGTTGCACGTGGAAGAGTTAAGGAGTTTTGCTACCCTTGCTTGTGGATCATAGCCATATTCTTTTGATTCCATTCCTAGTTGTCTTTCAATTAAAAATCTAAATTTATTTCATGCTAGATTTAGACATACCTCCATGTCAAAATTGATACATCTTGATTGTTGTAAACATCTTTCTAAGACAAATTTCCTTTGTAATACTTGTGAAATAGCCAAGACACATCGCCTACCCTTTTATTCTAGTAATCATGTATCATCTTTTTCTTTTGAATTAGTTCACATGGATATATGGGTCCCTATCATGAAGTTTCCATTTCAGGAGAAAGACATTTTTTCACCATAGTTAATGATTTGCATGTTGCACATGGAGTGTTCTAATGAGCTCTAAAGCTGAAGTGGTTACACATTTGAAGCATTTTTTGCTTATATAAAGAATCACTTTAGAGTTGTCCTAAGGTGTGTAAGATTAGATAATGGATCCGGATTCATTTCTAAAGAATGTCAAGATATTTTTCATCACCTTGGCATTGTTCATCAGCATACTATGCCTTATATTCCACAGCAAAATGGCAAAGTATAAAGAAAACATCGCCATATTCTTGACACTTCTTGAGCTTTAAGGTTACACGTTGGTTTACCAGAGTCTTTTTTGGGGGAGTGTATTTTGATAGCTATGCACTTGATCAATTGGATGCCCATATCCAAATTACAATGGAAAACACCTTATGAAAAGCTTTTTTCATGCCAAACCGTCTTATGATCATCTTTGAGTTATAGGGTGTCTTTGTTGTGTGCCAATTCTTGGAAAGAAAAATGATAAATTTGATGCTAAAGGTGTGAAGTGTGTCTTCTTAGGATATTCATTAAATAAAAAAGGTTATGGAGTTTTTGATATGATTGGGAAGTCCATTATGCATAGTCATGATGTTACCTTCTTTGAAGATGTTTTTCTATTCAAGCAAAATAATGATACACTCGCTGTTGTTTCTACCCACTCTTATTCACACACATCTATTTGACCTTATATTTCCTTTGAGGAACCTACCTCTCCTTTCTCCACACAACTTGATACATCACTTTCATCTTTTGATTCAACTCACATTGATATCGTCATTAACCATACTAGTATTCCTGTAAGATGCTCCACTCGTGCAACTCATCCTCCTAAATGGTTAAATGACTATATCCACTTTATCAATGATGTACTTTCTTCTTTGCATGATACAACCATTTATTTATCTATTCCTTCTTCTCCTACCATTTCTTGTTTGAAACACCCTCTATTTACCTCACCTTCTTATCCCTTTGATTATATGGTTGTTTTTGCCAATGTATTAACAACTAAGGAATCCTATTGTTATTCTCAAGCATCTCAAGATGAACAATGAGATCAAGCTATGAATAATGAAATAGTGGCTTTAGAAAAGAATAGTACATGGGAATTAATTGATTTACCTAAGGGAAAAAAAGGCCATTAGATCAAAGTGGGTGTATAAAGTTAAATACAATGTAGATGGAAGTGTTGAATGGTTTAAAGCTAGGTTAGTAGCTAAACACATTAGAAAATACTCGAGAGGGGAGGAGGAGGGAGGGGGTGAATTGATTATTTGACATAAAATGCTCAAAAAATGAAAATTTTAAGCAATAGGTCAAATTAAACTTTAATAGCAATGATATAACAGTAATAGAGTATAGAAAAAAATATTAAACAAATAGGGAAAGAAGATATAAGCCCAGATTTAACGTGGAGTTTGGCTCATTTCTTACTCTTCATGACCCCACAATTACCTTCAACCGACTTCATACACTTTATTGATATCAAACTCAAATGTTCAAATAAAGCAGTACACAAGTTTCAATAGACAAGAAATAAAGTATTTCCTTCACTTTTTATAGTGCTAACTAAAACTTATTTTCTCTCTCTTACTTAAAATTTGCAGAGTAATGAGCAAAAGTACAATAAAGTGAGAATTCTTGATTTGTTTATTTGCAAATGAAAGCTTTCTCAAAATTTATTTGAATTTCTAAGGTAATGTGTATTTATATTCTTCAAAAGTTTAAACATCCATTGGAGATAACGTCTTACTGACAGCCACATTAAATGCGCACAATGGTCAAATCAAAATTTTATTGGCTTGCTAGTCCAAATTTCATGTCTTGCCATGCCCTGAATTTTACCTCTTTGCACCTTGGATCTTAGACTCAATCACGACTGTGCTTTGTTTTTCTAAACAGGCTTGTCGGTGCAGCTCCTGTAAGCGAAAAAACAAAACACACTAAACACACACACAACACATATGTCTTGATATATGTTTTTCTCTATAAATTATGTATCTTATTCAAGTGAAGTGTGTTTATAATAGCTTTACATAGCATTTGCTCTCATCAATATCACATATAAAATAATTCAGTTTAACAATCTCTCTCATTTTGATGAAGGCAAACAGTTATATAAAAGCTATTTGTTACTTACTCCTCCTCAATAAATGCTTCCCCATAATTTTGTAATAATGGCAGATTAAGACTATTCAAAGACATATGATCAATCATATCCAATCATACCATTAGTTCTTCATTAATCAGATCATTATTTCTCCCTCTTTGACCTCATCAGAAAGATGTATACAAGATAGTAAGCAAAAGGAGGTAATATAACTAGGAGAATTAGTCATGCAAAATAACCATGTAGGACATTCAAGAAAGAGATCAGATCAATACAAAAAAAAAAATAAAAATTACAAGGATGTCCAAACATAGAGTTTCAAGCTTAAATCTAACATAAATATGTAATCAAGAAAAGCAAGAAAACTAGAACAATTGGGAGGATCAAGCATCATCAGATTGAGGTGGATGAGGATGAGTGCTGTAAAAATGATCCATAAATCCTTGAATGTTAAAGCTAAAAGACTAGAAATAAGAGTTGAGATAAGAAATCCAGTTCTCCATGATATTGAATCTGGACTCCATGTGATCTCAAAGCTCCTGAAGAGAGGATATAGAGGAACTAGGAGTTAAAGACCCAGAAGGTAGAGTTGAAGGCTCATCATCATTATGATCTGTATCTAAACCAAAACCAGAACCAGAAAGCACACCACCATTAACCAAAGGCTGTAATGGCTTCTTACGCACCTATATACCATCTTACCTTTTCCATGTCCCTGAGTTAATAATATTGAAGAAAAAGATGGAACCTAAATAGGGCGAGTCTTAGAACAAAATTCTGCTCCTTTACTTCTCAACAGATATGTCATCACCCAACTTCCCCTAAGAAGTATCTGAGCTAGCATATTGGTCATATTTTTAAAGACTATACATCAAGTCAAAGAAACGAATATTATCTCCTCTTAAGATATGGACCAAAAGCTATTCCTCTTAAGTTATGGACCATAAGTTGCAAGTCCTACTGGGTCACTGTAGTATATTGTCCCTTTTGTGGAACATAATTGTCAGTTAAGAACTGGTGTAAAACCCAATGCCTAAGAGATAGATAGGAAGAATACAAATTGCGTGGTTCACGCCAATTATGATCCATATCTGAGACAGTAAACAACTCTTCATAATACTAAGCCCTACTGCTAGGCATTTTAATTCTAGTATCATCAACCCTTATCAAGCTACAAACATCATGATGTGATATCTCAAGCTTCCTGCCATAAAGATATGAATACAAAACAGTTGCACAAAACTTGAACTATTGAAACCAAACTCCATTCCAGCACCTAGACTATCATCATCCTCCAGATAATTAGTCAGATTATAGTTAAACAGCCTAATAGCCTCTTGATTAACTTTAGTAGGAAACGACATTAGATCCATAATATTATTCATAGCTACTCCAGTCAATTGAGGAACACGAAAAAATTGTAACACATTTGCATTATAATTTTTACCAACATCTATAGGAAGATCATGAAATAAGCAATACCTATCAGAATGCTTCTAAGATGGGAATAAGGAACCATCAAAAGCATATACCACAGGTGATGCACGACTACAAGCTGTTCGTGGAGGCATGGTGAAGAAGACAAAGGAGAGAGAAAGAGGGTCGGTAAAGAGAGAAAGATAGAGAAAGAAGGGGTTTAAGAGATGATGGGAAAGGTAAAGGAGGTGGAGTAAGATAGTTAAGATTGAGGAGATGGTAGAGGGTTGAGAGTATGGGTTGGGATTTTTTAAAGAGAGAGAGATGAGAGAGAATGCAAAAGAGATAAAAGAGGAAGAAAGAAATGAGTGAGGAGAGAGAAGAGAAAAGAATATATATGCATGCAAAAAACATGTATCGGCAAACTGGTGCATGGTATACTGGCGAGGTAGTATGTAGGGATTTTTTAATAAAAGAGCCCGGAGACAATAAATGCTTAGATCGAGCCCTCAACAGATAGATCGGCAAGCCAGTCTTAGATCTACTAGTGAGCCGGTGAATGCTTTTGGGCAAAACAAAGGCTACTGATCCTCAGATTGAACCCTTAGCTCACATATCGACGAGCTGGTGATTGGGAGACTGGCAAGCTAGTGGCTTTAGTAGTCATGCAGCATAAAAAAAAAGTAGGTAAACTCAAAATAGATCTTGTTTAAGTGTGTGTGATATTTAACAGCTTGTTTAGCCTAAAAACAAGTTCTAGATCAACTTGGCTTCATGATATTTAACACTCATCATTTTTATTATGCCCAATTCTCTACATAAAGAGCAAAAATGATCCTTACTTAAAGGTTTTGTAAAAATACAAGAGATTTGATTATTTGCATCAACAAATTCTAAGCTAATATATTTAGAACATGATCTCTAATGAAATGATGTCTAATTTCGATATGCTTAGTCTTTGAATGTTGGATCGGATTTTTTGTTAAATTCATAACACTTGTGAAAATACATTGAATTAAAACATTCTCATATGTTAATCCATAATCTAGTAAAGTTTGTTTATTCATAAAACTTGTGCACAATAGCTATTGACAACTATATAATTAGCTTTGACGGTTGATAATGCAACCAGATTTTGCTTCTTTAGGTTCCAAGGTATTAAGGAGATTCTAAGAAAGTGATATGTATCGCTTGTGCTTTTCTGATTAATTTTACACCCAGTAAAGTTAGCATTGGAGTATCCAACTACATTGAAAGAAGTAAACTTTGGATACCACAAGTCAATTTCAATGGTGTTTGCAAGATACTTGAGTATGTGTTTTACTACACTTAAGTTTGATTCTTTTAGACAATATTGGATTTGTGCACATACAAACACTGAGAACATGATATTAGGTCTTGAAGTAGTTAGATATAACAAATTACCTATCATGCCTTTATAAAGCTTTTGATAAATATTTTTTTCATTTTCATATTTGTCAAGTTTTACACTTGTGCTCTAGGTATAGGTTTTGCTTTACAATTATCCTTTTGAATCTTTTTAAGAGTTCTTTGGTATATTTAGATTGATTTATGAAGGTTCCATTTTGGATTGCGTTATTTGAAGACCTAGAAAATAATTAAGTTCTTCCGTTATAATAATTTCAAATTTGTCTTCATGCACTCAACAAATGCATTTATAAGATTCATGTTAGTAGCTCAAAATACAATTTCATCCATATGGATTTACACAATCAACGTGTCTGGCTTAAGATTTTTAATAAAAAGAGTTGTATCAGTTATTCATCGAGAAAATCCTTTGTTTTATAGGAAGCTGCTAAGTCTTTCATACCAAGCTCTCGGAGCTTACTTGAGACCATAGAGAGCTTTGTTTAATCTATAAACATGATCAAGGAATTCATTATTATTAAAACCTGGTGGTTGCTTTATATAGACTTCTTTTATTATAAAACCATTTAAGAAAACATTTTTGACATCCATTTAAAAAAGAGTAAAGTTTTTAAAAGCAGTAAATGCTAAAAGCATTCTAATAGCTTCTAGTTTAGCAATCGATGTAAAGGTCTCATTGAAATCTATGCCTTCTTCTTGAATATATCTTTTAGCTACTAATCGAGCTTTATTTCTATTTATTATTCCAGCTTCATCTAGTTTATTTCTATAAACCCATTTGGTTCTAATAACTGGTCTACTATCGGATCTAAGAACCAAGTTCTAAACTTCACTCCTTATGAATTGGTTTAATTATTCTTACATAGCTTGTATCAAAAGCTCATATTTTAAAACTTCTTTTGTATTTTTAGGCTTGGTTTGGGATAGGAAGATTACTATAGGAAATTTGATGTTTAGTTATGTTTAAAGAATGTTATAGGAAGTAAATTAAACATTATAAAATTTTTTAGTAAGGTTTGTTAGATGTCACTAGTAAACGACACTATAGGTGCGTTACAAAAAGTTATATGTGATGTTTGAATCATAAACTTCAGAAATAACATATATGTTACAAAATAAAAAAAATAGTAATGCTTAAACATTACTAATAACCAACAATTAGTGACATTTAAATGTTACTAATATATAAAAAAAATTCAATATAATTATGTTAAACGTTACTAACTTATAATTATATCCTATTAAATAAAATTTTAACAAGAATTGCAAGTAACATTTAAATGTTCCATTTATAACTTTTTTTAATATTTAATTATGATATACGTGTCTATTGTAATATATAGTTATTAATTAATATAATTTATAATATTTAAATGTTTTAAATAGTCTCTCAACATTACTTTCAAGGATAATTATTTAAATTTTTATCACTACTAAAAATCTTAAAATTATGATGATATCCATCTGAAAAAAGGAAAAATTTTCTTACAATGCTAATTGTGTAGTTAATATTCTAAACATATAAAATAGAAAAAGAAAATAAAAATAAAATTGATCTTACATAATGAACTTCTTTGAGTAAAAGTATTACAAGACCAACATACAAAAAGAAATGGAAAAAAAATGAATGACAACATTATTAACATTGATCTAAAAATTGATACATTTATTATATTATACACAAATTTTCATAGCCTACTTTCGTATTCTTTGTCATCATTGCAATCAGGAGCTAGTGAAGAAGAAGTAAACTTCTCATTAGTTGAAATTCTTGTTACACAAAATATTAAAAATATTAAAATAATTCATTTTATTAAAATATAATAAATAAGTTGGTGTTGTTTAGAAAGTTACTTGATTTGGATGATAACTTTTGAAAAACACCATTCGTGATATCTTAAAATGTTGATGTAACTACAAGAACATCACAACAAAAGGATAAATTTTGAATTAAAACTAAGAAAAAAAATTAACAAATCAAATAAAGTCCTTACAATTTGAGAAGATAGATATTTTCATTAACAATTATTACAAAACAACATTGAATTATTGAATAATTATTCAATCGAAATAAAGACATGATAATGAACAATATACATATATATCTATATATAATCTCACAAACCATAGACATAAACATACTTCAAATTCCTTTGATTGTTTTGACAAAATTTCTTCTTTTGAAAGCTAATAGGGGAGAAAATAAAAATGGTTATTCTTAAAAAATTCATAATTTATCTAAGACTCATATAAATTATAAATTATCTTTCACATAATATGATGATTTATAAATAAAATACATGGGTATTTTCCTTCAAATCTAAAATATTTAAATAATTGAACTACAATAAAAGAATACTTCATGAAGAAAGAAAGAAAAAAAGAGACCAAAATCATACCAACTATAGATAACACTAATTACATTTAAAAAGAGCAGAAGAGGGGGGTTAGGGAAGGGAAAGAGGAGAGGAAAGGAGGAGAAATCTCATAATATGGTGGTCTCTAATTGCTCCCACAAAAGATTTCTAAAGGTGAGAAGGTCAAATAGAATAAAATTTTTGGCGAATAATTAAATGAATATCTTGGAATAACTAGGATTTCTAAATTTGGTTACAATTACAAAGACATGTAATCTTTTAAGAATTGGTTAAAAAAGAAAATCTTATATTATTTTAGTATCAACAGATGCCACATACAAAAAATGGGTGCTTAAAGATGGTAAATAATTATTTGTATCAATAAATGACTTATTTAATATATATTGAGAAAGTGTCAATAGATGCCGCATACAATAAATGACTTATGGTAGAAAAGAAGAAAAAATGTTTGATAAAATATTAGCAATATTGTAATCGAAGAAAAAAGTGACCAATCATAACATAGATCATAATATGAATTTTGATTTTGAGTAGGAAAATAGAGTATAATGCTAGGTGAAAAGAGTCCCTCAAACCACCTAATCCTTACTTTTATACAATACATACAACACAAGCAAATAGAGTAACAACAAGGAAGTGAACAAAATGAATTTCATAAGCCACCTAGTCTAAAACACACCAAACGACCAAATAAAGCAACAACATGGAAGTTAATAAAAAGGATTCCTTATTATGGTCAATATCACACATATGAGAAGTTAACCATGACAAGTAAGCATAACACTTGTGGCCCTTCAATTTTTAGAGACTGCACAACCTGAGACAACCATCAAATGCACAAAATTACCAAAAGGAAAACGTACTTTAAATAATAAGAGAAAATGTTGAAATTAAAAAAATGTATAGTTCTATGATTTTACAACTATAACATTGATGGAAGCAAAGCAGTAAAGCAAATTGATAAATATGACTAATGCCTTAAAAATGGACTTAGAGAAATTTGGGTACTTATTAGATGAAGGAATTATTGTGAGGAATTTACCTTATCTAATTTGCATATTGAAGAAGTTATTATATGAGATGAAGCAACTCTCTAAACTTGATTTGCTAACTTTAGTTTAGTTTACCTTTAGTTTGGCATGGTTAAGAGTATGCCATATTATTCAATTTTCCATATTATTTTAGGTTCAAGGAAGCGTATTTCTTTTTTTCTTTTTAATGTTATGTTTGTGATATCATCATTACATGAGATGATAACAATGGGAAATCTAAATTTCAAACCTTCTTGCATCAACAATTTCAAACTAATAATCTTAGGAGTCTTAGAAATATATCTCAGGTATTGAGATTACTTCCCTAAGAGGTGACATGTATATTTTTAAAAAGAAATATGCTATAGAATTGCTTGAGCAAATTAGGTGTTAGCTGCAAAGCGAGTGGATGCTGTTATGGATTGTAACATTAAACTAGTACTAGGACTAAGGAAGCCACTATCTAATCCAGGCAGGTACCACAGAATTGTTGGTAAATTCAATTATCTCATAATAGTTAGACTTGACATTTCTTTTATTGTAAGTGTGGTAAGCCAATTTCTTGAATCTCCATGTGAAATTCATCGGGAGGGCACCATGAGGAGGTCGTGTTATCTCAAGATTGCTCCATGTGAAGGACTTGTGTATCATAATCGAGGACATCTTCAGTTGATAGGTTATAATGATACTCATTGGCTTGGATCTCCCACAAATAGGAGATTTACACTAGGTTATGTTTAGAGGGGAGACAATGCTGAACCTGATTTTGCAGAAAAACAAGAAAAAAAATCTAGTTGTTGGATTTAATGCAAAAGCAAAATATATAGCTATAACACTTATAACTTGTGAGCCTGTTTGAATTAAGCAACTAATGGTTGAGTTAGGTTTCTATCTAATTGAGCTAATAGGTTATAATATGATAATCTAGCTATTATACATATTGCCTTCAATCATGTTTTTTTATGAGAAAACCAAAAAGTTGAGTTTGATTGTCATTTTAGAGATAAGTTGTAATCTAAGGATAACATGACTCATGACATCCCTTGTCAACTTATATTATCAATTAGCAAACTTATTTATTAAGTCTTTAAGAGGTTTTAAAATTGGGTACATTTGTTACAAACTAGGACTTTATGATATTTATGCATTAGCTTGAGAAAGAAAGTTAAGCATGTTGGTGTAAACATGACATATAGGGACATAAGTGTAATATGAGTAAAAAAATTCAATAATATATGATGGTGTAGAAGGTAACCACAATTCAACTTATTTCCCTTCAAATTGACAATTACTCATCGAAGGTAAAACGATCATGGATTATTCTATAAAAATAATGATTTGTGGTAACTATGAAATTATGGCCTTTATCATATTCCTATTAGAATCAATGGCAAAATTTATATGATTGATTTTCCTAAAATCATACAAATTTTAGGGTTGTTAATCTACCTTATATACATTAGTTGAGAACCAATTAACCTAGAAATAAACTAAATGATATTTTTTTTAGTAGAGGGAATGATGTAAAAAAAAGGAAGTTTATTTAGGGAATTGGAAAAGACAATTAAAAAAAACACATAAATTTTTAGTTGTTTTTATTTAGGATTTTTTTTTTTGTTTCTAATGTTGTGAGAACTAGTTTAGGGGTTTGACCCGGATATGCTAGAGGGATTAAGGATCAATGGGTAAAACTGGGTTGAATGGAATTAAACCATAGTTGAACTGGCCCGTTCTCACTTCTCAAGGAGGTGTCAAGTTCAATTGGATAAAATTGGGCGGATTAACTCAGGTAGATATTGTTTCTATTTTGTATTTGTTCGTAAATTATTTCCCATACAAGCTTTATGTATTTGTTCATTTCAAAAGTTCTTATCTATGTTTTATGAAAGAGATCCTCAAATATTACGTTAATTATTTACTTTGCCTATATTAAGCCTAAATCAACACTCCATTGCTCTAAAGGAAGTGTCAAATTGATTTACACTGTGTTTGGTAACAGTCAAAATGTGATCTAATCAAGTGAAAGTAGGTGAAATGGGATGAAAGTTTGTGTTTGGGTATGAGATGAATTCAATAGAATCAAATGAAACACACGTCCCTTATCCTTCTCTCCAATATTGGATGAAATCAAGGGAAATTGAAAGAGAGCTCGTAAAATTACTAAAATGCTCTAGAAAAGAGAATAAAACAAAAGCATCATTGGGAATTTTAGGCATTTCACTTTTCTCCCTTTAAAATTCTTCAAATTGCACAATAATAAAAACCAAAATCCTAAATTTCCCATGATGCTACCAACATAAATATCATGTTGTTACATGTTATCCGATCAACCAATGTTGAATCTTAACCATATAACTATAGTGCGTTAAACCTAGTAAGTATGCTGCTTAAGTTTACAAAAAGCAAACATAGTTGTGTCAAAGTTCGTGTAAAAGCAAGTGCATGCGATGTCCATGACATTACATAAATTCCCTCCACTTTAGGTATCATTACTCTAGGACATGTTAAGAACTTTGAGATAACTAGTAGATATAATTCAATTATTTATAAAATCAACTACTAGGAAATCGGGTTTGGTATATAAAGAAATATTGAAATAATGATATTAATCTTACAATTTAGAAAAAAAGATAGACAATTAATTAATAGTTTCTTAGTTGAAATAAAAATTACAATCGAAAACCAATAAACAACATGTGAAGCTCTAACAAAACTGTGACCATCGAAGAGGTTGAGAGAAAGGAAATCTGCACCTTCCATACAACTTGTTGGCAATAACATATTGAATATGCTAAGGGTTTATCATATTTTGTGTCAAGAGATGGTTTAAATAACATACATTACTTGAATTGGAGCATAACATGAATTTTGACATTGAGTTGGAAAATAGATTATGATGCTGGGTTAAAAGAATCTTTCAAGCCACCTAGTCCTTATTATTGAACACACAACACAAGCAGATAAAGCAACAGCATGAAAGTGAACAAAAAAATCTCTGAAGCCATCTAGTTTATTTATTGGACAATAAGCATGAGCAAACAGAGCAATGAGCATGGTAATGGATGGAAAGGATGCTTTATTATTATGGCCATATATCATACCTAATAAGAAGTTTACTACGACGAGCAGCTTGTGAAGCTTCGACAAATGCTGGAAATGGCACAATCTAGAAAAGCCATCAAATGTGCAAAATTACCAAAAATGAACAAACACATTGAATGATAACACAAAATGTTGAAGTTCAATAATATAAGGAATCGAAATTTCACAGCTATAATGACAAAGCAAACTGCAAATTTCTTTGCCCTGGTTTTGTAAAGATGGTCTTCACTGGAGATAAAAAATTATGTTTTTTTTATGGGAATCAATATAATGGAGCAAAAAGGTAAGGAACATTGCTTTTGACATGCTCTTTTAATCAAGCAAAATCAACTTCGGCAAGGGGAAAAAAGAAAAAGTCTAAAATGAAGATTGAAAAGATTTTCCCCCCATTTTTTATTGTTAAATTCTTCTATATATAATAAAAGAAAAGAAAAGGCTTCTTACCTGTTATTGTTTCAATTTCAAATCCTCAATTCGTTTTTCCCCCTTCTACAAATCCCAAAAGTTGAATTTTGGGTTTATACAGAATTCCTCAACTTCCTTGTTACAGAGTGCCGTTACGTTCCTCGTTATTATGTGCTTGTATGGAGTATCGAAGCCTCCTTCACAAAAGGCATGCATCATGGCCGGAACTCCTTCCATGGCAACATACACCAAATTTGGAAAATTGAACTTGTAACTCGTAGAAGAGAAGCATCGAAGACTTGGTAAATTGCAAAGCTTCAGACCTTTAAGCTGGGGAAAGGAGATCATGGTCGTAGCATCATCTTTTGCTCTATTATCCCTATCGTATGTTACTATCTCTTCTAAATCAATGCAAGAAGATACAGACAATACAATTAGTTGCACCAAACATCTGGCTACAGAAGATGTTACCACATATTGTGATCTACCGCATAATTTTATACGCAACTCGGTTAAGTCGCGGAATGGAGCCGAGGATGGCTCTAGAATAGCCAAGCCATGACAAATACTTATTTCCAGATCTTCAGTTATGTTGTCAAGAGTAATTGCTTTATACTCAATATGACCCCCCTCGTTATTACATACCCGAAGGACTTGTAGCTGGGGAAATCTCTCAGGAAGCAATAATGACCATGGGATACTCTGTTGATTTTTAAAATTACTCACTTTCAAATATGTTGCGTTGGCATATGATATCTCGTCTAGAATCCGCCGACTCTCTAGATGGCATGCATCAATGGAGATACTCCTCAAGTCAGGCATGCTGATCTGGTCACCGAAAAAATAAAAAAAGAATGGAAATGGAGTTAATTGGTTTTGTCTTATTAGATCCTACAAGATCTTGTTCTCTCTCGTTTTTTTTTTTTTTTTCCGCGCATTAGGACGATATATATATATATCTATATCTATATATATAATGACCAGAACTTTAAATTTAAGTTTCAACACAAACAATTTTTTGTGGTATATACAAGCATAAATATATTTCTGTACCTTCTGTTGTATCGATGAAATCATTTTCGCATTGGGACACTCGAAAAGGTCCAGGTGCTGCATTGATGGCCATTCCAAGGAATGCATACCAAAGGAAAAGTTTGTTGACTCTGGTAATGGTGATGGAGGAGATGTGAATTGATGACGATGATGAGCACTTTCTTCAATCCAAACGATTATTCCCTCCATTCCCTCACAATTAGATACATCAAGATGATCAAGTTGGCGGCAAGATCTAGCAATTGAAACCGGAAAGAGGTGTTTGAAGCTATGGCAACGGGCAATTCTAATTTGATAAAGCTTCCCAAAAGATAAGTAAGCCCATCTAGGATCCTCAACACCCCACACGTGCTTCATTTGAGGAAGTTTTGTCAAGTGTAGCCTGCTCAAAGCAAGAGCTGCTGGGGCCACATCATCAGAGGTATCAGACTCTATCCCCTCGCTCTTTAAATTTAACCCTGGTGACTCAAAAACACTTTCTAGTAATTCGCAATCATCGATGGTCAATTCCTCTAGACCGTGAAATGCTCTCATCATCTTATATGGAAAGACGGTTAAGAGCTTGTTGCATTTTTTAACTTTCAGCATCTTCAATTTGCCAAATGCTTGTGATGAGCAATCAGAATGAGTATCTTCTTTACCAATGTACTGTGGTTCAGTCAATTTCTGCCACATTTAGATCACGAGTCATAATTTATTTATTTTTTATTACAAAAAGGAAAAGAAAATGAATAGTAAATGATTGACCAGTCGATAAAAAATAGTAATTTATTTGAGGGAATCATCCTTCCATCTCCATTTACATTAATATTTTCTAATTCCTCACTTTTAGCATTATTGCATAACCTATGATTGAAATTGTAACGAAGACGATAACGTTAAAAATATATTGAAGAGTTTAAACAACTTCTAATTTTAATTTTGAAATTGAGAAAATTGATGGAAATGCACGCTAATTTATGTTAACTATATTTGGTTCTTCTACATTGATAGTAATTCAAATAATTGATTGTTTTGAGCAATTAAACAAAACCAGAGACAATGGAAATTATACTAAGGAGCCACATTAATTATTATCTAATTATGCTGTAATATATCATCATATATTCACATAAACATATTATTAAAAAAAATTATAACTACAATAGTTGAATTAAACAAATTTAATTAAAGATTGAAATAAAAATGAAGTAATTATTGAGATAATTGAGATTTTTTCTAAATGCTTTTTGTTAAGTCAAAGGTCTTTTGTTAAATGTAATGATGTTTTTGTTTTGTGATGGTCCTTATTTTAAGGATAAATAATATTAGGTAGTAAGGTATGACATGATGTATTAATTGTCTTTATATATATAAAGCAGCTGTATTTGGTATGGATATTGCAGAAGAAAAATTTCAGCCCTATTTTTTGTATGTTTTTTCATCTTTTTCTTTATCTATAAGCTTCTCTTTACTATCAGTAATGATGGAATTATCCCAATATACTCTTCAAATTTTATTCATCTTTATTTTCTTAATAACTTCTCCAGTGATAAAATCCCATTCATAGAATCCAATTTTAAAAGTCATTTACAAACAAAAAACATAGCTTTCTGACACATGTCAATGAACCTACTTTGTGATCTTTCAAATGATTTCGTAAAACATAATTAGAAAGCACACAATATTAATAAGATATATGTGAAATAATATTATGAGATTAATTTTTTTTTTAGTTTTATTTATGCAAGCATTTTTTTAATGTTTTCTGAAAGCTAAGAAATGATTTTATCATTCAAATTAAAGTGGTGGCTTTTGATTTCACCGTTTTTACAAAATATCCATGTAAAAATAGACAGAAAGTTAAACATATACAACTAATTTTTATAGACACAAAAACCTAAATCAACCTATACCAGGCTGACCTCTAATTAATTATATATATGGGCACATAATTTGATACATACCTTTCCTACCAAAAGAAGTGGTTTGGCATCTTGATTAGAATCTGCAACCAATACCTCCATGGCTTGACACCCCTCGATTTCTAACTCCACTAATGATGGCAGCTCAATTTCGTGATGATTATGGCAAAAACTACCAAGTCTTCGCAATTTAGCGAGTTTGAGAGAAGATAGCCGAGGAAATACAACTGTCTTGGTCTTGTGATAAGTTTCTCCAATGTAATCATCATCACTCATTGCTACAACATATTGTAATGATTCACATTTTGACACGGTTAGTTCGCGCAAATTCTCCATGACTCTTGCAGTGGATTTACTATTCAATTTTTTCTGCCTTTCAAGTTGGAATACCACTTTAACAGACTTGCATGATTCCACCGATAGAGACTCCAACCTACTTAAGTAGTGCAGCATGAGAGATGGAAAAATTATTGAGAGTTCATGACAATCCTCCACTTGAAGCTTTTTTAATTCCGAAAGGAAGCCTGTAGGTTTTTTCTTGGGCCATATCTCTTTCACCTCTAATCCTTTAATTTGTAATTCTTCCAAGTTTGGAAAAACAACCTACAAAAGCAAGCTTAATTATATTACAACAATGTCTATGATACACATCAAAAGACAAAAATATCTAGTCCTTTAAACACAAAAAAGCCAAACCTTCTCGTCAAACAAAGGTGAAAAGCGAGCTTCTGTATTGCTTGTTGAGCAGCCGATCTCTTGAAATTGCACTTTTGATCCAACAAAATTAAAAGGCCTTAAAATAAATGCTTTCAATTTCATACAATCAATTATGGAAATTTTTTTCAAAAAGGGGAAGTATAACTCATAATGCCCTGAGCTGAACTGAACCAGATTAGCAAGGTTTTCAAGTTGAATGGAGGTCAAATTATAGAATTTCAATGTCTCTGTGAAGACGATATTGCCTTCTTCATCATCGAATGAGACAACTTTCACTAAACTTTGACAAGAGGATATGTAAATATCCGTGAGCTTGGAAAGTGTCCTGGCAATGCCTAATGCCGCCTCTTTTACTGAACTACTGTTCAACTTTCCATGTCCAAGCTCAAACAATACTTCCAATGATTCACAACTTTTAATTGTAACTTTTTCTAGATTCTGTAATCTCTGAACCAAGCATGAACCAAAAATTGATTGTATTTTGGCAGAGTCTTTAATCTCAATGGACGAAAGTATGCTGAAAGAATCTTCAGAGAGATCATTGTCATCCCATATACTTGTCATGCTTTTCAGTGAGTGCAGGATGAGCTTATCTAATCTTGGAAGAGTAACCTGAGAGCATTAATAATATTATCAACATAATAAATTGAATATACATATTTTTTTAATAAATATTTTTTTACGTAAAATTTGTAGAAAGTAGAATAATAATAAAAAGTTATAATCTAAAGCAATTGAGAATATATAAAAGCTAAATTAATCTAAAAATAAAACACTATATTTTATGTGTGGTGTTAAACCCAACGCTGAGTTATGAATTTGGGACAAGTTTTGAAAATAAATTCTAAAGTTAACAAGACACATGATGAACTTCCCTGTAATGACGTGAAAATAACACATAAGCAAAATGGGACATCCGCATTCTATTGACTCAAGATAACATAGATAAATTAAAGGACAACTACATGAGAGTGATTTGTGTTTTGAGTTATTTATTTATATTTTGACAAGTATATAACTTAACTTTATTAATTTTGTGTCCTTTCTAAAATGACACTTTTTTGTTGGTCCTGTCTATTATTAAGTAAATTATTAATATAAAAAATTATAAAAAAGAAAATGGAAGAAAACAAATATATAATGAGGGAAAAAAAAAGAGCTGCTACGGTCGGTCTAAGGCCATTCCATTGCCACCAAATAATTATATTTATAATATTAGATTAATAATATTAAGCCGAATCGGACTTGTTTGACCTGCAGCGCTAGATATGAGGATATCATCTGTACTTTTTACGGTGACTTAACTTTTGAAAAAGTGAATTATGCAAGATTCTATAATTCCAAGATCCTATTGGCTTCAATGCTTATCCCCATCAAATATCATCTTAAAGACACATAACTCGGCATTTTCTCTTAGGAAAATTCTACTTTAACTTAATTTTCTATCCATAATAACTTGATATGTCCATATTCGTGATCATAAAAATTATTACTAACGAGGAAGCTCTGAATGTTCAAATGACTTGACAGAATTCTTGAGCAACTTCAAATAAACTTACGAAGACAAGAAATCAAATTACAAACTATAATAAAATTATAACCTCATGGTACTTTATAAACCTATATATATGAAGAATTATGAACAAATTGGAAAATTATGAACAGCTATACTATGACGTTCCCGATTTCCTTGCAAAATGATTACCCTTGAGAATTAATCATTTAGTTAAATTGTAGATCGTAATGTACACCAACGATGTAATCTAATTTACTCATATCTTTAAGTGAATTGCGTTGTTCATGGAAGAAAGGCTACGGAAATTTTGACTTAAAATCTTGTAATGTAATTCCTTTTAATAAAATTTTTGTAATCTGCTACACCATAAGTAAATTATTATTTCATTCTTTGTAATAAAGTCTAGACTTTATAGAATAATTGTAAAATTGTAAATTTTCATAAAATTTTGTAATATCAATTTTTAATGAATTTTTAATGGTAATTTGCATGATAAAAGTGGTATTTTGCGTACTTTCTCAATTTTAAACCTTATAAAAAATCTTTCAATTGAAAAAAAAAAAAACAAAAAGTATAAACAAAAGCAACACATTATAAACCAACCCCGCCCACAAAAAAAAAAAAAAAAAAAAAAAAAAAAAAAAAAAAAAAAAAAAAAAAAAACTATTCTCCCTCTAATTAAATAGGACGTACCATTTGGTTGAAAAAGGATTCATCCCCGATGGCATCTTCGCTTGAGAACTCCCCATTGTCATGTTTCACAGAGACAAATGTCCTCATTCTGGGACAGTCAGTTATTATCAATTGCATTAAGCGAGGGAATTGGTAATGACGATTTCCATGGGAGAACGTTAGAAGCTTTCCCATTCGAGAAATGCTTAGATGGGATAATGATGAAAATTCGATTTCTTGATCGTTATTTTCCTCCAAGAAAATTTCCTCCATTGCTGCACATGAAGCAATCGATATATGGCTAATGTTCCTCATTGACTTTGCCATGGATGACGAGAAAAGATGTTTCAGCCCCTCACATTCAGACACCTCAAGCTTCTTTATCCCAAGGTCAAATGGAATCGTTTGGGGATTTTGATTCCACAGTTTCATCAACCTTGGTAATTTAGTTAACTTTAAATGGATTTGCAGAGGATGATTTGGGACACCTTCATGAATCAACTCTTCCATGTGAATAACTGTTTCCATCTTCTGACAATCCTCAATTGCCAGAGTTTCCAAATTCCTAAGCAGTTTGAGCAAATTGAAATCAATGGCATACAAGAGGGCTTCACATTTGAATAGCTCTAGAGACTTGAGACTCTCCAAATTCACTGGATATTGACTGTGAGAAATTCTTCTTAACTTTGGTAGTTTGCATAATGTCAAGGATTCCAAACACGGGAGCGAAATCTGTCAAATAAATTAAACATATATTTTTAAGAAACCTTTGAAGTGCATCTTATATGCATCTCATAATTATGCATGCACATTTATCCGGTAGGTTTGAGCATATACCATAATGAAACAATTCTACTACACAGGATTCCCTAAATCAAGAGGTATAACATTTTTCATTTCCATAATATAAGCTTGATATATAATAGTCAATGAGTTCCAGCAACATTCCATAAGAATTTCTAGATTCCGCGTGTTTGAAATCTTTGCTGAGTTGTTGCTTTAAACAAACACATATAATAATAAACAACATATAATGCCACTCAACTCATGAAAATGGTAGAAAAAGAAGGATGAAAACTTTGCATATTGTCAAAAAGGAAACATTATTCGTGCGTAAGGTTGGGAATCCTTCACATTTTGATTCACATAAGCTTTTAACAGATGAAAGGATAATGATCTTTGTAAAATGTATCTTAAAAATAGACTATATATCCATACAGATACCAGAGTATTTTTAATTTTTAATTTCTCCTCCTTTTTCTTACCCATTGCAGAAATAATTGAAAACGCAAGACTAGATCTAGTCATCTTAATCTGAGAGTGGTCGGAAATCATGATCTTACCTGATGTCCATGAAGAAACTCAAATGGGAAGTTGTCATCATCCACAACAATTTCACTACTTTCTTTGGAGCAAAAACTCGATAAATTTTGTAAGTTCACCAGTTTCAAACTATGCAAACGCTTTAATTCTAACTTCTCTACTTTGTCACCATCCATTCCTCCAGTCTCCGCTTCGGTATATGTGATAATCTTTTGCATCTTTATGCAGTCACTTACTTCAACTTCTTCTAGCATTGGAAGGATATCTTTCACCAAAGGAAAAGTGAAGAGATTCCTCAATTCATCACAATCTTCTATCTTTATGAATTTCAACCTACAAAGGTAATTAAGGGGAAGATTACCTTTGCATATCTTCTGCAAATTAATCAAACCAAGAAGGGACAAAGACTCCAAGATTGGAATGGGATCCGGTTGCTTTGAGTGAATCATGTATTTGATTGATGAACAGTTTTGTACAGAAATATGCTTTAGCTCTGGAAAGCCTTCCTTTGATAGCTTGGTGATAGTTTTTGGTATTCCGGTCCAGGCATGCAGGCATAGGTCTTGAGTCTTCTTTAAAACTGCTTGCAACCATTCTTTCCAAATCAACTCACTATTACTGAGATTGAACTCAAGCTTCAAAGTTCTTGAATCACCATAACTCTTTGGTAAGCCCTCTACCTGCCCGATCAATAAATTATATCGCACTAACCGTTGAAATGGTAAAATAGCAGCAAGTGATTCAACATCAGGAACATGAATGACCAGAGTGCTCAAGTCTGACATGCTGTTTAACTCATAAAGGCTCGCATTACTTATTCCATTTGCATCCCATTTGTCAAAGTGCAGTGGTAAGGTTAGCTCTTCCAAATGTATTAATCTTCCCAACACACCAGGTTCGATTACTTCCAATCCAAAACAATTCGACAAACTTAAAAGTCTTAGATTATTCAACTCCCCGATTTCCTTTCGTATTCTGGTAAGCTTGTGTCCACCCAAGGTGAGAACTTGTAGTGTCTTTAACTTTCCAAGTATTATTAAATCATCATTAGCTTGAACACGATCAAGACATAACGTATGAAGTTTACCTAAGAATTGAATAGATGAAGGCAGTGGGGTAATGAGCACATTAGAAAGATTCAATACTTTGAGCTTCTTCAAATCTTCAAAAAATGCATCAGGAACTTCAAGATTAATAGGTTCTTTAGCACCAATTAGCAACATCTTCAATACCGGACAGTTTAATCTTTCAAGAAGTTCTTCACCATCAAGATGTAGGCTAATAAATTTGCATCCCTTAAAGTCATCATCTTCACAATTTTTTAATGTTTTACGATCCTGAATTACTTGTGAATCATGATCATTTGATATAATAGAGAGGGCAGCAATCCCCATCAGATCATGTAGCTTGACATAACCTTCACTCTTGTCCTCCAATAAGCAAGAGTCTTTGAGATTTTTAAGCAGTATGTTAACCTTTTTCCTCGCTTCTTCAATTGTATTGACACCTTTCAGAAATCCCAAGCTCTTTCCATATATCGGTAGATGATTTTTTAAAATGATTTGACTTCCGATTAGACCACACAGTAAGAACAATGATTTTGCCTCATCACTTTCAATTTGATGATAGATGAACTCCAACGATTTGCCCAGAAAAGTTTCAGATCCTAAGCTCCTGGATTGTTTTAGTTTAGTTAAAGCGTCATCCCATGCAGATGAAGGGAGAGACTTTAGAGTAGCAGCTAAGGGAGTGATTAGAACTGGCAAACCTAAACATTCTTCAGCCAATTGATCTGTCCATTTGGATTCATCGACAACTCCATCACCAACAATTTGCTTGAACAATTCCACTGCTTCAGATGATTCCAAAGGTTTTAGATGGAAATTGTGTTCAGATTCCATCTTTAGCACTTGTTCACTTCTTGATGTCAACAACAACTTTGTATTTGGATGATCATTATCACAGGGAATCCCTAATTTTTCCAAGTCTATTTTTTCCCATATGTCATCCAAAATTATAAGAACTTTAGCCTCTTGGCTTAACCTGGACCGAAGGCTTTCCTTTTTTTCAGCGATGCTATTCTCCTCCTTCATCTTTAAGCCTAACCTGAATGGACAACAAAATTATTACATCAAAATGTTGTCAAGATAACGTACAATATGAAATTAGCGTTTCCACTAAACATATTAGATAGGAAGGCTTTAAGTTTGTGTGTGTGGAAATTCTACTGGAATTTTAACACCGTAAATTTATGTGCATTTTGAGTAATTTTATGAACTCGGACTACATACACGGACTTAAACTAAATATGAAAATTTAAGATTTTAAAGGAAAAATAATATAATGATTTTATGGACATTTGGCACGTGAAAGAACTTGAATATTTGTAAAAAGGCTTTCTACGTAATGAACATTGAATGAACATTTGAGTCAGGTGTTGCATTGTAAAACTATCTGATTTAAAATTTAAATTATAACTTGATGAATAATTAGGGCTAAATTATAATAAACTTGCGAACAAGAATGCTTTTATAACAAGTGTGTTGAGATTTTATGAATTTTTTTTTAAGCCAGTATACAAAGCTCAGCTAGGTTATGAAATTTTATGCATGGAAACAGAAAATCTAACCATGGAATTATGTACCGTTGCGAGTTATTTTAAAGTTAAATTACGAACTACCAAGTCGTTTAACGAATTTTATTGTATTTTTATGAATATATGGCCTTTTATATTTTAAATTGATCGGTGGAATAAAAATAGAAGTTAATGAGGAATAAATTTTTTTTTAATAGTTTCTAAAAAACTAAACGTTAAAATCTGGACGAGACTTTCAAATTTTTTATATAACTTGATGAATAATTGATGGTCATTTTGACTTTTTTGATGAACTTAGAAGATATCTTACATTTTATTAACTAAAATTATGTACTTAGCATATTTCATGAAACTATGAAAGTTATGGGGTAAAGGAAAAAAATGCAATTAAAAGAAATTACAAAATCAAGCATTTGGGGAAAAAAAAATCTAGAAATAGGGCACTTGAAATCATGTCTTGAAGGCATGATTTATGTTATAATGACACGATTCCACACACTCCACTCTCTCCTTCCTCATTCTATATAGTATTTTTCTTTCAACATTAAACTTAGGCTACAAACAAGTCGAGTCAAAATGATATAGTGCTGAGCTCGAGCTCATACTTGACTTGAAGTTTCACAGCTCAAGCTCGAGTCAAGCTCCACCAAGCTTAAGATTATAAGCTCGAGTTTTGCTCGAAGTAATACTACATAAACTCAAACTTGACTCATTTAAGCGTATATAGGCTCAATTCATCAAAATAATATTTCTAATTCTAATTTAAATAACATTAATATGCAAACTTGATTTAAATTTGATTAGTATTCATACTTAACTTGAGCTTGATAAAGCTTGATTAAGCTTGTGAGCTAATCGAGCTACACATATGGTGCTCGAGCTCAAGCTTAACTCAATTATTCTCAAATCGAACTTGAGTAAACATCGAGCCAAGCTTGAGTGGTTTGTGAACTGGCTTGATTCATTTGAAACTTTAGTCAAACCTCAACCCAATTATCTTACTGTTGAAACAATTGAAGTTGCATTTTTTCCATATTAAATTTGATAAAGATGGATTATACTCATTTTTCATTGAACAAACCATTCTTAATTGTTATATTAGGTCTTGAAGGAAATATAATGCAAATAGAACAAGTTTGGATAAATTTCACCACATTTGGAATCAAAGAACAAAGTAGGCCGACAAAAATAGAGTCTACACCGCCGACCTACATTTAAAAAAACATTCAACACGAGCAAAAATGGAAGGAACATGGCCAACATAGGATCAGAGTCCATCAGCCTTGAAAATAGATTGTATGTTGGCTCTTGGAAGTTCAACGCCGCTGGCATTGAATTGATGTAACCCATGCACAGATTCAAAAACTTTAACACCGTCCACTACATAGCCGTCCTTCGTCAAAGAATTCACCAGTGTTAAATATTTATCACCCTACGCCAGCATTTGGAGCATTTATGCCACTAACGTTTAGTTGGCTTTGCATGTCTAAAGTGGCAAAAACTTTAAAGCTGTCTCCAATGCCACTATGTATGCCGCCAGTGTTGCATTCTTGGAAAATTATTCAGATTCAATGAACGCCGGTAAAATGAGATTCTATGCTACCGGCGTTTCCACCGGTATACAAAGAAAGCTGGCAGTGTATGAATGAAAGCTGATAGTTTTTTCTTCTTAGATTTAGTTTCACATTGAACGCCGGCTATGTACGCTAGCAGCATACATGGTGCAACTATTGGTGTATGTTGTGACTGATGAAATTCTAGATTTTGTTCTATAAGTTTGTGCGACTAGACCTTGTAATATTCATTCGATATACATTGAAAAACCCTAGCAAAAGAGAGAGTCTTCTATGATGATGAGAGGCTAAATTCTTAATTTCTAGCCAAGGAATTGTTGCATGTTCGATTTTACGAGGATTGTGAGATCTAATTGGATTGTTTTGTTCTGTTCTTATCTTAGATATTTATATATCTTCTGCTTGTTTTGTCAGTGTTATCTTGTTTGATTGATGCAAATTGGAGCTCATTTGTTTAGTTAGCAAGATGATAAACTGCCAATTAGAATATCAAATAAATAATTATTTGATTGTTCTAATGTTTGTGGTATAATAACATGATAGATTATGAGATAGATGATTGATTGTGTTATGAGGGTGTATAATATAATTTAAATATATCATGCTTTTGATTTGTTGGCTTGAATTAGTAGTCTCTCTTATTAATAATGCTATTGATAGACTAAACTTTAAGAGCTTGTTTAGGGTAATTTAATCGATAAGGGAAGTAATCAAAGAGCCTATTTTGATTATCGATAAAGTAAGGAGAGATAGGTTGTTAGAGCTTGTTAATGACCATAACCAGCTTATCCAAGATAAAGAACATAAATCTTTGCATCAATGATCAATCCTGTGAGCTAGGCTATGATAATACCTTTGGTTAGGAACTCTTTGATTTTGATTCACATTTTGAATTTTGTTTAATTGCTTATAGTTTAATTAGTTTTCTTTGATTTCACAACCCCCCTTCCTTTTCTTCTTTATTTAATTCTCAAATAGCACTAAATTTTACCAATCTCTGTAAATATGACCTTATTCACTGCTATATACAAATATTTTAAAGTAGGATTATATATTTGTTGGATTTGATACCCACCAAAATCTCACTAAGCCTTCTCTCTTTATGTTGTGTTATGCAATTAAAGCTCAACTTTTCTAGAGATTATTGCCCAATTGTCCAAACCTCATCCCATAACAAATGTAAGTTCATTTTCTCTTGATTTTGTTTTTGAATTTTTTTGTTTCTATCGCAAATTTTAAGAGAATAATTTGTATAGGCTAAATTATGTCAGAAGGTATTAACGTTTAGAGATAAATTTATTTAAAGTACCATTGTTTTGAGTGGCTAAAAAGAGGTAGTAATATTTTTAAAAGTTCATTTAAGGTATCAACATTTCAATTAGTTTTTAATTAAGTGTCATTAATTTTTGTTGTGCCATTCTTCATGGAATGTGTAGCTAGTAAATGAGCAACATTTGAAGATGAGCACCTGTTGAGTGACGATAACTAAATTTTTAGCAATGAATTTAGGGTGGAAATGCGGTTTAAGACAAAAGAACATTAGATATATGTGGTCAAAATCCATGACATAACAAGCCAACATAATTGCAATATCGTATAGTTGAACAAGAAGATATGATCAGTGAAATACATTGCTTTAGACAAGGGTGCAAGTAAAGGCTTCATGCATGCTTTAAGAAGCATGGTGGATGTTTTTAGATCAATAAGTTTAAGGGTTGCCAAACATGTATAAATATCATTGCTTTAGACAAGGGTGCAAGTAAAGGCTTCATGCATGCTTTAAGAAGCATGGTGGATGTTTTTAGATCAATAAGTTTAAGGGTTGCCAAACATGTATAAATGTTATTATCAATTAGGATTACCCTTAGCTAGACTTAACCATGTACAATTGAATTATTGTGGAGGTAAGAAAGTTGCCTAGTGCAAAAGTGAGACTACCATGTTCAAATCTACAACTAATTTGGTTTACCGTTTCCTGAAGAAAGTACGGGAGGCAAAGAAGAAGGATATCGAGCAAGTATATAGCATATGGGAGGAATCATAAACGATGTTCCCACACCTATTAAATGCTATACAAGAAGTCAAAATGTATGTTCAAAATTTTGTAATATTTAAGCTTGTTTCCACTGGTCTCACCTCTTTTAAAATTTTTAAACACACTTCATTTTCTAAACGTTATAAAATGTTCTTATTAGTAAAATATCATTCTAACTGAGCGTATACTTATATTAATTTGAAAAATAATCATTGATTCTCAATCCAAAAAGCACATTCTATACCTAATATATATGATTAGCACTTCTTCTAATAACAATAAAAAAAATATTAAATATACTTTCAATAGTTTTAAAATTGCAAACCTGGTAGCATCACATAGCTTAGTAGCAATGTAAAGAGATTTCTTTAGATATAGTTCCCAAGTTCATTATGAGAAAAGGCCAGTCACCACTTGGGCGATGGTGCAATCCTCCTTGAGTGTTGGCCAGTAGGCCCCTAGCTTATGGTTCATTGATCAAGTGCCTAAAGATTTGGGGTTTTTTTTTTTTCCTTTATTCTTTTTATTTTTTCCTCTTTGTTGTTACTTTCATGTATTTTTTTTAGATAATTGCCACATTTAGCACTTCCAACTTTGCCTTTTTTTTTTTAATTAATTACCTCAAATTTAAAAATATCAATTTTGCACTTAAACTTTGCCATATTATAATTGACTAACTCAACTTTATTAGATTTTACAATTAGTTACCTCTCATCTAAGTATTATAATTGTACAAAAAAAGTAGGTAGTAAAACTTTAAGTAGTTAATTATACAAATCGGTGAAGTTTTGGTATTAAACGTGACCTCTACCTTTTTTTATAATAATAATTATTTATTATTAGTTTGATATATTTTATGATATTATTTTATTAAATTTATTGTCTCAGAATTATTGAAGTCAACACATTTCAAGAGTTGACGAAGTTAATAGAGATCATTTCTGGAAAAAGTAAGAAATATTAACTTAAAAATAAGAAAATAAAATATGAAGGACTCACTTCAAGAAGTATGTGGATGCAAACTAAACTTTTACTTTTCCCTGGTCATACATATTATTGGTATCTATTTATATATATATATATATATTATAATATTAGAATTTGCTTATTGTATTTTAATACTATAATTTCCAAAATTTAAGTAGAAACATGAAATTAGGACTACTACTCTTTAGATTCATGACGATCCTTTTCCTTTAATATTAATTCAGGCGCTTCATTCACAGCTATGAAAGCTATCCTGTTTAGGTTGCGTCTTATTAAATAGGTATCAAGAGCAAATGGACTTGTCGTTTAATGACATATTTTTTGGTCTCTCATATGAGAGGTCTTGGGTTCATTTTTCCCTCTTTCGTTGTATTGACAAAATAAAAAATAAAAGATTAATATTAATGGTTCGTTCACTTTGTTGAATGAATATGATTGTAATGGAATTCCTATTACGGAGGGATGGAATATAGCTGTAATGGGATTTTTTATTAATTTTTTATTTAAATGGTGGTATTTTGAAAAAAAAAATGACAATTCCAGCATTGAATTAGTATTCATAGGTTTGAACAAAGAATAGTTATTCAATGTTTTGTGTAATAAGGATTCATTACGAAATTATTATTCAGTGAACTAAATGTTGTAATAATTATTCATAAGGAATAAGACTATAATGAAACTATAATTACTGCAAAGCGAATGAGCAGTAAAAAAATGGATTGTGCGAACAAATGCGCAAAGGACGATTGGCAACACAAATGACGATTGACCCTTGAGGTAGTTAGCCAATTAAGACGGTAGTAAGGAGCCTGGTCGACCAAGTTACCTTTCAAGTCGGCTAGTAGATCATGGGGCCTTTCTTCGCTCCTTAGGTCAGTGTTTTTCAACACCAAAGTTATTTTTTATTTTATATAAGGTTTTACACTATAATCTCTCTCTATATGCGCTTTAGCGTGCAATGAATAATGCAAGTCAAAGAGTAAGCAAACTTATGCACTTAGTGTGTTTTTTTTTTTTTTTTTCCTAAGCATTTTATTGTTGTTAGTAAGTCATTATTTATCTTTTTTAAACTAGTAAACCATTTCAATCATTTCTGAAGTTTTTACTCCATTCTTTTTAGATTTTCCACGTAAAATCATGTATTTTATGATTTTTTTACTTGTTGTTTATCTCAACTTAAAATTTGTTGTGGGTCCCCATATATAGGGCCCACATGGAGCGTAAAGGTCAGGAAAAAAAAAAAAAGGAAAAAGAATAACGACCGGAGGAAACAGTGGCCAGGTTATTCAGCTTTTTTAAAACCGACTTTGCCCAAACGCGAAGAGCAAGGAAAATTTGCCCAATAATCATAGCCAAGGTGAAATGCGTGGTCTGTCTGCGTGATTTGTGTGTGGCCATATGTGGGCTTTGTGTTTTGTGACGACACAAAACCAAAGCAAAGTTTGCCCGGAGGAAATTTAATTGAGAGAGAGACAATTTTATAGAGTAATAAAATAGTGGGAATAGAGTATTTGAAAAACACTTGTGTGCTATTATTTTGAGTTTGTCTCAATTATTTATGCTGTATCTCTAGATAAATTTTTCTATAGAAGTCTCTTTCTTGTAAGCATGCTATGTATTTAGTGAAAGAAAAATTTTAA
Organism: Combretum micranthum; assembly: GCA_024138025.1. Classification (NCBI taxonomy): domain Eukaryota; kingdom Viridiplantae; phylum Streptophyta; class Magnoliopsida; order Myrtales; family Combretaceae; genus Combretum; species Combretum micranthum. Next base: position 1,250,715 of record JAMXBD010000122.1, on the reverse strand, counting down.
GGTTGGTCCCTTGAAAGTAACCTATATAAAGGGTGAACCACGCTAAATTTTTAGTACTATTTATTTATTTTACTTGATTTGCTCGTATTTTATTTATTAGTTATCCACCTTGTATTTTGCTATTTCGGTTGTGTCGTCCTAACAACTCGTATCGAAGCTTTACTTGATTGAATATATCTACTTATCATATATTATGTGGTTCCAGTAAATTGTGAATTCACCATATCAGAAAATAAGTTAGATTATTATTCCTTCATTTAAATCATGGAGTGAAGTTGAGCAAAATGATTAATGTAAATGACATGAATTACCACATATAGAGAAGTAAGATAAAGATCTCCTCTTTATGGTAAAGATGCATTTACCAGTGTTTGGTACTACTAAACCAAAAGACAAGATAGATGAGGAATGGAAGTTTAAGCATAAGCAAGTATGTGGTTTTATCCGACAATTTGTTGAAGATAATATGTATAATCACATTTGTAATGAGACTCATGCAAAAACATAGTGGAACAAGTTAAGAGGAATCGTATGCTTCTAAAACAGGCAGCAACAAATTGTTTTACCAGACAATCAGATAATAATGGTAGATCACTTGAATGATTTTCAAGGGATCGTGGAGCAGTTATCAAGAATGACAAGAAATTTTGACAATAAGGTACCCATTCTTTTAATTTTAGCCTCCTTACTAGAGTTTTATGAGACATTAAAGATTTCACTTACATATTCTACCCCAAACGGTATAATAAATATGGAATTAGTTAAAAGTGGAGTCTTATATGAAAAGATGAGACAAAGAACATAACAATCTTCTTCATCACAAGAAGAAGTCTTTGTTATAGAATCTAAGGGAATGAGTCACTCTAGCGATCCAAATTCAAGGGACATGAGCAAAGGAAAGTTAAATAAATATGTCAATGTCTAGTGCCATCATTACAAGAAAAAAAGGGCATGTAAAGAAGTTTTTTTGAAAGTTCAAGCAGGATCATAGGAAGAATAAAGGAAATGAACATTGGAAAGATGACAACAATGATGATAAACAAGCAAATTTTATTCAGGAGTTCAACTTTGTCTATGATGATGATGATATGGTAGATTTGGTAGTCCATGAGACTAGTTAGGTAGTTGATAATGGTGCTATAATTCATGCTATATCTCAAAGAGAATTCTTCTCTCATCTTAAATGCCAAGCAATTTAGGTGTTATAAGATTAGGAATGAAAATTTTCAAAAATTGCATTTGGAATTGTTTGTTTGGAAATTAAGAATGGTACACTATTGATTCTGAAGGATGTCTGGCATATTCTAATTATACGTTTGAATTTGATTTCAACGAGTAGGCTGGATGATGAAGGTTTCTGCAGTACCTTCTTTGATGGCAAATGCAAGCTCACCAAAGGTTCTTCGGTAGTGGCTAAAGGGAAGAAATTCTCTAAATTGTACTTTATACAAGCAAAGCTTTCTCAAAATATTGCAAATGTAGTGGAGAATGATAGTATAGTTGAGCTATGGCATAAACGTTTAGGTCATATGAGGTATGACTTTGTTTAGCTAAGGAAAATGTGTTACCTAGATTGGTTCGTTTGAAGAAGTGTGTTTATTGTCTGGCAAGAAAGTAAAATAGAGTTACTTTCAAAAGTTCCCCTCCTTCTAGAATGAAGAATGTAGAGGATTTAGTATAATCAGACTTATGCGGACCAGTGTCAAAGTCAATTGGTGGTGCTCAGTATTTTATGACTTTCATTGATGATCATTCTAGAAAGATGTGGGTGTACCTTTTAAAGTCCAAAGATCAGGTGTTATATGCATTCAAGTGATTTCTTTCTCTAATTGAGAGGCAAACCAACAAGAAGCTGAAGTGCACCCAAACAAACAATGATGGAGAGTATGCTGGACCATTTTGTGCTTACTACAAAGAGTATGGTATTCGACATTAGACAACACCTCTAAAAACACCGCATTTGAATGGCTTAGTTGAGAGGATGTACATAACTTTGATGGAGAGAGAAATGTTTACTCTCTCACTCAAAGTTTTCAAAGACATTTTGGGTGAGGCCATATTGGTAGTTGTTCACATTTTAAATGTTTCATTGTATATCCCTCTACAGGTTGTACTTCTAGAGAGTATGATCAAGAAAAAATGTTTCCTATGATCATCTGTGGTTGTTTGGCTGTAAAGACTTTATGCATATTACAAAGGATGAGAGGTCAAAACTTGATGTCAAGATACGACAATCTATATTCATTGATTATGGCCAAAATCAGCTTGGTTACAAGTTCTTTGATCTAGTTCAAAAGAAGCTTGTAAGAAGTGATGTAGTATTTATTGAAGATGAGACCATTAATGATTTAGAGAAGGCTTAAAAGAATGCTACTAGATCAAGTAATGGTGTAATAAACTTAAAGATAATACCTCCAAAAATGGTGTTAAGAGTGGTTAAAGATAAAGTACAAAAGGATCAGCCTAAGATAGGAAATGCAGATGTTTCCCATGAGTTTCCATTAGATGATTCTAATGATGATGATGGTGTTTTTTATCAACGACAAACTCGAACGTGTTCTCTAAAATTAAGGAGACCTACTAGAGATCAACTACCCTCTCTAGATATCCCGCATATCAGTCTATGTTATTGTTTGATGGGGGAGAACCAGAAGGCTTTGAAGAAGTAATGGATGATGATCACAAAAAGAAGTGAATTGAGGCTATGCGAGATGAAATGAGATCCTTGCATGAGAATGAAACTTTTGAGCTGGTGAAGTTACCAAAAGGAAAGAGAGCTTTGAAAAATATGTGTGTATTTAGGATAAAGCACAAAGAACACAGTCTCCAACCATGATTCAAAGCCTACATATTTGCTAAGGGATTTAGCCAAAGAAAAGGGATTAACATTGACGAGGTATTTTCATTAGTGGTCTTGACTTGGAGATCAAGTTGATGAATGTGAAGATTGCTTTTCTTCATGGTGATTTAGAGGAAGAAACATATGTGGAGCTATTAAAGGGTTTCATGGTAAAAGAAAAAGAGGATTATGCTTGTAAATTAAATGAAAGCCTATATGGTCGAAATAAACACTAAGATAGTGGTATAAGAAGCTTGAGTAGATGGTGAGGGTACAAGCATAAGAAGATTACTACAGATCACTATGTATTTGTGCAAAAATTCTTTGATGATGATTTTATTATTCTATTGTTTTATGTTGATGATATGTTGATTGTTGGCTAAAATATTTTCAAAATCAACAGCCTGAAGAAGCAGTTGAGTAAGTCTTTTATTATGAAAGACTTAGGGTTAATAAGACAGATTCTTGGCATTAAGATAACTACTAATAGAGGCACCAAAAAATTATGGTTGTTACAAGAGAAATACATTAAGAAAGTACTTTAAAGGTTTAACATAGGCAAAACTAAAATAGTTAGTTGTGCTTTTGTTAATCACTTTATACCAAGTTTCGAGCAATACCCTTCTACTGAGAAAGAGAAGGAGGAGATGGATAGGGTTCCATATGCTTCAGTAGTTGGAAGTTTGATGTATGCCATGGTATGTACATAGCCAAATATTGCTCACTCAGTTGGAATAGTGTTGATTCTTTTCAAATCTTAGTAAGGAACATTAGGCTACAGTGAAATGAAATCTTAGATATCTTTGTGGTACCTCCAAAATGTGCTTGTGTTTTGGAGATGAAAAACCTGTGTTTGTTGGTTGGCCATATAGATGTAGATATGGCTAGAGATGTTGACTCAATAAAATCAACATCAGATACTTGGTTTCATTTGTAAAGGGAACTATCTACGACTAAAGCTAAGTTTATTGCAATAACTAAAGCTTATAAGGAGTTGCTATGGATGAAAAAATTCCTAAATGAACTTAGTTTCCACAAGGAAGAGTATGAGCTATTTTGTAACATTTAAAGTGCAATTCACCTTAGGAAAAATTCCTCCTTTTCATTTGATATCAAAACATATCGATGTCATGTATCATTAGATCAAAGATATATTAGACAAGAAGCAACTACGACTTGAAAAGGGAATGAGTTAACTAAATCTTTTGGTTATTCTGATTGAAACCCCAGTGAGGAGACTGAGTCCCCTTCTGATGTGCCCCTTATTAAAAACTTAAGTAAAGCCTTGATCAATATGAGAAAGATGTGCTCAAGTACCCACCTTAGTAAAGGGGCTTGGGCTTGAAAGTCGACCTTACCCAACAAGCACCTTAGTACTTTCCACCGCCTATCTAGGGTATCGATCAAACATGTTGACCAAAATTCTTCCAAAGGATAAGTTGAATACTATCAATCAGCAGTAGGATTGCTGGAGCCCTCTATATAGTTAGGAATGGGGAAATTGTTGGTGGGTCCCTCCCACATGGGGCCCACATGGAATATCCAAAAAAGGAAAAGAAAAAGAAAAATACGAAGAATGAATGGAGGAAATAGTGACCACATTATTTAGCTTTTGGCAGGAAAAATATAGTCAATTTTAAAACTAAAATTGCCTACATGTGAAGAGTAAGGAAAATTTGCCTATAAATAGGCAATCATAGCCAAGGTGAAATGTTTGGTCTGTTAGCATGATTTGTGTTTTGTGGTGAGAGAAAACCAAAGCAAATTTTCTTTGAGGAAATTTAATTTAAAGAGAGACAATTTTAAGGAGTGACAAAATAGTAAGGTTATGTTAATATATTTGTAGAACACTTGAGTGCTACTATTTTTTGCGTATCTCAATTATTTGTATTGTACCTCTAGATAATTTTTTTCTAGATAAGTCTCTCTCTTGTAAGCCTGCTATTTATTTAGAGGAAGAAATTTTCAAATTTGGTCTCGTGAACATAGCTTGTTCAAAGAGCAAAACACATTAAATTTTTTAGTTCTACTTATTTTATTTTATTTTATTTTCTCTATTTTATTTATTAGTTATTTGCCTTGTATTTGCTATTTTTGCTACACCGGTCCCAACAAAATCTATATTGCATAAAGAGGGAGAGAAAGAGATAAGGATTTTAGGAATTATTTATGCTTTATATTGATACTGTAAGAAGTTTAATTGTTGCAAAATCCATTGGTTATGGCAATATTGATATGAGGGATTCTAGATACATAGGCATATAGAAAACTTTAGATAAGCAACAAGAATTGAACAAATCTTAAGTGCACATACTTGATGAGAAAATTTTGATGGTGATCCAGTTGTGTTTGGCAATTGATGTATATATATGTGGAAATATCGGAGAAACGATTGCAAAACTAAGGAAATTTTGAGATAAGTTATACAATAGAGAGAGCTCTATTTTAGTTAACTGAATCAAATATGGTGTTACCTTTAGATGAGTGATTATCCCTTTATGCTCCCCGTTGTCTTCATTGCATGGGTAAAGAATCACATTCTATGATAATGACAATTTATGGATAAAGATAGTGAAGGATAATTTGATAGCAAGCTCCAATTGACTATGAAATGGAGAATCAAGTAGTGACATTATAGAGAGCTTCATTATTACAAATTGATGTTACGACCATTAGGAGAACTAAAGGCTGTAGTGATTTATTATTATTGTAAGCATAAGGGCCATGTGATGATTGAAGGCTCGAGTGGCAAATATGGAGGTGGCAAATATATCCGACCAAACGTCTACAAAATGCTGGCGTGTCAGGGAATACAAAGTAAAATTTTAATTTCTAATTGCCATGTCAATATATTTATTTTTCCCTTTCTTACTTACTTCATTCCCTCTCCTTACGCAATCTTCCTTCTCTCTCCTATTTCATCATCTTCTTCAAACAAAACCAAAAAAAAAAAAAAAAAAAAACCAAAATCGAAACAATTTCTAAATCCTTCTTCTTATTCTCTTTATTCTTTTCCAAACCTTATCCCATTAATCCACCAGTTTCTCTCTCTAAATCAAATCGCCACTTCAATTGAGGCTTACCAAAGGGTTTTTTTTTTTTTATTCCTTAATTATGAAAGAAACATGAAAATGGTGCATAACCTTGTCTAGATCTACTATAGCATGTAGATATCTTTGATGTTCCAATACAAAGTAAAGGGGGGCTGATGGAGGTTGAAAAGGTAGGAGAAAATGATGAATTTTAGTTGATAAATGATGTATTTTTATCAATTTTTTTTTTGTTCTTTTGATTTTTATATCGTTTTTATGTTTATTGGAATTTTCTATTTTTTGTTTGGACCTTATATATAAATGGAATTGAAATTAGATTAGATTATTATATCAAAGCAAACAAAGAGGGTTTTTGGAATTGGATTTGATAATGAGGAAATGGGTCGGGAAAAAAGTTGATACCTTTAGGTCAATGGTGGGTGCTAAAGATGCCTATAAATTAAAGAGAGAGAGGATTGCTGGTCATGTCTTCTGGAGAGAGAGAGAGAGAGAGAGAGAGAGAGAGAGGGAGTAAATAAAACAAGAGCAATTTTCTATAACAATTTTTGTTGTTTGGTTTTATAGAAAAAATGAATATTTTTTAGAGGTGGCACAAGTGGAATAGAAGAAGAAGATACATGTAGTAGAGGGAGAAGAGAGAGAGAGGAGAAAGAAAAAAAAAATTAATATGCTGATTTGGAAGGATAAAATTATTTTTTAGTAGAGATTTTGTGCCACGTTAGCATTTCACCGGACTTTAGCTGAATTCTAGCCAAAAGCACTGTGAGTGAAAGATTTAAAAGTCTAGGTATTTTTTTGGGTCGAAATTGTTTTATGTATAAAATTGTTATATCGAGAAAGTTCAAGTACCGTCCAATAAGGAGATGAAGCTAGATGTAAATGATAACAATATGTTTAGGATAAAAAAAAGAATTGAAAAGAGCAAAAAGAAGGAGAGAAAATGGTAATAAAATTCTTAACATTAAAAGATTTTGGAACTTTGAAAATAACTTTTATTGTAAATGTATGTAAGTCTTACTGTAAACTTTTCTATCCATTTGATGCAGTGGACAAGATAGCACATAATTATTTGGAGAAATGGCATAGGATTTGATAATAATGGCAGTTTCGTAATTTCGGGAGTTTTGGATTTTTACCGAGCGGGACCATATTCTGAAGGGAAACGATCCAACGGACAGAACTCACAAGCTTAGCTTGTGACCTAAGCCGGTTTTCGGCCAAATTCCTTCATTTAGGCCGTCAAAACCGCGTTTTTACTATTTTTAGTAATTTTTCTTTATGTCTTATCTTTTCATTGGATAATCGTTTTTATATGCCGTCTGTGGCATTAATCTCGTCCGTTCATTTGTTTTCGCCCTAGGTATTATTTAGATAGTTTCCTTTTTTGGTAAAAATAGCATATTATATATTCTAGGGTTACAGAAGAGACAGAACAGATTGTTTTTGAATGAAATTTTATTGAGAGTGTTCTCTCTTTTTCCAGAATTCGTCATCTTGAATAGATTTCGATTTTTGATGCCAAATATCAAGGTATTCTTAGAATCAATTGGTATTTGAAGATCACAAGCCGGGTATTCGTGCGCGAATCAACGTCTTGCGATTGTCCCTTTTATTCCGCTGCGTCAGTTGGTATCAGAGCTGCGTTCGTTCCAGGAGTAACGATGGCGCCTCGCAGACAGGTTAACCAGCGACGTATAGATGAGATTCATGAACGTGAAAACTTGGATCAGAGGATTGCAGCTATGCTTGATGAGAGATTGGAGCAGAGGATAGGACAGATGATCGATCGGCGACTGGATGCTGCAGTAGCCCAGATCACAGAGAGGGTGGAGGCGCTTGCGATGAATCAGAACCGAGGTAGGAACCCTAATCCTAATCCTAATCCTAACCGTAACCCTAACCCTAATCTGAGGGTAGGTGAAGATTTTGAGGATGACGATGATGAGATGTCGTCTGCTGTTGAGAGCTTTTACGACGAATCGCTACGTAGACGTGGTAGGCCACGCGTTGAGGAAGATTACAGACGCTGGGAGATGGGTATGAGGACTGAGATTCCAGAATTTCATGGCACTCTCCAACCGGAGGAATTTTTGGATTGGTTGGCTACGGTAGAGGAGATATTAGAATTTAAAGGGGTTCCCGATGATAAGCGTGTGCAATTGGTGGCAACACGATTTCGTGATAGGGCCACAGCATGGTGGCAGCAGACGAAATTGACACGCTTGAGATTAGGCAAGTCGAAGATTGAGACGTGGGAGAAGATGAAAAAGCATCTACGTGCGACCTTTTTGCCATATAATTTCCAGAGGATTATGTACCAGAGATTGCAGAATCTGAAACAAGGCAGCAAAACCGTTGATGATTACACCACAGAATTCTATCAATTAGTTGCTAGAAACGAAATTCAGGAGACGGAGGAGCAGTTGGTGTCTCGTTATATTGGAGGACTACGGTTGCAGCTTCAGGATACTATCAATTTGTTTGACCCAGTTAATGTATCTGCTGCACATCAGAGGGCTTTAATTGTCGAAAGACAACAACGGCGGTCTGGGATAGTGAATAGTGGCAGTAGTGGTGTCAATCGTTCAGGGAGTGGGGTTACAGGTAGTAACACCACGGGGCGTTTCAGTAAACCTAATACTGATCGTCCTAGTACGAGTGGGATAAAGTGTTTCAAATGTGGTGAGGTTGGGCACCGACAGGCTGATTGTAGGAAAGAAGGGAAGAAAGCACTTTTTGTTGAGAATGAGGATGAGGCTGAGGAGGATGCTGCGGATTTCTTTGAGGCAGGGGGTGATGGTGAACCAGTTTTTGATGAGGAGCATGTTGGAGAAGAAGTTGTGACTGGTGATGGCAGGGAGAATCTAGTAGTCCGGCGATCTTGCATGACTCCCAGAATGGCTGAGGAAGAGTGGCTCAGGAGCAATATTTTCCAGTCCACATGTACCATTTTAGGTAAGGTGTGCCGATTCATGATTGACTCTGGAAGCTGTGAAAACATTGTGTCTACTGAAGTTATACAGAAGCTAGGCATTGAGTCTGAGCAACACCCGAAACCTTATAAGTTGGCATGGTTAAAAAAAGGGGGAGAGGTAACAGTTTCCAAACGTGCTCTCATTTCTTTTTCGATTGGTTCTAAATACAAGGACGCTGTATGGTGTGATGTGGTGACAATGGACGCATGTCACTTGCTGTTAGGAAGGCCCTGGCAATTTGACAGGAGCGTAACGCATGATGGGCGAGCTAATTCGTATAGCTTTGTATATAAGGGGGTGAAGATTATACTGGTACCCAACAAAGATTCCACAGTGACTAAGCCGACAAAACAGGGAGGTAGTAGTAATTCCAGTATGTTGTCCTTAGCCAAGTTTGAGGAGGAGATAAAGCAATCTGATATTGTTTTTGTTTTGTTGGGTAAGGAGGTTAGTGGAGACGTGGAGATACCTGAAGTAGCAGTTCCAATAGTAGAGGAGTTTCGGGATGTATTTCCTGAGGATTTACCAGAGGGGTTACCTCCACTGCGTGATATTCAGCATCATATCGATCTTGAACCTGGTGCAGCTTTGCCAAACCGACCTCATTATCGAATGAGCCCTGCAGAACATGAGGAGTTAAGGCGACAGGTTGAGGAATTGCTGACTAAAGGTTTCATCAGGGAGAGCTTGAGCCCGTGTGCTGTCCCAGCCCTCCTAACACCTAAGAAGGATGGCTCTTGGCGCATGTGCGTGGACAGTCGTGCGATTAATAAAATCACTGTCAGGTATCGCTTTCCTATTCCTCGCTTAGATGATTTACTTGATCAGCTTAGTGGTGCGAGGGTATTTACAAAATTGGATTTGAAGAGTGGATATCATCAGATTCGGATTCGAGTAGGTGACGAGTGGAAGACGGCTTTTAAGACAAGGGAAGGGTTATATGAATGGTTGGTTATGCCATTTGGATTATCTAATGCGCCCAGTACTTTCATGAGGGTGATGAACCAAGTCTTGAGGCCGTTCATTGGTAAATGTGTTGTCGTTTACTTTGACGACATATTGATTTACAGTGCTAATGCAGAAGATCATCATGAACATTTGAAGGCTGTTCTTGGTGTGTTACGAAGGGAAAAGTTTTATGCAGCCATGAAGAAGTGTGTATTTTTCACATCTGAGGTACTTTTCCTTGGTTATGTGATTTCTAGTGAGGGCCTGCAGGTTGATAAAGCTAAAGTGGCTGCTGTACAGCATTGGCCTAGACCTGGCACGCTAACTGAGATTAGGAGCTTCCATGGCCTTGCATCTTTTATAGGCGCTTCATTCCACACTTCAGCAGCATTATGGCCCCCATAACAGATTGCATGAAAGGAGGAAAGTTTGTGTGGACTGAAGAAGCAGACAAGGCATTTGAGCAGATTAAAGTGCGACTTACCACTGCCCCGATATTAGTACTTCCAGATTTTCACCAACCTTTTGAGTTACATGCCGACGCATCAAAGGTAGGGATTGGTGCCGTGTTGAGCCAGAATAGCAAGCCAATTGCTTACTTCAGCGAGAAGTTATCAGGGTCAAAATCTCGATACACCACTTACGATGCAGAGTTTTATGCTGTGGTGCAAGCAGTTAAGCATTGGCGACATTATCTATTTCACAAAGAGTTTGTCCTCTACACTGACCATGAGGCTTTAAAGCATTTGCACAGCCAGGACAAGGTCTCGGCAAGACATGCTTCTTGGGTGGCCTACTTAGAGCGTTTCACCTTTGTTGTGAAGCATAAATCTGGTATTACGAACAGAGTCGCTGATGCATTAAGCAGACGTCGGAGCCTTCTAAACAGAATGAATATTGAGGTACCTGGTTTTCACTCTTTTGCTGAGTTGCTTGAGACTGACCCATACTTTGCTAGTATTTTAGCAACGGTTCGAGCAGGAGAGACGTCTGAATATCTGCTGCAAGATGGTTTTCTATTTAGGGGTAATCAATTATGCATCCCAGATTGCAGTTTGCGTACTCTGATAATTAAGGAACTGCATGGTGAGGGACATGTAGGTCGAGACAGAACTTTGCAGTTGGTGCAGGCATCTTACTTTTGGCCAACCATCCGCAAAGAGGTTGAGCGCTTTGTACAGCGTTGTAGAATCTGCCAAGTGTCAAAAGGGTCAGCCACGAATGCAGGATTGTATATGCCCCTTCCAATTCCCTCACAGCCGTGGGTTGATGTCAGTATGGACTTTGTAATGGGATTACCTAGAACACAACGAGGTAATGATTCCATCTATGTAGTTGTTGATCGATTCTCTAAAATGGTTCACTTTATTCCTTGTAAGAAGACTACAGATGCTGTACGTGTGGCCCAGTTGTACTTTCGTGAGGTATACCGATTACATGGGTTACCTTCAAGTATTGTTTCTGATAGGGACACTAGATTTCTTAGTCATTTTTGGCGAAGTCTGTGGAGAATGGTCAACACTCAGCTAAACTTTAGTAGTGCCTACCATCCACAAACAGATGGGCAAACTGAAGTGGTGAACAGGTCATTGGGTAATATGTTGAGAAGTTTGGTGGGCGAGCATGTGAAGAGTTGGGACCAGAAATTGAGCCAGGCTGAATTCGCACACAACCATGCAATTAATCGCAGCACGGGATTCAGTCCATTCCAGGTGGTGTACTCTATTATTCCCCGTGGCCCACTTGACTTATTACCACTGCCAGATAAAACCAGAGTCCATGGCAAAGCAGAGGATTTTATCCATAATCTACAGGAGGTTCATAAATCTGTGCATGACAATCTCGAAAGCGCTGCAAGCCGTTACAAGATGGTTGCTGATAAAAAGAAGCGTCATGTGGAATTTGAAGTGGGAGATTATGTTTGGGCTGTCCTTACTAAAGACAGGTTTCCTACTGGTGAATATAACAAGCTTTCTGCTAGGAAGATTGGTCCAGTGGAAATCATTGAGAAGATCAACCCCAATGCTTATCGATTGAAGCTACCTAGCCATATTCGAACTGCGGACGTGTTCAACGTTAAACATCTCCTTCCTTATGTTGGTGATGATTCAGATGAAGAAAATTCGAGGGCGAATTCTGTCTACCCCGGGGAGGATGATGCAGTGGACAAGATAGCACATAATTATTTGGAGAAATGGCATAGGATTTGATGATAATGGCAGTTTCGTAATTTCGGGAGTTTTGGATTTTTACCGAGCGGGACCATATTCTGAAGGGAAACGATCCAACGGACAGAACTCACCAGCTTTGCTCGTGACCTAAGCCGGTTTTCGGCCAAATTCCTTCGTTTAGGCCGTCAAAACCGCGTTTTTACTATTTTTAGTAATTTTTCTTTATGTCTTATCTTTTCATTGGATAATCGTTTTTATATGCCGTCTGTGGCATTAATCTCGTCCGTTCATTTGTTTTCGCCCTAGGTATTATTTAGATAGTTTCCTTTTTTGGTAAAAATAGCATATTATATATTCTAGGGTTACAGAAGAGACAGAACAGATTGTTTTTTGAATGAAATTTTATTGAGAGTGTTCTCTCTTTTTCCAGAATTCGTCATCTTGAATAGATTTCGATTTTTGATGCCAAATATCAAGGTATTCTTAGAATCAATTGGTATTTGAAGATCACAAGCCGGGTATTCGTGCGCGAATCAACGTCTTGCGATTGTTTCTCTTTTGTTCCGCTGCGTCACCATTCCTTTGGAATTATTTTAGAGGGAGAATACAGACAACTCCCTAAACTTTGATCTTTGCAATAATACACCCTTAAACTTTCAATATTGCAAATCAATCCTTGAACTTTATTAAATTAACAAATAACCCTTAAAGTTGAAAATGACCTCTTAAATTTTGACTTAGTGAAAAAAAATCCTCTAATTAATCAGTATACTTTAAAACCCCCCTAAACTTTAATATTGTTGTGACTTTGCTAAATTACAAAAACCAAATATCCCTTATGTTGTCAAGTCATCAAGGAAGGCTTTTTTGAAATATTTGAAAATTGAAAGATATATTCGTCCTTAAGTTTAAGAAAATATCACAACTTCCTTTAAATTTCATGGTCGAGATTTTTTTTTTTTTAATCCCAAAATTCATTCCCTTAAGATGATGTTGGTATAAGGGCTATTCTTTCTTCTGATTCTTTCTCTTTTTTAACTTCCTACTCAAACCTTAACTATTATGTCAACCTGATATGATATCACGATTAATCAAAATATTAATGTGATTTCATTACAATTTTATAAACCAAGATTATGTGATGATGGTGTGCCAAGTATTTGTATTTTAAAATTTTAGCAATTCAGTATATCATCTTTAAATTTTAACAAATTGTTATTATATTTGATAAACATTTATTTTAGCAGGTTAATAGTCTGTATATTCACATTTTGACAACTTTGGCAATTTAGTACTACATTTTTTTTTTTTAATTTTGGCAATTTTACCAAGTGCATAATATTGTCTTATCAACAAAATAAACGTTCATCAAATGTTATGTAATTGGGATCCTAAATCACATATATGTCAAAGCACAAGTACTAATTTATCAAAATTTAAAGATGTGATACTAAATGATAAAAAAACTAAAAATATGCACTTTGTATGTCATTATCCTAAAAATTCCAAGATATTTTTTGAAAGCATGGATAATGATTATCAAGTGAAATTAAATATTAAAACAATATTTTATAAAAAAAAAACATCGAAATCCATCTTGGATTTATGGTTCCTATGGACTGGGGCTGTGGGTCATTATGGAGCCATATTATCAGAATCATTAACTAACATATTTATGTGTATACTCGTGTTACAAATTGGAGATTTTATATAGTTCTGACGTTTCTTATGGACAATCTGATCTTTAAACACACACATGAAAATTCTTCTTTGTTCCAGAAATTTAAGAATAATTTAATAAAATGCATATGCTTTTCCTTAAAAAAAAAAAAAAAAAGAAAGATATGAAATCATATAGAGCCAATCAAATAGAGCTGCTATATTAGCATGGACATCTCTTGCCAATATAATATTATGAAAACGGGATAAGGAGGCTTACCTGGATCCTAACTCATCTTGAACATTTTTCAAATTTGGTGATCTTGACACCAACGCCATTGTCACAGCACTAAAATCAAAGTTGAGATTTTTTAATTTGATCTGCTCCTCAATTTGCTCCAAAAAGGTGGACTTGCCCACGCCCGTAGCACCCCAAATCCCAACAACCCGGACCTTGTCATCCAACAACTTTTGGCTGATCTCCTCGAGAAGGTGCCTCCTTGATTCGGCCATCCAGTGCTTAGGACCCACATATTTGCCTGTCACAACTCCTACAGGTTCACGTGGGTATGACACGCTTGGGAACCCCTCCATCTCCTTGATAATGTTATCAATCTCTTTTTTCCTTCCATCCGCCTCACGAGCAATGGCGTACCGTGTAATTGGACTTGGAACGACTCCACTGCAGCAATCATCCTCGGATTTTTTATGCTTTTCTAGAACTTCTGATGCTTGTTTACTGATTTCCTCCACATGCTTCATGCATCCATCCACATCACCATGAATATTTTGTCCACTGTATCGGCTTGCATCAACTTGACTCTTAAGCCTTTTTTTTGCACCTTTCAGCTGTGTCAACTTACCGTCAAGACGCTCAATATATGTCCCGTAAGAAAAGACATAATCCAAAGAGTTGGTGATGAATGTGATCACCGGTTTGATAACTGCAGCGACTGCTGATGCTACTATATGCGACATTATTTCCCTTTTTCTGTTCTCTCTCTTTTTTTTTTTTTTTTTCACTTTTTCCCCCCTTTTTTGTGCTCTCTCTTTTTTCCTCTCTGTCCTTTTTAAAAAAAAAAAAAAAGTTGGAAAATGTAATGGAGAAGAGATGATGAGAAGAGCAAAGGTGTTAGTATCAGTGAACTCCGAAGTCATGTTTAAGATGTTCCAACTACCCTTTTTATAGTAAAACGACCAACTACCCGAATGCATTTGTTATTAAATGATACAGGATGTGTAAAATAATTGAATAATTAAGTTAATAGTAAATTCACATTTGTTGTCAATGTAATTTATTGTTAATTGTCATTACTTATAATGTAGAGTTGCTTGATTTATTTTATGCTAATAATCTTTCCTTCCCTCCATTTTGATTGCTTAATTATTTATATACTAGTAATCTGTCCTAATCCCCTAACTATGATCCTTTCCGGTGAGGACTTCCTTTATGGCAACATCATTTATACAAGGTCAATCTTTTACCATATAATAATGATAATTTTTTTTGTTTGCTCAAAGTTCGATTGTTTTATTTATCTGTGGAAGGAAAGATAAAAATCCATCTTCTAGACATATACTGGAGCTGGGTCCATATATGTCAGTGCATTATTGGCTTGAGAGATATATGTATAGCCAAAGACTTGACTTACATAATTTCCAACTACTAGTCTCCCTAGTCTTGAGGTTGATATCTACGAGATTTGGAAAAATATCCAACGAAAATTGTTAATACAATAAATCACAAGAATATAGACGCCACATGATTACTTAATAATACGATAAAATCACAAAAATATAGACACCACGTGATTACTTAATGAGACGATAAAATCACAGAAACATGGACACCACATGATTTCTTGATGAATCATAAAACCAGGAAGAAATCTGAAGTTAACTAGAAACCCTTATTATAATCTAAAACTGTGAAGAGTGCGTCCATTTTACAGTTTACAAGCCCTCAGTAGATGGTACTTTACCCTCAAAACCTAAGCCTCCTCAAGAACAACTCTAGTTAAAAAAAAAAAAAAAAAACAAAAACAAAACTTCTGTATGATGTTTCAAAAAACATGTTGTCCCAGAACAGGTCAAGATAGAAATCTTAATTAGCATCTATGTGATTTTGCAGACCTTTAACCATGAAAAGTAAATACACAATCATCACTTTTTAGAGATATCTTCTTGTCTCTGCTCTACTTTTGCCAGCTTAATATAAAATAATATAGCTGTGATATCCCTCAAATATAGGTTGTAGAACTCTAATCACAGAGGAGCCTTTTGGTATAGTGGCTTAGAGTTCGTCGGAACTCCAGAGTTAAGCGTGCTCCGTGCAGAGCAATCCCATGACGAGTGACCTTAGGGAAGTGCTAGCACAAAAAGGACAAAACTGTGAGACGTGTAGCCAAAGCGAACAATACCTTGGTGGGCGAAATTTCGGAGGTATTACAGGTGGTATCAAAGCGGTTCACCAATTGGAAGTGGAGGAGTATGTCTTCACTGCCTAGTGTGGTTTTGGACATCAGTTTTATAAGTAGGAGTGTATGTGATACTCAAATGTAGTTTATGAAACTTTACTCATAGAGACACCTTTTGATATAGTGGCTTAGAGTTCGTTGGAACTCCAGAGTTAAGCATGCTTTGTGTAGAGCAATCCTATGATGGGTGATATCCTGGGAAGCGCTAGCACCAAAAAGAACAAAACCATGCGGCTTATAACTAAAGAGAATAATACCTCAATGGGCGGAGTTCTGGGACGTTACAATAGCAAAGACAAAAACTCTGTCTTCACGTTTCTGACAATAGTTTTCAAAAAACTCCTAATAGTATCACTTGATGAAGATTGTATGATCCAAAAGTTTTATATGGTCCCAAACGTGCCACGCAAAAGTTGCGTGGTCCCAAACGAACCCGATACAGACTCTTCATGACTTGACTAACATGGTATGATCCAAAAGTTGTATGGCCCCAAACGAACCCAAGATAGACGGTTGTTTAACTTCATCATTAAACATTCATAATTATAAAATAAAAGATTGATGAAGACCTATTTTGTGTACACAGCATTGTTGGCATACTTAGACGAGTTGAAGTTGATGCATTGGTTTGAAACAAATTTAGAGCCAGAGACTACACTTGACTAATTTGCTTCCACTAATCTCCAGTCAAGATTGGACAATGCCTATGCCTAATCACTATCAAGTATACTCATGCCTTACTGATCATATAAATGAAGAATTCAATTCATATCATTTTTCTATTGACATAAGAAACCACCAAGAATTGTGTAATCAAATGCAATAGAGGCAAAAAAAAAGGGGAATAATCTAAGTGGGCAGTGACCTGAATTTCCATTTTCTTTCGACGAGATGAAGACACAAACCCAATGTTGTATTGGAAAAGCAAATTGTTGTGGGAATTATAAAAAATCACCTGCACTTCAGAGCATCAAGAACATAAAATCTATAAAAATGTCAACGTGGTATAACCACTTCAAAACCGAGACCGAAATTTACAAGGTTTTTGAGCAAATTTGGCAATACCAGCAAAGGTAATTAATTACAAAAAGAAAAAAATTTATTTCAAGCGACATTGAAAAATTCAACGGACACCAAAAAACTTAAATTACTATTAATAAGAAAACACATGTGAACGATGTATAAAAAGGATAACAAGAGATAAATTTGTGCTATGTTCTTACAAGTCCATCCCTAACTTGGTGGTTATTCTATGAAGGCCTATTTAATTAAGGAAGCTACTAAGAAGAAACCCATAGCAATAAAATAGGAATCAACCTTCATCTTCCCCGGGTAAGACCACTTTGAAACTGTATGTCTGTGGTCATTTCGGCCTTACTGCAAGTATACTAAATTTTGCAATCATCTCCGGTATTTTTCTTTGTATTATTTTTGGTTATTCAAAAAATTAGGGAACAAACATCCAAATTCCCCTTAAATTTAAGTGTAAAGTAACAAGTAAACTTTCATACACTTGGAAGACCATAAGAATTAAGGTAGTATTTGGTTGCATAACTTTTTATAGTATTAGACTAGTCCAAATTTATTGAACATATTTGACTTACAAAATATATTTAAGATTAGATAAAATTCTTTATACCACTAGACTAAACTTAAAATTTTTATCTCTTATAATTGATGATACAAAAATATTAGAACTCGGCAGAAAATAAAATCTTTTAACAAAGATACTAGCTAACACAACTACTACTATCTCGTTTTTACCACTCTAATCTCACTACCACCATTACCACCACCATTATTGTTGCATCATCACCCCACTATTATCACCACCATTACTATCATCATTGCCACTAGTACAACAAAGATAGCAAGTTTCCATCATTATTATCATAGAACTACTATTAAATCATCACGGCCACCTCTTACAACTATAATGTATGTGCATGACGATGCAAGTTTATAATTGTCAAAAATATCATGTCTTATACTATAGTTTTGTATATTAACAATGGAAATCATAGGAATTCTATCCATTATATGCATATACCAAATACGGTGCAACAAAATTATATTGTCTAGTATTATGTATATTATGCTATCCAATTTTTTTTACTTAATTTTTATAACCAAATGCTACCTATGGATAAAAATTAATGCCATAAGACTAACCTCTCCTTTGGTGCTCAAACCATATATTCAAAACTACTGCGGTTCATCAACACTACTTGAAAACATTTATATCCAACGTAGATATATTGTTTAAATTGGGATCATCTATCGCATGGAATTATAAGAGGCTGATATAGATCTATTTAGACACATTAGAGTCGACTCACTTAGATGAGTTGACATCAATGAAATTAACAAAAAGCCAAGGACATATGAAATAATTTGCTAATGGCAGCCTCTACTTAAATGTCGATTTCTACAAGAATGGAAAATATCTACTTAAAATTGTGAGAGAAGTATGCAGACCCCACATGATTTCTCAAATTTTAAAAGAAGTTTAACACGAGGAAACTGACTGGAGAGACATATAAGCGCTTAACTCTACTGTATTTTACATAGGAAAAGTTATTTGTAATCCTTTTCCTCTGTTCTTCTTTTCTAGGAGATTGTTATACTTTTTAGTTGTCATATATCCGGCTCGATCCCTGTAAAAATCATTATTCTGGAAAGAAAGCTATCGAATATCCTATGATGTGATGAAGTGGAAGCAGTCATGAATAGGTATACAGAAAAATCAAACATAAATTGATCAGTTTCAAGTTCCTATTTTAATGGAAAACAAGCCAATAAGCAAAATTGACCAATTTCGCTAATGATGGACGTGGTTTTTTTGGACAAATCCTGTCTTTCAGGCTTTCAAAACCACATTTTTTCTATTTTAGGAAATATTTAATTACAACATAACTTTTAATAGAAAAGTTCATTTTATGTGCTGTCTGTATTGGATAATGATCCAAAAAGAAGTGGATATGATTCAAAAGTAGTGGATCTATCTTTTTCAGTATTTTCATATGTTTAGGAAGTCTGTTTTGATTTTTAGTTGGTAGCAATCTATATTTTCATTTTTTTAAGTAATGGTTATGTGAAGTTTTTTTATCCTTATCTTGTTGAGATATTGGGATAAAATCGATCTCTTGTGCAAGTCTATTTAAAGGCCTGCTGTTTACATTAATTCAACAGTTAATTGAGCAATTTTAGCAGCAAATTTTCTTTCTGCTCTTTTGTTATAATGCCAGAATTTCCAACATGGCATTAGACTGCTTCATTGGTCCTAAGGGCCTGTGAGGTTTTTGATGAAAGAAGAGATTTGGGCATATGTAAAAAAATTGCAAAATACAATATGAAGAAGAACATAAAAACATAGCATATGTGAATGTAGAAGAAACTCTTTTTTAGATAGATGGTGAGAAGTTGTCCACGAAGAAGTTGTTGGAAAGATATGCTCCAAGAGTCGGTGATAAGGTGCACAAACAAGGCTATAGTTGGTGATAAAGTACATCATCTAGTGAAAAGAAGCGCTTCACACAATTGAGAAGAATTGAGAGCATTAAGAGACAAATAAAAGATTACTTTCGGCATTCATGCTCAAATCAATGGATTGTGGTAGATTTATTTTTTTTTCCTCTCGCTGGCTTGGGATGGCAAGTTTTAATGCAAAGCAATAATTAAATGGTTTCTACTCATAAGGCATTGTTAAATTATTCAATCTGAAGTAGGAGTAGAATTTAGCAATGGGTTGAAGTGTCAAATAATTGTTTTACTTACTTTTAAATTAGGAAGAGAAGTTATTTATCTTCATGATTTCTAATAAGCATAGAAACACTAAAATTTTTAGAGAACAAAGGCAATATTATACGAAAATTAAGACCTATCTTTACTTGCCAAACAGTAAAGACCTGCTGAAATATGTGATGCAGGAAGGAATGAGTCCTTGATAAATGTATCGTATACTTGAGGTCAATTTATTCAGCGTTGCCGCTGCTCAAAAGCATTTATATCTGATGTACCTATCTTTGTTTTATCAAAGCAATACCGAGAATCTATTCTGAGTTTTGCCAGCGAGTTTGTTACACCAACCAATACACGTGACAGAAAATAGTAAACATTATGGAGCGAGAGACTTCAATTAAAGCAACTACTAGTCTTTAGTCGAGAGGCACATATCTTAAACTTTAAAAAATATCTATTAAAAATTCGTTGACACCGTTGATTGTTGGAAGTTTTTCCATCTAAAAAGCCTGAGGCTATTTGCAATTACTACATTATCACATTTATTTTAGTCATTTTATTTTTAGGAGAATGCTTCGCAGAGATACCGAGCTATAGCTCCTTGGGGCCAGTTTTGATTCTTAACATCAAAACTAGCGGACGTGTTCGGATTACATATATCTGATGACACCTCTATGTAAAGAAAGTACTACATAACACACCTGTTAGGCAGTTCTTGAAGATTCTTCATTATTTTAAGTGGGTTCTTACAAAATTTGAAGGACGTCCTGAAAAAAGTTGTTCCGTGCATTTATGTTTACGTTTATTTTATTTTATTTTTAAATTTATGATAAATGTCCAAATGAACCAATATAAAAATAAATAATTTATATTAAGGTATTGTAATAGCTAAGGGGTATTTAGGCATTTTTATTGGAGTTCCTTGGCACAATAGTCTAAATTAAAAAACTCAAGCCAAGGAATCTGATAGAGTTTATTTCTTAGATTTTGTAGAGTTGCTTTACAAAGAAACTAAATAAGTGAGTTCTTTAGGATTTTACATTTTAATTTATTTTAGTTGTAAAATTTTAGTTAGTGAAGCACAAATATTATAAAAAAAGAAAAAAAAAAAACTTTCGTAAGTATTTTAGAGATTAAACAGAGATTTTTTTTTAACAGAAATCGTTCCATAAAATACTGGTATAACACCCTAAGAAACCTTCTAAAAAACTCTTCATTAAATATGGTCTTAAATGTGAGTTCCTTAAAGCTTCAAAGTGCCATATTGGCATCTTTAAGAGCTTTTTACTGGTACAACACTTTTTAACACCATTTCATTGGTGTTAATTTCATGAGCGGAGGACCCCAACACAAAAGTGCTTAAAAATTTTAGCTATGATGTATTCAACCTTATCAGTTCAGGACCTCTGACAAGGTTGTTCCATAAAGGCAATTACCAAAAGATGTTTCTACAATTACATAAAACAGTGGGCTAAACATTGCTGCAGAAACAATGCACCATCCGTGATCCGACAGTAGATCCCGCCATAAAGAACAAAGGCTAATTGATAGAGGCATTCAGCTCTTCTCCAGTAGCAGCTATCAATCTATTCTCGGTGCCCATTCAACAAATATAGTCTTAACTAGTTGTCTAAGAAAAAACCATATAAGATGAAATGGTATAGAAAGCCTCATCACGCAACGATAAATCATCAACAACATGAGTGTAACACTGAATAAAGACACACCCATAGCAAAATCTACCAAACCAATTCAAAACCCAATTTTGATCCTTTTTCTCAAATTTTTACAAAACGTTCTTTAACATGTATTTTATCCATTTATTATTGAAGTCCATAATAAGGTGGAGATAAATGTGTAATTTTATAGATTTATTAATTCAAACGAAATGGAATGGACATACCTGACTCAAACCAGGTTCATTGTTTGCTCATTCCAATCATTATATTTGGAATCTTTTCAACCAAATAGTATGGTCATCAAGAGCACTTTGCATTAAAAAAAATGCCCAATTAATATAAGTATCATGCTACAAGACTTGAAAGTAGGATTAATGTAGTATTTTGCGGCACAAATTTTCATGATATTGGTTTGGACAAAAGTGGCAAAATCCAAATTTTTTCCTCTTAAATTTGATAGCGAAAAAAAAAATTGGGAAAATGCTTCTTTTGACAAGTGAACTTTTAATGAAATAGACAATTAGGTATCTAAACTTTTAATTAGATCAATTTCACACCAAATTAAACTTTTTGTGGTCCTAAACACCACCCCACTCATCATTGCATGACACATATCTAGTTGCTTCAAGAAACAATAAAAGAGTGGAGTAGTAAAAAGAGACAGAAAAAGTTCAATTAGGTATAAAATTAGTATTTTTAAAAGTTCAAGTACCTAAAAAAAGACACAAAAAGTTCAATTAGGTGTAAAATTAGTATTTTTAAAAGTTCAAATACCTGAAGAAGACATGAAAAGTTTAATTAAGTATGACATTAAACTTTTTTAAAGTTTAGGCACCTAATTGTCCATTTCGTCAAAGTTCAAGTACCAAAATAGGCTTTTAAAAAAAAAAGAATAGAGCTGAACAAAAATAAAATCTTTTAACAAAAACACTGATCTAACAAGGCCATCACTATTTCATTTTTACTACTCCAATCTTATTATTATCATCACCACCATCATTCTTATCACCGTCACTAGGTAAAAAAGTTTTATCTTGTCCTGCAACATAAAACCAAAACAAAAACAAAGAATGACAAACCTTCTTTGTCAATTATCATCTGTAACTAGTTCAAGAAAGCACAAATTCTGTTCAACAAGCAGAAGTTTCAGGAATAGCTGTAGACCCAAAAATGCTACAAACTAATCGCTACGTCTCTTGAAGTTTTTATTGCAGGATTTAAGACACTCCTCTTATTCCATGATAAACAAAGGGCTTCACAAAATACTGTCACGAGCTCATGAACGCAAGAATTCGCCCTGATTAATCCTAAGACAAGATCACAAATGCAATCCTCTAACAAACATCCAAATTCCCCTTAAATTTAAGTGTAAAATAACAAGTAACATTTCATACACTTGGAAGACCATAAAAATTACGATTGTATTTGATTGCACAACTTTTTATAGTATTAGACTAGTCCAAATTTATCGAACATATTTGACAAAATTATTTCATCACATATGTATCAAGGTGACCAATTTCTATACAAATTTTTTGTTATGAGAAAAATAATAATGCCATGTATATTTTACCATGTGAATATTGTTTGTCAAAATATTAATAATGAAAAACTATGTTTCTCACAAAAATAAAAATTATGACAAAATAACTTGGTGATGAAATCTTTTCATCGAAAAAATTAATTTTATCAAAAAATATATAAATATATATATATATGTGAGTTTATCTTTTTTCTCATTTTTTTACTATTGACAAAAGTTTTTATGCCATAAATTTAAAGGTGTGATAATTCTTTTTTGTCAAAAATTTAGTTATAAAAAGAAAAATTTGTCACAAGATTATTGTTGGAATTTTTTTATTATTACATATTTACTTATGATATTAATCTATGCATCGATATAATTTTTTTATTAAAAAAAGAACTGATTAAAAATTAATGTATATAATGGATATGACTCCAAGTTTTGAAAAGAGCGGCTTTTCGAGTGCTTTAGTCATATCATTCCACTAAAATACTCGAGAAGGAATCATTAATAGAGTGATAACTCTAGTCTCCATTTTAAATAATTTTTTGACAAGACCCACTGGTAAATGCATTCCAGATTTAATCATAACTCCTCCAATTTTATTACCCTTATTCATTCATTTTTTCACTTCAAAGCCCTAGCCACACTTCATTCCTTTTTCGTCGAAGAACCTATAATTTATATTATAAAGTCAATGAAAAATTTATAAAATCAAATGATAAAACTATTTATGTAAAAGATAAACAAAATATAAATGATAAAAATATACTCACCCTCACGGTCCAATTGTTGTTGAGTCGTTGGGTATATTGTTAGTTTCGATTGTTAGTGGTATTAGTATACTCTTAACATCAATTGGTAATGTTGAATCTCTTAATGTTGGTGGTGGTTGAACTTGCTCTACTGGTGGCGATGGAGTTGAAACGCTTGCTTGAATAATTCTCCTCCTCTTATAATTGCCCTGCTAAAAGGCATATTTTCAATAAAATCAAGTCAAACAAATATTAGAATAATACTAAACAAATAATAATAATGAACTAATATCACCGATGAAATTTTAATAACGAAAAAATGTGTATATATATCAAAAGAAATGATGGTTTTAAATAATTGGGTTTGACTAATGGTAATAAAAGAAATTGATAAAACAAGAAAAGATACTCACATTTGATAATTTCAACAAACACTATGGATTTGTGGATTTGTTGATGGCTGTGTAACAAAAAAAAATTTTTAGGAGTATAAAAATGAGGTTATTAAGAAGATGAGTTGTTAATATAACAAAAGAATGACTCTTACCCTTCTATTAATTAATCAAATTGCCTACAAGAATAAGCAGAGATGACCGAGACCCATATCCATCGCTGCATGAAGTGGACGCTAGGACGTAGAGCAGTAGCTGAAATTCTTTACGCGCAGCAGAGGTCGAACAATCCATTTCCACGCACGGCAGCAGGAGAAGCGCAAGCAACTGGCTGGCACGCACGGATGAGCAGTTTCCACGCACACATGACAATGCTTGGAAGAAAAACAAAGCACTTGGGAAACAGAGCAGCAGCAAGTCTTGGTTGCAACCAACTGAATTTTACCCAACTTTGCTCCAATTTTTACAACAAAATTCAACCCGAAAAGGACACCCCAATCAACCCAAAAGCTACACCTATAACCCACATTTAATTTGCAAGAATAATAGATCAAATGGAAGAGGAAAACAGTTGCAAAGTAGTATGGAAATTCGTGATGCAACAGCAAAGAGCTCCCTTGTTGTAGAGATCCAAATTTTCTTGTCCAACTTTGATCCAAATTTGAGCCCCAAACTTCAAACGAAATTGACCCACAATCCAACTACAACACTCCACATGTAATCAACAATAAATGAGGAGAATTTCAGCTCACAAAAACAACCACAACCACTCCAAATATCCATGCAAAAGTCGGATCTTAAACGCTGCAATAGAGGAAAGATTCAACAAACACAACAGCACACATACCCAAATTGAGCTCTGATTTTTGCAATATTCCTAGGCTTCAATGAGCTGATATTTTTGACTAATTAAACACCAATAGAGACCCTTTAAATGGACACTTCACAGACCAATAATTAATTGAAAAATCGGATCCAAAATCTGTCCAAAAATCAAGAAGAAATGTTCCAGAAATTTCAAACTTTCAAACTTCAAACTTCAACAGATTTTGACCTGATTTTTACACAAGTTAAGCTCCTAGTTTTACACACATAAATGGAATTAATTAGTTACCAAACAAACATAATTAAAGCCCTCAAAGATAGCCACAAATCTGTCAAAACAAAGTCCAACTTTACAAACCAAATACACCAAAATCGTATGGAATTTCCAGCTGCAATTGTAAGCCTTTTTCAAGCCCAAAACCCTTTCCTTAGCCTCTAAAACTTAGCCTAGTCTTAGTATATGTATATAAGCTTAAGTTAGTTACAATTTGAGCTCATAATTCTCACAAAATCATCCCAAAAACATAGCTCCAAAAAGAAGTGCGTCCAGCCCTTTTCCTTTTCTTTTTCCATTGCAACCTTCAAATTAAAAAGCTTAGAAACCCTTATATGATCAACCATAAACCCCTAGCTTACTTCCATATCCTACCTACACACTAAGTACATCAAGAACATCAATTCCCCTCTCCAACAACATCTAAAACCAAATCAAAAGTCTTAGTTATCCTAAGGTTCAAGAGGAGGAAACTAGCTTGACAAGGTGAGAATATTGGATTGCATTAGTAAGCTCCCATTATAGTTAATGTTGTTTAGTTAGAAACTCATCATCTAATCTTTGATATATGTTTAATTCTTGTTTTAAAAGGAAGTTGAACATCCTTTTTTCATTCCAATCTAAGGTAAGTTCTAAACTACAACCTATCCTTGTTAAATTTGTGAATAGACTTTAGGATGGATTATTGAGCATTGGAAGAAAGTTTTGTACTTGAAAGAAGTTGTTAATCTATTGATGAATTCAAGTGGATAGATGGTTGATATGTTAGAAATGTTTAGATATTGTTGGAAAAGAAAAACAACAACTTAGGAGTATTATAATTATGGTAATAGTAAATTCGGATCTAGGAATAAAGTGTACAAAACAAGACTCAAATTTCATCTAATCTAGTCTAAATTCATGTCTAATGCTTCTAAGACCTTATATGAACATAAAACTTGATAAAACAAGCTTTACAAGCATGATTAGAAGTCCTACATTATAAGAAAAGCGTTATGAACAAATTCATAGAAATTATACATACCGAGACTTCTACAAGTTATGATGGAACTTAAGATATAAATAAAGGTTTAAATGGGATCCTCTAAAATATTATAAAAAGAAACTTAAAAGAATTAAACAATAAAACTACCTTTTCCATAAGAATCATTACTTTAAGAAATCACTATAAACCATAGGAATTGTATCAAATACCGACATAGGACACTTAGATACTCATAGGAATTTAATTTTCTATTTATAAACATTATTGATAAATATTTCATCTTAATAGGTAATTTGAATACTATCGAGGATTTCCCAGTCGATTACTACGACTGATCAATATGAGCAGGTGAGTAACTTAGACTTATTATATTGTTTGTGATTGTAGTTTAGTTGCACTAAAATACAAAGATCATATTGATGAACTTGTGTGTATATGGGATTACGGGATTTGCTTGTTGTTTGAAATTACTTGTTTGACAAATACAACTAACCAAAAGTGATAATGAATGGCTTGTGAAACTACGGTATGTGTAGCATGTTGAGTGTCTGAATGAAGTTTGAACACTCATTACCTGACTTAAAATTATCGAAATCATAAGTGCAATGATACATGCATAGCATGATTTGCACATACTGCATTATGTTTGTATGATAGCCTACTACGTATTAGAATTTCGGTTCTCTAGTAATACTTGGTTTTTCTAGGCAAGAGGCTAGTAGTTCTACTCAAGTTTATCTTTGTTCTGTTGGTTCTATTGGAACTAACTAGTAATGAAGGACGCCACCTATGGTATCCTGTGAAATGTCTAATACTTAGTGGAGTTTCTAAGGCTTAAAACAAGAAATGAGTGCTTAAAACATCATTAACATAAAGAGATAATAATTGTGAGAATTGTGGATTTCCTGTGCACTTAGTTTCTCCTGGGTAGGTGATTTAGAGATCGGTTCCTTCAACCCCGATGAGAGGGCGTAAATCTCCATCCTGTTTGGATTCCGATTTGTCCAAGCTTGTAATTGTTCATGCGTTTGATTGATGCATTACATATGATTGATAATAACTTGCTTGTTGTGATAAGTCTGGTTATTCACTGAGCCCATGGTTATGCTCACACTCCTACAGTCCTTACAGGTTGACACTTAAGCCTTGGTTGGTGGCTTCTAGAAGCTTAGAGCCGTTATGTTTCTAAAGCTGGAAGAGTTTTGGAAACAGGGAAAAATAGTTTCATTATTTATATGTATGAATTGGTGTTAGTGCATCAATTTTATTATCTGAGAACTTAGAAATTTTTATGGTTTGTAATAGTTATTATTTAGACAATAGAATTTAATTATGGTATTGTGATTTTATTTACTTTCATCATTTCTTATTACGCAACCAAAAAGATCCTGTTTGTTAAACTCATGTCATTTTCCAAAGTAGTTCTAATATTAATATGTGTATTTGATATTGTCTGGGTTATCAGGCTGTATCATAATATATATATTACTACTAGGGTACTATTGGGGCGTGACAGATTTGAGTCACAAATATCAATAATCTCCACATTGACTCAAATTCAGAATCACAAATCAACACCAGCTTCAAAAGCAACAATAACCAATGCCATATCCTCTTCCTCTTCCTCTTCCACAAACCCTAAAGGGGATTAATCATCAATCAACGCTAACCAAGTTTAGACAATGTTTAAACTTGGCTATAGGAAGTATCTTGGTCATCATATCCGCAGGGTTATCATGTGTACTGATTTTGTTCACAACAATCTCACAATCAACAATAACTTCACGAATAAAATGATATATGACATCAATGTGCTTGGTCCTCTGATGATACATATGATCCTTAGTGAGGTAAATTTCACTTTGACTGTCACAAAAGATTGATACTATTTTCAAGCTATCACTGATTTCACCAAATAACCCCTTTAGCCAAATTGCTTCCTTAAAGGCCTCTGTAATAGCCATATATTCAGCTTCAGTTGTGGATAGAGTAACTGTAACTTGTAATGTGGCTTTCCAACTAATAGCATAGCCACTAAGGGTAAAAATGTACCTTGTGAGAGATCTTCGCTTATCTAAATTTCCAGCAAAATCAGAATCCACAAAACCAACAATTTCATCTTTAGTTCTACCAAACTGTAAACAAACATTAGTTGTAACCCTTAAGCACCTGAAAACCACTGAACTGCTTTCCAGTGATTCTTACCAAGATTTATCATGTACCTGCTAACAACAGTTATAGCATATGACAAATCTGGACAAGTATAAACCATGGCATACATAAGCGATCCTACAACACTAGAATAAGGAACTTTTGACATGCATATAATCAATTTCATCATTTGACTCTGGAGATAAGGTAGATGAAAGTTTGAAATGAGATGCTTAATGAGTACTTACAGGCTTAGCATTCACCATATTAAACCTGCTAATAATATTCTCAAAATACCCCTTCTGACTTAGATGTAATGAACTTATTTTTCTGTCCCTCAGAATTTCCATTCCAAGAATCTTTCTTACTGCTCCCAAGTCTTTCATTTCAAACTCCCTACTCAATTGAATTTTAAGTTTTTCAATCTTTCTTCTATTTTTAGCTACTATCAGCAAATCATTAATGTACAAGAGAAGATATATAAATGATCTATCATCACATTTCTTAAAATAGACACAATTGTCAAAATTACTTCTCCTAAAATCATGAGAAGTCATGAAAGAGTCAAACCTCTTGTACTATTGCTTGGGTGACTGCTTTAACCCATAAAGTGGTTTCTTCAACATGCATACATGGTCCTCCTTTTTTGAGACCATAAAACCTTCTGGCTATAGCATGTAAATGTTTTCTTCAAGCTTTCCATATAGGAAAGTAGTCTTGACATCTAACTGTTCCAATTCAAGATCTTGCAAAGCTACAATACCTAACAATGCTCTAATGGAGCTGTGTTTTACAACAGGAGAAAACACATTTGTAAAATCAATACCTGGTATATGATTGTAGTGCTTTGCAACAAGTCTTGCTTTGTATCTGGGCTCATCAGCGTTTGATGTTCCATCTTTCTTCTTGTAAATCCATTTACATCGAACAGTTTTCTTCCCTTTAGGAAGCTTCACTAAATCCTAAGTGAGATTCTTTTGAAGAGATTCCCTTTCCTTCTGCATGGTAATCATCCACTTACCAGAATTATCACAATGTACAGCCTCTATGTAAGTGGATGGCTCTTGATTTGACTCGATGTCCTCAGCATCATTAAAAGCATATGCCACTAATTTTGCCTCTTCATATCTCTGAGGAGTCTTGACTTCTCTCCTAGGTCTGTCTCTAGCAATAGAATACTGCTGTTGAGATGGTTGTAAAGAGATAGAAGTACTCTATGTCTGTAATCTAGGCTGAAAAGATGTCTCTGATGGAAAACCTGAATTAATTTCAAACTTCACCTGCATAGATGTTTTCTGGTGTGCTTCATCAAATGTAGAGTTAGAAGACAAGTGATGCTTCAACATTGAAGCTTCATAAAAAACAACATCCTTACTCACTATGACTTTCTTCAGTTCAGGACACCACAATTTATATCTCTTGACACCAGGTTTATAACCAAGGAATATACACTTTAGAGACCTTGGCTCGAACAATCCATTGTTAGCATGAGCATATGCAAGACAGCAAAAAACTTTTAAGTCTGAATAATTAGTAGGTATACCTGACCATAGCTCTAATGGGGTCTTATTTTCAATGGCTGTTGAAGGAGACCTATTTATCAAATAACATGCTGTGGAAGTGGCTTCTGCCCAAAGTGATTTTGGCAACTGAGCATTTAAAAGCATACACCTAACCTTCTCCATAGTGATTCTATTCATTCGTTCTACTACCCCATTTTGTTGAGGCATACCACGAACTGTCAGATGCCTCACAATTCTTTTTGACTTATACAGAACATTGAAATCATTAGAACAAAACTCAAGGCCATTATCAGTGTGAAGACATTTTATCTGTTTTCCAATTTATTTTTCTATCATTGTCTTCCATTCCTTGAATGTGTTTAAAACATCATTTTTATGCTTTAAGAAAAAATACCTAGACTTTTCTAGAGAAGTCATCAATTAATGTCAGCATGTAGGTAGCAACTCTACTGGAAGCCACCCTAAATGGTCCCCATAAATGTGAATGGATAGACTCTAAAATACCCTTTTTTATTGTGTGTGCCTGAGGTGAATCTAACTCTTTTCTGCTTCCCAAATACATAGTGTTCATAAAAATTTAGCTTACCGATGCTTTGCCCATGAAGAAGACCTCTTCTACTCAATTCATTCATCTTGGCTTCACTTATACGCCCTAAACACATAGTCCAAATTCTAGTAGAATCATCATCTAAAAGTGAAGAGGAAGTAATGGCTGCATCGCCTGCAACAACTGAACCCTGCAAAACATATAGGTTAGCAGTCTGTTTTTTTTTTCCCTTTCATCACCACCAAAGACCCCCCTGCTAATCTTGAAGACTCCACCTTCATCGATGTATATGTACCCTTTAGAATCAATAGTACTAAGAGAAATCAAATTTCTCTTCAAGTTAGGAACATTTCTAACATCTCCCAGTACCCTGATTACACCATCAAACATTTTGATTTTTATGGTGCCAATGCCTACAACCCTGGAAGAAGCGTTGTTGCCTAACAAAACAACACCTTTAGAAACTCTTTTATATGTAGAAAACCAATTCCTATTGGGACACATATGAAAAGTACAACTAGGGTCCAAAATTCACTCTTGACTAGTCTGTGGATCATCAACAGAAGTAATAAGGAGTTCACCAACACTATTGTCCTCAACAACATCAGCCTCACCTGACTTCTCTGGTTGTTTTCTATTTTGATTTTTAGAATCTTTCTTGTTTTTGTTCTACAATTTTGTGACATTCTGCCTTGATATGTCCCTTCTTCTTACATTACCTACAGGTCTTACTTCTATTGGAAGACTTCAATCTTCTTCTTGAATTTCCACTAGTATTGCTTTCCTGACTCCTACTTCAAGTAACCAAACCCTTAGCCTCTCGGTTCCAATAACAAGATGTTTCATTTTCTCAAAAGATTCCAATGCATCATAAACCTCCTCGATGATAAGAGTATCTCAACCATACAGTATTATGTCTCTGAAATTTGAATATGAAGGTGGCAAAGAGCATAAAAGGATTAGGGCTAGATCTTCTTCATCATATTTGACATCCACAATTTCCAAATCGAAAATGATTTCCTCAAAGAAGTTTAGATGATCATCCATAGATCTACCTTTAGATAGACGGTGTGAGTATAGTCGTTGTTTTACGTGCAATTTGCTGGTGAGACTTTCCGTCATACAAAGCTGCTCTAATTTTAACCTTAACGTAGCTACTGTCTTGTCTTTCAACACGTCCTATAAGATTTGATTTGAGAGATGGAGGTGGATTTGTGAAAGAGCTTTACGATCCTTCCGTTGCTTCTCTTCTGGTGTCCACGATGAAGGCATTTTATCAAACCCTAAAAGTGGAACATCCAAACCCATCTGTATGAGAACCGCTTGCATCTGAACTTGCCGTAAAGAAAATCTTGTGTTGCGATCTAGCGGCATAATATCGTATTTGGCTAAAGTCATTGTAGAGAAAGATAAAAAATCAAAACTTTTGCTTTGATACCACTTGTTGTGATCCTGTATGACAAACAATGGTAGAAAATAAAAGTGATAGAGAAAATGCACACAAAATTTAACGTGGAAAACCCAAATTGGAAAAAATCATGGGCAGAGCAGAGGAGAAATTCACTAGTGTTGAAGAAAAGAGTACAAGGTTGATTATAATATATCTGTTTTTATATCTCAAAACTCCCAATGCTCATAAGGGAAAAGTGTTTTTCACACACAAAAACCCTCTCGGAAGGTCAAGAGGCTCAATTCTTCCTTAAATGTATAATTATTATACAATAAATGACTAATAAATGTATAGACATTAATAGTGGCTTTAACTCTAAAAATTGACAGTTTTGATTAAATTTGAGTCACAAATATCCATAATGATGAGGCAAATATTCATGTAATTCCTCTTATCTATATAACTCATGTTTGATTAGCAGGAAAAAAAAAAAAAAACTGTCACACAATACAAATTATTGAAATGCAGATACTATATCATTACTGTTGCCTACAAATTTCTCAGTTGAAAAAGAGAGGAAAAGAGGGTAAAAAAAAGAAGAAGAGATATTAGAGTGCAATTAAATTGTCTTTGCTTGGGGAGTTATGTAAGCAGTTTATTCCTCTTTAAGAGTTGATATTTCCTTTTTCTATAAACATCCAAAAACATCTATCAAAACAATTCTCTAGTCCTTTAGATTACTAGTTTATAATAAAAATTAAATTTATCAAAACCATAGGCGCAAGGCTTCCAACCATGTCATCTAGTCTATGGCTAGATGTCTATTCCTAGAGTAGTTGCGAATTGTGATTAAAGTCACTTATAAAGGTTTCAACCAATAGTTTTAACATATATACCAAAAAACTATAGTTCTAGTATTTCAATAAATTTGCGTCATGCAAAAGGCCCTTCCATTCCAATGAAGCAATAATATATTAAAAGTATAAATTAGAACCTAGAAGAAAGAAAGTAGACAACCAAGGCTACACACCACTAGAGAGCACCGTAAGCTTCATGTGTTTTCAAAACTAGAAGAGGTTCTATATGAAGAAAAAAGAAAAGGTTTTTCATGAGTTTTTGCTTCAAAATCTTTGACCTTGCTACTACCGTTATCTTATCAAAAAATGCACTCTATGTTACAAATACAAAAGGTTTAAAAGAAAACAAACAATGATGGCACAAAAGAAAACAAACAATGATAGCACTAAAGAAAAATAAAAATAACACCATAATAGTTGAAGCATGATTCAAGTAAGCTCAAACAATCTTCCTAAAGTCCATTAGGATGACTTTATCTTGGCCTATTTTTACGTCGCAACATCCACATAGAGACAAGGCCAATTTATGATGAACGTATACATGTATTTATGTGTGATTTAAATAATCGATCAATCAATAGTACAACAATCTTCTTCCAATATGCGCATGAGTAGTCAAATAATAATGCTAAGGTCAAGACAAGCAATACATATTCTTTAGAAGCATAATCTTTTGCAACGAATATAAATGGCAACATTCTATAGGAAAAAGAATTGTGGGAACATAATAAGAACCTTTTACAAGTTTTGCCAAAAAAAAAAAAAAAAGAAAATCAATCTACCTTCCCACTAGCGGATAAAGTGATGGCTTTAGTAATGAACATCTTTCAATTAAAAAAGAAAATACATATATATTAAATTCAGAGAAACATTTTATTAAATAGCTGCAATGCATTTCCCTATTAACTAAATAGATAATCTCTATCATTATCATCATAAATGAAAGGTCAATTCCTTGTACCTACAATATCATCACATAAACCAATGTGCACAGCATAATACATGCATCAATCTTTCACTCAAGAAAATTCCACAATTACTTGAAATTGAAACCCGGAAACCCCATAATGTTCGTAGTAGCCTAATAATGTCGACCCATATAATAAATTACACAAAATGAAGCAGGGACTTAAAGTTAAATCAACATAGAATCCTCTATATCTAAAATGACAACAACTATCTAGCAAACCCCTATTCTTAAATTGTTTGTCTCATATCTTTCTTGAAGTCTTTCATAGTATATAATTTAATAACACAAGTTAAAAAATAATAAATTAAATACACTGATTCATTAACTAAAATCATCAACATGATGAAATTTACAAAAGCTGGATTGCCATAGAGAGACCTTTGTTGGGTTGGAACCATGAATCGAGTGTAGTTGAGACATACTTGGGTTAAGTCACTTACAACCTACAACCCACAACTTTTATACATAAACCACTACACTTATAATCTACCACACTTATAACGTTTTAAACAAACTTACAAATTTATTGTAAGGTTGAACAGTGAATCTTGCATCTTCCCTCTAAGTGACTTGACCGAAGTCCAACTTGAGTGTGCCCCACATATCGATGGTAGTCAAGATTTTTCTTTTCTTTTTTTTTTTAATTTTTTTCATTCCTTTCTTTCTCAAAGAAACAAATCCGTGAAAAAATAACTATTGAAAACTGGAGAGAGTCGTCCTGCCTTTTGGTTTATTGGAAAAAGAAAATATTAATAATGTGCCCTATTTTATCGCAACGGGTGAGCCAAACTTTATTGTGAAAAGCCGTCTTGAGCCCATAAAATCCTAGCTGCTGGCATGGGGCGCGTTGGGAGGGAGTTTATTTGCAGTAGTTATCTTCTTTTATTACCTTTCGTACCCGATTTTGACTCACAATAGTGTAACTATAATTACATTAATTATAATGAGTGTTTCACACTAAATCAAACATTAAGGACTAGATTTTTCACTTCTCGTGCGTCCGTTTCCGCAAAAAAAAAAAAAAAAAAAATAAATAAAATAAAATAAAAAATAAAATAAAAAATAAATAAATAAATAAATAATAAAAAAATGAAAGGGGTCTCAACTCAAGTAAGTATATTTTTTTTATTTAATAAAAATGTATATACCAATGGATAACAACATAATAATGATCATTTGTTGTCATGAAGTGTAGTGATAATGTTTAATTATTCTATAAGGTTTTATTGTAATGATACTTATTTAATGTCAATTGTTTTGAATGCATGATGCCAATAAAATATATATACATACATGGATTGTAATTTTATAAGAGATTAATGCAATTGATCATAGTCCTTGAAACCTAGAAAAAAGATTTATTGGTACTAAAACCTATTCAACAATTTCATTTCCTTATAAAAAAAAAAACAATGAAATTGCCATGTTTATATCTATATCGTTTAATGAATTCGACTAGATAACATGATTAACTATTCTTAAATAATGCAAGATCCTAGAATTTAATAAACGACTTATATTGTCTCCTTAATTGATTATTTTCTAATAAAAGTTCCTAGAAATTCAAATAGGCACTATGCATTCTTAGATTACAATTTCCATTATTATTATTTTTTTTATAAAATTACTCTATATTTCTAGGAAATATTTCAGATAATATAGCATTAATGTAAATTTAACCCAAATAGGCACTATGCATTCTTAGATTACAATTTATGGACAGGAAGTGGGCTAACACGTTTATATTGAATATGGTTTTTCCCATTATTATATAAATTGCTAAGTTTGTGAGATTCCTCAGTACAGTGGAAAGCAGCAATAAGAATTCTAATTTTAAAGTGATAATTTTGAATGATTCCTTATTGTTTTTTGGACTTGCCAATAACTTTCTTTCCTTATTTTTTTTAATTTAAATATGCTCAATGTGTGCAACCTTATAAAAGTTAAATGAATGAAATATTATTAAAGACTTTCCTACGAGAGATTAGGAATCTCACATTATAACATGAATAAATTAATAATATTATATAGGTCACATAGTTCATCTTGTCTTTACTTAAATTTAATGTTTTGCTAATTATATTGATTACAGTCACTTCATTTAGTCATTTATATGCCATTTGTGATTTACATATTGCTCCTTTTGTTTACCTTTTTTTTAAAATAATTATAGTTTCTTTAATGGTTTATAGGGTACAAATGAGACCAAACACAACAAGAAAACAAGTCTCCAGTAATGCTTTTTTTATCCTTTAGCAGCGATTTAAACTGTCGCTACATGTATGTAGAGGCAGTTCGATAGACCGCCTCACTGGTGTCGCAAATGGCTCCGTCTCTACATTGTAGAGGCGGTTCTACCCTCTGTCGGGGTAGACTA
Organism: Combretum micranthum; assembly: GCA_024138025.1. Taxonomy (NCBI): domain Eukaryota; kingdom Viridiplantae; phylum Streptophyta; class Magnoliopsida; order Myrtales; family Combretaceae; genus Combretum; species Combretum micranthum. Next base: position 1,214,602 of record JAMXBD010000122.1, on the reverse strand, counting down.
TCATCTCATAGAGGCGGGTTTTGAGGATTACTACCAGTAGTCAAAACCACCGCTATGTTACCAAGTAAATTTGCATACAATTTATTTAGTGGCTTTGGACTGCTGCAATGTTTTGTGCGAAAATTTTGATTAATTTTATTGGTGGTCTAGATCACCGATACATAGAGGAGAATTTCTAAAATGTTTGTGTTAGTAGCGGTATGGACCGCCTCAATTTTTTGCGCGAAAATTTTGAATGATTTTATTGGCAATCTAAACTGCCAGTACATGAGGAAATTTTTCTGAAATGTTTATGTTAGTGGCGGTTTGGACCTCCTTAAAAAACTTGGTGCAAAAATTTAGCACATTGTTTAAGGTGAATATAGATGTGGATGAAATTGCCACAACGGTTTGGAACCAAAATTTTAATAAATAATATTCACTAAATGTAAAATCAAATTCAACCGCCGTAACTAATTGATCCTTCAAGTATGGCAACTAATATAATGCAAATACAAAAGGCACATATGATCATTAGAATTCCTTCAATGTCAAATTTTGAACACGTAATGGGTTCATATCTTGAAATAAGAACCAAACAAACTTAAGTTTGGCATTCACAAATACAAAATTCTAAATTCAGTTGCCAAGTAAAGGGTGCTACATTTAAGTACGTACAAAAGTAAATGAGAGCACCCATCTAGTGAGTATTGTGAACTGCAATGTTAATAAACTTAGAGTACTAGAAATTCCATGGCTCCTAAGAAAGAATACTCAAAGTTCTTCATTGTCAGCAAAATAATAAAGATAATAAGTAGAAAGTGAGATAGATAAAGCATCTCAAATATTATGAGAGGGTTCATTAGATCCAAGTTGATAGGTTGAATGTGAAGAACGATTTGCAAAAGGAGATGGAACATTTACATGGTCACTTCCATCAATTTCCTGCAATTAAGAAATAAATTAGTTAATTCTATTAAAAAAATTGAGAAAAAAAGGTAAATAAGGGAAAAGTAAATGTACTTGTACCTGAACGATTGTATTTAACATGTCCCCTACTTTAGGAAATCTATCGGCCAATAGACCAAAAAGGATATCATACTTTCACCCATTATCAATAACTTTTGTTTTAACTCAGCTATTTCATTTGCGTTGGCATCACTTATAGATCCTTCAACATTAATATCAAATCCTCTTAAGCCAAAATATCTTGAAGGAGTAGGTCCTAAACGTAGTCCTCTCACTTTACCATTGTGCTTAGGACCGAACACCTCTCTAAATATTTCTTTATTCAATCCACTTGAGGTACTATTTGTGCCTCCACTATACTCTTTTTATAGAGCTTCAGCTCTTGCCTACAATATATAAGAGCATCAATACAGTAAAATTAAAACATATTCCTAGAATCTTCTTGAAAAATGAATTGATCTACTTAGCTGATTGATAAAGGATAAAAAAAATAAGAAAAAGAAAAGATAGATGGCATAAAGTTGTGAGTGTACCATCTTTGCCCTTGAATTTTCATGAACATAACTACCATCAATCCTCTTATGCGTCATGTCATACATAGTAAGTCTGTCAAGTACTTTCCTAGTTTCGATTTACTATAACCAAAACACATTTGATACAAAAATAAAACCCATTCCATAAATAAACATATGAAAAAAATTGTCACCATTTCCTTCCTTTGTCTTGCATGGCTTTTTCTTCCACAAGTATGAGCATTGTTTTGTTTGTTAGCATTGGCAATATTAATCTCACTGATTGCCTATATAATAAAAAGAAAATCATAGACAAAGTAACAAATGGTATTGAATAGATCTATTTATTATATATATAACTTACTTGCGATCCTTGCTTTAACCATTCATTTAAGAGAGCATACTATTGATCTGATCTGACATCATTAGGAATTTTCTCCATGATTTCCTCTTTTATCTGGATTAAAGTAAGCTCCTTTCAATGCACTTTTATAATCTCTCCATCTTTTATTCAATGTTTTCAAGATAAAATCCTTTGTTTTAAGAGGATACATAAACCTATACTGCTCACAACATTGAAGGTAAAGAAATTATTAATAAGAGTTACCTACTTAATATAACTATACAAAGTAAAATGAATCCAATACCTAAACTGCATTCAACATTTTTGTTTTAAATGGTCTAAATTCTGGTTTATCCCATCTAACAATGTTCAAAGGTGCATATGATCCATTTGTAGCAAGTGTCCCCAATAGGAACTAAGTGTAGCACCTTCCCGAGTACAGGGGATTCCATGATCATCAACTTCAACATAAATTCTTTCATTACCATCCATATTCCAAACAGAAGTCATTGTGGTTCTACCTCTCTTTTTATATCAACGTCCATTTTTATCTACACGATAAAGAAGTGATAAAAAAGGTCATTGCATACATACGCTTCTCTAAACATGACAATAGCCCAAATAAAAAACAAATGAAAGACATACCAATGTACTCAAAAGTCCTTATCAAATTCAATGTCTCCTTGAGTTTCACTTTGAGTTTGTACTTCTATTTCAGATTGCAAAGAAGGATTTGAGTGTTGATCTCCATCTCCACGTTGAGGTTAACCATGTAAGTTCTCTTCATTTGGTTATTCAGGCTGTTTGTCGAATCTAGAAGTTACTCTAACTCTTTTTAAAGTATGTTTACCTTTAGCCATGATTAAACCTGTAGACAAGAAATTCAAAAGTTACAAACATTATTTAGTTTAAAATGGAACTCAAATTATCTTTAAAAGAGAGAAATTTACCTAGATAATATATACAATTATACTATTGAAATCAACCAAACCAAATCAAGATATAACGCTTGCCTATTTATATTCAAATATATATCAAAATAACCAATTTAATCACAATAAGTTGATAAGTGTAAGTGTGACAATCATCAAGCAAAATTTACATATATTATAACCATCCAAAGTTTCTAAAATAAAAGGCAAATTTATAAGCGTTTCTATATAACCTCATCTTCATCTACATCAATTTAAACCTAACTTAAATGATCATCATTAAAACTTTGATCATTTAAAGTTGTTGAATGCTCAACCTCATCTACATTGTCATCCTCTCCTCCCATATCAAATGCATCTCTAGGTTTAAACCTTACCACTATTGATAAATTCTCACAAGCAGGATCTTGTACTTCAAAAACTTGCTCAACTTGCAAGGAGAAAACAAATGTATCATCCCCTAGCTTTTCTCCTGCATGAATAAGGTGAGAAAAGTTCACAAAAGTAAATCCAAATTCATCTTGTTTAAGACAACTTTCGAATAATCTGAGTAATTCAACTCAATGATATCCATCAATTTTGCCATATAGTTGATGTTACCCATCTCCAAAGTATTTATTTTAAAATAAATAATTCCATTCTTAAGCTAAGGAGGAGGAACCGATTTAGGAAAAAAAAAGTAAAAATAGATTCTCCAATGGAAGACATTTGAAATATAAATGTCATAGTCTTTGATGTGTATTATATAAATGTATGTTTATATGTTTCATTTTTTTTTTTTATTTTAAGTTTCTCATTATAGATATTTATTAATAACATGAAAAGAAATACAAGGACATGGTGCATATATATATAATATATATATATATGGTATATTCAAGTTTCATGTTTTTTGGAATATGTTTGCATGTGAGTAATTTGATAACATTTGTGCTTTTACAATTTATGTTTATAAAGTAATTCCATCAAATTAAAAATTAAAAAAAAAATAGAATTATTTTTTTAACACCCACTTATTTGTAAATAAATAAGCTAGAATGGAAATATATATTTTTTTTTCATTAATGGTTAAGAGAGAAGAAAAAGAAACTATTGTAGTTGTATTCAATGGTGATGTTGTTTTTGTTGGAAAATTCGATAAGCTCTCATTTCTATACTCTTGTTGAATAATGGATACCGATGCTGCATTCCATATGATGCTAGATTGAGATTTTTTCTAGTCTTACATTCTAGGTGATTTTGATAGTGTGACTAAGGTAGGCTATGGAGTATGCAAAGTTGATCGAAATGTTTGGTTGGAAAGCCACCTAAGATATAGGATGCAGTTGAAAAATGTTAGACATGTCCCGACTTTCCACCTTAATATAATCTCAGTAAAATCACTTGATTTGGATGGCTATGAGAGTACATTTAGTGGTAGCAAATGAAGAATCACAAAGGGATCCCTTATGGTTGCAAAGGACTAAACAATGGCACTTTATATTGAATGCCATCTAAAGTAATAATAGGTAAGGTCAATGCAATTAAAGACTACACCATAGATTTATGCCATTTGAATAAACAGGAATTTGATACCCTGATAAGACAAAAACTTCTTCCTATCAAAGATAATTCTCTTAAACCTTGCATTCATTGTCTAGTTGATAAGCAATATAGAGTTTCTTTTCATAGGTCCCCTCCATATAGGAGGTTACATGCTCTAGATTTAGTTGACACTGATGTTTGCACCATAGATTCTAAAACTCTTGGTGGTTGTTTATACTTTGTCAAATTATTGATAATTATTTTAGAAAAGTGTGGGTGTTTGCTTCGAAGTCAAAAGACCAGGTGATTAATGTCTTCAAACACTTTCATGTAAGTGTTGAAAGAGAAACAATTAGAAAACTAAAATGTGTAAGAGTAGATAATGGTGATGAATACAAGAGTCCATTAGAGAAGTATTCCAAGGACCATTGTATCAAGTTTAAAAAGATAGTGCCGATGATTTGTAACAGAAACAGGTTGTAGAGAGAATGAAATAGAAAATTACAAAAAAAAAAAAAAATCCATATGTATGCTCTCTCATGCAAAACTACCTAAAGCTTTTTGGGGTAAAGCTATGAACACCACAATAGGTTTAATTAAACTTTCTCCTTTAGTTCCTCTTGATGGTGATATTCCTAAGAGAGTTTAGAAAGGGAAAGATGTCTCTTATGATCCCTTGAGAGTACTTAACTATAGGGCATTTGTTCTTACCCAAGAGATGAAAGATCCAAGCTTGATGGAAAGTCAAAACAGTATATCTTTTTCAGTTATGACCATGACGAGCTTGGTTAAGATTATGGGATCTAATTGACAAGAAAGTTATTAGAAGTCGAGATGTTATTTTCCTTGAAGACTAAAAAATTGAAGATACTGAAAAGAAAAGGCATTGCTAATTGGTAGTGATAATGTTGCTATTGAGCTAGAGCCTCCTGTTAGCATTGCTTATGATGGGAGAAATGCATACATTGACTCAATTCCACTACAATTAGCACATTGAGCCTCATTTGAGAAGGTTTACTAGAAAACCCTATCCCTTACAAAAATACCCCCTCACATGAGTATGTGTTATTAATTGATGGGAGGGAGCCAAAGAGCTATGAAGAGGCTATGTCATATGAGCACAAGTAGAAGTGTGCAAAAGTCATGCAAGAAGAGATGCAATCCTTGCACGGAAACCTTACCATTGAGTTAGAAAGCAAACATAAGGCAAGAGAGCACTTAATGATAAATGGGTGTTCACGTTGAAAGTAGAAGAGAATAACTCACAACAAAATTATAGGAAACGGTTGGTTGTAAAAGGTTTCAATTAGAAGAAGGGAATTGAATTTGGGGTAAATTACACCAGAAGATTACAATGTTTAGGGATAAGTTTATTTGAGATTATAACATTTCGAGTGGTTCATTTGAAATTACAATGTTCAGAGAAATGGTCAATTGAGGTCACTATTGACACATGTTAATAGGAGAAATATTTAATTAAAACTTAAAAGATTCGTCATGTTGTTACATGTGTTAATGGTGACCTTAATTGACTTACCTCCCTAAACGTTGTGATCTCAAATTAACCGTTTGAGATATTATAACCTCAAATGAACTTACCCTTAAATGTTGTAACCTTCTAGTGTAATTTACCTATTAATTTTGAAGAAATATTTTTACCTGTGGTCAAGATGTCTTCAATCTAAGTTGTGCTTAGGCTGCTAGCCAATTTGCATTTAGAAATTAAGTAACTTAATGTAAAGATAGCCTTCCTTGTATACATATATATATATATATATATATAATGTGCTAAATTTCCACAAGTTAAATTATTCATAATAAATATTCAAATTGCATTTATTTCATTTTGTAGATGTAAATCTTGCGGGAATAATGAATATTTTGTCGAGAAGTTACTAGACAAAACGAGACATGATTACGTTATAAGCAGTAAATATTATAAATCAAATGTGATAACTCATTGGTGCATAGGATGACCGTTTCTTTGTTTAAGTCCTTGAATTTCCTATAAAAAATACAAAAGAAGTCACCGCTTATAAGTTACTACATGATTGGACTATTTTAAGCTTGATTCCAATTGCAAATATTAGCAATAATAATGCTAAACATTTCATGAGTGAAATGAGACATGTCTATAACTATTTATGAATAATTTCTATTGGCAATAATAACATTAAACCCGATTTATCAATAAGTTATAAACATGTCTTCTTGACGTTTCTCATGAGTTAAGCATCCTTCTGTTTAGTTGAAAGATTGTGTTCATTCTATTCAAACTGGTAGAGCAACTGTAGTAGATACTTCTTCTAATCAATCATTGATCTTATATTCTTTGTTACATAATTAGTAACTTATATGCTATCCTTAGGAGTAGGTGATTTCATTGGCTAATGTTTTGGCTATTCATGAACCTCATACTTATCATGAAGCTAAAAATGAACAAAGAGTTAGTAGCTTTGGAATCTAATCATACTCGAGACATTGCAGCTTTGCTACCTAATAAGAAAGCTATTGAATCTAAGTGAGTTTACAAAGTGAAATATGAACTAGATGGATTAGCACAGAGATTCAAGGCTTGGTGAGTGGTTAAAGGTTATAATCAAGTAGATGGTATTGATTATTTGGATACTTTCTCTACTATTGCTAAATTAACTACAATTTGCATGTTGATGGCTGCTGCTTCTATCAATAATTGGCATTTACATCAATTAGATGTTGACACCTTTGGATGGCTATAGTCATGTACCTCCTGGTCATGTGTGTAAGCTTGTTCAATCCTTATATGGATGGAACCAAGATTCACACCAATGGAATCATGAGTTTACTCCTTTGATCACTTTACTTACTTTTGAGCAATCTAAGAATGATTACACTCTTTTTTACGCATAAGACGTTGAATTTTTGGAAATATTGGTTTATGTGGATGATGTCGTAGTGGCAGGGACTTCTTTGATTTCTATTTTCGAAGTTAAACATGCTATTGGAGCTGCTTTCACTATAGAAGATTTAGGTGAAGCTCATTTGTTTTTGGGCACTGAGATTTTTTGTTCTTCATTTGGAATTGTGTGGAATTAAAGGCAATTTGCACTCAATTTTATTCAAGATATTGGATTGACTGCGACTAAACCCATTGAGGTACCTTTTAGACCTAGTTTATGTCTTGATCATACTTTAGGGTATCCTTTATCAGATTCGTCTTGCTATAGATGATTGGTATTTTTAGTAAATGGTTGTGTTATGAGTTAGATTCTTCTTTATCTTTGCATGGATATATATTATATATATATATTTGCATATTTGGGTGCAAACATTTTTTTTTTTATCAAAAATCTTTGTTTAGCTATTGTATGTTTCTCAGTTCTTCTCCCATTTCTTGGTAAACATAGAAACGAGTTACGTTCTCTACTTCTTCCATAGAGGCTAAATATCATAGTATTACTTCACCTACAAAGGAACTTTTATGGATGTCATATTTTCTTAGGAATGTGGAAGTTGGTGTTTCTTTACCTGCTATTTTGCATATGGATAGTAGATTTGTTTAACTTATTGCGAAGAATCTGTGTCTCCATGGGTGTATTAAACATATTGAAGTCAACATTCATTTCACTAAAGATCATATACAACAAGGTTTTTTTTTTTTTTTTTGGCATCTTTTCTCATGTTTCTATTAGTCTTTAATTATTTGATTTAACGACAAAGGCTTTACATAAGTCTTGTCGTTAGTTCTTTTCTTCTAAGTTGAGCCTTGTAGATGGTCCCACTTGGGTGTTGGGGTATATATGACAGTACAATGAATGATTAAAATAGATAATCATCTTAAATGTCATCTCTATAATTTTACAATGTACATTTTGAACAAACTAATGTTAATTGAAGGTATGTATGAACCAATATACCTGGTCTTGACAAATTATAAATTTATATATATAAATGTATGTATTTTTCTTGTGTAGGTCAAGAAGTCATTAGTACTGGATAATGTCAATTTATATAAAGATTTATTATCAACTAGATACATAGCTAATCAATTTGCTCTTTTTTTCCTTTTTTTCGAAGTACATGGTGACTTCTTCATTAAAATTAACTATAGTCAGCAATGTTATTTGTCAATGAAGAAAGACATGTAATGTATTACTCAAGTTTTGAGTTTCATTCTTTTTTTTTTCTTTTTTGTCTTTTTGGCATTATTTCATCATAATTCTTCTTTACTTCACCATCTTATGTGTAACTTACTCTATTAGTTGTTTTATGTTTTCAACTTCAACTAAATTGATATTAATTTTGTACAAATAATAAAAATATTCATTCACTATTTATTTTATATAGATAACTCTCCTTTCCTTGATTATCACTTTAATTTTTTGCATGGCTGATTGCAACCTTTTATTTCTCTCTTTATTTTATTTAAAAAAAGAGTTCTATCTTCATCATCAATATTAATGTTGTCACGTTCAGCTTAGAGAATTGAATCGAACAAAATAGAGGGTTATGAATTAATAGATAAAACCGAATTATACTATTATTGAATTGCACTATTTTTAAGACAGGATTAAGTTTAACCTATTGGAATCACACGAATGACTGCATTAAGAGTTATTATAGTTTTGTATGTCCAACCTTACACACTTATCTTTCCTTTTTTACTGTTTTTGGAACACCTAAAATCATGGGGAAGGAAAAAAAATGGAGAGAAATGGGATGAAATGTGATGTGGACAAGGTCGTGGATGCGTCCTTGAGCAAGATGGAAGCATCGAAGAAGGAGTGGAAAACAACACGTGTTGGCTAGACATAAGCTGCCATCCTTTATTTGAAAGTGGCCATCTTTTATTTAAAAGCTGTGATCCTTTATTTAAAAGCTGTCATCCTTTATTTGAAAGCTATCATCCTTTATTTAAAGATGTCATCTTACTTCTAGCTTATATTTTGCATGTTTTATTGTTTTATTTGGCTTTTCTTTGTTATTTTTTGAGACTAGAAATAGTCTTTTAGGTTTTTTGTTATAGACAACTCTTATTCTATGAATCGAAACCCTAATTTTAGAGAACTTTTTCTCTCTGAAAGATTTGCTTGGTATTGCAATTCTTTGTTTGAATGCTTTACGTTGCGTTAGGTGGTATAAGAGCGAGATGGCTATTGACAGTGATAGTGGTGCTCTCCATGACGGTGTTCAGGGGAGTGGAGCCCCTCAAGGGGATGAGGCGTTGCAATGATTGGAGCAACATTTAGAGCAGCGGATGAATCACATGTTCCAACATTTCGAGGAACATTTTGAGGAGATTGTTGACCATTTGGATACTTATGGGATTGATGCAAATAGGAGAAGGAATAACAATAGAAGGCTAAAGGATGATGTAGCTCGTGGTGAACCTATTAATAGATCGATTCCTACACGAAGACAACATGTCTATGAAGAGGACTCTGAAGAAAGCGATGTGGAACCACCTCGGTTCTCTCATAACCCACCCTATGGTGGGCAAAGAGGGAACGATTTTAATGATAGAGACACCAGGAATTTTCACAATCAGCAATATAGTGGCTATAGGAGAGATGGGAACTATGACAGGGATGGTGGAGACTTTCGATTGAAGGTTGATGTCCTGTACTTTAATGGAAACCTAGGAATTGAAGAGTTCTTGGATTGGGTTGCTAACGTCGATAGATTCTTTGATTATGCTAAAACTCCTCCAGAAAGGCAAGTTAGGTTGGTTGCATGTCGTTTAAAAGGAATGGCTTTTGCATGGTAGGAGCGGATCCAACATAGGAGGGAGCGAGAAGGAAAGGGTCCGGTTCGTACTTGGTACCGGATGAAGTATCTGATGAAGATGGAATTCTTACCACCAGATTACGAATAGATTCTACTTCAGCAATCTCAGAGATGCCATCAAGGAAGCAGATCTATTCATGAATTTACTATTAAGTTCATGAGATTAGCAAAACACAACAATCTTTTAGAATCTGAAGGCCAGCAGGTGGCTTTGTATTTGGAAGGGTTGAAACTAGCCATGCAGGATAGAATTAGGGTACAGGTTATTCATACTTTGAGTGAGGTGAAAAATCTAGCATTGAAGGCAGAATTGATGTAACATGAATGTGGCAAAAGGAATTTTGGGGGATATAGAAACTCTGCTTGGTCAGAGGAGAAAAATAAAGATAGTAATGAACCACTTACCCATGGTTATAGTGCCAACAGATGAAATATAGAGGATAAATATGCAGGGAAGCAACATGTGAATGAAGAGCAAGACAAAGAGAGTAAGAAAGCAGATAATCCTCATGTGAAGCCGATTGTTGGGTAGTGCTTCCGATGTGGTCAACTAGGGAATAGATCCAATGAATGTCCTAAGAGGAAGACCATTAATATTGTGGAAAGAGAAGAAGATGATGAGGGGATTTGTTGTGAAGCCGATGGTGATGAAGAGGAGGACTATGAGGAAGAAGATGAAGGGGTTTATGCTGTTTAGAGGTTGATGTTGACTTTGAAAAGTGAAGATCATACCCAATGCCACCGGTTGTTTAAAACTAGATGCACTATTGATGGTAAGGTGTTTGGAGTAATTGTTGATATCGGTAGTTCTGAGAACATAATAGGGAAGAAGATAGTGCAAAAACTGAAATTGCCTATGAAGAAGCATCTGAATCCCCATATATTGGGGTGGATTAAATCAACTGCTGGAAAAATTGAAGTGATAGAGCATTGTAAGGTTCCATTCTCTATAGGTAAGTACCATAATGTTATGTATTGTGATGTTGTTGATATGGATGTATGTCACCTCCTGTTTAGTAGGCCTTGGCAATATGATGTAGATGCACAACATTCCGATAAAAGCAATATGTATAAGTTAGAAAGGGAATGAGTGAAATATACTTTGCTACCACTGAAAGACAAGACTACTTTACCAAATAAGAGTATGTTTCCATCTGTGGTGAAGGATTTTGGGTCTAAGATTAAAGAAACTAGGCAAGTGCATGCCTTGATTGTAAAGTAGGTCCTAGTGAATGATGCTGAGTTGCAAGTGGAGGAGCAACTAGAATTAGTTCGACCTTTGTTGTAGGAATTCAAGGAATTGATGCTAGGTGATATTCCAGCTAGGTTACCGCCATTGAGGGACATCCAGCACCAGATAGACCTTGTGCTTGGGGCTAGTCTCCTTAATCTGCCTCATTATAGGATGAACATGAAGGAGAGAGAGATTTTCAAGGAGAAGGTTGAGGAGTTGTTGGGGAAAGGTTGATTTAGGAGAGTTTGAGTCCCTATGTAGTTCCAACCTTGTTGACACCCAAGAAAGATGGGAGTAGGAAAATGTGCATTGACAGTAGGGCTATTAATCGGATCACTATGGGATAGAAGTTTCCCATACCATGGCTGGATGACATGCTTGACAACTTTTCTAAAATGCCATATCTTATTCCTAGTTGGAAAACTACTAATGTAGTTGGTGTAGCTAGGTTGTTTTTCAAAGAAGTTGTCTACTTACATGGAGTTCCTAAGACCATCACTTCAGACGATGATAGCAAGTTCATGAGTTACTTCTGGAGAACATTGTGGAAGTTGTTTGATTCTTCTTTGCAGTTCAGCAGTACAGCTCATCCACAAACTGATGGTCAGATGGAGGCGGTCAACTGAACTTTAGGAAATCTAATTTCAAGTCTTTGTGGTGATAGATCGAAGCAATGGGACATCATCCTTCCATAGGTTGAGTTCGCCTTTCTCAGTCGTCTACACTAAGGTACCATAAACTCACTCTTGATTTACTTAAGCTACCTAAGAGAGAAAGTGTTAATATTTCAGCTAAGCATGTGGTGGAGCAAGTGGTAGATGTGCAGAAAGAGGTGAAGCAAAGGTTGAAAGAAGCCAATCAATACTATAAGAAATCTACTGATAAACATAGGAGGCGTGAGACGTTTCAAGTTGGTGATCAGGTAATGGTTTTCTTACGCAAGGAGAGATTCCCAGTCAGTACCTATAACAAGCTTTAACTGAAGAAATATGATCCTTATAAAGTGTTGCAGCATATCAACGATAATGCATATATAGTGGATTTGCCTGATAGCTCGGGTATTTCTGAAACATTTAATGTGGCGAATTTATCCTTGTTTCATGATTCTAAGGTTCCACTCTATCCGAATCTTCAATAAAACTTGAGGATGAGTTTTTCGCAAGTGGAGGAGACTGATACACACGAGGTCGCAGACACGTATTTGAGCAAGATGGAAGCATCAAAGGAGTGGAAAACAGCACGCGTAGGCTGGACATAAGTTGCCATCCTTTATTTGAAAGCTGCCATCCTTTATTTAAAAGCTGTCTTCCTTTATTTGAAAGCTGTCATCCTTTATTTAAAGATGTTAGCTTACTCTTAGCTTATATTTTGCGTGTTTTATTATTTTATTTGGCTTTTCTTTGTTATTTTTTAAGACTATAAATAGTCTTTTAGGTCTTTTGTTATAGACAACTCTTATTCTATGAATTGAAACCCTAATTTTAGAGAACTTTTTCTCTCTAAAAGATTTGCTTGGTATTGCAACTCTTTGTTTGAATGCTTTATGTAGCATCAAAATGTGTGTTTGGATATGTTTGATGGGTGGAAAATAAAGTGATTTGAAGAGAAATCAAAGAAAAATGGGTTGTATAAATTTCTCTAAAAAAATGAGATAAAAACAAGGGAAATCAAGGAAAAATGATGAAAATGACTTAAATACCCTTATCTATATTCTTTAAATAATGTTTTATGAAAATAATATAAGAGTAATTTTGTCAATTATTAATTTCATTTCTCCTCTTTTCCTTTTATTTCCTTCATAACTTACCAAACATAAAACAAACATTCTAATTATTTCCTTTTTTCTTGATATCTCTTTCTACTCATTTCTTTCCCTTCATTTCCTTTTATTTCCATTTTCTAAAAGCTAGCCAAACACAACCTTGATTTTCCTTCCCCTTTCTCTCTCGCCTACATGCTAGAGCTGGCCCGGATTCCATTTCTTTCGTCTCTTTTTCCTTTGGCAAAGCCGACGCAAGTGCCCTCTTTCCCTGTCAAGATGAAGACAACTCCACTCTTATGTTATTTTGTCAAAAGTGAAGATGATGTGGGGACTAAGAATGTCTTATCTTCTTTTATTACCATTCATATCCAATTTTGACTCATAATAGTGTTACAATAATTACATTAATTATAATAATAAGTATTTCACACTAAATCAAACATTAAGATATTGAAAAAAAATGAAATTGTTATACCATTTATATGTTTGCCGATAGGACTAGATTTTTCACTTCTCGTATGTCCATTTCGGCAAACAAAGAAGTGACCCTCAGGTAAGTTATGTTTTATTTAATAAAAATGTGTACTAATTGATGACAACATAATAATGATGATTTATTGTCATGAAGTGTAGTGATGATGTTTAATTATTCTATAAAGGTTTTATTGTAATTATACTTATCTAATGTCAATTGTTTTGAATGCTAGATACCAATAAAATATATATACATACATCGATTCTAATTAGTTTGGATAGATTTTCATTTACTTAACACAAAGCAATTTAGTCATCTTAAAATAAATATGTGTTAAAGATTTGTATATATACTTATCTATATGGCTTGATGCATATATGCAATTATTTATCTATAATTGTCTTGTATATATTTGAATGTTTCATGTAATTGAGCATTTCTTAATTTTATAGTGTATGTATTTTTCATATTTCTCTAGGTTATAACTCTCAACTATTTTTAGTTCACTTTTATATTGAAAATCTATATAAAGCAACTTTTAGATTTGCCAATGTTATTGTTATAATTACACTATCATCATTGTTATTTATTACATGAACAGTTACATTTATTTGCATTAAATTCTAAATTTGACTGTATATATAAAGATTATGTTCATAAGTACATTCTTATATTTTTTTTTTTCGCTTTTTTTTATGAATTTCATTCAATATGGATTATATATATCAATATAAAACTCACAAATGAAGAGTTAGGGTACAAATATGTAACCATATGAACAAGAACATATCTTCTACAATTAAAATGTTCCATGTAGGGATACAATTATTTCTCCTAAATGAAATCAAATCTGTCAAACTAGAAAGTATGTCAACTCTCATAAGAAGGGATAACATAATCTCATGTAATGGATGAAATATATATATATATATTATACACACACACATACAAATAAAAGACCACTTATTCTAAATGCTACTAACAAAATACCATTCATTTCATCTCAAAAATCTTTAAACCACCTAGATTTGTATAAGTGACTTGCAGTAGTGAAAATATTAAGGAGATATATCATAAATCATATACTATATAAAAATCTAATATTA